>CM046882.1:305717737-306961081 GCA_025667525.1 Glebionis coronaria
GAACACCACCTGCTAAATAGTTTGCAATGTCCGAAAACCATGGGGTATCGTCAAGATTGGAGTTAATAGACATTAAGGCCTCATGGGGAAAGTATTCATTAATCTCTTGATTAGGAAGTTCCCCTTGATAAGGATCCTCGAGTCTACTAAGACGATCCGCGGCTAGATTTTTCGCTCCTTTTTTATCACGAATTTCAATTTTAAATTCTTGGAGGAGCAAAACCCCACGAAGGAGTCTCGATTTAGCATCTTGCCTGGTCAACAAGTATTTCAAGGTGGAATGATCGGTGTAAAAGATGGTGGTGGAAAGCACAAGATAGGGGCGGAATTTCTCAAAAGTATACACTACGGCTAAAAGCTCTTTTTTGGTAGTGGTATAATGCAATTGAGCCCCCGTCATTGTCTTACTAGCATAATGGATTGGTTGGAAGTGTATCGTTGACCTAAAACCGCTCCTACCGCGAAATCACTAGCATCACACATGAGCTCGAAAGGTAACTCCCAATTCGGAGAGACTAAAACTGGTGCCTTAGTTAATATACCTTTAAGAAGTTCGAAAGAATCGAGACATTCTTGAGAAAAGATGAAAGGAGCATCCTTTTCTAAGAGATGAGTCATAGGACGAGCTATCTTAGAGAAATCTTGGATGAAACGTCGATAAAATCCCGCATGACCTAAAAAACTTCTAACTCCTTTAACGGTGGTAGGTGGAGGCAACTTAGCAATGACATCAACTTTAGCACGGTCGACTTAGATACCGGCTTTGGAAATTTTGTGACCAAGGACAATGCCTTCTTTTACCATAAAATGGCATTTTTCCCAATTAAGAACGAGACGAGTGTCTTCACACCGTTTAAGCATACGTTCTAAATTGGCAAGGAAAGAAGAGAAAGAATCACCATAGACCGAGAAATCGTCCATAAAGACTTCCATAGTTTATTCAACCATGTCATGGAATATAGCCATCATACACCTTTGGAAAGTCCCAGGAGCATTACATAAGCCGAAAGGCATTCTTTTGTAAGCAAATGTTCCATAAGACAAGTGAATGTGGTTTTCTCTTGTTCTTTTTGATCGATAGGAATTTGAAAATACCCAGAGAAACCTTCTAAGAAGCACTAATAGTCATTACCCACTAAACGCTCTAGAATTTGATCCATGAAAGGAAGAGGAAAATGATCCTTACGAGTGGCATCATTGAGCTTGTGATAGTCTATGCAAACTCGCCAACCCGTTACAAGTCGAGTAGGAATCAACTCGTTGTTTTCATTGGGAACAACGGTTATTCCGCCTTTCTTAGGCACACAATGGACAGGACTAACCCATGGCAAATCCGAGATAGGGTAAATCATTCCGACATCTAGAAGTTTGATAACTTCTTTCTTGATGACGTCATGAATTTTTGGATTAACCCTTCTTTGGCTTTGGATTGCGGGTTTAAAGTCATCTTCTATGAGAATTTTATGAGTGCAAAAGTTAGGACCAATTCCGCGGATGTCGGAAATTTTCCAAGCAGTTGCTTTCTTATGATTTTTGAGCACATCGATAAGTCGAGATTTTTCATCCTCTTTTAAGTCCTTTGCAATGATGACGGGTAACTTCTTATTGTCTTCTAGGAAAACGTATTCAAGATGAGACGGTAATTCCTTAAGCTCTAAATCCGGAGGATTGTCGATGGAAGGCTTAATCAAATTCGGGTCATCGTTTTTAACTTCCATAGGAGAAGGTGAAGAAATATGGTCCTCATTGGGAAGTTTCTCAATGGTACGAATGTCTTCTTCCCAATTGGAGGGAGAATCGTCATATTTTAAGTCCACATCCCCTAAAGTTGCTTTAAATTCTTTTAAAAGAAAGTCACTTTCTCCAAATGGAATCAATGATGGAGCAATAGAAGCTACGTTCTCAACATGAGGTAAAGGAGAACTCCCGCTCTTACAAGCCTCGTGAAAATGTTCTTCGCTTGCTTCGTCGAGCACATCGATGAAATTCATGGATTCGGGCTCATCGGGACGTTTGGAAAGTTTACCCATGTTAAAGATGATTTTATCATCCCCGACCCTCATGATAAGTTCACCCGCGGCTACATCAACAAATGTACGCCCGGTTGTCAAGAAGGGTCATCCCACAATTAAGGGAACACGGGGATCCATTTCATAGTCGATGACAACGAAATCAGTAGGGAAAATGATTTTGTCGACTCTAACGAACACATCCTCGGCTATCCCCACCGGATAAGCAACCGATCGGTCAGCTAATTCCAATGTCATACGAGTGGGGACTAGCTCGGGTAAAGATAATTTCTTCCACACGGACAATGGCATAAGACTGATACTCGCACCGAGATCTGCCAAAGCCATACAATTCTCTACACCCGGAAAATTACAAGGAATAAGGAATCGACCGGGATCTCCTAACTTAACCAGAAGTTTTCTCAAAAGAACGGCGGAACAATTCTCATTCAATTGGGTATTGGCGATATCGAGAAATTTTTCCTTATCACTTAAAAGATCCATAAACATCTTAGCATATTTAGGCATGTGAGCGAGAGCCTCGGCAAAGGTGATATTAAAATTCAATTGTTTGAACATTTTAAGAAAGTTCGAAACTTGAATATCATCCTTATTCTTCAATTTCTCTTTCCTCAACCTTGAGGGATAAGGTATATTGGGTTGAGATGAAGGCTTTGGAATGGATTTCTTACTCACATCCTTGGGTGGAGGAGGGGTAGAAGTGGAAGGTGGAGGAACCAGTTTTGGAACCGAAGGTGTGGTATAAACTTGAGGTATATGTGTAACATAAGGTGTAGACGAAGGTATAACAGGTGGTATGTCACAGGTAGAAGGTGAAGGACGGTAGGTAGAAGTACAAGGAATAACGGGTCCTTGGTTAGGTGGGGAATAAGAAGATTCTACGATGGTCTTACCGCTCCTAGTAGTGATGGCATTAACGTTGGCCCTAGGATTGGTCACAGTGTTAGAAAGAAGGGCACCTTGGGGACGAAGGGTTTGAATCATTTACATAATTTTCCTATCAGTTGATTCTTGTATCTCTCTGGTGGATTCTTGCAGTGATTTCATTGTTCGCTCATGTTCAGTCAACTTTTGTTGAACCAAGTCCATTGGATTATACATGTTCATTTGATTATACCCTTGGTTATTAAAATCTTGGTTTTGAAATTGTGGTTCAAAACCATTGTTATTATGAAAACCTTGATTAAAGTTGTTATTTTGAAACCCTTGGTTTGGCCTATTAAAATTCCCTTGATTTTGACCATTGAAATTCCCTTGGTTTGAATTAAAATTCCTTTGATTGTTGGAAGAATTCCCTTGATAATTATTCCTTTGTTGGCCTTGGTTCCTTGGTGGGTATTGGGCATTGGTCAATTGAGGAGGGGGTCTAGCATGGGGTTGAAAACCAGGAGGAGCCAAATAATTAGTAGATCTATAAGAAAGATTATTAGCATCCACATTTGCTTTAAAATGCACCCTCTCATTAGTGTTATAAGCGTACACTTCTTGTTGAGAGGGGTCATGAACCTTATCACGATTTAAGTATGAATGTGATCCCCCACAAATTTCACATGAGGCACTCAAAGCATTAACTTGCACATTGTTCTTAACTTGTAAAACAAAGTCGGTCATGAGTGAAGTAAGTGCGTCAATTTTCTTGTCGGTCTCACTAGAACTAGCACTAGCCATAGTAGCCCTAACACTCTTGGTTTGGACTTTGTCTTTGTTCTCACTAATTTCCCAAGCCTCGTTCATAGTTTTCACAAGAATATTACCCCCCGAAGCACTATTTAGTGAATCTTGGTCATTCAAAGTTAATCCATTATAGAAAGTATTAATTTGATGTACCTTTGTAAAACCGTGTTGTGGTCACTTTCTTAAAAGTTCCTTAAAACGATCCCAAGATTCACTAAATGTCTCACCGTACTTTTGTTCAAAGTTGATAATGTCATTCCGAAAGCGGAAGTACGTGAGGGTGGAAATAAATAGTTTATGAACTTTGTCTCAAGGTCCATCCATGTTGCATTACTCTTGGGTGGTTCCTTATCAAGCCAAGTCTGGGCTTGTCCCTCAAGGGAGAAAGGAAAGAGGAGCAAACGAATTGCCTCTTGTGAAACCCCATTGTATTTAACTGTATTCGATAAGTGTACGAACCACTTGATATGATCGTGAGGATCATCATGAGTACGGCCCAGAAAAGGTGTTGCAGAAACCATTTGGATAAACCCGGATTTGAGCTCGAAGTTGTTGGCGTCAATAGTCGGCACCATAATCGCATCATCGTTGCCTTCGACGTGTGATTGAAAGAGCTCGATCATAGGACGGTTCTCCATTGTATTGACAACGGGATGCTCGACAACAAGAGGTTTAATAGTAGCGGCTTGAATGGATTTCCTTCTTCTTGAACGGGTACGCATACACCTAAAAAAGAAACATATAGCAAAATAGAAGAAAAATAATGGTTAACGTGAAAAGAAAATATTTTTGGTGCAAAACCTTTGAAAAAGAATTGCTTTTTATGATTTTTAAATGTTTTTGGATTTTTGAAATTTTTTAATTTTTAAGATTTTTGAAAATTTTTGACACGAAAAATAACGTTCAAGAGTGAACGGATTCCAAAATCCAACGCGTCTCTCATAGAAAACCGTTAATCTTCACGAAAAGAGCCGGCAGCGGCGCCATTTTAATATAGAGATTTTAGTTCTTGAAATTTATGTCTAATCGAATTGATAACGGTTAAATGTGTGACTCAGTTGTTCTTGGTAAAAAGAAAGAAAGGTGATTATCTATTTTAAAATTAAGTTGAAAACTTTAAAGATGTAAACTAAAATTAAAAACTTTGAAAATAAAATAAAATGACAAAATATTTAAAAGTAAATGACGAAAGATTAAAGCTTGATAAAAAGTAAATTTGAAAATGAAACTAAGATAAAATACTTTGAAATTAAACTAAGAAAACACAATTTAAAATAAGACTAAAAAAATGGCGGGAAAAATGCAATTTAAAAAAACAATTCGGGAAAATAAACTAACACATAAGTCGGAATCTATAAATTACACATAATCCGGAATGTGTGTGTAACACACAATCCGGAATCCTTAACCAAAGCTTAATCCGGAATAAATTTGTGAGAAACAATCCGGAATGCATTATATAAACACTATCCGGAATACTTAAATCTGATATAATCCGGAATAGTATAATTGATCACTATCCGGAATGTGTGCTGAAAAACGTAATTCGGAATATCCCAATTTAAACCTTAATCCGAAATCGTTATAAACGTTATCCGGAATCCTTACTAATGCTTATCCGGGATTCGTTATTCGGAATCCATGATCTCTTCACAATCCGGAATGTGTGGTACTAGTACTAATCCGGAATGCCTTCAAATGCTATCCGGAATAACTAAAAATGCATGCTATTCGGAATGTGGAGTTTACCCTTATCCGGAATCTATGTCTATAATGCAATCAGGAATAATTATTATCTAATCTAATTCGGGATAATTATGAGACTATTAATTTGGAATATGCAAATACACACAAGTCGGAATAATTTGGTTGCTAACAGTTCGGGAAATGGTTAGAAAGATGCTATTCGGAATACAAGGTTTTTAAAACCCGGATTAAGAAAAATTTAAACAAAATAAGCAAAACTCAAATAAGAACTTACCAAAAACTTAACCAAATTGATTTTTAGAAAAAGTAAATAAGCCACAATTCAAAAAAATTTAAAATACTAAATAATCTTAAAATTTATAATTAACTTTTTATAAAAATATTAATTCTACCAAATCAACTTATTTAAAAACTAGAAAAACATAAAAACTAAGCAATAAGCACAATAATCTAAAAACATCAAACACACCAAATCAATAAGCACAATCTAATAAGAAAATCAATCACACAATCAACATGATTAAGCAAACTACATGATTAATAAAACAAAACAATAGATTATGATTAAGAAAGGAAGAATGAGAATGATCTAAAAAGCTTTGAATTGAATAAGAAGATTACGATTCAATTACAAGATTAAAAGATGAAAGATTAAGCAAACATGAAAGAAAATTCTAGAGAGAGAAAGTAGAACCTACTCCTAATTACCTATTAAAAACTAAAAATGAACTAACTCCTCCTAATGAAGATTAGGAGGGTATTTATAGGAAAAGGGGAGGGTGTTGTTGCTTCTCTCTTTCTTCTTGTCTTCTCGTCTTTTAAATAACTCGTCTTTCTCGACTTTTTCTCAGGTTTAGTCAAATGATAACATGAACTCGTCTTCTAATTTTCTTCTTTTAGTAGACTTGGTTCTTTAAATTCGTTAAACTTCCGTCTTTAGACTTTTTCTTTGATAAATCTTCAGAATAGGCCTTTGACTTCCGTTCTTCTTGCACTTTTGATCTTTTGACTTCGTCTTTTGTCTTTTTCTTCGATAAAAGCCCGTGAAAGCCCGTGTTTTCTTCCTTTTTCATATTTTTGTCCTAAAACACAATAAAAACACAAACCACGCATAATTCCGACTTTTACGACATCAACTACACGTTTAGGTCTCGCTTTTACTAGTTTTAAGTGGTAAAAGGATAAGTGTTTACACACTTATTATCCATCATTAACATTTCAAATTTGTTGTGCATTACTTTTTCAAACCATTTTGAAATTTTTGGTTTTGTAGACCCGAAAATAATGTCATCAACATAAATCTGCACAAGCAAAATATCATCCCCATATTTATAAGTGAACAAAGTTAGATCAATGGAACCTTTTGAGAAACCTTTGGATACCAGAAATTTCGAGAGCTCGTCATACCACGCCCTTGGAGCTTGCTTGAGTCCATAAAGTGCTTTGTGAAGACGATACACCTTGTCAGGATAATGAGGATTGACGAATCCTTCCGGCTGTGTGACATAGACTTCTTCCTTCAAAGGACCGTTAAGAAACGTCGTCTTTACGTCCATTTGATAAACAATGAATCCCTTATGTGCAACATAATCAAGGAAAATCCTGACCGCTTCCATACGAGCTACTGGTGCAAATGAATCTTCAAAATCAATACCCTCTTTCTGGCCATACCCTTTATCCACTAGCCTAGATTTATTCTTGATGATCGTGTCTCTTCATCCATCTTGTTTTTCCAAATCCATTGAAGATTTAATGGTATTACATCGTATGGTCTGTCAACAAGTTCCCAGACTTTAAGTCGTTTAAATTGTTGAAGTTCATCCATCATCGATTCAATCCAAGCGTGATTTGCCAAGGCTTCTTTGATATTTGTTGGTTCAGCTGTACTCACGGTGAGTGCGAACATACAAACATCACCATCGGTATCAAGTTGTCGTCTTGTATGAACGGGTTGTGAAGGGTTTCCAATTACTTGAACCAAAGGATGATCTCGGGTCCAATGATGTGTTGAAGGATGTCATTGATAGAACGTATACATATTTGAAGGATCAACATGGCGAGTAGAAGACTCTCCTGTTTCATGTACCGGTGTACCGAATGGGTTGATAAAGTCGTCTTCGTCATTTAATGCATAGTCTGCTTGATTTGTGTTCTCTGGAGCAATGACAGTAGTTGTGGATGTTGTATAAGCGGTTGTTGATGTGATATTCTGAGGAGGTAAATCTGTAACAACCTGTATTGAAGTAGATGAAGTTGTATCCTTTTGTTGACGATGATCGGTATCATCATTCTTATCATGAGTGACAGTTGAAGACTTCGATACAACATGTTTCTCCCCCGTTAAATATTCATCATACATTGGTCCATATAACATTTCCAACTCTTTAATTGTCGTGTTGATTGTCATGTATGCTCTTGGAACATTTCCTTGAACCAGCTTTGAACTTGATCGTTCATTGTTGTGGTCTTGAGTTCTGAGTTTCGGGCGGTTGTGAACGAAAGTCGTTTGTCGTTGTGGATCGGGACTTAAACTGTTTTGTTCAAGTGCCATTTCTTGTAATTCATCAAACCGAATATGAATAGTCTCGACTATCAATTTTATTCTCTTGTTGTAAACTCTATATCCCTTAGACTGAGTTGCATATCCCACTAGAATACATGCATCGCCTTTCTCTTTCATATTGTCCAAATTTTCACCATCTCGAATTATGTTACAAGTACATCAAAAAACGTGAAGGTGTTTGAGTGAAGGTTTTCGATCATGAATTATGTGATATGGTGTCTTTTTGTGTCTTGGGATAATTATGGATCAGTTTTGTGTGTAGCATGCGGTTGACACTGCTTCGGCCCAAAAGAATAGTGGAAGTTTTGAAGCGGACAATAATGTTCGATCAGCCTCAACTAAAGTACGGTTGCGTCTTTCAACAACGCCGTTTTGTTCGGGTGTTTGAGCAATAGATGTTTCAAGTTCAATTCCTTCAGCTTCAAAATAGTTCCTCAGAGTTGAATTCAAAAATTTTGTGCCTCTGTCAGTACGAACCACTTTTACTTGAGCTTGAAGACCACGTTGTATCAGTTTAAGGAAGTTGATGAGAACTTCGGGTGTTTCATCCTTGGACCTCAAGAAGTGAGTCCATGTGTACCTTGAGTAATCTTCGACAATTACCATAATGTATTTCTTCCTATTGATACTTTGAACACGCATGGGACCACACAAATCTATATGAAGAAGATCTAACCATCCTTTAGAGCTTGGTGTAGTCTTTGTCTTGAAACTACTTCGTTTAGCTTTACAAAGCTCACAAGAAGAACAAAGATGATCTTTGACGAATTTCAAGCTTGGAAGACCTCTCATAATATCTTTCTTGGAAAGCAAGTTGATGATATCAAAGTTGAGATGAGATAGACGTTGATGCCATAACCATGCCTGAGTCGTTGAAGCTTTAGCCATGAAGCAAATTGGAGTTGAGGAAGTTGTGTCTTGAAGTGAAATTGTGTAAAGATCAGTACCCCGTGAACCGGTAAGTAAGTCATTCCCATCATAATCACGAACAAAACATGTCTTCTTTCTCAAAACAACCTCCAAATCTGCATCACAAAATTAACCAACCGAGAAAATATTATGATTGAGCCCTTCGACGTAGTATACCCTTTTGATCGTTATATTCCCCTGAGCCAAATCTCCATCTCCTAAGATCGGTGAAAATTGATCATTTCTGAATCGGACCATACCCAGGAACTTCTCCACGAAGTTAATTAGAAGCTTGAGATTCCCCTTCATGTGCTTCGTGCATCTGGAGTCCAGTATGAAGATAATTATTTGTATCACCTGCAGAAGAATTAGAACACGATGGATCATTTGCTAAATTTGATACCATGTTAGTTGTGATTTCAGAATCATTAGTGTCCTTAGCAACATTTTAAAGGCATACTAACACTCGTTGTCACATTTTCTGTCCTAACTTTAGGCATCCATTTATATCCTGGAGGACATTGATTAGCAAACCACAATTTCCAAGACTTGCTAGCAGACTCATATAATTCCCTAATTCGGCTTCTAGGGTTCTTAGCGGTGGAGTCTGATGCATTAATTTTCTTAGTGGGGGTTGCACCAGAATGGTTCACTTTGCGTTTGGATTTACTAGCACTAATAGGCATCGCAACTTGCTTCTTAGTTTTAGTATCTACGCCTTTGACATTATTCATAGCACACATAGAATGATTAGCATTAGCACATTTTCCACATTTGACACAAACAAATTTAACATTCAAAGCATTCAAATCATTCAAAGCATTCAAATCGTCATTACACGCGATTACAGACATTGTATTCTTAAAAACATTCAAATTCCTAGGGTGTTCTTCTACTTCCTTCATCTTCCCTTGACTCTTGTGTTTCCAGACCTTATCATTCACTTGAGTGCTCTTAAGCTGAGGCCGGCTAACACTAGCAGTGGAGACTACTCCTGTAGTAGAAGACAAACGAGTATTAGTATTTCTAGAAGTTTGAGGCGATTGACTAAGTATGTTTGTAGGTTTAGTGGTCATTCTAAATATCCCTGGTTTAATCACATTATTGTGCTTAATGCTTGGTGCTTGAGTATTCCTTATGGTTTGAGTCTGTGGTAACCTTTCCTTTCCATCCATCTTGGGGGCAAACACATGTTTTGCAAACGAGGAATTTGATAAAGCGTGTTTTCCCAAGATAGAGGATCTATTCACTTTATTGGCATTGGGTTTTCTAACAACAGGTTTCTTAACACTATGTTCCACAACTTTCCCACCCAACTTAGCAACGAGTTTCTTCAACTCTTCTATTGCTATGTCTTTTTCTTGTAACTGAGCTTTCAAATCCGAAATATCAAGACTTTTTTCGTTTAGTAATCGACATGACTCAGATAATTTTACTTCCAAAGGTGTGTCATTTGAAAAATTGCCAACTTTGTTTTGTAAAGAAAGTTCAAGTGAATGACAATGTTTTTAAAGAAAATCATATCTATGTTGAAGTGACGAAAACTCTTTTTGGTCAATTTTATTCGAAAGCTCAGTTTCAAGACGTTCACACTCTTTGACTTGATCAAGATATTTGCATGCAACATCAGAATATTCATCGATATCAGCACAAGATGTAACATAGACACACATAATATCTTTTGAGAGGCATTCTTGTAAGAGTAGATCATAGGCTATAGAAAAATCGTCTCTTTCAGGTTGATGATTGTCAATTTCTTTTTCAAGAGATTCCACATATTTCAAATCGTCAAACATTTCTTGCTCTATTAACTTTTCAAATTCCAAAGCATGTTTCTTTATTCTTTCCGCAAGAGGAATCAAAATAGTTTTCACAAGAACAATTATATCGTGAGGAATTTCTTTATCACCTTTCAAAAGTTCACGTTTTTTCCAGTCATCATCAACAACCTTTTTGAATTTTCAATGTTACTCTTTTAGAATACTAAGTGTTTGCTTACTCATGCTTATAGAAGCTTGATGCGGCAAGTACCCGATATATTTCGAAACAATATTTTTCTTAGTGGCAAAAACTTGTCTCTATTTAATTCTTATTTGCGCACATTCGTAAAATATTTGCTCACGAGACTTCTGCTTTTGTGGTTTGAAAATTTCATAAAGACTATTTTCATAAGCATAATTATATGGTTTCATAAAGTCTTTATTTACTGGTGATCTACTCTCCTCTCCGAAACATAGTGACTCATCACTATCAGGCCTAACAAGAAGACAATCAAGGTCGGTCCATTGAGACTCCTCAAGATAGAGTCGTGGGTTCTCAGATTGAGCTTGCTCGAGGTACTTAGGACCAGCAAAACTAGCTTTACCCTTGAAAATCGAACGAGGTGCCAACATTCGCATGGTTTGAATCGATTGATTTGTTATATAAACAATTTTTTTACAAAAATCAATTTGAACTTAAAGTTCCACGACTTTGTCGATGTCTTTTGCTTGTTTAATTTTGAAAGATTTTTGCAAGTTAGCAACCTCTTCCGTCTTCGCAGTGACTAGTTTAGTTTTATCCTCTTGAAGAAAACCAATCTTTTGAGTTAACTCATTCACTTTAGTGGTAGCAAGATACGTTTTGTGTCGTTCCGTACTTAAAGAGGTGTTATAATTACGTTTCTCTTGTTCTAATAGCTTAAGAGTTTCGTTGTATTTACTTTCAAAAACATCCTTTACAGTAGTAACAACAGCCCCTTTGTACCTTGTAAGCTCTTTGACTTTTTGAATAAGCTCAGCTCTACAGCTTGCAAGAAGCTCACTAGATTTTATGACTACAGCTTTGCTTTCTTCAAAATTTTGAGTGAGCGTAGCATTTGCCTTCTTTAATTGCTTTTTACTTTTTCTAGTTTCTTTGACATCTTTTTGTAAAGAAGCAATTAAGTTATCAAGCACAATACGCTCCTCATCATCATCATACTCGTTTGCATGTTGATCATCCTCAAACTCATTATTGCACATGTCTGATGAATCGGGTGTGGTATTGCTATCAATCGTTTCCATTATACATGTGACATTAATGGCTTTGGGTAGCTCATAATGCTCATGAATATTACCAAACACATTATATTCCTCTTCAATGTGTACCTTATCAATTGGCTCAGTATCAAAGATAGGACCATTGTCATCTTTAGTGACGTTGAGAACTTCTTCAACCTTTGCCATGTACGAGTAATGTGCTTCAAGTTCTTGTTCGGTGGCTTCATCATCAGTATCATCAAGCATTGCTCCTTCCTCAGCCGACAGTTTAACCCCAGCTTCCATCTTCTTGCAAAGCAACATCTTTTCCTTATGATAACTAGAATTCCTAACTCGTTTCAGATTTCTGCATTCCTTTGCCATATGCCCATAACCTTGACAATTAAAGCACTGAATCCCACTTTGCTGAACCACTTGAGTACCAACAGTTTCCCTATTCCCAGCAACAATAGCAATCCTCTGAGTATCATACTTAGCATTTTTTCGATCATACCGTGCAGAACCCTCAACATGTGTTGGATTACGTCGATCATACCTATGAGGACTTTCATCACGTTGACGTGTGTCATACCTTCCAGGACTCTCAACATATTGGTTTCTTGTATTAGATGATGTTCGAAGATTGTTGTTGGTGGGTTTGAAGATTTTCTTGTAGGTCTTCATAATGAAAGCAATTTGTTGTTTCATCTCCCTATCCTTCTGAGCTAGTTCTTTATCACTGTCCTCTTCAGATGATGGCTCAGGTGATGGTGATGGTGCTCTTGGTTCTTTGTCTCGTGATCTAGTGGGAGCTGAAGACTTAGATGAAGTGGAGTATCTTGGTGAGGAGGATGTAGTGGAGTATCTTGGTGAGGAAGATGTAGTGGAGTATGACTTTGGAGCACGAGAGCGATGATCTTGGATATGGTGAGTGGTAGACACCAAAACAAGTGGATTTGCAGTCTTTTCTATCCTTTCGGCTCGAAGTTCATTCGCCTCATTCTGAAATTGTTTCAAAATATCAAAGAGCGTGTGATAGTTGACCTCGTCAAACTTACTCTATTGTTTCACCAAAGTTACGAACCGTGTCCAATCTGGTTGAAGTTGTTGTAGAATTTACACATTGACTTGCATGGTGGAGACTTGCAAATTGTTTCTTGTCATGTCATTCATCATCTTGTAGAACCTTGAGTAATATGAATAAATTGATTCCCCATCCAATGAAGTAAACTTGCCAAAGTTCTAGAACAAGTTAGTTTTGACATCTTGCTTATTAAGTGATTCTCCTTGTTTCAAGCGTTCAATGGCAAACCACATCTCTTTAGCAGTTGAACATGCATCAACCGTAGAGTAAATATCATCCCCAATCCCACTGAGAATCAAATAGATTGCTTCTTTCTCTGCATCAATCCAAGCACATTTCACTTTCGAAGTGTTCTCATATGTTTCCTCATCGGAACCGGTCGTCGAGTAGGTTGTTGGAATTGCAGGAATGGTTATTGTAGTGAGAGTATAGGGTCCTTCTTTGATGCAACGTCGAAGAACATCACCATTGGGTTTAGTGTCAAGATATCGAAGAAATCGTGATTGCCATTGTGCATATCGACCAGTAACAAGCATTGGTGGTCTCTCTTTGTTACCCGCCACCATGATGTTGTCGTTTGCACACGATACTCTTGAGTAGAATCCATTTCGAGATACTTGAAATAGTTGAAGTGAAAAAGTATCTTAAGTAGATGTGTTGTGATTGTTGTTGTCAAAGGAAAATGTTAAAATACCCTAAAAATTGTCTTCACAAGAAACCAAAATGTCTAATGCCAAAAACACACGAATTTTCACTTTCGAAAAAATCTGACTTACGGAAAAATCTGTGTAAGCTTACCACTTTCGGAATAATTCACAGTTTCGGAGGAAAATTCTTTCGGAGTAAATTAACTTTCAGAGTTAATAAACTTTCGGAGGAAAGTATCTTTCGGAGTAAATAAACTTTCGTAGGAAAGTATCTTTCAGAGTAAATAAACTTTCGGTGTAAATAACCTTTCGGAGGAAAGTAACTTTCGGAGCTATGGAACTTTCGGAACAATTAAACTTTCGGAACTATTGGGTTTCTGAACTATTGGGTTTCAGAACTATTGGGTTTCGGAACTATTGGGTTTCAGAACTATTGGGTTTCAGAACTATTGGGTTTCGGAGCTTCTGAACTTTCGGAGAATTTTCACCTTTTGACTTTCGGAGAAACTTTAACTTCAGTTTCGGATTTTTGGTGACTTTCGGAGTTTAGTGAGTTTCGCAACTTCCAAGTTTCGTAGTTAATGACTTTCGTAACTCTTTGAACTTTCGGAACTATGTCAAAACCCTCTTCCGGAAGTTATTACCGCCAAACTTAAATCTAATACGAACCACTTTTTGTCGAACCGTATCCCAAAATCAATCCAAACGCCCCAAAAACTTGTAATTTTAACCACAATAACTAACCTAAATCCCTATCACAACTATGTAGGTGATTTCTATCAAGATTTAGAGCCCGAAAAACACTAAAAAAATTCAATTTGTGATGATTTTAGATTAAATCACACAAATCAAATCAATAACAACAACCAATCACTAATCTACCCTGTGGCGATTGATACCAAATGTTGTACGTTCCCATATTTTATTCACTTCACCATGGTTAATTAATAGAAAATAGATGAAAAGAAAGAAGATTTCTAGAGAGAGAAATTAGAGAGAGAGTAGAGAGAGAGAGGTGATTAACTAAGAGAAATTAGATTAAGAAAATGAGAACTTGCCACCCTCCTAACATGCTAGGAGGGTGCTTATATAGTTCACCCACATGCGGGCTTTCTATTGGACTATATATGTTTTGGGTCGGGCTTGAATAAATGCTTAGTACCTTGAAAGAGGCCTTTTAAGCTAACCATCAAGCCCGTAATGTCACGACTATTTTAACTAACTATTACAACGTTCTAATAAATATTACAATATAAACGTATGACCGAACATTCTTGTTTGACTCAATATTTTGAGGCTAACAACCTTTTCATAAACATGACCGTCTCATGGATTTTGAAGGCCCTGTGCCAACTTTTAATTAGACCGTTAAAAACGGAAAAATATAAGTACGTGTGCTTAATAATTCGTTTGTTAGTATATCGTTTGTCTCGGTATCTATTCGAATTGAAATCCAGTTTTACAAGTGTGACTTAATTGTTTTTGGTAAATGAAAGTTTATTTGGTATCTATGTCTATTTGACACAAAGCAAGTAAAAATGTAAAAATATTAACTATGTACTACGTACTATTCTAAAACACGCTGCAAATACCGCAATTAAATGCTCGAATTACAAATTTTAACAAAATGTAAAACGTAAAATATAAATACACGTAAAACGAGGCAAACAATGAACATAATAATTGTGAGACCCCCAGAATTAGACAAGGGAACAACTAGGCAACGAGGGGGTTCCACGTCATAGTAGAAGAAACAATGAATTACAGTTGACACAAAGCTGACGTAATAAAAACATGTACATTACATCATAAAAGATCAGAGTTTTACTACAAAGGTCCTAGAGTTTTATAAGCGGAAAATCTATTATTTTATCATGATTTATAACATATAGTTGCCAAAAAGATAGAATAAACTTCTGACAATTTTTAGATAAAACCAAAGTTGAAATCTACACCGAAATCTCCAAGCTGCGATAATATCCTGAGGGCTCCCATCCAAGCAAAGCTAAGTAATAATACCTGATATTAAACATGTAAAATCGTCAACATAAAGTTGAGTGATATTCATAGGTTTAGCAATAAGGATGTGGAACACAATCATTCATTTGTAAACACGTAGTAGGGAAAATAGTTATATACGTCAACCATAGTCCGAACTATTATTATTATTGTTGTTCAGTTCATGAACCGAATCTTAACTCAATGTAAGTTCCTCTATGGAGTATTCAGCCTAAATACTCAAGTATAAACAAATATTAGTGCGTCAAGGGAATCGGGACGGGGATAGTCAATCCCGATGGATCCACCCACAACATTTACGCTTGGTAACATGATTAATTAACGATTCATGATAAAGAGAGGAAACTCAAGGCTAGACTAAAAAGCAATAATAATAAGAAAGTCTAGAAAGCATACAAGTTCTGGATAGCATACAGTTTTTAAATGGTTGTGTTTCACCATGTAAAATCTCACCCCGTGTTTAAAAACCATGTATAAGTAAAAAGGGGCTATGAACTCACCTTAGCCACGAGGTAAGTCAATCACGGTACTCAGCAACTGAGTAGAAACAATGGTAGTGAGACGATCACCGATGATATGGATGCCCGGGAAACACGAAAACCGCAACCTATCACAATAAGGCGTGCGTTAAGACTCGAACTCAAATATCGATGTATACCAAATATAATATGACTAAATGTTTTCAAAGTATTCGTATTTCAAAACCATTGACACGAACCAAATGAATCCACACTATCCAATTAATTCAACACTACTCGTTCAAACACTTGTATACTTGAAATTGACCCGTCATACGACGCCAAGTCAACACAAGTCAAACTATCACTTTACCTTATTCGGACCAGTAGTTAAGTCATTTATATAATGACTAAATACTTGAGTAAGTCACAATGTCCAATAGTTAATACTCAACTCACGCCACACGAGCATTGAACTATGTGTCCAAAATACAACCAGCAAGTACACCCCGAATGTACACACCGATCTACCCTATCTAGACTTGTCCGATTTAGATGAAATTTGGTGTCAAGGTCACTTATAACCTATATAAGACCCTGCCAAAATTTGAGCCAACGTTCATACTTAAAAACCCATCAGCTCGACACTTTACTCGACTCCAAATTTGGGACAGGTTGTGTACTTGTTTTATAAAATCGTTTATACCACTTAAAAGTACTAACTTGACAATCCGCCTTTTACAACCACTACTAGACTCATCAAATTAAGTTTATAGACTTTAAAAACCAGTAGTACACATTATCTAACCAAGCCTAAAGTCCCCGAGAGTCGACCCAAAATCAGCCACAATTTCGGATTGTGCCGATTTGCGTCTCCCGGTACACGAATACTAAAACTAGCATAACTTTTGACTCGTAATGAGTTAGAAGCTCTATCTTATACCAAAACAAGCGTCTGAGAAAACTCTACAACAAAATCAAATAATCACAGCCTATCTCAAAACTTAAACCCACCAAAACATCCCTTAACCCACTGATGTAATTTACACTTTTAGAAATCATGTCAAATCAATTTTCCCACCAATTCTAATCATTCCCATACCTCTAAAATCAACCTACTATCATATCCACCAACCAAAAACTCCTAAAACACTTGCATGCATAAAAAATAAAAATAAAAAACTTTAATTTTTAAACATCAAAACATAAAAATCTAGCCATGATCATCATATATATGATGATAAAAAACAATCCTAACCATAGAATCATAAAAACATGAAAAGTGGTTGCATGTGTAATATTTTTATACCATTATATGTATCTTTGAAAACCAAGATGTGGTCTAATTTTTGTTTAGCCAAAATCACTATAAAAGTTGATGATCTTGTGGTGTTTTGGGGTTGAAGGTGGCGACAAGAGGAGAGGGTGATGTTTTTTTTTATAAACTAGTTTGTATGTGTTTTGGTTAAGGAAAATTATATATATATGGGGTTAGGTGTAGGGGCTAGTATTGCCAAGTTTGAAACTTGTGGACTTAAAAACAATTAATAGTTTAAAGGGTAGAAAATGACTATTAGTAAATCTTGAAAATATTTACGGGGCTCGGGTTTCGTAAAAATACTTTTCAAAAGTTACAATGCATCATAAATATGATTATATGGTTTCCCGACATGACTTAACACGTAATTAAAACGACATCATCGAAAATATTAATTATCCAAACAATCGATAATAAAATGTAAAGTTTTGGGCATCCGTCGGTATCGCGATCACTAGGAATTTTCGTTGTTCATTGATTTTGAGAAAACTCGTTGTAAAACGCACGCAAGTGAATTTAAATCAAAAACTTTGATTTAAATAAATATGGGAAAAATAAAATAAGAAATTTTATAATTCCAGATAATTTGTTATCAATGATCATTAAATACTTAAAAAGTATAATTTATTAAAATATCAAGATATCAGGATTTACATATAAGAATATAAGAAAACGTAATACGTTGGAAAATTCAAGGAGCATGAATAAAAGAATAAAATAATGCTGAGAAAATACTGGTTCTTATAGTCTTCCCCCTAAAGGAACTCTGGTCCCTCAGAGTTCTCCTGAAAACAGTAGCTAATGTAAACAAGAGGAGGTACAAAGTGTAGAACAAATTCATTGCTTCCCAGGTAATTTTTGCAACACGACATACCTTCACGATTGGAATTTACTAAGCTTCAGTTTCTTAAATCATTTTCGAATAAATTTTTCAAACTCGGATAAGAATAATGACCTTTCAGTACGGAGGAATCTCAATAGATAGCATGAACACAAAAGTCGCTTAAACGAACAAAGTGCGCTAAAATGAATTAGGATTGGTAATCAACAAGGAATCGCAAATCACGCAAACTGTAAAGTATGACAATCTTAGAACGTAACAATCTAGTTACAAGAGAAATAGAAGGGAAAAATGATTTACATATGATCATATCAAAATACAAGCTGTCACAATCAACTGTCTAATATTTTGGTATTACTTTAAAACTCAGTTTAAATATTTTCTTGATTAAAATAAAATTTTACAAGGTGCAATGATTTAAAATTAATTTATTTGTATTTAGTGAGTATGTTATTGTTATATCTTTTTCTTGATCAGGATTTTCAAAGCAGAAGTAGAACAGTTCAAAATAGTTATCATGATCGGCTTAAGAACTTTTGGATGACTATATGAAATTATCGTTAAAAACTCAGGTTTATCGTTACCATTAGAGAAAATTTAGATTTTCCAAGTTATTTAGAATCATTTTTATAAATTATAAATTGATTTATTAATTTCATTATATTGAAGGTAAAGTATGATAAAATCAATTACTTTAAAAGATACAGCTTGATATCCTTTGAAACACTAGGTAAATTTCCCAAAGAGGATATATAGATCTGGTATTTAACTTGAAACAGTTATTTTGGTAATTTAAACATTTGATAAAATGTGTAAAACGTTCTTAAAAATTTGTAACGATTTTTAGAAATCCAAGTAGGTGATTAAGGTATCAAATGATAAACACGTGACATATTTTGGTTTTCAAAAGGTGACAAGATAACAAACGAGTAGAAAATGAATAATAATTAACAATCAGTATGCGAGCAATGGCACGAGAGGATAAAACGTAATTTGTCTCAATTCTTAACAAACATGATAGAATAGACGCGTCGATGATAAAAATAATAAGAAACAAAGGATTATAGCAAGTCATCACTTCTTGAGTGCAATTGGTGTCACCAACAACAGCTTATTAAGTTCTCGATGGTCGATACATGATTGAAAGAGAAAAGCCACACAACGAATTTTTGAATCAAAGAAAATTCTTAAGAAGTCACTTGAGAGGAATTCCAGTAAAATGAACAACATTAGCAATGAAAGGCGAAATCAACACATGATTCACACGAATGAATTTCAAGACGATAGTTTCTAACACATATCATGACAATTACACGAAATTATCGTTCACGTCCAGTCATAAATCACTATTCGCGTCCAGAGACGTTTCGAAGGTCTACCAAATTAGACAGAGAAGGTCAATCGATGTAGAAGCAAAACAACGTTTGAAACTTTCAAGCCTGGTATTAATGGTAAGAAATTAGACAATTGGTAACGAAAATTATGTCACAAAGGAAGATGAGGTAACAAGTAATACAAAGATCGTTAAGTAAGGAAATATGTGCTTGAGGCATGTACTTTGTTCAAGAAAAGATAAGAGTTCATATGTGTAAATCCCGAACTCGGCTACTCGCATAAGATGTAAAAGTTTTTTAAACTTTTATTTTATCTAACCTTTTTTTAAGGAACATAATTAAAAAGTTGATTCTTGGTTAAATATTTAAGGCGACTACTATTCGGCCTTGCATGGCTCCTTCTAAATTAAGCATATGTGATCAGACCATGCATAATTTAGGACTAGCAATGCGATGCTCAGCTTCGTCAGACCAATATTACATGTCATGTGATTTAAAATATGTATATAATTCCATTTGTAAAAACAGGAATCAAATAATTTATGAAACTTTTCGCCACTAAGTTATTGGCTAGATATTTGAATCAATAATTTTATTGTCATAAGAATTGTTTATAGCATCAAGGTAGAGCAATTTACGAAATACTTTGTAAAATCAATATAAATTAATTTTATAAGATAACCTTCAAGTATTTAATAATGCCCAAGTGTAACATTTTGTAAAATGTTTCGTAAACAATACCAGTTTGAGCTTATATGGTAACTTATAAAATAGCGAGTGAGTTACAAGAGGGTAATAAAGGGTAGTTCATCAGACAATGATGAAATGGTCACAAGGTGATAAAGTTTTAAGAGGTTTGGCATGAATCGTCAGGAGACACGTGTCAAGATGATAACGAACGATATGAAAGCAAGATCTTCTAACCTCGACCCGAATCAGTGGTACGATAGAAGCAAAGAACGACAATATAGAATGAAAAATAAGTCATATATAAAAGAAAGGATAAAGGAATCCGTAGGTGTGCACATCGTAATTTATTTTTCAAAAATACACTTTTAAGAAAGTAGAGCATCGGTTTATCAAATTACTTAGTTCCTAAAAGTTCAAGATTTATGTATGACCGAGCTCAAGTTACTATTTGTAAACGTTTTCAAACGCAATCAATGTTTCATGGTTGTAAAATATCATTAGTTAAAATTTTACGAGCTCACACGAACTCAAAATGCTTCAAACCATATTTTTAACTTCTATCAGTCTTGACCTTTTTAGTCAACTTTGACTTTTGGGTTTGACTAGACCCATTAACTTGCTAAATTATATATTTAAGACTCGAAGTCTAATGCAATTCGATGTAAAACGATGTTTTGAACAACTTTCTAGGTTTACTCGATACTTGAAACAGATCAAAATGGACGAAAATGTCCTTGCATTAAATCTGTCAACAAAATGATATTTTAGAATTATTCAAAAAATAACTTTCTAGATTTTACAATCTCAAATGAACGTAACTTGCTCGATTTTAAAGTTTACTGGTAAAATATTATGTCCTAAGCGAACATTTCAACATGTCAAAATATAATTTTATGTCCAAAGTTATAAAAATATTTTCTCGACACGGTTATATTTCCTGTAAAGTTTCTGTACAAAGTATATTTTCCGACACAGCTTGAAATTAAATCCAAATTTCATAATAACTCAGAATTAATGTACACACAAGACTTGTGAATTCCATAAAGACGAAAGAGAATAAACTGTATAATTAATCATGTAAAGAAAAAAACATAGTATAAAATTGGTTTATGAATACCAACGATAATCTGAGAGATAAAAAACGAAGCATTCGTGTCTTCGATTGCAAGATGCAATGCAGGAAGGTGTCTGATGAGACTGCTTTTATACATAGTTTCATCGTCTAAAATAGGCTTAAAATGCATTAAATATCATGAAATATGCCAAATATATGCTTGTGTTTATTACATGTGTATTTTAGGTACGGATATTGAGAAAATGACAAAAGATCACAAGAAACAAGCAAAAACGAACACGGGAAACAAAGCCGCACAATGAACCAAGCCCTAATGGTGATTTTCCAAGAATAACCCTTAAAGAATTGAATATTTTACAATAAGGGTCCTCCAATATTTAAGAATTGACACTTTAAACTCTTGTTTATTCATAATAACAAGTTTGGTCCTTAAAGTTTGTCAAATTTACAAAAAGGGCCCTCCACTTTGAAGAATTAGCAAGAATGGTCCCTCAAAAATGAAGACTTGTCAATATTAGTCCTCCAAGAAGTCAACAATACAAGTCAACACCAAAAAGTATGAAGAAAATGCCAAAACACCCCTTCAAATATCATGAATTTTCAATAAATATCCTTGAAATACTTTTGGAAAAGTATTTGGGGCAAAAGTCTAAAAACCGAAACTTGGTTAACAAAGGATTTCAGATTTTTGCCATTTAAACTTGGAATGAAAGAAAGGAAAGAAGTGAGGGACTAAAACGGGGAGACAAGGAAAGTTACCTAGGCTAGTGGTGGCATGACACGTGCCCCATTAACACAAAACAGCCAATCACCACTCAACCTTTTGCCACATCACATCCCACCCACAACTGATTTTAACTAAACTCATTAGTTAATTAATATGGCGCTAAACACCCAATTCAAACATTAATCCGGATCAAACACACCAACTATTCACCTATAAACACATTTGGGTATTTGTTAAATACTTGAAATTAAAACCCAAAACCCTCCAGATTTGTGATTAAGCTATCCCTAATCACAACCCAACTCTCACTTTGCATGCCACGTCACCCACAAGTTCACATGATATCTCCCATGCACATGTTTATGAGAAGATTCCAAAAGGTGAACAGCCATCCAACGCCCCACAATCTTGCTTCAAACTTAAGCTCACTTGGGACCCTTGATCAAATTCAAACAGCTATACACTCCACAAACTGCCTAGAGAAGTTCACATGATGTGCAGATTTTCAAACTTTCTCAAGGGCAATTCAGGGACTTCACAACTTAGGGTTTATGTTTTTTATGCTTTCTAGTTCATCATTGTAGCCTATATAAAGGCATAGGGCTGTAACATTAGTCTTTGCTCTTGGTTTTTCTTATTTCACAAATCTCTAAATCCTTCTTTCAAATTTATGAAAAAGTGTTTGATATTGCTGATGAAATCCAAGTGCCATCTTTAATCTTTGCTTGTTTATGTTATATGTTTGTGATTGTTAAGACTCAAAACCTATTTTCAAAGATTGTGCAAGAAACTACATAATTTTCTAAAACTTGATATTTTGCTAAGTTCTTGGTTCAAACCCTTGGAATTTTTGGATTACAAGTGATTATAACACCCCGATAAGAAGCTTATCAAGGTGTTGTAAGATTGTGGTTTGGGTATAATTAAGGAGTGGGAACAAGGTTGCATTAATCAAGCTTTTTCCATTTTTTTGTTTTATATGAATTGTGCCTTTAACCTTCTTGAATCTTAGCAGGTGTTATTGGAAGCTTGTGTCTTGTTTAGCTAGACACATCAACTCAAAAATTCGTGAGTGTGGATGTACATTCATGAGGTTTGAGCATTCTTACCCAAAATCTGATAAAATACTTGATTTTTGGTGATTTTGTGTTCTGCTATTATACTTGTTGTTTTTGTGGCTTGAATCTGCTTAATATTGCATGATATTGATGTTATGATGCTAGATTAGGCTTCGGTTAAACTGAATCACACATTTGCTTTGTTAAATCTATGATTAAAAAGTGAAAGGGGTGTTTAGGTTTACTGATTTAAGTTTGCAAATTGATTTTGAGTTATTGTTAAGGGTTGTTTTATGGTTGTATCTGATAAATACTTGGTTGTGTGCTATTATCTGCAAGTTTTTGGCTTTTGAACATCATATTCTTGATTGTGCTATAATTTGTTGAAATCTGCTTGTTTTGACCTAAGATGTTGAAAACACATAGATTGTATGCATGCTTAGAGATAAAAAGTGATTAAACAAAGTTTATATAACCTGTTAAGAAGATTTGAGGGTTTGAAATTTGATTTGTGGTCAAGTACATCAGCAAAGTTTGAAATCTGCTTGTTCTTTCTTCATCAGTAACATTTATTGCCTTGAATCTTGTTCTAAACCTTGAATCATTGCATGAAACCAGTTAATTTATGTTCACTTGAATTAATATAAGCTGTTGTGTGCATTTGGTTCAATTTGGTTGGCTTATTCTTGCTAAAACTGCTTATTTGTGTGAAATCTGCTTATGAACATGTCTTTGTGCTATCTGGTTATCTTTTGATTAAACTGTACTAATTGGCTTAAAGGATTTGTGTTTTTTTATTGCTACTGACTCCTTATAACCCACTGGTTATAAGGGTGCCTTTATGTGGCTTGAATCCAACAAAAATCCATATAAGACAAAAAGTCAAAATAGTCAAGCAGTGGGAACTCCTTTCCCCTGTTGCTAGCCACTACTAGTGTAATTTGATCATCAGTTTATTCATAAGCTATTCTAGCTTATTTGGACTTGAAACAACTTAGTTTTTGTAATCAGTCTTCCTTATTTGACCCATTGAACTAATCTGGAGCTTTTTAGGGTTTGACTTTTAGGTTTGACTAGAAAACCAAACAAGTTGACTTTTAACATTAGTGCTTATTGATTTTTCCAGCTTATTCATTGTGCTTATTTGAAATCTTTTTTATTATTAAGCTTAGTTTTGTCATTTAAAATCTTTTGCAAGTTGAATCAGCACTTGAGGTGGCCTAGAACTCAAAAACGACTATTTTGTCGTTTTCTGTAGAGAGCTTTTGCTTTTTTTAGGCTTATTTCTTATTTTTCAAAATTTCTTTTCACATATCTCTTAAGTTTCCCAAAAGAAGCTTGTGTGTCAAATTAGAGCTTATGGCATTAGCTTATGGCTTAATGGGCCAAAAAGCCCATTAAGAATAAGCTGTTAACAATTAAGCTGTGATAAGCTCATTTTCAGCTTTTGGGCCTTTAGAGTTTTGTTCTTAAAATTGAACTTTGAGTCAAGTAGGTGATTTTGGGCTTATTTGGACAACTTTTTGCTTATTGGTCCAAAAAGCCCAATTTAGTGGACTGTTTTAATATTTAGCCCATTTTAAGGCCCATTAAGGGTATTTTGGTAATTTCAAGTTCATTTATGTCTTTATTAGGTTAAAATAAACTAGTTTGCAACTTTTTAGAATTTTTTATAAATTTTGGATTTTTATTAATATTTTATTATTATTTTATTATTAAAAATTAAATTTTAGATTTTTGCAAGTTTTTCATTTTTCCTAGTTCAAATACATTAAGTTAGGAATTTTAAAATTTTTAGATTAATTTTAGTGTCATCTAATTAATTTTTAGAATTATTTTAAGTTTTTAGAGTTTTTAATCAATTTTAATAGTTTTAATTAATTTTAAAATTTTCAAAGATAGTTTTTAATATAGTGAAGTCATTTTAGAGGTTTAGAAGTTGAAAAATCTCATTTTGGGCTTTTTGTTAATTAAATTGATTTTTTGGGCTTTAATTAGCATTAAAAAATTAATATTTAATTACCTAAAAGGTTTGAGTGATTTTTGATTTTTTGTAAACTCTAATTACACTTTTTAGGATTTATTGAAATTTTTAGGTTATTTTTAAATTTCGTGATATTTTACGGTTTTACGTGCACGACTTCGTCTTAGTTTAATTCATAATCGTAACCGTCATCCTTTTCTACTCTCTTTTCTATTTTCTTTTCTCATAATTATAATCACAAAGTTAATCATTTATTTTCACAACACACTTGCCTCCTTGAGAAACGAACTTGAACTTCACTTGGTCATTAGTGCTTGATTTTCCTAAACTGACACTTAATACTTGCCGCTTTTACCTTGTTTTCCTAAACAAGTGTAATTTTACTACAATCATTTTGGCGCCGCTGCCGGGGAGGCGTGTTGTTTTTTGATTTGAACAATTGTTGTTTTTATACTATCCATAAATATAATTGTATTAGTAGCACTCTACTAATACGTATTATTGGTTTTCGTTTTTTGTGTGAATATTACTATATTGTATACGTAAAATAATAAATTCACAAGTACTCCAAAAGTGTGAAAACAAAACCTTGATTTGGGATTTCATCACTCGATCATTGTATTCGAATCTCAAACAAAGAAAAAAAGCAAAATAGATAATTACTTTCGTGAAGCTTAATTTTGACAAACACAAACTATAAGGTGGGTATAAGGCGGGTATTATAAAATATACCCTAAGGAAAAAGGCTCTTAAGTGCTTCGCGCCGCCTCGTTTCCCCGCTTGCTTTTGCGTGTTTAGATAAAAAGGGCTAATCGAGGGTTTGTCAACCAAAGTATTATCTAAGTATCATATATATTTTCTTGGTTTCATTTGATTAAACCCTACTGAACGTTTTGGTGTTCCACCAACGTTCTAAAGTCATCGAAGGCGTTCACTTCACGTGATCATTTTCATTCCTCGAGGCTCCTTTAATCAAGAGATTTGATTTGAGGTGAGATTTGTAGATTTTTGTCTACTTAATACATTCACAAAATCAAAAAAAGTAAAAACAATCAAAAACCACAAAAAAAATAAAAATGGAAAAATTAAAAACACCAAAAAGAATCTTCTTTGCTCATCCCCACGTTGTACGTGACATTTACGCATACTCGTAATCAAGCTAGACGTGCACGTAAACGAAAAAACCGAAAGGAGACCACACCTAACCTTTCTAGTGAGGAGTCTCCTATTGACGAACCTATCGTAGAAGAAGAACCAACCATGGCTAATCGAACTATGATGGAGTTACTTCAAGCACCCACCGAGGGTTATGGAGAGGCTATTGTGATTCCCGCCATCCTTGCGGAGAATTTTGAAGTGAAAACGGATTTGTTGTCGATGATCCAAAACAACAATATCCGTGGTGATGAAAAGGACAACCCGCACAACCATATCCGCTAATTCAATCGTCTTACCGCCACTTGCAAGTTTAAGGACGTTGCTAATGACTTGATGAAGATGATGCTTTTTCCGTATTCCTTAGCGGGGACCGCTAAAATTTGGTTAGAGAAAGAGCCACCCAATTCTATATTGACGTGGAAAGATCTCGTTTCAAAATTTGTGAACCAATTTTTCCCGCCCTCTAAGACTACACATTTGAAAAACGAGATTTCAAAATTTTCACAAGAATTTAATGAGAGTTTTTATATGGCTTGGAATCGGTTTAAGGAAATGTTACATGAGTGTCCTCATCACGGTTTTTCCGACTTGCATCAAATTGACACGTTTTACAATGGATTGAATGATCATTAGAGAGATTATCTTAATGCCGTCGCGGGTGGTAATGTTTTGTGTAAAACGGTTGAGGAAGCGTTGCTGATTATTGAGAATAGGTCTAAAGTCTATAGTCCTCGTAGCACATCGAGTGTTTGTAAAGCTTCGTCTTCGGCTTCGCCTTCATTGTCCAATACCATTGATGCTTGCCAAATTGAGGCAACTTTGAAAAATAAAATCTTTGATAAGCTTAAAGGTCTTTTAATTGAATTCAAAGTTGGTGAACAAAGTGCTCCCGCTACGGCTAAAGCGGTTGAGGTTTCATGCATGTATTGTGGTGGAGGTCATGATTTCTCCGAGTACATTACCAACGGTGGTTGATGAGACTGCTTTTATACATAGTCTCATCGTCCAAATAGGGCTTAAAATGCATTAAATATCATCAAAATACCCATATATATGCTTGTGTTTGTTGCTTGTGTATTTTAGGTACGGATATTGAGAAAATAACAAAAGATCACAAGAATCATGCAAAAACGAACACGGGAAACGAAGCCGCACAATGAACCAAGCCCTAATGAAGAATTTTCCCAAGAAAACCCTTGAAGACTTGAAGACTTATGAATAAGGTTCCTCCAATATGGAAGAATTGACACTTTATACCCTTGTATCTTCATAATTACAAGTTTGGTCCCTAAAGTTTGTCAAAATTACCAAAAAGGGCCATCTACTTTGAAGAATTGGCAATTTTAGCCCCTCAACAAAGCTAAAATGTCAATATTAGTCCTTATCAAAGTCAAAAACATCATGAAGAACTCCAAGATACAAGACTTACAAGTTTGGTCCTTTGAAAATCCCAAAATTACCAAAAGGACCCTTGACTTTGAAGATTTGGCAAAAATGGTCCCTCATCAAACATGAATTGGCAATTTCAGTCCTCCAAAATGTCAATCATACAGATCTAGACCATTACCATTGAAGAAAATGCCAAAACAGCCCTTCAAGAATCACAAAATGGCAAGAATTACCCCTGAAATCATTTTACAAAACTTTTTGGGGCAAAAGTGTGAAAAAGTAAACTTCAAATACAAAGGAAATGGAGTTTGGACGAATTTATTTGCAAGTGAAAGGTTTAATAAAGATAAGGGGTTAAATGGGGCAGACAACAATACTTACCTAGACTAACCACCACTTGCCACGTGTCCCACTACCACTCTCCACCAATCAGAACACCCCATTCATCCATGTCACACTCCACTCACCCCTGGTTAAATAATTAACTAATCTTTGGCGCCTTAAACATTTATTTAAATGTTATTTACCCCTTAAACAGATCAAACGCTTGCTCTTGATGTTCATAATCCAAATTGGGGATTTTTGTTTTAGCAAAAATTAAACCATCACCTCTTCCAGATTAGTGATTAAGGATGTCCTAATCAAATCCTAACCTTAATATTGGTCACCACATCACCCCACATGCTACATGGGACCTCCCCTGCTACAAGCTCATGCATACTGCCAAAATGAAGACAACCATCCAACGTCCAAGGATTGTGCTTACATCCTAAGCTTCTTACAAGCCCTTTGATCACTTTTTCACTTGCCAACTCATGCTACACAACAAAATGCAGTCACATGATCTTCAAAAGATGCCAAAGCTCCAAGGGCAATTCTGGACTTCTACACATTAGGGTTTACGTTTTTTCTTGCTTACCTAGTTCACTTGTAGCCTATATAAAGGCATCTAGGTCATTCATTTTTGTTTGCTCTTGAATTTTCAGTTGTTCACTTTTCTGTAAATCCTTTTCAATCTTAATGAAATGTGTTTGAAATGTTGAAGAAAGCTCAAGTGCCATTGTTATAATCTGCTTATTATTGTTCTTAGTTTGCTATTTCTGAATCTCAAAACCTGTTTTTAAGGAGAGTGCAAAAGTTTGCATTTTTCCTTCAAGCTTGATATTTTGCTAAGTTCTTGTTCAACCCTTGGAATTCTTGGGCTATAGGGCTGATCATAGCATCCTGATATTGTGTTATCAAGGTGTGGTGAGGCTTATAACTTGGGGATAATCAAGTGTGGGGTAACAAGGTTGCATCAATCAAGGCTTTTTACTTTTCTGATTTTGATATTGTGCCTCTAACCTTGTTGAATCTTAGCAGGGTTGTTTGTGGAAGCTTGTACTTGTTCTTGCTAGTACATAAGCTCAAAATCCGTAGGTGTGGATGTACATCCATGAGGTTTGCATACTTAATCCCAAAATCTGCTTAAATCTTGATTTCTGGTGATATTTGTGTGTGACTTGTGTTCTTGTGAATTTTGTGGCTTAAAACTGCTTGAATCTGCTTATTTTAGCTATTGTTGTGTTAATTTGGGCTTGGGTGGTCTTAAATCTCACTTTGGATTTGAAAAACTTGGTTTTGAAAAGTTAAAGGGGTGTTTGGGATTACCTGTTTAAAATCATTGTGTGTTATTGTGTTAGTGGAAGTTTGTGTTTGTGTTTGTTATATGTCATACACTTGTTTGAGAGTATTTTGCTGCAA
This sequence comes from Glebionis coronaria, assembly GCA_025667525.1. NCBI lineage: Eukaryota > Viridiplantae > Streptophyta > Magnoliopsida > Asterales > Asteraceae > Glebionis > Glebionis coronaria. The sequence continues at coordinate 305,747,145 of CM046882.1, forward strand.
GTTATTGGACTTAAACCTTGAAATCAAACAATCTGCTATAAAATCTTTGTTATTACATGTTTTGACCTAGGATCTTGGGAACACTTAGAGTGTATGCATGCTTAGGGCTAAAAGTGGTTTAAACAAAGTCATTGTAACCTGTTTGTGAGATTTGAGGTGTTGAATCTGGCTTGTTGGTCAAATACATCAGCAAAGTGAAAACTGCATGTGTTAGTGTTCATCAGTAACATTCATAAGCTTGAATCTTGATTTAGGCTTTAATCCATTGCATGAAAACTGTTTAGGCTTGTTCATTTGAGTTTATAATAGCTTGTGTATGCATTTGGTTGAATTTGGTTGGCTGAATATTGCTAAAACTGCTTATAAGTGCTCAACTGCTTATTGTTCTATTCTGTGCTAGATCTGGTGCTTTATTGAATTAACTGTACAAATTGGCTGTTTCTTGTTGTGATTTGTTGATTGTTATTGACTCCTTATGATCCAAAGATCATTTGGGTGCCTTTGTGAAATCTGAATCTCCAAAAAAGTCACTAAAGACAAAAAGTCAAACAAGTCAAGCAGTGGGAAAAGTTCCCACTGCTCAACACCCAAAACTAGCCCCTGCTAGTGTTAATTTGTACTCAGCTTATCAATAAGCTATTTTAGCTTATCCAGACCTACAGCAACTTATTTTTTGTGATAGATCTTCATTATTTGACCCATTTGATTAGACTGGAGCTTATTGGACTTTGACTTTGACTTTTTGCTAGAAAACCAACTTAATTGACTTTTTCATAAGTGCTTATTTGCTTTTTCCAGCTTATTGAGTCAGCTTATTTGAAAACTTTTTGTTGAAATAGCTTATTTAAGTCATTTAAAAGCTTTAGAAACTTGAATCAGCTCTTGAGGTGGCCTAGAACTCAAAAATGACTATTTTGTCGTTTTCTGTAGATTGCTTATTGCATTTTCAGGCTTATTCCTTGGGCTTATTTCAAATTTATTTTTATAGAAGTCTTATTTAGGATAAAATAAGCTTGTGTGTCTAATTTGAGCTTATGGCATTAGCTTATAGCTTAATGGGCCAAAAAGCCCATTAAGAATAAGCTGTTTGGTATAAGCTTGCTTATTTCACACTTTCAGCTTTTGGGCCTTTGGAAAAAGTTGTTTAAAATCAAATTTTGAGTCAAGTAGTAATTTTTGGTCTTATTTGGGGCACTTTTTCATTTTGGGCTCAAAGTTGGCCCATTAAGGATCTGTTTTGGGTTTAGCCCATTTTCTAGGCCCATTAAGGGTATTTAGGTAACTTCAAGTTCATTTCTGAGTTATTTAGGTTAAATTAAGCTAGTTTGCAACTTTTTAGAATTTTTTATAATTTTTGGATTTTTAATAATATTTTAATATTATTTTATTGTTAAAAATTAAAAGTCTGATTTTCTAAGTTTTTATATTTTTCCTAGATTGTAGACACTTAATTAAGAATTTTACAACTTTCCAAATATTTTTAGAGTCTTTTAATTATTTTCTAGAATTATTTTAAGTTTTTATAGTTTTTAATAGTTTTTAACTGTTTAAAAATAGTTTTTAGTGGTTTTAAAATTTTGAAAAATACTTTTTAGCTTAATTAGGTTATTTTAAAGGTTTACAAACTTTAAGATCTTGATTGGGACTTTTTATTAGTTAATATTGATTTTTAGGGCTTTAATTAGCATTAAAAAGTTAATATTTAATTAATTAAAAGGTTTTGGCAAGTTTGGATTTTTTGTAAACTCTTAGAATATTTTAGTGGATTTTTAGTGATTTTTGGTAATTTTTAGATTAAAATTTTAATTTTGGTGCTTTTTACGGTTTTACGTGTATGACTCTTTTAGTGTAATCCGTCATCGTAACCGTCTTTCTCTTCTTATCCCCTTTCTATTTTCTTTTCATAATCATATAATCACAAAGTTAATCCAAATCATTACACTCATAACACACTAGCATCCTTGAGAACGAACTCATTATAGGATCATTTGTACACGGTTTTCCTAAATCGTCGTGCTTACCCTATTTTGGTACTCTTTTCCTAAAGGGTATACAAAAACTCTACATCAATTTGGCGCCGCTGCCAGGGAGGCGTGTTGTGTTTTTATTTGGAATTGTTGTTTTTATATACTAACCAAAATATTATTTGTATTAGTAGCACTCTACTAATACGTATTATCGGTTTTTAATTTTTGTGTGAATACTATTACTATATTGTATACGTAGAACAATAAATTCACAAGTACTCCAAATAAGTGAGAAATCACAACCTTGACTTGGGAGCTCATTACCCAATCATTGTATTAGAATCTCAAACCAAAGAAAAAGGCAAAAATAGATAAATACTTTCGTGAAGCTCAATCTTGAAAAATACAAACTATAAGGTGGGTATAAGGCGGATATTATAAAACATATCCTAAGGAAAAAGGCTCTTAAGTGCTTCGTGCCGCCTCGTTTCCCCGCTTGCTTGTGAGTATTTGATTTTGAGAGCTAATCGAGGGTTTTGCCGCCCAAAGTATTACTAAGTATCATATATATTTTCTTGGTTTCAATTGATTAAACCCTCTTGAACATTTTGGTGTTCCACCAACGTTCTAAAGTCATCGAAGGCGTCCACTTCACGTGATCGTTTTCATTCCTTGAGGCTTCTTTAATCAAGAGATTTGATTAGGGAGGAGATTTGTAGATTTTTGTCTACTTAATACATTCACCAAAATCCAAAAAGGTTAATACAATCAAAAACCACAAAAAAATTGAAAAATACAAAACACCAAAAAAGAATCTTCTTTGCTTATCCCCTCGTTGTACGTGACGTTTATGCTAACTCGTTATCAAGCAAGACGTACACATAAACGAAAGAACAAAACTCCCACTCCTAATCTTTCTAGTGAGGAGTCTCCTATTGACGAACCCATTGTAAGAGAAGCACCAACCATGGCGAATCGAACTATGATGAAGTTACTTCAAGCACCCACCGAGGGTTATGGAGAGGCTATTGTGATTCCCGCTATCCTTGCGGATAATTTTGAAGTGAAAACGGGTTTGTTGTCGATGATCCAAAACAACAAATTCCGTGGTGATGAGAAGGACAATCCACACAACCATATCCGCCAATTCAATCGTCTTACCGCCACTTGCAAGTTTAAGGATGTCTCGAATGACTCGATTAAGATGATTCTTTTTCCGTATTCTCTAGCGGGGCCCGCTAAAATTTGGTTGGAGAAAGAGCCACCCAATTCTATATTGACGTGGAAGGATCTCGTGTCTAAGTTTGTGAACCAATTTTTTCCGCCCTCTAAGACTACGCATTTGAAAAACGAGATTTCAAAATTTTCACAAGAGTTTAATGAAAGTTTTTCAACGGCTTGGAATAGGTTTAAGGAAATGTTACATGAATTTCCTCATCACGATTTTTCCGACTTGCATCAAGTTGACACGTTTTACAATGGACTTAATGATAATAAGAGGGATTATCTAAATGCCGCCGCGGGTGGTAATTTTTTGTGTAAAACGGTTGAGGAAGCTTTGGTGATAATTGAGAATAGATCTAAGGTGTATAGTCCTCGTAGCACGTCTAGTGTTCGTAAGGCTTCGTCTTCGACTTCACCTTCTTTGTCTACCACCATCGATGCTTGCCAAATTGAGGCGAACTTGGAAAACAAGATTTTTGATAAGCTTAAAGGTCTTTTGATTGAGTTCAAAGTTGGAGAACCAAGTGCTCCCGCTACGGCTAATGCGGTTGAGGTTTCATGCATGTATTGTGGTGGAGGTCATGATTTCTCCGAGTGCATTACCAATGGTGCTAACACTTCGAGTGCCTACGCGGCCACGGGAACTTACAACCAAAACGGTCAAGTTACCCGCTCTAATCAATTGACTCCACCGGGTTTTGGGTCAAATCAAAATGCTAACAACAACTATCGCAACAATCAAGTTAGTTTCATAAACAATTACAACAAGGGAAACTATGGTAATCAAGGGGCTAATAATCAAGTTTCAAACAAAAATCAAAATGATTTTCAAAACAACAACAAAGGTTTGCAAACATTGAAAGATCTTCCAAATGAATTTGTTGAATACTCTAATGGGAATGATGCTAGGTTTGACAATATTCAAAGAGAAATCATTAGCCTAAGATCCGAGTTTAAGAAAGACTTGAAGAAAGAGTTGAAAAATGAGTTAGCTAATGAGCTTAAAATCCATACCAAAAAGATGGAAGGGACCGTAACTAAGTTACAACAAAACCAACAAAAAATGGAACAAGGGCAACATGAGATAAAACAAGTTTGAAGATAAAATCTCATCTATGTTTGAGGCAATTATGTGTAAACCGTCTTCGAGTAGTCTTCCTACCAACACCGTATCAAACCCTAAGGGTGAGATGAAAGTGATTACCACACGTAGTGGTAAGACACCTAAGGAACCAACTCCTCAACCAATTGCTCCTACGGAGGAAGCAATTGAGGAAGAACCCGAGGTGGTGGTCCAAAAGGAGCATGTTCCAATCCCACGAAGTACCGCTCATGCCACACCTACGGTTGACCCATTACCAACATTGGAACCCGAGATTCCAAAGGCTATGCCTATGCCTCAACCCACACCACCTTTGCCCTATCCATCGAGACTTAGAAAGGAGAAACATCAAGAGCGCGACAATTACCAATTTCAGCTTTTTATGAAAATGTTTCGTGATTTGCACTTTAATGTGAGTTTCGCCGTTGCTTTGGTCATGATGCCTCGATTTGCCGCTAACTTTAAGAGTATGTTGAACAACAAGGAGAAATTGCACCAATTGTCTAGTTGTTCGTCAGTTTATCTTAATCGCATACCTCAAAAAGTCGGTGATCCCGGTAAATTTTTGATCCCTTGTGCAATCGAAGATATGGAGGAATGCTTCGCCTTGGCCGATCTTGGTGCTAGCATTAACTTGATGCCACTTGCAATCTTCAAGTCGCTCAATCTTCCTAATCTTACTCCTTCACTAATGTCTATCGAGTTGGCCGACCATTCCACGATTCCCGCATGTGGATTGGCGGAAGACGTTTTTGTGAAAGTGGGGAAGTTCTACTATCCCGTAGACTTTATCGTTGTTGATATTCCCACGGATCCTCAAGTTCCTCTTATTTTAGGTCGTTCGTTTTTAGATACGTCTATGGCTTTGATCGATGTTCATGCTAGAAAGATCACCTTACGTTTCAACGACGAGGAACTTGTTATAAACGCAACTCAAAACTCTCAAATTTCTCATGTTCATTCCGTTGCAACCATAAACCTTGTTGATATGATCGACGTGGTTTGCGAGGAATTTTCACAAGAAGTTCTAGGTTTTGGTGATGATGAAACTAGTGGCAATCCCACTATGTTAGATCCTATCCTTGATAACTCGACACCAACCTTCACTCCATTTGAAGGCGGTGGTTTTACGTTGGAAGAATTCGATGTTCCACGTACTTGTAACGAAGACCTCGACAACGATGAGGACTTCTCGATTATTAAGGATTTTCTTAACGATTTCCCATTTCTTCCACCCGAGGAGGTTATGAGTATCGAGCCCAAGTCTTCACTTGAGGAACCACCTATCCTCGAGTTGAAAGATTTACCTCCTCATCTCGAATATGTCTATTTGGAGGAGGACGACAAGTTTCCGGTTATTATTGCGAAGGAACTTTCGAATGATGAAAAAACCGCACATGTCGATGTTCTAAAGGATCACAAAGGGGCAATTGCGTGGAAGTTATCCGACATTAAGGGGATCGATCCCAAATTTTGTACCCACAAAATCTTAATGGAGGAGGATTACAAGCCCGCAATCCAATGTCAAAGGAGGGTGAACCCCAAAATTCACGACGTCATCAAAAAGGAAGTCCTTAAACTCCTTGACGCGGGAATGATTTACCCTATTTTCTATAGCCCGTGGGTGAGTCCTATTCATTATGTCCCTAAGAAGGGAGGAATGACCGTTGTGCCAAACGATGCCAACGAGTTAATTCCCACTAGACTCGTGACCGGATGGAGAGTGTGCATTGACTATCGTAAGTTGAATGAAGCCACTCGAAAAGACCATTTTCCCTTGTCCTTCATGGACCAAATGTTGGAGCGTCTTGCGGGAAACGATTTCTATTGCTTTTTAGATGGTTTTTCCGGTTACTTCCAAATCCCCATCGATCCTCGTGATCAAGAAAAAACTACGTTTACGTGTCCATATGGAACGTTTGCCTATCGTAGAATGCCATTCGGACTTTGCAATGCACCGGGAACCTTTCAAAGGTGCATGATGGCTATTTTTCATGACATGATCGAGAAGACGATGGAAGTTTTCATGGATGACTTTTCCGTGTTTGGTAATTCGTTCACTTCTTGTTTGTCGAATCTTGAGAGAATGTTGAAACGTTGTGAGGATACCAACCTTGTGCTCAATTGGGAAAAGTGTCATTTTATGGTTAAGAGTGGAATCGTCTTAGGGCACAAGGTCTCGAAAGCGGGGATTGAGGTACATCAAGCTAAGGTAGACGTCATCGCCAAATTACCTCATCCCAAAACCGTTAAGGGAGTTAGGAGTTTCCTAGGCCACGCGGGCTTTTATCGTCGATTCATCAAGGATTTTTCAAAGATCTCTCGACCCATTACACATCTTCTTGAAAAAGAGGCATGTTTTGTCTTTGACGAAGATTGTGTACGAGCCTTTGAAATCCTTAAGAGGAAACTTACCGAAGCTCCCACTCTTGTTGCTCCCAATTGGAACCTCCCCTTTGAGCTCATGTGTGATGCTAGTGACTACGCTATTGGGGCCGTATTGGGGCAACGTCCTGAAAAGCACTTCTTGCCTATTCACTATCCTAGCAAGACGATGACCAAGGCTCAACTAAAATACACTACAACGGAGAAGGAGTTCCTTGCCGTGGTGTATGCATTTGAGAAATTTCGACCTTATCTCGTCTTGACAAAATGCATAGTGTATACGGATCATTCGGCTATCAAGTATCTTATGGCTAAACAAGATGCAAAGCCGAGATTACTTCGTTGGATTCTCCTCCTTCAAGAATTTGATCACAAAATCGTTGACAAAAAGGGAGCCGAGAATCTAGCGGCCGATCATCTTTCTCGTTTGGAAGATCCTCACCAAAGTGTTTACGAGCCCAAGGAAATCACCGAAACATTTCCGCTCGAGACACTTGGTGTAGTGAATTCTAAGCTTCATTCTTCCACCCCATGGTTTGCGGACTTTGCAAATTACCATGCGGGTAACTTCATCATCAAGGGTATGACGACTCAAGAAAAACGAAAATTCTTTCGTGACGTCAAGTTCTACTTTTGGAACGACCCTTACTTGTTTCGAACTTGTGCGGATCAAATCATCCGACGTTTTGTATTTGGCACCGAAGCTTCTAATATCCTTAGAGCTTGCCATGAGGGACCCACGGGTGGTCACCACGGTGCTAATCTCATGGCTAAGAAGGTGTTTGATGCCGGCTTCTTTTGGCCTACTATTTACCGAGATGCACAAGATCTTGTGAAGTCGTGCGACTCATGCCAACGACAAGGAAAAGCCTCACAAAAAGATGAGATGCCACAAAATATGATCCAAATGTGTGAGATCTTTGATGTTTGGGGCATAGACTTTATGGGGCCGTTCCCATCATCTCGTGGTAATAAGTACATCCTCGTTGCGGTTGACTACCTATCTAAGTCGGTGGAAGCTAAGGCTTTGCCCACTAATGATGCTCGTGTGGTAGTCAAGTTTTTGAAAAGCTTGTTTTCTCGGTTTGGAACCCCTCATGCGATCATAGGCGATCGTGGAACCCATTTTTGTAACAACCAATTCGAAAGGGTCCTAAGGAAATATGGGGTTACACACCGGCTTTCTACGGCTTATCACCCACAAACGAGTGGGCAAGTCGAGGTTTCAAACCGAGCGTTGAAGAGGATCTTGGAGAGATCCGTTGGGGAAAACCGACAATCTTGGTCGGATAAGTTGGACGATGTTTTATGGGCCTTTAGGACCGCTTATAAGACGCCTATTGGGTGCACTCCCTATAAGATTGTGTATGGGAAAAATTGTCATTTGCCAATCGAATTGGAACACAAGGCTTATTGGGCCCTAAAGCATTGTAATGATGATATGGAGACCGCGGGAAAACACTGGAAAATGCAATTAAATGAATTGGGTGAATTGAGGGACATTGCTTATGAAAATTCATTGATTTATAAATAAAAAACTAAAAAGTTGCATGATTCTAAAATTAAAAACCGGTTTTTAACATTGGGGATCAAGTTTTTCTTTTTAATTCTTGCTTGAAAATCTTTTCCGGTAAGTTGAAATCCCGTTGGTCCGGTCCATTCACCGTGACCCAAGTTTTGCCATATGGGACCATCGAGCTAGCTCAAAATGATGGCCCCAATTTCAAGGTGAATGGACATAGGTTGAAGCACTACTTTGGCGGGGAAGTTCCATCCTTGAACTACCTCGACCAAGTCACTTTCCCCAATGATAATTAGTATTGGGGGGATCGAGTCGAGCTCATGACTCGGTAATAAAAAACGAGGTGCCTCGTGGGGGAGTCCCATGCTTATCCTATGTACATATTATCGCTTTCAAATGTAGTAACGTGTGCGGATTTGTGCCCTTCCGACCATTGTTCCGTGGTTGTTTGTGAATTGTGGACTATAGATGATCATGATCTTCACAATTGGAGCCTCTCGTGTTCATTTTATGGGAGCACTCGATCGTTTGCTTTGAAGACTTTCTAAATATCCATGATATATCCTTTGATGTTCTAACCTTAGGTTTTTTGCACACTTCATAAACGGCTTTAAATTTAACGGTTGCACCCTTTCCATGCTAGATTAGGCATTCGACTACGTCTCTAGTATGGGGGTGTTTGCACCCCTAGACTCGAAACATTGAGGACAATGTTTAACTTTATATGGGGGGTGAATAGATATTTGCCTTGCCAAACCTTCATGCTTTCCAAAGTTTATCTCTTTGTTTATCGTTTTGTTGCAAAATAAGGCTAAAATGGCTAAATTTTAAAATTTTTCCCATGTTTTATAAGTGTTTGAAGACACGAATGTAGGTTTTCCGATGGCGAGAATAAGAGTAATTTTTGACTCGACCGTGCGTGTTGAGCACTTAGCTTCGATTCCTTAACTTCACATTAGGCTAAGTCTCTTAAATGAGGACGAGAAATGATAGGGTTAATTATAAGTTACTATGCTAAACGTAGAGTACTCGTATTCTTTCAAAAACTCATGTGTTCTCGTTGTTTGCTTATTCTCCCTTCGCATGTAAATATTTTTTGCTTAATAAATATTGACTTAGCGGTTTAGTTGGGATTGTTGGGTTTCTAGTCTTTTCTATTATCTTCCGTGTAATTAAACTGGGAAGACATTAAGGTATCGCCCGCGTCACGGCTTTGAAGTATTGGGACCCGAATAATCGAAAGCTTCACCCAATAATAAGATTTCAAGTGCTCACCTAAATCAAGCAAACAATTTGAAGCCCCACAAGGCCGAAAAATCTATGCAAAATTGAAAGTGAATCAAGCCTTAATCTTCGATGCTTTAAAGATCCAAAATTCACCTTAGCGTGAGGATATACGTCTTTGGCTAATAAAACCACCGATGAGGCGGATAATAAAAGGTAAGGCAAGACCGAAGTCATAATAAAAGCTTCATGGCGAAGTTGAATAAAAGATGGAGGTAAACCAAAGATAATAAGGCCCTTCCGTTAGGGGGGCGTATAAAAGTCTTGGTAATAAGTCTCATGTTCAAAACCGTTATAAAACCGTGTTTATCGATCCTTCTTGTTGACTTAATTTTTTGACATCGTTGTCTATTGGGAAGGGTTATTGATTTGATGGTATTGGTTACACCGTTAGGACTCTATTTTTAGACCTAAATATCTATTATCACATAAGTCAAACAATGTATCCTCGTGAAACATTCAAGACAAAATAAAATATAAGAGATACAACTTAGGAAATTTGGAGGATAAGTACGTGATTAGGGCATATGAGTAGTGTTAGCATTACTAACTTATAATGATAATGATCTCGTTACACGCTTGGCATGGAATTGGGGTGAAAATCAAGGACGATGAAATTATTTCTAACGAAGCATTTACGTGTTCTTATTCTATGAACCTAAACGTCCCATTTTGCGATGAAAATCATACATTATGTCTAAAACGCAAGTAGTAGTAGCAATAGTAGTAGTGTAGCTAGTTTATCATTCAATAAAGTGAATAAAAATGAATTTTGGAGTTGCTACGATACTTTATTCTAGCATTGCGTGAGGGCACGACAATGGTTTAGTATGGGGGAGTGATGAGACTGCTTTTATACATAGTCTCATCGTCCAAATAGGGCTTAAAATGCATTAAATATCATCAAAATACCCAAATATATGCTTGTGTTTGTTGCTTGTGTATTTTAGGTACGGCTATTTAGAAAATAACAAAAGATCACAAGAATCATGCAAAAACGAACACGGGAAATGAAGCCGCACAATGAACCAAGCCCTAATGAAGAATTTTCCAAAGAAAACCCTTGAAGACTTGAAGACTTATGAAGAAGGGTCCTCCAATATGGAAGAATTGACACTTTATACCCTTGTATCTTCATAATTACAAGTTTGGTCCCTAAAGTTTGTCAAAATTACCAAAAAGGGCCTTCACTTTGAAGAATTGGCAATTTTAGCCCCTCAACAAAGCTAAAATGTCAATATTAGTCCTTATCAAAGTCAAAAACATCATGAAGAACTCCAAGATACAAGACTTACAAGTTTGGTCCTTTGAAAATCCCAAAATTACCAAAAGGACCCTTGACTTTGAAGATTTGGCAAAAATGGTCCCTCATCAAACATGAATTGGCAATTTCAGTCCTCCAAAATGTCAATCATACAATTATAGACCATTACCATTGAAGAAAATGCCAAAAAAGCCCTTCAAGAATCACAAAATGGCAAGAATTACCCCTGAAATCATTTTACAAAACTTTTTGGGGCAAAAGTGTGAAAAAGTAAACTTCAAATACAAAGGAAATGGAGTTTGGACGAATTTATTTGCAAGTGAAAGGTTTAATAAAGATAAGGGGTTAAATGGGGCAGACAACAATACTTACCTAGACCAACCACCACTTGCCACGTGTCCCACTACCACTCTCCACCAATCAGAACACCCCATTCATCCATGTCACACTCCACTCACCCCTAGTTAAATAATTAACTAATCTTTGGTGCGTTAAACATTTTGTTAAATGTTAATTACCCCTTAAACAGATCAAACGCTTGTTCTTGATGTTCATAATCCAAATTGGGGATTTTTGTTTTTGCAAAAATTAAACCATCACCTATTCCAGATTAGTGATTAAGGATGTCCTAATCAAATCCTAACCTTAATATTGGTCACCACATCACCCCACATGCTACATGGGACCTCCCCTGCTACAAGCTCATGCATATTGCCAAAATGAAGACAGCCATCCAACGTCCAAGGATTGTGCTTACATCCTAAGCTTCTTACAAGCCCTTTGATCACTTTTTCACTTGCCAACTCATGCTACACAACAAAATGCAGTCACATGATCTTCAAAAGATGCCAAAGCTCCAAGGGAAATTCTGGACTTCTACACATTAGGGTTTACGTTTTTCCTTGCTTACCTAGTTCACTTGTAGCCTATATAAAGGCATCTAGGTCATTCATTTTAGTTTGCTCTTTAATTTTTAGTTGTTCACTTTTCTGTAAATCCTTTTCAATCTTAATGAAATGTGTTTGAAATGTTGAAGAAAGCTCAAGTGCCATTGTTATAATCTGCTTATTATTGTTGTTAGTTTGCTATTTCTGAATCTCAAAACCTGTTTTTAAGGAGAGTGCAAAAGTTTGCATTTTTCCTTCAAGCTTGATATTTTGCTAAGTTCTTGTTCAAACCTTGGAACTCTTGGGCTATAGGGCTGATCATAGCATCCTGATATTGTGTTATGAAGGTGTGGTGAGGCTTATAACTTGGGGATAATCAAGTGTGGGGTAACAAGGGTGCATCAATCAAGGCTTTTTACTTTTCTGATTTTGATATTGTGCCTCTAACCTTGTTGAATCTTAGCAGGGTTGTTTGTGGAAGCTTGTACTTGTTCTTGCTAGTACATAAGCTCAAAATTCGTAGGTGTGGATGTACATCCACGAGGTTTGCATACTTAATCCCAAAATCTGCTTAAATCTTGATTTCTGGTGATATTTGTGTGTGACTTGTGTTCTTGTGAATTTTGTGGCTTAAAAGTGTTTGAATCTGCTTATTTTAGCTATTGTTGTGTTAATTTGGGCTTGGGTGGTCTTAAATCTCACTTTAGATTTGAAAAACTGGTTTTGAAAAGTTAAAGGGGTGTTTGGGATTACCTGTTTGAAATCATTGTGTGTTATTGTGTTAGTGGAAGTTTGTGTTTGTGTTTGTTATCTGTCATACACTTGTTTGAGAGTATTTTGCTGCAAATTATTGGACTTAAACCTTGAAATCAAACAATCTGCTATAAAATCTTTGTTATTGCATGTTTTGACCTAGGATCTTAGGAACACTTAGGGTGTATGCATTCTTAGGGCTAAAAGTGGCTTAAACAAAGTCATTGTAACCTGTTTGTGAGATTTGAGGTGTTGAATCTGGCTTGTTGGTCAAATACATCAGCAAAGTGAAAACTGCATGTGTTAGTGTTCATCAGTAACATTCATAAGCTTGAATCTTGATTTAGGCTTTAATCCATTGCATGAAAACTGTTTAGTCTTGTTCATTTGAGTTTATAATAGCTTGTGTATGCATTTGGTTGAAATTGGTTGGTTGAATATTGCTAAAACTGCTTATAAGTGCTCAACTGCTTATTGTTCTAAGTCTGTGCTAGATTTGGTGGTTTATTGATTTAACTGTACAAATTGGCTGTTTCTTGTTGTGATTTATTGATTGTTATTGACTCCTTATGATCCAAAGATCATTTGGGTGCCTTTGTGAAATCTGAATCTCCAAAAAAGTCACTAAAGACAAAAAGTCAAACAAGTCAAGCAGTGGGAAAAGTTCCCACTGCTCAACACCCAAAACTAGCCCTTGCTAGTGTTAATTTGTACTCAGCTTATCAATAAGCTATTTTAGCTTATCCAGACCTGCAACAACTTATTTTTTGTGATAGATCTTCATTATTTGACCCATTTGATTAGACTGGAGCTTATTGGACTTTGACTTTGACTTTTTGCTAGAAAACCAACTTAATTGACTTTTTCATAAGTGCTTATTTGCTTTTTCCAGCTTATTGAGTCAGCTTATTTGAAAACGTTTTTGTTGAAATAGCTTATTTAAGTCATTTAAAAGCTTTAGAAACTTGAATCAGCTCTTGGGGTGGCCTAGAACTCAAAAACGACTATTTTGTCGTTTTCTGTAGATTGCTTATTGCATTTTCAGGCTTATTCCTTGGGATTATTTCAAATTTCTTTTTACAGAAGTCTTATTTAGGACAAAATAAGCTTGTGTGTCTAATTTGAGCTTATGACATTAGCTTATAACTTAATGGGCCAAAAAGCCCATTAAGAATAAGCTGTTTGGTATAAGCTGTTTGGTATAAGCTTGCTTATTTCACACTTCCAGCTTTTGGGCCTTTGGAAAAAGTTGTTTAAAATCAAATTTTGAGTCAAGTAGTGCTTTTTGGGCTTATTTGGGGCACTTTTTCATTTTGGACTTAAAGTTGGCCCATTAAGGATCTGTTTTGGGTTTAGCCCATTTTCTAGGCCCATTAAGGGTATTTAGGTATATTCAAGTTCATTTCTGAGTTATTTAGGTTAAATTAAGCTAGTTTGCAACTTTTTAGAATTTTTTATGATTTTTGGATTTTTAATAATATTTTAATATTATTTTATTGTTAAAAATTAAAAGTCTGATTTTCTAAGTTTTTATATTTTTCCTAGATTGTAGACACTTAATTAAGAATTTTACAACTTTCCAAATATTTTTAGAGCCTTTTAATTATTTTCTAGAATTATTTTAAGTTTTTATAGTTTTTAATAGTTTTTAATTGTTTAAAAATAGTTTTTAGTGGTTTTAAAATTTTGAAAAATACTTTTTAGCTTAATTAGGTTATCTTAAAGGTTTACAAACTTTAAGATCTTGATTGGGACTTTTTATTAGTTAATATTGATTTTTAGGGCTTTAATTAGCATTAAAAAGTTAATATTTAATTAATTAAAAGGTTTTGGAAAGTTTGGATTTTTTGTAAACTCTTAGAATATTTTAGTGGATTTTTAGTGATTTTTGGTAATTTTTAGATTAAAATTTTAATTTTGGTGCTTTTTACGGTTTTACGTGTACGACTCTTTTAGTGTAATCCGTCATCGTAGCCGTCTTTCTCTTCTTAATCCCCTTTCTATTTTCTTTTCATAATCATATAATCACAAAGTTAATCCAAATCATTACACTCATAACACACTAGCCTCCTTGAGAACGAACTCATTTTAGGGTCATTTGTACACGGTTTTCCTAAATCGTCGTGCTTACTGATAAGTGTGAAAACACTCATCAATTATGATCCAAATACCACTTAAAACACAGTCAAATACCTTATATTAAACTGTAAATTATCAGAATTACGCGTGTATTTGTATCTTGTGTGTTTCAGGTAAAGAAGATACATTTTGAAGCAAAGATGTGTTTTTAAAGGATTTATTTGAAGAAAAGACGAAGAAAGGGACTAAAGATGCTTTCAAGGACCATACTTGCCATTATTCACAAAGATCAAGGGCTGAACATGCAATTTTCATTAAGATGAAGGATGAAAAAGAGATTACTTAAAAGTTTTATACACTTTTGGAAAAGGAATGAAAAAGAAAGGACTTAATAGCAAATTGAGTGGAAAGTAAAGTTTACTTAATACTTTGTCATTTGACCAAACCGGTCAAAACACAAAACCCAAACTCGCGTCTTCTTCTCCATTCAAGAGAGAGAAATAGATGGTTTCATCTCCTCCTTTCTCCATAACCTGCAATCGATTATCAAGGACGATCCAAGGTGATTCAAGCGAAAGTCAAAACTACAAAAGTGCTTATCTTCTTCTCCTCTATAAGATGATAGCACTCAATTAGATCAAAAGTCAAAGATGGAGAAACGCCCAAATTGGAATGAAGAATGAAGACGAGTGATCCTCGTATTTTCCACGTGGCACGATTTCATTGGCTTAACCATGTCATTCTTCTCCCCTCTCGACGGCTATATAAAGAAGACGAAGACTTCATTTGAAAATGGTTAGCATAGGTGTAGGTTTCACATAGTTAGTTAGATGAGTAGGAGTAGTTAGTAATTAGTTAATCTTGTTCAATTTCTTTCAAAGCTGTTAAAGATTTTCAGTTTTCAGTTGTAACCGAATATTTTTCATCCATTAATGAATGTTTCAAGCTTTTGTTAAATCTCTTCTATTAATATTGTTTTCGCCATTAATGAATTCTTCAACTTCTTTATTTTCTTCTAGTTTTCTTGAAGCTTTAACTGATTTCTGTCACACTTACTGTTCACGAATAGGAGTAACCTTGTGTTTTGATTCTGATGTGAAATTTTAGAGCTTTGATCTTATAAGCTAGATTGTTTGGCTTTTGGATAGTAGGAATAGATATTGTTCAGCATATCAAGTCAGTTGTTATTCAGTTAGTTTGAAAAAGCTTTAAGTTTTCATAACTGGAATTTCAGTTCTCTTCATTCTGAATTCATTTTTTATCTGAAATTGCACTTAACTATTCATTTACTTAGGCCTGGTGAAAACCTTCAGTCCTTTATTTCTCTGCTTTTCTCATTGAGCTTATGCTCTGTTTTTCTACTGTCACTAAATTGGAATAGAATCTCAGTAGTTATACTTTCAGTTGCAAGATTTTAACAAACTCAGCCATTGATGAACAAGTTTAGTTTTTTCAAATTCGATTTCAGCTTTAGTGTAAAATTTAGAGTTTCAGTGCTGCAACAAGTATTCAGATTCTATTCTCAAGTTCACTAGATCAGATTTAGTCGGTTACAGTTTGTGGATCAAACTCTCCAGTTCAGCAAGTCTATTATGCAAGCACAACATTTTTTCTTTAACTCTTTTGCAGGTTTCAGTTGTCAAGAAATCAAGTTTTATGTTCAGCAGATGCAGTTCCGTAAGTGGTGATTGGTTCCAGTTCGTTATCAGTCTTGGTGTAGTTCAGTAGATAGCAAAGCCGGCTCAGCGCCGAGCTTCGACTCAGTGGACTAAACGACGGACGAATAGGTTAAGCGCGTTTACATTTTCTGCAAGATTGCTAGTGTAATCAGTAGTAATAAGCTGTAGTGTAAATTTGATTGTATCGTTCTTGTAATTCTTGCTATTAGATGTCCGGTAACTGATCTTGTTTAGTAGTATAATTCGAGTCTGCTGACTTGCTAATGTTTGGTGTCCTGTTTGTTTTTAATGTGATTCGTTTCGTAGTGCATTTGTTCTTATGTATTTGCTGTAGCTTAATCTTTCAATTGATACATTTAGATAATGTTCGTTATAACGAGTTTAGTTGATTTCGTTCAAGGTGTTTAATCAGTAGGTTAATTCACAGCAGTAAGTCGTATTTCTAGTGTTTGGAAGAGTAGTGTACTTGTAGCTTCAGTGAGTTTAAGTATAGAAGCTTAATAACATTTGCTTGGAATTATTTCATGAAGGTATGCTTTAAGAAGTTGAATATGAGCTAAATCTGGTCTTCTTCATCGTATACTGTAGGAATTTGATTTATAGTTGCTATAGTGTAGTTCAGGGTAGAATCTGTTAGCATACATGTGTGATCTGGTAGTAAGTTCAGATTTTGGTCTATTCATTTTAATCAATGTCAAACTAATAAAGTAAAAGTAGCAAATTATGTTCACTGGTTGACTGATTCATGTGCATAGTTTGACTAGAGTCCATTATTAGACTTTACACTTTTTATATTATGTTTTTAAATTTTGTATTTTTCTTTTCCAATTTGTAGTATAAACTTGAATTTGGTATTTGTTTAAATTTTCGTGCACTTAAATGTCGTAATTGCTAAATGTTTTATCTTAGTACGTATACGTAGATAGTATAAATAGTATTTTTACCTTTTTACATGATTTGTGTGCCAAGTAGAATAAATACCAATCAAGTCTTTTTAACCAAAAACAATTAAGTCGAGCTTAAAATTGTTATATCAATTCGAATCGAGCTGAGAAGACAACTACACTAAAAACGAGATATTAAATGGCGCCGTTGCCGGTTCTTTTCGTGAAGATTAACGATTTCGAGTGAGACGATTGGATTTTGGGATCCATTCACTTTGTGAACGTTATTTTTACGTATAAATCAAAAACATAAAAAAAAAAAAAAGATAAAAATACAAAAAAATAAAAAATCAAAAAATCAATTCTTTTCCTAAACAATTGAACCAAAAAAATAAAAAATCCAAGACGTAATCTTTTTCCTAAAAGATTACAACAAAAATATATATTATATCGTTTTCATCGTTTTTACGTACATATAGTATTTTTCTTTAAAAAAACAAATAACTACAAAAATATTTTTGATATATTATTATATGTAAATACGTATACATATACGAACAACCAAGTTACCTATCTCCATAAGTATTGCCGAGGCAATACACCGTGTTGAGGGGCGTTCCGGTCCTTGACACGCGTATCGATCCAATTTAATTAAGCAAGAATAGATAAATACTCTCAATAAGCAACAATTCGAAGTTTACGAACATTTAAGCGAATAGAAAGGCGATGTGATATAAAATGCCATCTAAGGGTCAATAGGTACTTAAGTGCTTCACGCCACCTAACCCCCCGTTCACTAGTTCGTATTCTAAGAAGGAAGGCTTTATTGGGGGTCTTGCACCCAAGTAGTAATTATATATATACTTTCTTGTGGATATTTCATATCGAACCTCGAGGGAGATAATCTCTTCTCTCTCAAAAGTCGACCGAGGGCTACTCCCTCATTCCTCGTGTTTACTTACACGTGTACTCGCACACGTGTAAACATACCACCTTTGGTGTATTACTTCCTTCCCAGAGGAAGCTTTTAAACGTCATTATACTTGTATATACATTCGGCCACCTTGTTAAACATGGATACTCGTTCCATGTTGGAGATTTTGCAACGACAATCCGCCAACGCTAATTATTCGACTTGTTCGACTTGTGGAGGTCCACACGATACTTATTTATGTAATGGCTATTATGGGGAGGGATATGCTTACAATGGAACCGAGAACCCTAATTTTCGACCTAACACTCAAATGGACTACACTTGTAATGAGTATATGGGATATTTCGGTTTTTCATCACAAAATCCACCATCATTTCATGATCAAACCTTTAATGAGCCATACCAAAACCAAGGATTTTCCAATTATAAAGGTTTTCAAAACAATGATAATTTTCAAGGCTATAATCAAGAAACTTTTCATAATCAAGGGTTTAACCAAGAGAATATGCAAAATTACTCTCAATTTCATAAATTCTTTGAGAGGCGCCTTCAAGAGATGGGAAGGAGAGTACTTGAATGTTTTGAGGAAAATTGTCAAAGACAAATTCTCTTTGTACAATCTTATCTAACTCAAGGAGCTTTACCATGTGATATTGAGCCGTCTTTGAGAGTTGATGATGAGGATGATCTTATTAGTGATAGAGATCGTAAATCATGTGAAGAAGAATACATTGCTAATCGTGCTCGTTTGCTTAAACAATGCTTATTAGATGAAGATGATGAGGAACCTTCGATTTGCATGACACTTAATGATGATACACCTTCATCTCCTTTACCTCACGTGGAACCCACCGACTCTTTAACCATGGGGGACGAGCCTCTTAGCACTAATACAAACACCGATTTGGATGAATTAACCTCTTATAGTGTTGAGAACCTTATCCCAATCCAAAGAGAGCTTGAGTGTGTTTCCAATGAACCATGTGACGAGCTTTGTATTGATACCTCTTCTCTTCATGATCACATTGAGATTTCATCCCATGTTGACTTTCATGCTACTACTAGTGATTTTGGTGATTTCGATCTTGATGAATTGTTTAAAGAAAGGGATAATGAGATTGAGGAAGAGTTTATGCAAGATTTGCCACAAGTAGAGGATGATGATTGTGATTCTAGTGAGGCATCTTATGATATATTATCCGAGGACTTTTCATGTCAAGATGACATTCTTAATGTAGATGAAGATGTTGCTCATATAGAAGTAGTGGAAGATGTTCATATTCGAGAGGTTTTATCAAACGTTTATCATCTTATCTCCTCGATTGAAGCTTTGAATGAAAACCATAATGATGATTCCATAGAAGAAGAACCTTTAATTGATATTTCTTCACCGGTTTTTGAGGTTGCACCTATTGACTTTCATGATGATATCATCTCTTTGAGTGATTCTCTCAATACACCTTCTTTTGAGCCTTCTATTCCCACCCTTCCACCCTTGAAGTTGGTTATTGATGTAGATCCTATACTCTTAGAGATTGATCCTTTTTCACCTAAGGCACCTTTAAAACCTAAAACCTTTGATATGGATTCTCATATGGAGATTGATGCCACCATAAAGGCTTATCTTGCTAATATTGATATTGAGGTTGATGATAGTGATTCTAATTGGGAAGAGGAGATTCGTCTTAGTGAGAACTTGCTTTTTGGGACCCTAGAGCCTACACCTTCTCCACAAGACACTATTAATATTGATCCTCCTTTTACTATGCCTTCTATGGAAGATTACCCACCTTTTAATGATGATGAGGAGCCTAACATGGACATAATTGTTATGAATGTTTTGATACCTACACCTTCATTGTCTCATGATGCTTTGATATCTAAGGGGGAATCTTATATGGTTGATATGAGCTCATCTTCTTATTTTCCCATGAAGGGAAAGGTTTTTGATCCTAGGATACGTATATTTGGGAAAAATCAGTTTTCCTCTAGTCCACTTAAGAGTGAGATTTCGATTGATCTAGGCTTTTTGTATGAGCTTACTTTGGTGATGCTACCTATTTTGGAGTTGTTCGAATGTAGAGATGGAAACTATGTATTTGATCCTGGGGTGCTTCATATTTGAGAAATTTCGTATGTTGGACAAACTTGAGACACGTTGGACCGTTCCATTTATCGAGGCGGATATTGTAAATCTTATAGTAAATGGCAACGTGCTAAGTTTGAGTGTATCATGTGCGATGTGATTCAAAGTGGATATTCTTTATTCTCCATGATGGTTTCCCCAAGGACAACTTAATTCGGGGCCGAGTCGAGCTAGAGACTTAGGGTTAAAAAAACTCAAGCATTGAATAACTAGGTTAGAAAACGTAGAGTAGATTTTCAATAGGTTAGGTTTAATTAAAAGGATGTTATAGTAGAGTTGAAGTGGAGGGGTGCCTTTCTTCGTCTTTTCGTGTTTGTTTCAAGGGATGCTCTCTCTCATTTCATGCTTGGAGCTTATGGAGGAGGCCCATGTATCTGGTTCACTTCGATTAGTTTTTGCTATTGTGATATTCAAAACATTTGTGCTTAAAATGAATACCCTTTAGTTGTCTCTTCCTCAGCTTGGGTTAAGCAAAGTAATCAATGTCATAAGTGTAGGGGAGTTCACTCCAATACTCTTAAACATTGAGGACAATGTTTATCTTAAGTGTAGGGGAGACTTCTATCGAAGTGGCCTTACCTAAACCATTGTTTTAACTTCATGATAATTGGGAAAA
The DNA here is from genome assembly GCA_025667525.1 of Glebionis coronaria. Lineage (NCBI taxonomy): Eukaryota > Viridiplantae > Streptophyta > Magnoliopsida > Asterales > Asteraceae > Glebionis > Glebionis coronaria. Next base: position 305,767,871 of record CM046882.1, read on the forward strand.
TTAATTTTTCAAACATTTTTCAAATTTTTGATCTACTTTGGCCACCAAAAATATGCATTCATAATTTTTGCATTAATCATTTTTCATTTTGCATAACACATTTGCATTGTATATATTCTTCTTTTATTTTTCATCAAAAATATATAACAAGGAAAAAAAATATAATAAAACATGGTTTAACAAGTTTAGATCTTTGACATATTAGGCCCGCCATGGATATTTTGACTCAACCCAAGTTTGCTTATTTTAGCATTCTCTAGCTAGTATCCTTAACCATGTAGTCCTTCATTGGTCTATTAGGCTAAGCATCCACCAATCTCATTATTTGAGATTTTAAATTTGTGGAGAATGGGAAATGATAGAGTTGAAGCAAGTGTAAAAGGGCTAGATAAACTTCATGATAATTACTTGTGGCTAAACCCTTCTCTTCTTAACCTCTATTTTCTTCGCATGTATATAATTGTTAATAAATAATCAAGAACGGTTTTAATTGGTTTTTAATCTCTTATGCATTTTTGTCTAATCATTCATGGTTGATATAAGTACGTCTTAAGATTCTAAGTTATAACGTTTTATGTGTACTAGACTTATGTCATGCTCAATATTTAGCGGGTGTTTTTCCTTTTATTCTTTTCTACTTTCTTTGTGAGGAATAAAGAAAAATAAGAGCGGCTTATAAAAAAAAATGAGTGGCTAGAAAAAAAAGAAGAAAAAGAAAAAGAAAAAGAAAATATATATATATATATATACAAGACTCCCAAGAGGGGCAGTGTGGTGTTAATTATAGTGACTATGGAGTTCCAATATTACCTTGACGGGTTGCGGGGATTCAATAGATTGCTCCAATCCAATATTACCTTGACGGGTTGCGGGGTTGAAGATCCAAAGTCTCAAAAAGATGGCGGATGTAAATTATTGCATGAGTTTTATTTTTCTTTCCTTAGCGAGTGTGTAGCTACTTATGAAAGCATGACATGAGGATTTTACACATAAGACGAATGACTTATTATTCTTGAAACGGACTTATATTAATTGTGAGCGGTTTTTCAAGTAATGGATGAGAGGATTACTTAGGATTAAAACCATGCTTCCTTATTTTTGGATATTACACTTCTTATATTTCACACTTGAATAATGACAAATTTGCCCACAAGCAATTTGCTCAAATAATAACCGGTTCCACATTTAATTGTCATGAATAAGTTGATGCACTTTTTACTTGTGAATACAATGATCCCATTTTTAAGCTTGGTATGGGGAAAGTGAAACTTGAGGGTGATAAATGTCCATGGTACCCAAGCCCTAATCTAAGTCATTGATTTCTTTATGAGTTATTTCCATCAAAATCATTTATGAAAAATCAAAAATATATAAATAGAATTATTTTCTTTGCATTGCATTGTGAATATTCAAAATCATTCATCATGTAGTATAGTTTAGTTTATTAAATCATAAAATGGCCAAGGTTGGTTAATTATGAGAAAAGTGTAACTTGGTGCTTTAAAATGCTGCATTGCATGAGGTCATGGCAATGGTCAAGTGGAGGGGAGTTGATAAGTGTGAAAACACTCATCAATTATGATCCAAATACCACTTAAAACACAGTCAAATAACTTATATTAAACTTTAATTATCAGAATTACGCGTGTATTTGTATCTTGTGTGTTTCAGGTAAAGAAGATACATTTTGAAGCAAAGATGCGTTTTTAAAGGATTTATTTGAAGAAAAGACGAAGAAAGGGACGAAAGATGCTTTCAAGGACCATACTTGCCATTATTCACAAAGATCAAGGGCTGAACATGCAATTTTCATTAAGATGAAGGATGAAAAAGAGATTACTTAAAAGTTTTATACACTTTTGGAAAAGGAATGAAAAAGAAAGATGCTTTCAAGTTTTATACACACAAACCCAAACTCGCGTCTTCTTCTCCATTCAAGAGAGAGAAATAGACGGTTTCATCTCCTCCTTTCTCCATAACCTGCAATCGATTATCAAGGACGATCCAAGGTGATTCAAGCGAAAGTCAAAACTACAAAAGTGCTTATCTTCTTCTCCTCTACAAGATGATAGCACTCAATTAGATCAAAAGTCAAAGATGGAGAAACGCCCAAATTGGAATGAAGAATGAAGACGAGTTATCCTCGTATTTTCCACGTGGCACGATTTCATTGGCTTAACCACGTCATTCTTCTCCCCTCTCGACGGCTATATAAAGAAGACGAAGACTTCATTTGAAAATGGTTAGCATAGGTGTAGGTTTCACATAGTTAGTTAGATGAGTAGGAGTAGTTAGTAATTAGTTAATCTTGTTCAATTTCTTTCAAAGCTGTTAAAGATTTTCAGTTTTTAGTTGTAACCGAATATTTTTCCTCCATTAATGAATGTTTCAAGCTTTTGTTAAATCTCTTCTATTAATATTGTTTTCGCCATTAATGAATTCTTCAACTTCTTTATTTTCTTCTAGTTTTCTTGAAGCTTTAACTGATTTCTGTCACACTTACTATTCACGAATAGGAGTAACCTTGTGCTTTGATTCTGATGTGAAATTTTAGAGCTTTGATTTTATAAGCTAGATTGTTTGGCTTTTGGATAGTAGGAATAGATATTGTTCAGCAAATCAAGTCAGTTGTTATTCAGTTAGTTTGAAAAAGCTTTAAGTTTTCATAACTGGAATTTCAGTTCTCTTCATTCTGAATTCATTTTTTATCTGAAATTGCACTTAACTATTCATTTACTTAGGCCTGGTGAAAACCTTCAGTCCTTTATTTCTCTGCTTTTCTCATTGAGCTTATGCTCTGTTTTTCTACTGTCACTAAATTGGAATAGAATCTCAGTAGTTATACTTTCAGTTGCAAGATTTTAACAAACTCAGCCATTGATGAACAAGTTTAGTTTTTTCAGATTCGATTTCAGCTTTAGTGTAAAATTTAGAGTTACAGTGCTGCAACAAGTATTCAGATTCTATTCTCAAGTTCACTAGATCAGATTTAGTCGGTTACAGTTTGTGGATCAAACTCTCCAGTTCAGCAAGTCTATTATGCAAGCACAGCATTTTTTCTTTAACTCTTTTGCAGGTTTCAGTTGTCAAGAAATCAAGTTTTATGTTCAGCAGATGCAGTTCCGTAAGTGGTGATTGGTTCCAGTTCGTTATCAGTCTTGGTGTAGTTCAGTAGATAGCAAAGCCGGCTCAGCGTCGAGCTTCGACTCAGTGGACTAAACGACGGACGAATAGGTTAAGCGCGTTTACATTTTCTGCAAGATTGCTAGTGTAATCAGTAGTAATAAGCTGTAGTGTAAATTTGATTGTATCGTTCTTGTAATTCTTGCTATTAGATGTCCTATAACTGATCTTGTTTAGTAGTAGAATTCGAGTCTGCTGACTTGCTAATGTTTGGTGTCCTGTTTGTTTTTAATGTGATTCGTTTCGTAGTGCATTTGTTCTTATGTATTTGCTGTAGCTTAATCTTTCAATTGATACATTTAGATAATGTTCGTTATAACGAGTTTAGTTGATTTCGTTCAAGGTGTTTAATCAGTAGGTTAATTCACAGCAGTAAGTCGTATTTCTAGTGTTTGGAAGAGTAGTGTACTTGTAGCTTCAGTGAGTTTAAGTATAGAAGCTTAATAACATTTTCTTGGAATTATTTCACGAAGGTATGCTTTAAGAAGTTGAATATGAGATAAATCTGGTCTTCTTCATCGTATACTGTAGGAATTTGATTTATAGTTGCTATAGTGTAGTTCAGGGTAGAATCTGTTAGCATACATGTGTGATCTGGTAGTAAGTTCAGATTTTGGTCTATTCATTTTAATCAATGTCAAACTAATAAAGTAAAAGTAGCAAATTATGTTCACTGTTTGACTGATTCATGTGCATAGTTTGACTAGAGTCCATTATTAGACTTTACACTTTTTATATTACGTTTTTAAATTTTGTATTTTTCTTTTCCAATTTGTAGTATAAACTTGAATTTGGTATTTGTTAAAATTTTCGTGCACTTAAATGTCGTAATTGCTAAATGTTTTAGCTTAGTACGTATACGTAGATAGTATAAATAGTATTTTTACCTTTTTACATGATTTGTGTGCCAAGTATAATAAATACCAATCAAGTCTTTTTAACCAAAAACAATTAAGTCGAGCTTAAAATTGTTATATTAATTCGAATCGAGCTGAGAAGACAACTACACTAAAAACGAGATATTACTTACCCTATTTTGGTAATCTTTTCCTAAAGGGTATACAAAAACACTACATCAGTGGTAACACTTCGAGTGCCTACGCGGCCACGAGAACTTACAACCAAAACGGTCAAGTTACCCGCTCTAATCAATTGACTCCACCGGGTTTTGCTCCCAATCAAAATGCTAACAACAACTATCGAAACAATCAAGTTGGTTACAAAAACAATTACAAAGGTAACAACTATGGGAATCAAGGGTCTAATAACAATCAAGTTTCAAACAAAAATCAAAACAATGATTTTCAAAACAACAACAAGAGTTTGCAAACTTTAAAAGATCTTCCCAATGAATTTGTTGAATACGTAAATGGAAACGATGCTAGGTTTGATAATATTTAAAGAGAGATCATTAGCCTAAGATCCGAGTTTAAGAATGACTTAAAAAAGGAGTTGAAAAATGAGTTAGCAAATGAGCTTAAGATCTACACAAACAAAATGGAGGGAAATGTAACTAGGTTACAACAAAACCAACAAAAGATGGAACAAGGGCAACATGAGATAAAACAAGAGATGCTTAAGGCCGATAAGAGGCAATCTATGTTTGAGGATAAAGTTTCATCCATGTTTGAGGCTATAATGTGTAAACCATCTTCGAGTAGTCTTCCTAGCAACACCATATCTAACCCTAAGGAAGAGATGAAAGTGATTACCACACGAAGTGGTAAGACACTTAAGGAAACGACTCCTCAACCAATTACTCCAACGGTGGAGGAAATTGAGGAAGAACCCGAGGTGGTGGTCGAAAAGGAGCATATCCCAATCCCACGAAGTACCGTTCATGCCACACCTACGGTTGACCCATTACCATCATTGGAACCCGAGATTCCAAAGGCTATTCCTATGCCTCAACCCACACCACCTTTGCCCTACCCATCGAGACTTAGAAAGGAGAAACGTCAACAGTGCGATAATTACCAATTTGAGCTTTTTATGAAGATGTTTCGTGACGTGCATTTCAATGTGAGTTTTGTCGATGCTGTGGTTATGATGCCTCGATTTGCCGCTAACTTTAAGAGTATGTTAAACACAAGGAGAAATTGCAACAATTGTCTAGTTGTTCATCGGTTTATCTTAACCGCATACCTCAAAAAGTCGGTGATCCCGGTAAATTCTTGATTCCATGTGCCATTCAAGATATTCAAGAATGTTATGCCTTGGCCGATCTTGGTGCTAGTATTAACTTGATGCCACTTGCAATCTTCAAGTCGCTCAATCTTCCTAATCTTACTCCTTCACTAATGTCTATCGAATTGGCCGATCATTCCACTATTCCCGCATGTGGATTGGCCGAAGACGTTTGTGAATGTGGTAAAGTTATATTATCCGATAGACTTTATCGTTGTCGATATTCCCACGGATCCTCAAGTTCCTCTTATTTTAGTTCGTTCGTTTTTAGATACGTCTATGGCGTTGATTGATGTGCATGCTAGAAAGATCACCTTACGTTTGAACGACGAGGAACTTGTTATAAACGCAACTCAAAATTACCCAATTTCTCATGTTTATTCCGTCGCGACCATAAACCTCGTTGATATGATCGACGTTGTTTGCGAGGAATTTTCACAAGAAGTTTTAGGTTTTGGTGACGATGAAAATAGTGGCAATCCCACTATGCTTGATCCCATTCTTGATAATTCGACACCATCCTTCACTCCATTTGAAGGTGGTGGTTTTACGTTGGAAGAATTTGATGTTCCACGTACTTGTGACGAAGACCTCGACAACGATGAGGACTTCTCGATTATCAAGGATTTTATTAAAGATTTCCCATTTCCTCCACCCGAGGAGGTTATGAGTATCGAGCCCAAATCTTCAATTGAGGAACTACCAATCCTCGAGTTGAAAGATTTACCTCCCCACCTTGAATATGTATTTTTGGAGGAGGACGACAAGTTGCCGGTTATTATTGCGAAAGATCTTTCGAATGATGAAAAAACTGCACATATCAATATTCTAAAGGATCAAAAAGGGGCAATTGCGTGGAAATTATCCGACATTAAGAGGATTGATCCCAAATTTTGTACCCACAAAATCTTAATGGAGGAGGACTACAAACCCGCAATCCAATGTCAGAGGAGGGTGAACCCCAAAATTCACGACGTCATCAGAAAGGAGGTCCTTAAACTCCTTGACGCGGGAATGATTTACGCTATTTCCGATAGCCCTTGAGTGAGTCCTATTCATTGTGTCCCTAAGAAGAGAGGAATGATGTTAGCCATATATTTTATATAGTCTAATAAGAATGTAATAGGTCATCTTAGTCGTTAAAGGTCTTGTATTGTAATAGGTTAGTTGGGAAAACTGGGCTTGGACTTTAAGCTAATATTGTATAAGTTAGGGGCGTAAGCCCAAGCAAAGCCAAGCCCGGCCCAAGGATACTAAACCCACGACCCATATGCCAAGGGTATATATACCCTCTTCCATGTGTGGAAGAGGGTGTTGGTTACCATTTTACTTTCTCTCTCTAAAGTGTTTAACCTTCCAAATTCTCTCTTGTTTCTCTCTCTACCTTACTTCTCATTCTCTCTCTTAATATCTCTTCTAAATCTTGTGTTATGGATTAAGTGGGATTATCATTTGGTATCAAGATCCTATAGTGGATAGGTGATTGAAGATTCGTGTGTTGTGTTCTTGATTTTTTCGTGGCTATTTTGATCTATATCTCACGTCCCAATTTTTTTTGTGTTTTTATGGTTTATTCTTAATACAAATCATCTACATACTATTGGTAGTGATTTGGTATTGTTACTTTGGTTAAAAACACAAAACTTTTGGGTGCTTGGATCATTTTTAGGCTAAAAATCTTGAATTTGTGGTGTTTTGTCGGAGAAAAGTGCTACATTGCGATACATCATTCCAACATGTATAATAACCTTAGGGTTTTACTTTGCGATCATACATTGCGACAGTCCCTTATTACGACCGTGGATTGCGATCGTACATTGCGATCATGGATTGCGGCGGAATTTAAGGCATATTGCGACGTTACTCTGCCAAAATTGCGACAGCCATATTGCAATAGAAGCATATTGCGATAGACATTCCGACAGAAGATATTGCGATAAGTGATCATTCTGATAGGTAACATTGCGATAGAAGCAGTATTGCGATAGACTTGACATTGCGATAGAGGACATATTGTGATTGAAGGATATTGCGATACAAGGGATATTGCGATAAGAGTGACGTTCCGATGGGTATTGCGATGGGTGACATTCTGGTGGACATATAAATTTTGTTTGAGTAATTTTTAGACTTAGCCACTATCTAGACTAGTCCCGAAACATTTTTTAGGTCAAGTAAATTCAAATTTTTTCCCTACTAGTTTTTGGCTATTTCTAACTCAATTTCAAAATTTGGCTATACAAAATATTTTGGCTTACCGTTTTGTCGGACTGAGGAATTTATTGTCGGACTGAAGATTCTCGGAACGCTACGAAATTTAACCACACTTCATCACGACACATATACTAAGATCTGTAATTCATTCACAAGTATTCACCATGTCTAACAACAACATCAACATTGCGACTGCTACGTTCAATGGAGATCTTGTTTTCTCAGATTTCTCGACAGAAAAGAAAACCGAACTGCTCTTCGTCACTGCCTTGAGAATACACCTCCAGTTTTTGAATTCAGGCCAATTACCACACAAGCAGAGGATGGTACTTCATCAACTATACGAGCTATGGAGGATTTCGACACATGTTCTGCTGAGAAAAACAAACTCCTCCAAGATGAAGCAGATGCTGTTAACTACATACTAACTGGGATTGATAACGATATCTATTCTACAGTTGATGCATGTCCAAATGCTATGGAAATGTGGAATGCAATTCATCGATTGAAGCAAGGTGAGTCGATAAATGTTCAAGATCTTGAGACTAATCTACTTTGGGAGTTTGGAAAATTCACATCCGAAGATGGTGAATCCATTGACTCATATTACTCGAGATTCTACAAAATAATGAATGAGCTTGTCAGAAATTAGTGCACCATCTCCAATCATCATGCCAATGTTTAGTTTCTACTTCAACTCAAACCTGAATGGCAAAGGTTTGTGACTTTGGTCAAACAAAGGGAGGATATCAAGACTATATCTTACCACAAACTTTATGATATATTGAAACAACATCAAAATGAAGTGAGTGAACTTAGGGCTGAAAAGGCAGAACGATCTGCAAACTCTATTGCTTTTGTGGCTACTACTTCAACAAAACCCGTTCCCCGTCAACAACCACCTACACATTCCTCAAGGTCATCAAGCTCATCCACCAAACCTCTAGCTACTTCTAGAAACAAAGCAAAATCAATTGTCCCCATTCCACCTCCAAAGTATGACACCGAGTCAGATGGAGATACTGATGATGAACAAACTTCAAGGGACAAGAAGATTGAAGAACTCATGTCTTTACTCACCAAAACTTATAAGAAGATCTACAAACCTACCAACAAAAACCTCAGATCATCATCCAATGCTAGATATAAGGAAGTTGATCATGCACCTCGGTATGATCCTGATGCTAGGTATGATAATCAGAGGATGCCGAATCAAGTTGGGGCTAGAGATACTATAGGCACTCCGGTTGTGCAGAAGACTGGGATTCAATGCTTCAACTGTAAGGGATTTGGGCACATGGCTAGGGAATGCAAGAAGCCAAAACGGGGGATATCACAAGGAAAAGATGCTGCTGTGTAAGAAAGAAGAAGCCGGAATTCCACTCACAGCAGATAAGTTGACTGGCGTGATGACACTGATGATGAAGCCGATGATCAAGAGTTGGAGGCACATTATGTGTACATGGCAAAGATTCAAGAAGTGATTCCAGAGATTGTTGATACTTCTAGACCTATCTTTGATACTGAGCCAATTGAAAAGGTACAATCATATGATAACTATAATGTGTTTGCTAATGAACGACGACATCCTGAGCAACCCGAAAGCATTAATGACACATATGTAATGGAAACGGAGGATAGCAATATATCTACGGATTCACAGCATATGTGTAATGATGACGGAAATGCTACTCAAGAAACTGACTCGGAAGAGCACCGTGATTTGCTTGCATCTATTATTGATTCTTTAAAACGTGAAAATAATGAAAACAAAGAGGCTAATAAACGTCTGAAGCAAGCAAACACATCCTTAGCCGAGGAGATAGACAGACTTAAAGAGTGTGATTATGTAAAAGAAGCTGATCGACGGGTTGTGATAGCTAATGGTTTGGTATATGAACGTAAGGTGCTCAATGAACAATATTGTTCTGAAGTAACACACGAAATTCATATGTCAAAACAAAAGATATTGGACCTTGAAGAACAACTGCTGCTACATAAACTCTAGATTACTGAATTAGAGTCGATTAACAAAGAAGAAATTGAGCTTTATAAAACTCGTGAAGAAAAGGATATTGAAAAAATTCTTGCTTTGGAAAAGAGAGTCGACACGTTAAACAACATTGTTTACAAAATGGGTCAGTCTATTCAAACTATGAATATGCTCAATAGAAATATGAAACGAGTTTTGTTAAGCCTGAATATCTCAAGAACGTTCAAACAATCAAGCCTGGTCTTTATGATATCGGTTGCTATAATGATAATCTTGTCCTTATGCTTTCCCCCGACTCCGAAGAAATCATTCGTCGTGACGCAGAACGTCAATCCAACCTAAATGACTTCATCGTACCTTATGATTATACCGCATGGAATGAGAAACATGTCATTAACTTTGTCCCTCAAAAAGAGCGTTCATATGAACAAGACTATTTTCTAAATATTCCACCAACGGATAATCACACGGAAACGAAAAGTTCTTCAAAAAGGAGTTTCAAAAAGCAGTCAATTTTGTTAGAAAAGCGAATTTTGGATGAAAAACGTAAATGGGATGAAAAATGTAAAAGTGTTCAGCAATTTGAGCTTATAAAACAAGGGGTTTTAAATTTATACAAAGGTGTTGTCGATTATGAAAAAGTTTCTAGAGATATCGTTTGGAATATTAAACCTCACCCACAAGTAGAAGTTGTCATTCAACAATGTATTGTCCCAACCATCGATGACCTTTCAAACAATGTGGAAATGTTTTATAATGCTCTCACTGAAGAAATGACAACTGATTTAGGATATGTCAATTCTCTTGAAGTTGAAGTTGCTTTTCTCCAAACTAAATTAAAGACACAAGAAACCCAACTATCTAATGAAATTGATCGACTTTCGTGGGAATTCTATCGTATAGATCATCTGAATGTTTTAGTTGTTGATAAATGTCACAATCTTGAGGTTGAGCTTTCAAAAAATGTTGAGTCATACAAAGAACTTGAGAAAAGATTTTTTAATCTTGAGAAAAGTTTTCACACCCTTGAACTTGCTTCACAAAGTGATGATCAATCTCACAATCATCAAAAATGTCACGAAATGGCAGCATCTTTGTTTCGTACTTTAAATGAAAAATATTTTGCGATAAATGATTTGAAAGCTCAGCTACAAGAAAGAGACATAGCAATCAGTGAGTTACAAAAGCTCATTGCGAAACTGAAAGGAAAGTCTGATTTGGGTAAACCATCCGCTGTTCGTCAACCGAATGCGGTTAAATGCCCTAAATCATCTATTTTGGGAAAACCCCCACAGACTTTGCCTAAACTAGGAAATGATAAGAGCACAAATGTGATACCACCAGGAATGTATAAGATGAACACTAGGCCCGCTCAAACTGGAACATCGCGGTTAGCTCAGAATTCTAAGAAAACTAATCAACGTGTGTCTTCTTCTATAGGAGTAACTCCTACTACTAGCGTTAGCGGACCACAGCTTAAGATCACTAGAATGAAAGATAGAGTCATGCCTAACAATAGTAAAGGGAAGAAGATGGAAGTAGAAGACCACCGTAGGAATTTTAAGTTTTCTAAGAATAAAACGTCTGTAATTGCATGTAATGACAGTTTGAATGTTAAGACTTCGAATGTTGAATTTGTTTGTGTTAAATGTGGAAAATGTGTTCGTACTTACAATCATGATGCTTGTGCTTATAATCATAATGGCGTGAATGCTAGAACTAGGAAGCCTATTCTTGTGCCCACTAGGACTAGAGAACCCACAAGCGTTTTGAACCAATCCACTGCTCAACCATTTAAGAAACTAAGTGTGTTAGAATCCACTACTCTGCGTAAACAAAACATGTTAAAGAAGCTTTATGAGAACATGAGTAAGACATGTAAACGGGGGTACTCCAGATTTACACCACCCGGATACAAATGGGTACCTAAGACCACCACTATTCTAATTGGGTCTATGAATGTTAGCTTGCCTTTAGAATATAGGCCTACTAATATTTTGGAACCCACTTCTATCAAGGGCTCCCATTTGTCAAACTCTACATTGTCTTCTAATTCTTATGCAGCTCGTCGAGATCATTCTCTTCATAATGGACTCTGGGTGCACAAAGCACATGAAGGGAAATCTCAAGCTTCTCAGTAATTTTGTGGAGAAGTTTCTGGGTACGGTACGGTTTGGAAATGATCAGTTTGCACCGATACTCGGATATGGAGATTTGGTTCAAGGGAATATCACTATAAAATGGGTTTTTTACGTCGAGGGACTGAATCACAATTCATTCTCGGTTGGTCAACTTTGTGATGCGGATTTGGAAGTGGCTTTTTAATAATCTACTTGCTATGTTAGAGACTACGATGGGAATGACCTTCTTACAGGTTCTCGTGGTTCTGATCTCTACACTGTAACTCTTAAAGACACATCTTCAACAAATCAAATTTGCTTAATGGCTAAAGCTTCATCATCTCAAGCATGGTTATGGCATCAACGATTGTCACATCTCAACTTTGACACCATCAACTTGCTTTCGAAGAATGATATTGTGACCAGTCTTCCTAAGTTAAAATTCGTCAAAGACCATCTTTGTTCTTCTTGTGAGTTGGGGAAAGCAAAACGGAAGTCTTTCAAAACAAAGACTACCCCAAGTTCAAAAGGACGATTGGAACTTATACACATGGATTTATGTGGTCCCATGCGTGTAGAGAGTATTAACGGGAAAAAGTATATTTTGGTGATTGTTGATGATTACTCTAGATACACATGGACTTTCTTCTTAAGGTCCAAAGATGAAACATCAGAGGTTCTCAAAAACTTTCTCAAGATGATACAACGTAATCTTCAAGCTCAAGTCTTAACCGTAAGAATGGATAAGGGTACTGAATTTTTGAACAAGAACTTGCAATCTTACTTTCAAGAAGAAGGCATCGAACATCAAACGTCTATTGCTCGAACTCCTGAACAAAACAGCGTTGTCGAAAGGCGGAACCGTACTTTGGTTGAGGCTGCTCGAACAATGCTTTCTGCTTCAAAAATACCGCTATTCTTCTAGGCTGAAGCAATTGCAACTGCCTGTTATACTCAGAATCGTTCTCTCGTCATCCCTAGATATGAAAAGACACCTTACCACATCATCAATGGCAGGAAACCTACTGTCAAATTCTTTCACGTATTTGGATCTTTATGCTACATCCTTAAAGACAGTGAGAATCTCGACAAGATGAAAGAAAAAGGTGATGCATGTATTTTTGTGGGGTATGCTACATTGTCGAAAGGATATCGGGTCTATAACAAGAGCACAAAGATTATTTTCGAAACAATTCATGTGAACTTTGACGAATTGCCACATATGGTACTTGATCACAACAGCTCAAGTCCCGCACCTCAATGTCCAGCTGTGGCACCTACACAAAACAGTGTACGTCCCGTGCAAGAATGTCAACAAAATACTCCTATAGCAGACTCGACGGTTATGACATAGATGAATGAGTTGGTTGATTTATATGATCTAATGTTTGATGAATATTACTATGGAAACAATCAAGTTGTGTCAAAGCCTTCCGCTGTCAATACTGCTGATGCACCCGAACAAAATCAACAAGACACAACTGCCTCTACTTCAGCAATCGTTGCTCAAGAGACTATTCCATTGGATACTCAACAAACCAAGAAACTGTCAAGCAGTCGATGCACAACCTGACGAAGAAGAATTAATCAATCCGTTTGTTGGAAATACGTTTTACGTATAAAGAAAATCTCGGTCACTCCAACAATATAGTTATAGGCTCGTAGTAGTGTTTTAGTAACATTTATTAAATAGCCCGACCCATGAGCATGTTCATGGGCCGGAGGCCCAAGTCCATTAAGGACTTGGGTATATAAGCCTCTTTCCACCATGGAAAGAGGCGTTGGTTGTTTCATTTTTCACTTTTATAATACATAGTTTCTTTCATTTCTCTCTCTAAGTTTCTCTCTCTAGAAAACATCAACCCTCTTGATTCATAAAGATTATCATTGTTCTACAATTGGTATCAAGAGCTATAGGATTAAATAAAGATTGGTTTTGTGTTGTTCATACTTTTCTAAGTGTGTTCATGTGTTTTTGATTGATTTCTTCCAAAAGTTACAAAATTTTTTCGTGTTTTTTTATTCCAAGTGATCTGTATCTCTTCTAAATAGTTCTAGTAACGATTTGGTGATATTCGTTTGGTTAGAATCACAAATTCCAAGGTAAAAATCCATTCTTTATTGTTGCTCTTAAGTCTCGGCTTATTTATTGGGTACGATCTGATTTCGTGATTGCATAAACCCTGGGGGTTTCTACTTGCGATCCATAGTCACGATCTAATACTACGATATAACTGCGATCATAAGTACGATCCACGTTACGATCTGTGACTACGATCTGTGACTACGATATGTGACTACGATAGCTCACTACGATCCAAGCTACGATCAAGGAGTACGATTGCTTAGTACGATCCAAGCTACGATCAAGGAGTACGATTGCTTAGTATGATCCAAGCTACAATCAAGGAGTACGATTGCTTAGTACGATCCAGGCTTTGATCAGGGTACGATCGCTTCAGTACGATAGCTTAGTACGATCTAGGCTTCGATCAGGGTACGATCGCTTCAGTACGATAGCTTAGTACGATCTAGGCTTTGATCAGGGTACGATCGCTTCAGTACGATAGCTGAGTACGATCTAGGCTTCGATCAGGGTACGATCACGTGAGTAGGATAGGAGAGTACGATCACAATACGATCTGGGAGTACGATCAGCTATAATTTGCAACACTTAGAGGATTTTTCACCTTTGCATTTAGTTGGAGACATTAACAAAAACACTCAATCAAAAGATCATAATATCTTTATTTAAACAACATTAAAACACATAATCTTATTTGATTGCTCGATCATTTTTGATAATCTTTTTTCAAGGGATCATAAAATGAATTCGCATTCATATATGCCAACCATGACTTCGCTTACCAATATCTCAATCATCTCGGGTACCGAAACTCGCCCACCTTTGCTCATCAAAGATTTATTTGAAGCATGGCAAGGCCGCATGAAAACGTACATCATGGGCAAACCCAATGGTCGACTTATGCTTCAATCAATTGAAAAGGTCCATTAGATTGGGGAGAAGTTACCGTCAACAATGTGACAAGGGCTAGGGAATATCATGAGTTAATCAATGCTAACAAAATCATTGGCGATGCAGATGAAAGGGCCGTTCAGACAATTCTTCAAGCCCTTCCACCCGATATCTTTAGAATGGTAACTGAACACACAGTGGCAAAGAATCTTTGGGATCGATTAGCTATCTTGTTAGAAGGGACCTCTCTCACTAAGCAAGAACAAGAGTGTCAATTGTATGACTTGTTTGATAGGTTTACATACATTCCAGGGGAGACTCTTCACGATTACTACTGGCGTTTCACCACTTTGATGAATGACATGAACGTGTATAATCTAAGGATTGAACAGTTTCAACTAAACACAAAGTTCTTGAACACGTTACCCCAAGAATGGAGTCAATATGTCACTGATGTTAAGATGATTCGCGATTTGCACAAGTCCAATTTAGATCAACTCTATGCTTTCTTACAACAACACAAGAAGCATGTGATCCAAAAACGACTCTCTTAGGGATCTTATCAAGAACCATTGGCATTAATGGCAAACCATCCTACACTGTCATACCACAACTCTCAGCTTGCTTTGGGACACCAATCTTCATATCAACCATTGTATCAAACACCAAGCTTCCCACAGTACTCGATCTTGCCACAACCACCTACATCTTATCACCAACAATACAAGCAACAAACAACATCATCACAAGGAGATTCACATCCGTTACCTTATGCTTCACACCAGTATTCACCTTATCAACCTCCAACAAACCCTGCTGTTACCTATCAACAACTTGAGGCTCCTCAACCCTATTACTCACAACAAGTTAGTGCTCCATCAAATTAACTTGTAGCTCAATCAGCACCAGCATTCTACTGTGATGATGAGATCCCTGTCCCTGAGTTTAGACAAGGGGATAGTCCTACTGATATACTTTCTCAAATGTCTGCTTATCTCACTCAAGCATTGAACAAACGAGGTTACAGAGGTCCAGCAACAACTAACAATCAGTTAAGGTACTCTTCTAACTCTCGACAACAGGCTACTATCCAAGATGGCAGAGTCATGGTGCAACCACTTCAGGGGAGACCCAATTCATCTACTGCTGGTGCACGTTCATCTAACATTGCTGCTACAAGAGGTAATAGCACTGGCAAAACGAAGGTGATTATATGCTACAACTGCAAAGGGGAAGGGCACATGGCCTGAGAGTGTAAGCAGCCCAAGAGGAAAAGGGATGGCACATGGTTTCAGGAGAAGATCTACTTGGTGAATGCTCAAGCCCAAGGACGTGAGCTCGATGAAGAAGAGTTGGCATTTCTCGCAGATCCGGGAGTCGTGGACACTGACGGTCTCACAGCAGCCATCACAAACAATGCTACATATCAATGTGATGATTTGGATGCATACGACTCTGACTGTGATGATCTCAATACCGCCAAAGCAGCTCTCATGGCAAATCTTTCACTTTATGGAGCTGACACGATTTCTGAGGTACCAAATACTGCTACAGATACTAGTATTGTACCTTATCAAGTTGAGCAAGTGTCTGAGTATTCGGAACAGCCTCCGGTGGTTAGTAACTCAATCGTGGAGACAAACAATGATAGCAATATCAATGCAAGTCCCCAGACTTTGAGTGAACCACGACCGGGAGCTATTACGACTACCAATTCGTCTGCTCAACCTGATTTGGTTATGGTCTCAGCATCTTTGCTTAGCCAAATGAATAATGGGGTCCTTGAAACCCTCAGTGTTAATCAGACTTTATCTGTCGAGCTTGCTTTGCATAAGGAAAATGTTAAAACCTTGGAATGTACGACTTCAACGGCTCTAACCGCTGGAGAATGGGCTTTCGAACACATGAAAACGGTGTTTGAGAAAGAGATTGTTCCGTTTGTGAACCATATTAAAAATGGAGTCTATAATCTATCGAGAAATCTAAATTTTAAAATTGGTGAAGTTCAAAAAGTTTTCTATGAAATAGATGATGCTTATGAACAACATTTAATTGAAAAAGAAAAGATTGTATACAAATATGACCGATTCTTGGAACATATAGTGTCTCTCAAAGTGATGCAAGTTGTTACTCTTAAATATGCTCATGAGATTTCATCTACTACTGTGAATATATGTGATGATGTGCATGATATGTCTGTGAATATTGTTGAGCCTGTGATTAATGTAGATAATCATTCTTGTCATGAATCCAACGCTGAATTTTTAAAGCTTTAAGATTCTTATGACACACTTTCAAAACGTTTTAATGAGCTTCAACAACATTGTATATCTTTTGAAATTGAGAATCAATCTAAAAATGAAACTCTTTCAAAAACAAATGATTGTGAAAACTCCGTTGAGACAAGTGACAAGATGATTCAGGTTGTTCAGGCTCTAGGGAAGAAATTATGAGACTTAAGAGAGAATCAGTAGCAGAGAAATTGGAACTAGAGCCTGCAGAGATTAAGAATCATGCCCTAGAAGATAGAATTAATTCTATGATATGGAGCTTGATAAAGTAAAGCAGGGTTTCTTAGATATTTATGGTTCATTAGAAGAACGCTTCGCTTTTTACGCGGCAGAGCAAAAGTCACTCGTTGACCAATTGAACCGTAAGTGCGAGGAGGTCTCTGACTTAAATATTCAACTCATAGACAAAAACATGGTTTTGGTTGAATTAAAGGAGACACTTCAACTCAAAGGACAAGAAGTTGTTGATAATCCAGCCACCATCTCTGCCTCGACCTCTAGTGCTCCCAAACCCAACCCACGTGTGCTATATCGAGATCCAAAATTTAAGAATAGTCCAACTAAGTTTGCCACATACATGAAAAATGCCTTAGAACATGCTGATCTTGCTAGAGAGATAGTTGATGAAATTCGTGAACTAGATCCCACAAGTCATCTTCTATATGAGCTTTTCTTATATGTGGATCGCGTTCAGGATTGTTTAGCAAACTTAGAGTACATTGGGCAACCGATATCTGTACCCCCGAAACAGCAAACCCCCACCATTGCCATTACTCCATTCAATAAGAATCCAGGATCTAAGCCTATTTTAAACACACCCATCAAGGCTACATCAAAATCTGTCACTAATGTTCCCATGACTTCTACAAGAGTAATTATGCCTAATAAGGCTAAAGGATCTCAAGACAAGAAAGATAGGATCAAGCCTTCCACTAGTCGGACTGCCAAGAAGAAAGTAGAAGTTCACCCTAGGAATGTTATTTCAGTTTCAAATAAAAAGAATCATGTATCTAAGACAAAAGGATCTGCTTCTGTGCGGAAGCCTAAGAAAAATGTGAATTCGAATTTGTGATGTTGGAATTGTAATGAATGCATGTTTTCTTAGCGTCATGATTTATGCCTTGTTGATCACGTGAATGAAATGTATTCTATTAGGAACAACCTTGAATGGATTCCAACGGGGAAGAAATTCACCCAAGGTTGTTGGCAATGGAAACCCACTGGTAGGACCTTTACTACTAATGGAACTAAGTGCCCTTTAACTAGGATCACATCCACGGAAGTTAGGTCTCAGCGTCCTTTAAATAGGAACACTATCACTAAGAAATGGAAAAAGCGCCCTGTAACTAGGTCTGCCCCCACTATTGTGCCTACCAGTGAAGAAGTACCTCAGGATCTTAGACAACTCGAATCTAAGCCTGCATTTAGGAAGCAAGTTTGGAAGCCTTAGAATTCTTCAGTTAGCAAATCTAAGATAATTATATCTGTACCTGCTAACATAGAGGAACTACTAGATTCCGATACATCGTCCTTGTCTGGTGATATTTTCAGGTGGTCCAAATCATCCTCTGGTACTTGGACTCTGGATGCTCAAAGCATATGACCGGAGATCGCTCGATGCTCATAAATTTAGTCAGCAAGTTTCTAGGAACGGTTAAATTTGACAACGACCATATTGCGAAGATCATGGGTTATGGTGAAAACCAAATTGGGAATGTTACGATTTCAAGGGTTTATTATGTGGAGGGACTTGGTCACAATCTATTTTCAGTGGGACAATTTTGCTATTCAAACCTTGAGGTGGCTTTTCGACAACATACTTGCTTTATTCGCGATCTTGCAGGAAATGATTTGTTAAAGGGTTCTCGAGGGGATAATCTCTACACACTGTCCATTCAAAACATGATGGCCGCCTCTCCTGTATTCTTTCTTTCCAAAGCATCTAAGACCAAGTCATGGTTGTGGCATCGTCGGTTATCTCATCTCAACTTTGATGCTATAAACCATTTGGCTAAAAACGAACTTGTTCGTGGTCTTCCAAAACTTAAGTTCTACAAGGATCATTAATGTTCCGCGTGTTCTTTGGGAAAAAGCACCAAGAAATCATACAAACCTAAAGCTGAAGATACCAACCAAGAACCACTGTATCTTTTTCACATGGATCTTTGCGGGCCAATGCATACGGCTAGTGTGAGTGGTAGAAAATACATCCTCGTCATGGTGGATGATTTCTCAAGGTTTACATGGGTAAAATGTTTAGCATCCAAGGATCAAGCACCAGAGTATATCATTACTTTCTTAAAGATGATCCAAGTACGTCTTAATGCTACTGTTCGCCGCATTCGCACTGATAATGGAACTGAGTTCGTTAATCAAACTCTACGAGACTATTACGAAAAGGTAGGTATTTCACATGAAACTTCTGTTGCTCGCACTCCACAACAAAATGGTGTCGTGGAAAGACGTAACCGTACACTTATGGAAGCTGCTCGAACTATGTTGATTTATGCGAATGCTCCTTTATTCTTATGGGCTGAAGCAGTGGCAACCACATGTTATACCCAAAACCGCTCCATCATCCGTAAACGCCATGGTAAAACTCCATATGAGCTACTACATGGACACAAACCCGATATTTCATTTCTTCATGTGTTTGGTGCAGAGTGTTATCTAAATAGTGAGAATCTGGGAAAACTTCAACCGAAGGCTGATATTGGAATTTTCATTGGTTACTCGCCTGCAAAGAAAGCTTACCGAATTTATAACCGTCTTCTTGGCAAGATTGTAGAAACTTTGGATGCCGATTTTGATGATCTGACAGCGATGGCTTCTGAGCAACACAGCTCTGAACCCGCATTACATGAGATGGGAACCGGTACAATCAGTTCCGGATTAACTCCCAACAATCCTTCTTCTCCATCATTTATACCACCTACAAGGTCCGAGTGGGATGAGTTATTTCAACCTATGTTTGATGAATTCTTTTATCCACCTAGTAATGATTCTCCAGCACCTGTAGCAGTAGCTCCATTTCCCGAAGTTGTTGCTCAAGATAATGGAAATCAGTCCAAGACATCTACCGTTACTCTTGAACCAGATGTTCCTTCCCCCACCAATTCATAAACTACACCTGAATCATCACCCCCACTCGTTCCTAATGATGTTGAAGAGGATCCATATGATCACGATTTGGAAATTGCTCATTTACAAGAGCTTCCGTTCTTTGGTTCACAAATACCCGAAAACCCTAACGGTGCGTTTACCTCAGAGGAAGCTCCTGCCATCGTTCACTCCCGACCACCACGGATTGAAACTCACAACACAAAATGGACAAAGGATCACCCAATCCGCAATATTATTGGTGACATTGATCGACCAGTCTTAACACGCCACCAACTCCAAGAACATGCATTATATTGCTATTTTGATGCATTTCTTTTCGACACTGAACCTAAAAACTGGAAACAAGCCATGACCAAATCATCTTGGATTGAAGCCATGCAAGAGGAACTTAATGAATTTCAACGTCTTGAAGTATGGGAATTAGTTCCTTTACCCAACAACGTTGGTATCCTTACGTTGTTGTGGGTATATAAGGTTAAACTCGATGAGTTAGGTGGAGTGCTAAAGAACAAAGCTACATTGGTTGCTAGAGGTTTCAAACAAGATTTGGGTATTGACTTTGAAGAATCCTTTGCTCCTGTTGCACGATTGGAGGCAATTATACTATTCCTTGCTTATGCTGCTCATATGAACATGATCGTCTACCAAATGGATGTTAAGACGACATTTCTCAATGGTGAATTAAGGGAAGACGTCTACGTAAGCCAGCCGAATGGATTCGTCAACTCAGAATATCCTAATCACATGTACAAGCTCAAGAAGGCTCTTTATGGGTTGTAACAATCTCCACGCGCGTGGTACGATCTCTTATCGTCGTATCTCATCTCGAAAGGCTTCTCTAAAGGCAAAGTGGACCCAACATTATTTATTCTCAAGGAGGACAACGACATCATACAGGTACAAATTTATGTTGATGATATAATATTTGCTGCTACTAATCAACGATCGTCTGACCATTTTGAGAAAATTATGTCCACACGTTTTAAGATGTCGATGATGGGAAAAATTTCCTTTTTTTTAGGGTTACAAATTTCTCAGAATCCCAGAGGCATCTTCATTAATCAATCAAAATTTTCTCTTGAATCATTAAAGAAGTATCATTTTGAAATTTGTGACCCCGTGGATACTCCAATGGTGGAGAGATCCAAGTTAGATGAAGATAAGAAAGGGATAACTAACGATCCTAAACTTTACCGTGGAATGATCGACACCCTTCTCTATCTAAATGCTAGCAGGCCTGATTTGCAATTTGCTATATGCATGTGTGCCCGGTAACAGGCTAGGCCTACCAAAAAGCACTTACATGTTGTGAAAAGGATCTTTTGGTATCTTAAAGGAACACTTAATCGTGGTCTGTGGTATCCGAAGGATTCCTCTATTGCACTAATCTCATATGCAGATGCGGATTATGCTGGGTGTCAAGATACTAGACGTAGCACTTCTGGCAGTGTGCAACTTCTTGGAGATAGACTTATTAGTTGGGCATCTAAAAGGCAGAAAAGCGTTGCGATATCAAGTACAGAGGCTAAATGCATTGCTATGTCCGGTTGTTGTGCTCAAGTTCTTTGGATGAGATCACAATTAACAGACTACGGTCTTGGATTCAACAAAATCCCGATGTACTGTGATAACAAAAGTGCAATTGCTCTGTGCTGCAACTACGTTCAACATTCCCGGGCGAAGCACATTGACATACGCTACCACTTTATCAAAGAGCAAGTGGAAAATGGAGTGATCGAACTGTACTTCGTCAACAATGAGTATCAGCTGGCAGATATATTCACAAAGGCCTTAGATCGAGGATGTATCGAGTTTTTGATCGAAAAGCTAGGCATGAAATCATTCTCACCAGTGACACTTAAGGAGTTGGCAGAAGAATCTGGAGAATAGTAGTGGTAAACTATTCTCGAGTATCCTTTGATCGTGATCTTGTATATTATCGTATATATTTTAACCACCAAAAGAAAAATACAAAAATATAAAACATAGAAAAACCATAAAAAAATATAAAACATACAAAATCCATAAAAAATATATATATATAAAATCAAGAAAATCCAAAAATATTTTTCATTTTTTATTTAAAATCGGGCATGTCTTTTAGTGCGGTAATATTTACGGCCTTAGAAATGTTGATTAAAATGGACACGGCGCCATAAATAGAGTCCGTATAAAAGTTGTACAAGTTTTAAAACATGCCCATTATGGCTTCTAGTTACTTCAGACTGCAACACGCTTTTCGCATTAAAGTCACGTATTTCTTATGAAAACGTTGGCTCACAACGGGAATTAATTTCTCGGGCAAGGTTTACTTTAAAACCTTGTAAGGGACTAAGTTTACTTTATAACTTGGTCTAACACAAATTAGTGTACCTATCAGTGCACTTATTTTGTCAAAATAAGAGAAATCTTATTGCCACCAGAATCGTTCCAACAAATCACTAAACCGGAAAAGGTCTTCATGGATATTCGTTCTTTTAAAAACAATGACTACGGCTCTTTAAATAGAATACGGGTCTATGCTTAAGGGGGAGAAAATATTATATTGCTTTTGGAATTAAAATTCATCTTCAAAAAGGGTTTTCAGAAAATATAAACCAACCATT
Organism: Glebionis coronaria; assembly: GCA_025667525.1. Lineage (NCBI taxonomy): Eukaryota > Viridiplantae > Streptophyta > Magnoliopsida > Asterales > Asteraceae > Glebionis > Glebionis coronaria. Next base: position 305,790,565 of record CM046882.1, read on the forward strand.
CTCATCATTTTATGCTTTGTGTGCTTTCTGTGGTTTGAGGTATAGCTTGTTTGCAAATTAAGCATTAGGAGTTTCTATTCGTGTTTGTTTTCAAAGCTAAGACGTTACGGGTTTATGTGTTGGTTATTTCATGTGTTTTTCTACATGTGTTTATCCACTATTCTAATCCTTGGGGGTACACAATTGCACATTTGCAACAAGGGGGACCAAGTTGCAATTTCTTGCAACCTGGTTTGACGAAAGTCAAAATATACTCCCCCCCTCTCATTTTCGTCTCTCTTTCATAACGGTTAAACACACAAACATCACAACTCCAACCGCTATTGTTACAGCTTCAAACTCCATCTATTTGTGCTTCTCGTTTTATCAGATCTAGGTATAATTATTTCTATCAGTGCTTATGTTTTTAGATGATTATATCATGCTCTTTTCATAAACTCAAACATGTATCCATACGAATCTGAACTAATTTAGGGTTTATAGATTCTTGATAAAAATGAGTTTTAAGAGGTGGGATTTGTTCATCTTGCCTAGATTAACATTGGTTATACACAGTTTGGCCTATAACATCTTCTTTCTCCCGTAATCGCACTCTTAAGCTTTGCCTAGGTTCTATCGCCAAGAATACGATCCATGACTACGATCGCTTCTCATCGCATTGATTGTGATGGCCTTACTACGATGCACTCATTGCGATGGGTCCATTGTGATGGCCCGTCGCGATGGTTCCAATGCGATGGCCAATGCGATGGGACCAATACGATGGGTCCAGTACGATGGACAATGCGATCGCACCAATGCGATGGGTCAAGTACGATGGTCAATGCGATCGTACCAATGCGATGGGTTCAGTCCGATGGACAATGCGATGGAACCAATGCGATGAGTCCAGTACGATGGCCAATGCGATGGCACCAATGCGATGGGTCCAGTACCATGGGTCCAATACGATGGGTCCAGTGCGATGGATTCAATGCAATGGTCAATGCGATGGCTTATCTCGATGGACCAAAATTTGCAAGTTTGTTAAAATATGTTAAGCACTATAGTGGACTTAGTTTTGCAATGCCTTTGCCTTGAATATCTTTTAGATTGCGATAAGGGTTTACATTGTAACACTTGTTAAGCTTGTCAAGGACATTAAGAGTTGTGCAATTGCCATAGACTATCTAATGAAATCGGCCTAGTCAGCACTCCCACTTTAGTAGGCTTTAAGTATATTAGAGCCATTAAAACGAAACCAAGTTATATTGAATTTAAATAATTTTATCTCATAAGAATACTTGAAAGGTTTCTTATTACAGAAGTTCATCTTATTTAATAAGTTGACAATTCTGTAAACAAAATAGATACAAATTACTTAGTCAATGTCTTGTGTTTTGTATCCAGGCCATGGAAGACAAAGTCTCATCGTTATCTAACCCTGTGTTCAAGCCTACTGAAATCGATTGAGGTTACTCCAAAAACTACTGAAGTAGTGGTTGAAACTGAACCAAAGCCTACTGAAGTTGTGGTTGAAACTACACCAAGACCAACTGAGGTTGTGGTTGAAACTAAACCTAGACCTACTGAGGTTCTGGTTATGACAACCAAGAAATCCAAATATTCAAATAACTACTGCTAGGTTGTTATTTTCTTAGAATAAATTGTCTATGGCATATCCCTCAATTCTAGATGTGATTCTGAATGTATGAACTTTGTCCATATGATCTATGCTTGTATTTTCCTACTCAATCATATGTGGTGACATTTGTTGTGATTTATTTCCAATGATTAGGATTTACATAGTTTATGAGATATATATATGTGTATATATCAAGTGTACTTGTGTTTATCTAAAAAGCAGGAAAATGTCGATAACCGAAGAAGAACAAAAACGACTAGATCTTATCCTTGTTCCACTTAATGCTAGAATGCAACATGCACCAAACAACTTTCGTCTGAAAGACGATTTCGATCCTTCTTTGGCGGCATTCAAAATTGCAACGGATATCCTAGATTGTTCACTAATAAAGGATGCACTACGTGTCACTGCATCAGTTCCTGAAGTATACATGCACGAATTTTGGGCAACAGCCTCTATCACACAAGCAAAGCAATTTTCAAAGAAGATTATCTCTTTTACAATAAAAAACAAAGACTTGACACTTGACTTACGTCAATTTAGGCAACTATTCAAGCTTCCTAAGTTAGCGAAAGGGGAACACTTTGTGCCTGACCCAGATTCAGAAGAATTGCTTAGAGTAATACGAGAATTGAATTATGAGGGTGAAATTGGTTTTCTTTCTCAGTTTAACACGTCACATATTGGGCAACCTTGGAAAGCAATTGTCACTACCTTAGTAAAATGCCTTACGTCCAAGATTCGCGGATCAGACGCAATGTGACCTGCTCAGGCAGTTATCTTTTGGGGTCTCTACACTGGATCTAAAGTGGACTATGCATTACAACTTTGGGAGGAATTCTGTCATCAATTCACAAGTTCAAAGAGGAAAGCGGTGCATCTCCCATTTCCAAGGTTCACAAAACTCATTATCAATTTCTTCATGAAGAGTGACCAAGATATTGATCCTCGTGGGAATTTCTTCTATCATTCTCAAGATAGTGACGATGTGTTAGACACTATGACTGTGGATAATCAATTCACAAAGTATAAACTCAAACCAGCTCCAGTGCCAAAAATCATGATGAATGAAGGAATAAGGGAAAGTGATCACTATAGAGAGATGCTACAAGATATTGAAGCACAGTTCAAACGAGCAAATGCAGATCCCTCCGAGAAACAATCAGAGACGCAAAAAAGTAAACGAAAGAAAAGAATTTCCAAGCGCCAATCGACTGTTTCATCAAAAGATAAAGGTACAGGGAAAGAGCATTTAGTTGATGAAGATGCTGAAGAAGCTGAGATGATCCATACTGAGGAAGAACAGGAAGAAATACCACTCCAAAGGCCAAAGAAAGCAAAGAAGACTAAAGGTAAAGAAGCAAGTGTTGCTTCAGATGAACCTGCTCAACAAAACATCTCTAAAGCCAAACGACTGCGTATTATTCTTCAACAAAGCAGACAGGAAGCTTTTTCCACAGGATCAGGCTCAAGAATGTTTGAGGACTTAGAAGAATTTGGCAATCCTGATGCTGACACGACATTTTATGAAGATCCCACCGATGAAGATGCTTATGAAGATGCTGATAACTTCCACTTTGAAAGTCGTGAGCAGAGTGAAGAGGGTGGTAGCAGTGCAGACACAGATACAAGTTTGATGTATCGAGACGCCAATATCACCACATCCTTACCAGAACCAACTCACATGGTGCTAAACGACGATGCTCATGCAACCCTCATACCAGAGACTCAACTTCAAAGTAAGTCTACTTCAGGCTCTGATGATGTTTTGAAATATCTTAATATGGAAGGGAGGGTATTGAGGTTACAAACACTGATCCGTCGACAAATGAAGAAATGGTAGATGTTCCCATAACTACTGTAACATCAACCACCACTCCACCATTATCCACCCCGGTCATCAGTGAGGTCATAACACCAGTTATCACACCAGCACCTGTTGAACAACCAATATCAACCACCATCCTAACCATTGAATCTACACCGTCATCAACAGCTGAACAACCTGTATCAACCACCGCCACAATCACTAAATCTACACCAACACCTATCCTTGAACAAGTCGTATCATCCACCACCACTTTAAAAGTAATGGTTACACCTCCATCATTAGAACAACAAGTATCATCCACCTCCAATCCATTCCTCATAGTCAGTGATCCATTGATCCAGTCTCTTCAACAACAGCTGGAGGCTCAAGCTAAACAAATAGCTACACTGACTGAAAGATTCACCACTCCCGAAACACAACCTCTCAAGGAACCTCAACCTGATGAGCCTACACTTTAGAAAATATCCGACAGAGTGTCTAAACTTAAAGCCCAACACAAATCATTTCTTGGAGAGAAGAAAACTCGTGACAAAGAGAATGCTGCCTTTCTTGGGTCAATTGATGAAAAGATGACCAAGATCATTCGACGAGAAGTCAAGTCATACGTTGATCAGCAGCTACCCACTTTTGTCGGTAATGGTCTATCTACACTTCAACTAATGACATTGTTACAGACACGTCTGCTAAATATGGGGGCTCATAAATCGAAGAATAAACGAAAAGTACTGCAATATCTCAACAAAGCAATTATTAACGATACACCAGCAGATACTACCGACTCTGAGTCTGACAATGAAGAAGAACTAGAGGAGGAAGAAAATGAGGATAACGGTGATGAGGACGATGGTGAAAATGATCAAAATGAGGAAGAGGATGAGGAAGCAGAGGATGAGGAAGAAGAGGATGAGGAAGAAAAGGATACGGATACGGATGAAGATGAAGATGAGGACGAGGATGAGGATGACGATGATGATAATGAAAACGGTAATGGAACCAACAAGGCTGATAACAATGATAAAACGGGTACTAATGCCGAAGAGTCAAATCAGGATGAAAGTGATAAGGCTACTGAGAAAGGTATTGAGAAAGTTGTAGAAAGTGTTGCTGAAACCGCAGAAAAGACAGTGGAGTCTACTGTACAAGAAACTCAGCAAATTGACACAGGTATATCAACTGAACTAGTGTTTACTACTGATTCTCACAATGAATCTGCAGACTATATGCTAGAAGACGAAATTCCAGTCTCTATGCCAACTGACGATATACCGGTGACACAAGAACAACCTTCAACACCATTTGAAGATCAGCACATCACTGATATGGAAGTTGAAGACTTAAATGTGCCAGAACCAACGTTTGCTGAATCTCTAATCATCGATGACACGGTACAGGAGCAACTCTGGCTCACAAATGCAGCACCACAGCATCCTTTCAACACAGCAACTGAAATGGAGCTGACTCAATTCCTGAACAATCCTATCGATTTCTCGGCCTTTCTAAGGTATTCTCATGGGAAATCGACAATGACTCCAGATCTCATCAAAATGGCAGCCGCAAATGTGCATTTCTTTGATACCTTGAAGATCAGCCATAATGAGGCAGAATATCATTTTATCGAGCTTACAAAGTCCATGAGAGCGACAAATACGAGAATTCAGACTCCAGTGTTACGACCTCTCACACCTACAGTCATCGCTGGTTCTTCAACTATACCAATCGAACACTTTGTCTCTCACGATCTCGAGTACCTTGAAAAAGGCGCGAACAAGTATGCCACATCACTCACTATGATCAAGGCAATCAATTTGGAGAATGTACTGTGGATAGAAGATAAAGTACCCGATGCGTTATGGAGAAAGAAATTGCTTAAGTTTTATGACACTTATGCATCACTTGGCATCTCTCACTGGAATCCAAAGAAAAGGTTAGCTTACAATTACTTCCATCGTCCTAAGAGAGGTTCTTCTATTGTCTCAGCTCACAGAATCAAAAGCATTCAAGGAGCAACCACTCAGACGGTATTCGGCTATGATTACTTGAATGTAATCGTGTTCAAACGTACTGATGAGAAAGAATACCGAATTGACGAAAGTGATCCCCAGTACCTTCAACTTGAAGACATCGAAGATCTTCTGTTGTTGCTGGCTCAGGAAAAAGTCGACCATTTACCACCTGAGATAATCATTGCATTGAGCACTAAATTTCGTCAATATGCTAGGAAAATCGTCATCCAAAACCGGGTGGAAGACTTTCAACTTGGAGTGGAGAGCTATCAGAAGCAGCTAATCTTGGAACGTCCCCATACAAATCCACTCAGTAATTTCCATAAGAACAAGAAGGTTTACATGGGGACCACAACACCGGAAGAAGGGATTTTTTATCCAAATGAGACTGGCGTCATGCAGTATATGCGATTCTCCGAACTGCACAAATTCAGCGATGGTACGCTCAAGCATGTTCGAGATGATCTGACGGTTCTCAATGCCAACCTACCGCTTCCAGCAGTCAAGTACACCTGGACAAGCCAATGCAAAAGAGGATCAAAGTACGCGATCAAGAAGATCGATGAACTTCTAAGGAAGCGCCGGTTGCTACGAAGTGTGGAACGATTCGTCGGTGGACGACCATATGGAGCTCACCATAGGTTCACGGAACGAGCCATTTAATTATGGTTCGTCTTATAACAGGTCAACTCTATATGTCTATGAATATGTTAATTTTTGTATAATCAGCTTTTGTGGCTTGTTGTAGTGTAAAAGTATGATATTTTTCAAGAATTTCTCTCGAGATTTTAAATCTTTCAAACATATCGTACTCAAGCACTACAACTAACCCTCATTAATTTGAGGGGGAGCATTCATATGTTCTTTGGCCAACATCTAATTTCATTTTATTACCCAAAGACCGGTTAATCCATTAATATCCAAAATATTGATGGTTAACATTTTGGAAAGGGGAGAAAATGGGATTAAGGAGACGTAATGATATTTGGCTAAACAATAAAAAGGCTTAAAAGATAAACCAACTTAATATGTGTAATGCACATGTTAAGGGGGAGCGTTTTTGGTGATCAAAACACTTAAGGCACAAAAACTTTGATTATAATATCACAAGTGCTTTAAAGTGATTTTTTCAAAGACTTTTCATGGTGACAATACTTACCTAAAACACACTTAATTCACGACGGATGTGGTGACAAAAGGGTGGTAGGTATAGGTATTAGTCCAATGATTCATCAGAACCGATGGAATCTTCCCAAGGACAATTCCCTAGATAGAATTAGAAGTCTTAGGAAAGATGGAGAATGATTGTGAACGTAGCTGAATGCAGACCAAGTACTTAAGCTAGCACTAGAACAATCACAACAAGGTGCTAGTGATGACATATTGGTAAGAATTGAAGGGGTTGAAGAATGAAAAAGAATTGTAAAGATAAAGAGTGTAAAGAAAGAAGCCCTCCTTAGAACTATAGGCAGAAACCGGGTCAATACATATGCTATTGAGATCATTTTTAATGATTCTCGATATTGAAGAAAGACATCATGGACCCAGTGATGCAATGCACAACCCTCCCCAGCTAACTCAAATATCTCTCAAAAGATATTTGTTTTAATCACACGGAGATCAACACGTTATCTATTGGTTTATTCACTCTGAATAGACTGATTTTGAATAGGTGGCACTCCTCTCCAGCCATCGCTCACTAAATTAAAACGCACTATCGAGTCTAGAGCCACGAGATCATCAAAAGTCTCATTAGGAAACTTTCCATTTATTCCTTGCTTCTTCACACACTGTGAAAAGTAAGAGATCTTTATGAGTCTTACGCAGTATTCTTGTAATATTGCGAGAACATCCGAGTGATACGCAACTATTACAATTGAAGGTCTACGTAAATCTTGGCTTATTCTACATGATGGATTGGATTGATTAAGTGGGTATATTGATTAATAATAAAAGATAAGATGAGAAGGAGATAAGGGTGTAGAGAGAGAAAGGAGAGAAGGAGAGGAGTAGAGAGAGAAAGTGAAATATGGAATAATGAAAATGTGAATCACCAACCCCTCCTAACATGCTAGGAGGGGTATATATAGCCCACCCTACATGTGGGCTATATGGACTATACGTTTACTAACTAGATCACAAGCCTGTTACATTAATATATCGTTGGAGCGACCGATCCTTCATAAATACGTAAAAACGTATTTCCAACAATCTCCCCCTAAGGGAGGTCGCTCCAAGAGACAAAGTTCTAAATATTCTATATCTCGTGATCTATGCTAACTAAGATGTGACCGAGACTTTATTGGGAAAAACATATTTCCAACAATCTCCCCCTAAGGAAGGTCACATCTTTTTACAAAATCTTAAACCTAGCATCTATGCTTGAGTCTTCGATCTTGTTCTTGTGAATATGCTTGATGTGATCTTTGACTTAAGTCTTGAGCATGTTTTCTTGCCTTGACCTTGTGCATTCGTCACTTGTGACATTCGCCTCTTCGTGACTTCATGTTCCACATACTTATACCTTTAAATTCTTGAAAGCTTCAGAGTTTGATACAGCGGAAGACTTAACCTTCAGACTTTCTTGAATTTGTTGAAGTACTAATTGTATGTAGTATAAGCATGTGGTGACGACTTCTTCTGGATTGTACGCCGCAATGCCACCTTCTTGTTACGCTGCATAAGACAGTTAGCAACAAACCATATACACGGATGAAATGGCCTTGAACATTTCATTCTAATTCGGTAGCATTTTACCTCCGGTCGGTGAAGACCGTTGGACGATATTAAATATCGTACTTGTGGCAGGTAGTTTCAGTAAAGAACCTCCTTGACAAGATTTCACGGGTAAACCCGTTCTCTTTACTCGACCGTCCAAAGCTGACTGCGAACGTAAAGAGTGAATCATTTGGATAATATTATCCGCATGATTTGAAGCCGTCAATTCATGTTCCTGGAACAAGTGAAGTTCAATTAAGAACCGCACCATCGTTGCTTTCCAGTTGTCACGAGCTTGATTCATATAGAATCTTGCAAGTTACCTACCAAGTGATGTTTGAGGTTAACACTAGAAGGATTTCCACTCATCACTGTGAACACTAAGGTATCATTCTGAGTGTTCTAGCAAGATCACTAGGATATTGCGTAGAGGCCTGGAACGTGTTTAAATTCAATTAAGAATTAAACAACTGTTGCTTTCCAGTTATCACATGTTTGATTCATAAAGAATCGCACAAGTTACCTACCATGAGCTTTTTGATGTTCGCTCAAGAAGGATTTCCATCTTCATTGTAAATACTTTCGTATTACTCGGATGTTCAGGCAAGATCATGAAGATTTTGCGTAGGACTCTTAAGAACTTTCTTACTTTTCACAGTGTGTGAACAAGCAAGGAATAATGAAAATGTGTCCTAATGAGATATTTGATGATCTCAAATGGCTCTAGACTCGATCGTGCATTTTGGATTTTAGTGATTGGAGGCTGGAAAGGAGTGCCACCTTTTCAATACCAATTTATTCGGAGTGAATAAATCAATAGATAATGTGTTGTCTCCGTGTGATTAAAACAAATATCTTTTGAGAGACATCTGAGTAAGCTGGGATGGGTTGTGCATTGCATCACTGGGTCCATGATGTCTGTCTTCAATATCAAGAATCATTCAACAATGATCTTAATAACATATGTATTAACCCGGTTTCTGCCTAAGTTGTAAGGAGGGCTTCTTTCTTTACACCCTTTATCTTTACAATTCTTTTTCATTCTTCAACCCCTTCAATGCTTACCAATACGTCATCACTAGCACCTTGTTGTGATTGTTCCAGTGCTAACTTAAGTACTTGGTCGGCATTCAGCTACGTTCACAATCTTTCTCCATCTTTCCTAAGGAATACTATTTCTAGCTATGGAATGTCCTTGGGAAGATTCCTCCGGTTCTAGAGGAATCATTGGACTTTAACCTATCCTACCATCCTTATGTCACCACAATCTACATCATCGTGAATAGAGATATTTTGGGTAAGTGTATGTCACCATGAAATCTATTTTGAAGTGCAAATCCATTTTGCTCCCCCTTAACATATGCCACGATATCTGAAAATATTTCGCACATGTCGGGATGAGCTAGTACGTTAAGTCAAACCATTTGTGATTAATCATTTCCCATATTAAATCACATTTTCTCCCCCATATTAAAAATATTAACCCAATCGATGTTTTTAATATCAATTGATTTAATAGCATTTTATGAAAATTTGTGAAGAAAAAGTGAAAATCCAATTATCTTCATGAATTACACAAGCTCCCCCTCAAATTAATGAGGGTGTACTTGAAACGTAAATAAAATACCTTTTAAACACAAGTGTAAGGTATTTATTACGTGCAAAGATCATATATGATAATGTATTCACAAGAGTAGCAGTTTTATGAGGTTGGACCTGAATGATGGAGAACATCATATGAAAGAAGCACATGGTTCTTGTTCACGAATGTTGGTCGCCTCATCACGTCTGAAGTTATCTCTTGACTCCATGTGTACGATTGATATCGTTATCTTGACACCAACATGTGAACTTGGCACTTTTGGCGTCAAAGATTCTGAATGCTGGACAATTGCTCCCCCTAAATTGTTGACCCGTGTTCTACTTAAAGAGCTGTAGTCGTCGTTTGAGTAGTCGCATCGTCTAGTATGTAGATATCAATTGCAACGAACTTCGGATTGTGGAGTTGATAACTTCGGATTTTGAAGTCAAAGCATTCCGGTGAAATGCTTGACTTCAATGTGAAAAGCGGGTTACTATCGGAAATAATAGCAAACCATTTTGAGCATGTTTTAAATCATTTAAACTTCTGCTCGAACTTTATTTACAACCCCGTGTCATTATTGAATGACATTTCTAGGATCATAAATTTTATCGATTCTAGAAGACATGCTCTTTTTATCAAAACATATTTGAACACACAATTTTGAAAGATTTAGAAAAACCTTTGAAAAATTCTTGAAAAATTATGTTCAACGTTTTGAAAACCAATTACTTGAGCTTAAGATTTGGAATATCTTAGGAAAGCTCAAGTCTGAGAAGTTGTAAACTTCTCGTTGTAAGGATAAGTTACCATCGGCGATAAACTTTCCTTTTATCTGAAGGACGAGTCCTAAGCTGACATTTACTTAGAAGTCGTTTTCATGAGCTTGAAAACTTTGACTGTTTTAACGGAAAGCTCATGACCGAGAAAGGTTAATTTCTCGTTATGAGGAAAAGTTCTATTAATTAAAAGATACACTTTCCTTTTTGAGCTTAAAACTTCAAATGTTTTAATACAAGCTCATGACCGAGAAAGGTTAATTTCTCGTTATGAGGATAAGTTATCATTAATGATAAACTTTCCTTTATTTGAAGTTCGGGTCACAATCTGTCATTTAACTGTGAGCCATTATACACGAGCTTAAAACTTTTGAATAGTTTTAACGGAAGCTCGTGCCCGAGAAAATTTAATTTCTCGTTTTAGGGATAACTTTATCATCGGCGATAAACATTCCTGCCTTTGAAGAACGGGGCATAATCTGAAATGTGATTATACGCCATATACACGAGCTTAAAACTTTTGAATAGTTTTAATGTAAGCTCGCGTCCGAGAAAATTTAATTTCTCGTTTTGAGGGTAAGTTATCGTTGCGTAGATAAACTTCCCTTTCTCTGAAGATCGAGTTACAGTCTGTAATGTGACTATAAGTCCTCATACAGGAGCTTAACCATGAATCCCCTGAGACACTTGTTTCTCCGATATCTGCTTCTTCAGCAACCAAACTCTAAGAGTATCCTTAGTTGAATGGTATACAATGATTGGACCGCTTCGTTCTTTTGGAAACATCAACTTTGGTACCTGCATTCTCATTAGGAATTTGCATGCTTTGATATGGGTTAGCGATATCTATCTTAGAAGCAAGTGGAGGTTCACAGTTGTCTTTTCTTGTGCCAGAGGCGACCTGAGTGGATGATTCACTTGTCTTAGTTGGCAAACGTTTCCGTTTATAGAATACCTTAAGTTCAGGCTTAAGTGATGTATCATCCTTTTCAATTTCCTCCCTAGCAGTCTTAGTAGAATCGCAGATTATCCTAGTTAATGGGCACTCGTTTCCTACAAGAGTAAAAGTTCTACCAGTGGGGCGCCAAACTTTACCAATGGGTTTGATTTTAGCAATCCACTGGGATTTAAGTCTAGCACGGGAGGTCACCTCATTAAGTAATTTCTTGATACACGAATCATGATTTGCCGTAAAGACACATTTTCTACATGTTTTACAAGTAGCATATTTAATGTCCGAGTAAGATCTAGAATCCCTAGATGATTGTTTGATGCTCCTAGGATTGGACATGCTACGGTTAGCAGTGTCGGGTAAACTAGAAGGCATCTGACTAGGTTTGAAATTCCTATCTCTTATTTGTGTCTTTTGAATAGCTTCCCTTTGACCAAAATTATGACGAACGTCATTTGAACTAGTTTGAGACGTGTTCTTTGGACTATGTCTAGGGAGACTAGAGGCAATCATGTGATTAGGTCTTGCTAAAGCTGATTTAGTCACATTAGGCCTAGTTGGTGGAGTGACTGTTCTAGAAATATGAACCGTATCAACTTGGGAGGCAAACCGCGGTCTCGAGGATTGTGATTGCTCGAATCTAAATTCAGTAGGTTGTCTGACAGGCGATTGTCTGACGAACTGATTTGTAGGCGGTTTCCCCAAGATTGATGGTTTTTCAAGCTTAGTGTCCACACTAGTTCCTTTAGTTTTCCTCAATTCGTTTTTCAACGCAGCTATAGCAAAGACCTTTTCCTGTACTTGAGCCTTTAAAGTATCATTCTCTTTGAGCAATTTATCTTGGGATGCCAATTTAGACTCTAGTAATTGAATTTGTTTCAAAAGATTATCCTTTTCAGCTTTAGAATCTAAAACTTTTTGATCCAATTTTCTTTCAAGAACAACATTTGACTTTTCAAGCTTTTCAAAGTATGTTTCAAATTTGTCCGTTTTCTTAGAAAATTCAAGTTTGGCATCCTCAAGATCTTTTGATCGTTGAGCTACAATCGTTTCGAGCTCTCTAATCTTAGAATCAGAAGCAGTCAATGAAGCAGTCAAAAGACAATTATCATGATGTTTAGCATTTTGAACACTTTCTCCCCCATTATGACTCACATCGGATGAATCAGAAGTGGTATTTCTATCACTCTTTTCCATCCCATGTTTGGCATAATTAGGTTCAGAATGCGCAATATGCGGCATGGCATCAGCATATACATCATAAACAACATTACATTGTACCATGTTTGCAGGCTCTTCGTCATAAACGGGTAAGGTGTCATCAAAAGAGATCCCGTGAACATTCCCTGACGTGCCATTGGTATCATGTTGTCCTCCTGATTTCGTGCTCTTGCCATCGTTAGGCTCCAAGTTGTCAACCGTAGGACCATTCGCCTCGTGCATCTAGATCATAGATTCTTGCACTCCATTATCATACGCTTGCTGAAGTCGAGATCTTTCATAAATCGAAGACGAGACCGATGTCATGAGTTTCAATATGGTACCATGGAAATCTCGAAGCTCGGTATGTGTATCTCGAAGAAATGATTGGCAAATCACTGAACTTTCAGACTTGAATATATTGAATTGGAGGAAAGGCGTGAGTTGTGTCACAAGAGTCTGATATGCAAGTGCTGATGCAGAGTGATTAAATTTTTCATTGTTGAGTTGCTCGGCGAGTTGGGTCAACGTGAGGAATATTGAGTCCATGAATATATGACGATCTTGACCAAAGATTGTCACAAATTCGCTCCCTCCTTGAATCCATGAAAGAGTGACAAGATGAGACTGAAGTAGTTGAAATGACGTGATGCCACTTCTTCTAGCGTTGTCTTGCATTAGATGCGATTCTCCCTCTTGAAACGTCGAAGTTAACGAATCCATTGAAGTGCGATGAATGATGACGTTAAAGATTATGATCGATGAAAAATCCGTTTTCAATTTTAAATAAAGTGATCAGCCCGACAACGTTTTGTCCAAAGATTTTATAACACATGACCCAAAAAATGAATATATGTCAATTTATACTTATACAACTTGTCTAAAAAGACATGTGAAAATTTGGTGATGGAAAGCCCAAAACAATACTCAGCCCAATATATATAGCCGAATCTAAAAAGGAATGTTGAACTATTTAGATTGGTCAAGTTAGATGACTACAGGAGTAGCCAATTCCACATTTGTAACATACAATATAAAGAATGGTGGGATAATTATTTGGTGGGATGGGATGGGATGAAATGAAACGTGGTCAAAACAAAATGAGACGTGGCCTATGCAATGACTACGTGGCCTAAACACATTGAGATATAAATACCCTAAAAATTTCTCACAGATGACAAAAAACCTAATCTCCAATCTTTGTTACCTCCGCAAATATCGTTGACTTTTAAACTCCCAAAGCAACCAAACCAACTAAACCTAATCTCATCACTTTAAACACACAGCCACCAAAATCTCTAGAACCTCCGTCTCTTTACAAACTTTTCCTTTGTTTATGATCTTGTTTCAAAAACTCAGCCATAATAAGAATCCAGTAAAGCTCCTAGTCATGAAACCTCAAACAAACGCAGCCACCAAATATGCTTCTTTTTCTTATGTTAGATCCTTAACATGATCGATCCAAACACCCTTGATTTCCTGTTAATCACTCAAAGATCGTCCCAAAGAAAAAAAATCTGTTACTTATGGGTTCCAAATCGTTCGTATTCGTCAAGATCTTGATGTATGAGATCTCAGGTAGGTATTTCTGACTTGTTTTATATTTTTTGTTCACGTGTTTGATCGATGATGGTGGGGACGGAGATCTGTTTGTTGTTGTCGTGGGTTCAGGTGAGTTGTGAGGTGAGAGTTGAGAGTTGTGTGGTCAGATTTATGTGTCAAGTGAGTGAGGTGAGTCAGTGTTGTTTAGTCGAAAGGTTTTGAGTCGAGGGTGTGAGGGTGTGAGTCGAGAGTGTTTGTGGGTTTGGGTGGGGCAAATGGGCTGTTGAGGTTGTTTGTATTTTGGTTTGAGTCTGAGAGAGTGGTGTCGAGTGTCTTGATTCGAGAGGGTTGTGTCGAGGGTCAGGGTGTGTGGAGTCTTGGTTGGGTTTGTGAGAAAGAGTGCGAGTCTTGGGTCGAGTCTGTGAGAAAGAGTGTGAGTCTTGGGTCGAGTCTGTGAGAAAGAGTGTGAGTCTTGGGTCGAGTCTGTGAGAAAGAGTGTGAGTCTTGGGTCGAGTCTGTGAGTGAGACGAGGGTGTTTTGGTGTCAATTTTGTGTATTGTTTCCCGTTATGCTTGAATCAAAAATGCTTCGTTCGGAACACGTTCGTTCGGAACACGTTCGTTCGGAACACATTCGTTCAGAACACATTCGTTCGGAACACGTTCGTTCGGAACACGTTCGTTCCGAACACGTTCGTTCGGAACAGTTCGTTCGGAACACCACCGATTCGGAACACGTTCGTTCGGAACACCACTGATCCGGAATACTTCTGTTCACTCGGAATAATGGGTGATGCGGAAAAAACCTTGATTCGAAATAATGGTTCGATACAGATAAAAAGTTGGAAAAACAAAAATCTGGCGAAGATATAGATATGACTTTTGGATAAAGGCAAAAAGACAAAAGATTTGACTATCAATAAGATTAAAAGAAAAAAAAATAAAAAAAATAAAAAATAAAATGAAATACTTGAAAATAGACTATCAATTTAAAAATGAAAAAGATGAAATTAAAAGTGCAATAAAAAAAATTTCAATCAAAAATTCATTAAAAAGAATAAAGCGTTTTTTATTTTTTTTCAATCAAAAGTATCAAATTAAAAAGATAAAACACAAACTTTTTATAAAAACACAAACTTTTTAAGATTTAAGCTTGAAAAAATCAAAACCCACTAAAATCAATTAAAATAAAGGCAAGAATAAACCAATCTAACCTTGGCTCTTGATACCATTTGAAGGTCTACATAAATCTTGGCTTATTCTACATGATGGATTGGATTGATTAAGTGGGTAGATTGATTAATAATAAAAGATAAGATGAGAAGGAGATAAGGGTGTAGAGAGAGAAAGGAGAGAAGGAGAGGAGTAAAGAGAGAAAGTGAAATATGGAATAATGAAAATGTGAATCACCAACCCCTCCTAACATGCTAGGAGGGGTATATATAGCCCACCCTACATGTGGGCTATATGGACTATACATTTACTAACTAGATCACGAGCCCGTTACATTAATATATCGTTGGAGCGACCGATCCTTCATAAATACATAAAAACGTATTTCCAACAACAATGAAGATGGAAATCCTGCTTGAGCCAACATCAAACAAGCTCATAGTAGGTGACACGTGCGGTTCTTTAAGAACCAGTCTTGTGACAACTGGAAAGAAACAGTAGTTTAATTCTTAATTGAACTTAAACTCGTTCCAGGCCTCTACGCATTATCGTATGATCTTGCCAGAACACTCAGAGTGACACTCTTTATTGTTCACAATGACGAGTAGAAATCCTTCTAGTGTTAACATTAAACAGCACTTGGTAGGTGACAAGCAAGATTCTATTTGAATTAAGTTTGTGACAACTGGAAAGCAACGATGGTGAATATCTTAATTGAAATTCACTTGTTCTAGGTTTCATGAATTGATTGCTTCAATCATAAGGATTTTTAATCCAAAATGATTCACTTTTTATGTTCGCAGTCAGCTTTGGACGGTCGAATAAAGAGAACGGGTTTACCCGCGAAATCCTGTCAGGAAGTTACTTAACTGAAACTATCCGTCACGGGTACGATATCTAATATCGTCCAACGGTCTTCACCGACCGGAGGTAAAATGCTACCGAACTAGAATAAAATGTCAAATCCATTTTATTCGTGTCTTATTATGTTGCTGCATTCGAAGACGGTGGCATTGCTGTGTACCTGTAACGTCCTTACATGCTTATTCCTTCTGCATCAAATACTTCTGCAAATTCAAGAAACTTTGACCTAAAAGTCTTCCGCTGTATCGACTCTAAAAATTTAAAGAATTCAACAAAGGATAAGTGTATGGGACATGAAGTCACGAAGAGGCAAACATCACAAGAAGATAAAGACTGCACGTGAAAGGCCAAAAGAACGTGTTCCAAGCAAAAAGGCTGATATTATTCAACACATATTCACAAAAAGAAGAAAAAGAAAGAAAGAAAAGAGAAAGTGGACTACGAGCTCAAGAACAAGATCTAACATGCTAGATTAGGACTTTGTAAATTTGGAGTGACCTCCCTTTGGGGGAGATTGTTGGAAATACGTTTTACGTATAAAGAAAGTCTCGGTCACTCCAACAATATAGTTATAGGCTCGTAGTAGTGTTTTAGTAACATTTATTAAATAGCCCGACCCATGAGCATGTTCATGGGCCGGAGGCCCAAGTACATTAAGGACTTGGGTATATAAGCCTCTTTCCACCATGGAAAGAGGTGTTGGTTGTTTCATTTCTCACTTTTATAATACATAGTTTCTTTCAGTTCTCTCTCTAATTTTCTCTCTCTAGAAAACATCAACCCTCATGATTCATAAAGATCATCATTGTTCTACACCGTTCGATACACCGGTACACTAAGTCGGAGAGTCTTCTACTCAACATGTTGATCCGTCCAACATGCATATATTCTACCAACGATATCCATCCACTCACCATTGGATACGTGATCATCCATTGGAGCAAGTCATTGGAAATCCTTCACAACCAGTTCGAACACGCAGACAACTCGAAATCGATGGCTTTGTGTGTATGGATGCACTCACCGTGAGTTCAACTGTACCTACAAACATCAAACAAGCCATGACTGATCATGCGTGGATTGAATCAATGCAAGACGAAATTCATCAGTTTGAACGCCTAAATGATTGGGAACTTGTTGACAGACCCTACGGAATGTCAATTTTAGATTTCAAATGGATCTGGAAAAACAAACTAGATGAAGAACAAACCATCATCAAAAACAAATCTCGTCTTGTAGTTATGGGATACCGTCAATAAGAAGGCATAGACTACGATGAATCATTCGCTCCAGTTTCTCGTTTGGAAGCTGTCAGGATATTCCTTGATTATGCTGCACATATGGGCTTCACGGTTTTTCAGATGGACGTTAAAACTGCTTTTCTCAACGGTCATTTGAAGGAAGAAGTGTATGTGAATCAGCCGGAAGGATTCATCGATCCTCATCATCCTGACAAAGTCTATCGTCTCAAGAAGGCTGTATATGGACTTAAACAAGCTCTAAGGGCATGGTACGAAGAACTTTCAAACTTCTTGGTGTCCAAAGGATTCTCCAAAGGTTCTATTGATCCTACTCTCTTTATTAATAAATATGGGGATGACATACTGTTGGTGAAAGTTTATGTTGATGACATTATTTTTGGTTCTACCAACACAAAACTTTCAAAACGTTTTGAAAAATTAATGCACAACATATTTGAAATGTCAATGATGGGGGAGCTAAAATTCTTTTTAGGCCTCCAGATTCATCAATCCCCATGTGGTATCTTCATTAACCAAGCTAAGTATGCTCAAGAGATACTTAAAAAGCATGGTATGACCTCATGTGCTCGCGTTGGTACACCATTGTCGACCAAATCCCTAGACGCTGACTTGTACTCATATCCCGTAGATCAAACGCGATATCGCAGTATGATCGGGTCACTTATGTACCTCACAACCAGCAGGCCTGATATTCATCATGCCACATGCTAGCGTGCTCTTTCCATGTTAGGATTTTGCATTAGACTCTTCATGTTTTAGCAAGGGGGTGTTACTCTTGAGCTAAGAAACATTGAGGACAATGTTTGGTTTTAGCATGGGGAGTCAATCGATATAATCGCTTGCAAATGCTTTTGTCGTGTCTAAACGTAATTGTTTTTCTCATTTTTCATAAAAAATTTGAATTTTTTGTGTTATTCTTAAGTTTTAATAAAGAAAATAAGTGCTTTTGACACAAATGTAGGCTTTCCGTTGGTGAAAATAAAAATAGTTTTTGACTCGACTCGGTTTTTACCTTAGCTTTTCCTTAACGTATTTGAATTAAGTTTTGCTAGGCTTTTATATAGGGAGCTTTAAAACGCGAAAGTCTTAATTCATACGGGTTAAGAACAAGAACTTTTCGCAAGTTCCTATAATTGATCCTAGAAAGTCGTTTATCAAGGGAACTTTAAAACGCAAATTCTAAAACTTGAAAAAGTATAAGAAGATGCAAGATCCTATAGATGACTTGAAAACCCAAAACTTTGATTTAATAGGCTAAGTATCCATTGATTTCTACATTTTTGAAAATTCTACAATATGGAGAACAAAAAATGATAGAGTTTAATCATAAGTTTCTAAAATTAATTCTTCTTTGTGCAAGTAACTTTGTGTTTGATTTAATCTCCTCGTATTTATTTTCCACGCTAGAATAATAATTGCTTAATAAATGAAGTTTTTAGCGGTTTAGGCTTGATATCTTAACTCATAACTCCTTCTTTTTCTTCCCTTGGAATTAAAGTGAGAACACATTAAGGGTGTCAGCGTCATAGACTTTTGATCATGGGATTGCGGAAATTTGGCTTACTATACATATCATATTAATAAAGAAGAATAAATAAAAACATGTTCTCTAGGAGCCTTCGGGTGGGACTCATGTAGCACTAACCTTGTCATTAGAGCCTTAGGGTGTATGGCAAGGGGACGTGTTGAATAAAAATTGCTTCATCATCATGAGCCATAAGGTGGGATGGTGAATGTCAATTCCCTTGTTTTTGTCCAAGGAGCCTTCGAGTGTGGATTTTAAATAAGGAGCACAATTGCATCCTAAAGAGCCACAAGGTGATATGGTGTAGTTGTTGCTAACTCCATTAATAAGGTCATAATTGACCTTGGAGGTTTTTATTGTTGCTTTTAAGTAGTCCTATTAGCCAAAGTTCGGGTCCGAGGATTTATCTCTCAAATCGTGTTAAGTTATCCTTGATGTGGGCTTTCTTTAGTGACAATGGTTTTTGAAGTCGAGGTTAGATTTTGAGTTTACACCGTTTTTTCCTTCATTTTTGGACTAATAAATATCAAATAAAGTCAAATGAGCCTTTGGGTGAATGACAAATAAAATCTAGAGATACAATTAGGAATAATAGGAGATTGAGTTTAACACAAATTACTTGTATGAGTTGGTTTAATTTTGGGGATTATGATTGACAATGATCTTGTTTTTGCACTTGGCATGGAAAAGTGAAAAGTCGGGGACGATGAATCAATTTGAGTCTTATGATCCTGGAAGTTATTTTTCAAACAATGAAAGCAATACATTATGTCTTTGCAAAATAAAGGTTTCAAAAGTCAAATAAAAGTGTAGTTAGTGTTTTATTTTATCATTGCGTGAGGACACCGCAATTGCTTAGCAAGGGAGAGTTTGATATGAGTGTAATTACTCATATCAATTGTATCTAAAAACAATAAATAAATGCATAAAATGTATCAAAAATGCCTTGTATATGTTTGTTTTATTGTTTGATGTGTGTAGGTACCCAAGTTCGCGAAAACCGGCAAAAAACGGCACGAGTTTGAAGAAAAAAGATCGAGGAAGCCAAAAACAAGCTCGTCTTTAGCGGATTTAATCTTATATGGAGTTTAACGGGCTAGTGGGTCCCACATTAGATCTATTGGGCTTAAAATCCCAATAAGGGCAAACATATTATCACTTTTGGTACAAAGTCCATAACAAGCCCAAATTCATATTACTTTAAACGAATTATAACTTTCAAAATAAAAGCCCATTTGCCTAAATAAAGAAAAGAATGGAGCCCAAGTTACAAAAGTGATTCAGTGGTGAAAGTTTATATACATTCCACTTTAGGGTCAAACAAGTCACGGTCAAAACATGTAAACACACACACGTTTTTTATCTTTTCGTTAAAAACAAAGTTCTTAACCTTTCTTCCCTACCCCCAAATAACCAGTACTGTTTAACCTAACCTTAAGTTCAAAACCAATTCGGGGCTTTTAATTAATTAAAGTGCGTGACTTTACACGCGACTTTAATTAATTCCCTTCTAAATCGAAGCTTGATGATGGAGTTGATTTTGGTGACGTGGCTCTTTTCTTGAGTCTGATTGGTTGTGACAGCGCATCACTCCCAACTCCTCTATTCAAGATAGGACACCTCAGCATTCAAGAAGCACAACTAGCACACCTGATTTCCACGTTGGAAATCCGTGTGCTAGTTGGCTATTTACAGCCGTGGATGATAAAGAGAAGAGAGAGATAAGAAGATCAATGGCCAAGAACGAGTCTCATCATCAACAAACTTTTCCTGATTCTTCTATAAATACCGGGAAGAAAATCAGTATTATTATCCCCTTTTCTTTCTTTTAATGTCATAATGTTAATTTAGAATTAGATTAATGTATTTTTCTTTTTATTAGTTTTGTAATGAAAAGTTGAGATTAATAAAATTTAATTTTCAGTTTAATCAATTCTTGCATACGTTTTATTTTACTGTTATTGTTAGAATTAATTTGCATTTTCTAATTAATTAAATTGATGTTATGAATATTATTTATTCATATAAACTTTCATTATAGTTTATGTGAATTATTTTGAGTTTGAATTGGGGAAAAGTTTATCCCACTGGATAAATTACAAAGTTACTGGTATATCAATTTATTGTTGCTGTTTCGAGAAATATTGGTGTTTCGTGATGATGGATCGTGGGGTTTGATGTTTTATTGTGATTGATGGTTATGGTGGTGTTGTTTCGGTTCTAAAGGTGGCTCAGCGCCCTACCTTTGTCATCAAAGGATTCTACAAAAAGGTTAATCTCACCTTCTTTACTTTTCAAGTCTTAAATGTTTTCATGCTTATAATTTGATTTTGTTATGATTTATGGATTTAACTGTTTGTATTTTAGAGTTTGTTAGATTAGTTTGTAGTTTTAAATATACTGTGATAATCGATTTAGTAAGATTGAGTTATTATCTGCTTTGACTTTTCTTGTTTGATGGATAATATATGAAAGTTATTTAGTTAGGGTTTTGATTTGTTATAGTTTTAGATAAGTCTGCTCATATTATAGATTTGAGTACTTGGAATTTGCTTGTATTCGTCTACTTATTCGTCACTTGGGATTCGATTTATCTGTTTTGTTTAGTATAGTTGTTTTAATCTGCTATTTTCCTAGAGTCTCGATTTAATTAAATTTGATCTTTGAAATCTACTGCTATACTTGATTCATGGCTTTAAGGTCTAGTTTATTGGTAAATAATAGTTGATATTCTCGCTGATTTGTGGTTTGATTCTCATTTGCTGTAACCATTCATATTTATGGTTGCTGAGATTGGATTTTGGTTATAGGGTTGGATTAATTCTGCTTAGTTTGGTAAGTGTTAGGATTATTTTGTGTGCTGCATATTCTGTTAATACTATGATTAAAACTTGAGTAGACTTTTGATTTTCGTTTTATAGATTTTTGTAGCATAACTGAGTTTTCTTTCGTAACTTGCTTCCTGAATGATTAAGTTTAATATGCTAGATAATACTAGTACGCTGATTTCTCGAGTTGAGAGTGCTTAGGATCTGCTCTTGTTTTAAGTTTAGCATATCAGTTGAGTGTCTATTTCGTCATAGCTGTGATCATAGCTGCTTGATTTGTTGCCTTCCATTTACTGATTGTATGAGTCTGTTGAGTATTTTGGTTAAATTAGTATGACTTTCGAGTGTTTAATTGAAATTGTTTCTTATAAATATCAGTTAAGATATCTTTCTATTATAATGATTTGCTGAGTTTTAACAAACTCATTTAGTCTGCTAGACTCACAACTGACTTTATCTGTTAAAAGGAATCAACATACAAGTCACTCCTGTGACTCTGTTTTCATTTACATTGTCAAAAATAAATAAGTTAACAAAAATGTCTCTAGCAAGGTTCGAACCCATGACCTCCTGGTCATGGGACAAGCATGTTTACCATATCACCTAGGGTCTCTTTTAAGTTCATTAATAGCTTCAGTTATTAAAATAGTGTCAACCATTTAAGCTGTCAGTTTTTAAAAGTGAGCTAAATACATAATTTTACTTAAATTCAAGTTAAATCATTTTATATACTATTATAAGGTTTACGATTTTAAAAAAATAAAAATAAATAAAAATAAAAACATAATAAAAAATGTTTTATTATTTTTTGAAATGAATTAGTTTTAAAAATTAGTATTTAAATAATTTAGATTTTAATTAACTAAGTTTTTAAATAAAATTTAGTTTAAAAATAGATTTTGTCAAAGTAATTCTTTTTAATAGATTTAATTAATTTTTTGATTTAAAATAGTTTTTAAATTTAGTTTTTTTTAAAAGGTAGAATTAATTTTAGATTAAAAACCGAAAACCATTCAAATAAATTGTCCAAATCAAAGCAAAAAGTCTCAAATTCACTCGATCTTCGTGTACAACGAACTTGGTTCACCAACGTGTTTAATTGAATCCATATTTGGTAATTTTAGACTATTACTTTTTCCTAAAGGTAATTTTCTAATTTACCCTATAACGTATCTTAATTATCACATACTATCACGACCACATCAAAATTTGGCTCCGCTACCGGGGATCTTGTGTACGATTCGTCTTTGTGAGATTTGTTGATCGTTGATTTGAAGACCCTTTCCGTCCTCAGAAAGTTTTGATTGATTTATGAAAAATATCAAAAATAATCTTCTTAATCCTCTATCATGTTTAATTCTTTTTCTCCTCACCCTTCAATTTTTAATTCTTCCATGAATTCCTTCGTCGATTGTGTAGGGTGTGGAGAACCGTTATATGGTCTTTTACCATGTTGGTGGTGTACGTGTGAGCGTTGTGGAAATGATTTACGTCACGATATACGAGTTGGATTTTGTCCTTGTTGTAATGAGATTACTTCATGTGGAAACCCGAATTTTTCGAATAATTCTCTCGATTTTTACCCACCTCCACACCCTACATACGAGACACCCTCGTGTGAGTTTTGTGGAAATGATTCTCATTTTGGAATTAATTGTTCGCATTGATTCTCGCTTAATTACGATCAAGAACCGGGCTACAATCAAAACTTTAATGATAATTGTTATCCACAAGACTTACCAAGTTTATCACAACAACATCTTTGTTGTGAGTATTGTGGAGGTCCTCACGAGAGTTTTTGTTGTAAACCGAGAGATCAAAATTTTTATGAGCCTAGTCCTTGCTATTATTCGATTCCTTCCGATTTTGACCAATCTCTACAATATTCTTTCGATATTGAAAGACTCGAAACGATGTTCCAACAAATAACGAATCAAAGAAATGTTGAAATTGTTGAAAAGAGCATTGAAGATATGTTGCTAGAAAAGAGACAAATCAATCAAGAGATTAATGATATAACTAATGAATTGGGAAGTCGACGATTTCATGGAGAAATAATTTAGAGGAATTTAAAAGAGATTGTGAACTTAATATTAGACAACTTTCGCAAGATTATAATGGTTTAAGCATTGAAATTCAAGAGAAAGAACGAGCTCAAGCGGAAGCAAAATATCTTGCAACTCGTGAACTCGAGCGTTCTCTTCTTATTGACGATGACGAGGATAGTGCTATTTCTTTGAGAGATCTTATTGCTCTACATCCTTCGTCGAGTGCAATTGTACTTCCTTTTCATGTCTTGCCAGCTAAGGAGCCCGAGGATTCTCCCATCCTAGATGATGAGGAAATCTCTCATGACATCACTACTCCTATTCTTGATTCTTCCACCGTGGAACCCGAAAATTCTCTAAGTAAGGGGGACGAGCATATTAGAACTATTCCGGACACGGAATCGGACGAAGTAATAAAGTCTAGTGTTGAGATTCTTGTCCAAAACCCAAGAGAGTTTGACGGTATTTCCAATGAAATGTGTGATTTGCCACATTGTGATGATTCTACTTCTTCTATTCACATTGAGATTTTCTCTAATTCTAATGATGAAAATTGTGATGGAAATGAAGATTTTGAGAATGATTCAACTTCTAGTGAATTTTCTAATGAGGAGTTCTCCGATGAACTTTCTTATAAAGATGATATTCACGACTCGGATTTTGAGGGGTTTACCGATGAACCTACTCTTCTTCACCCATTTCCACCAGGAAATGAGGATGATAGTGATCCGGTATTTGATAGGTTCACCTTTGAACTTGCTCCTTTAAACCCCTTTCCACCGGGAAATGAGGTTGATTTGAGTATTCCGATCCTTGAGAAGTTCTCCGATGAACTTACTCATTTAGATGTGGAAGACGTGATTCTTCGTGAGAAGTTATCAAACGTCTATCTTCTTATATCTAAGATCGAGACTTTGAATTCTAAGTCTAATGACAAGTCTTTCTCTCCATCTCCTATTCCCGTTGAGGATAGTGATCCGCTTATGTAAGAAATTGACACTTTTCTTGCTTCTAATGATTCGATACCACCGGGTGTTGATGAAATTGACCCGGAGGGGGACGCTCTCTTTTTAGAGAATTTACTTGATGATGATTTCGTCCCAAGTCCTCCTCCCACCCACTTTGACCTTAATGTGCGGGTTTTTCATGTGTCTCATATTGAGTACCATGACCCGATTGATCACATTTCTAAGGGTGAAATGGTCGTTAAAGCTAAGAATGTTGATTCCATTATGGATGAAACTTTTACCCCACCTTTACCATTTGCTTTCTATGATCATGGATTAGCATGGGGGACGACATCGTGTTGTCTATTCCTTTCTCTCCCGAGGACGAGGTATTCAACCCCGGAATCGTTGATTTAGGGAAATCTCGGCCTTTCACCGATGTAATAATTGAAAGATTTTTCGATCATCTTGGTGCGAGTTTATCTCGGGGAGCATGCTTTATCCATATCATGACTTGTGATTACCATCTCTTTTTGGAGATTTGTGTTGGAGTTTTATCCTTTCGTTTGTCATCCAACAACGAGGATGTAATCTTTGACCCCGGTATCGTGCTTTATAATGGATTTTATTCCATTATGCCGGTTTTCACCTTTTTCCCTAAGGACCAATGAATGCGGGGGTCGAGTCGAGCTCATGACTCGGTTAACAAAAACGAGGTGCCTTGTGGGGGAGTCTCATACATTCTATCTTCTTTCTATTTTCTAACTCTAATAAGGCTTGATCTTTCAAGCTCGTGTTCGTGTTTTGTGGTGTTGCGAATCTTAGGTATGACCCTTATCATTGAAGACTCTCGTGTTCGGTTTTTGCCGGTCCACTTGATCTTCCATTCTTTGAATGCCAAAAAGGGGCACACTCTTTATCCTTTGATTTTTATCGAATAACGTTTTATCTTGAGGCATAATTAATAAACGGCTTATAGATTTGCGTGCTCTTTCCATGTTAGGATTTTGCATTAGACTCTTCGTGTTTTAGCAAGGGGGTGTTACTCTTGAGCTAAGAAACATTAAGGACAATGTTTGGTTTTAGCATGGGGGAGTAAATCGATATAATCGCTTGCAATTGCTTTTAACGTGTCTAAACGTAATTGTTTTTCTCAATTTTCATAAAAAAATTAAATTTTTAGTGTTATTTTTAAGTTTTTATAAAGAAAATAAGTGCTTTTGACACAAATGTAGGCTTTCCGTTAGTGAAAATAAAAATAGTTTTTGAATCGACTCGGTTTTTACCTTAGTTTTTCCTTAACGTATTTGAATTAAGTTTTGCTAGGCTTTTATATAGGGAGCTTTAAAACGCGAAAGTCTTAATTCATACGGGTTAAGAACAAGAACTTTTCGCAAGTTCCTATAATTGATCCTAGAAAGTCGTTTATCAAGGGAACTTTAAAACGCAAATTCTAAAACTTGAAAAAGTATAAGAAGATGCAAGATCCTATAGATGACTTGAAAACCTAAAACTTTGATTTAATAGGCTAAGTATCCATTGATTTCTACATTTTTGAAAATTTACAATATGGAGAACAAGAAATGATAGAGTTTAATCATAAGTTTCTAAAATTAGTTCTTCTTTGTGCAAGTATTTTTGTGTTTGATTTAATCTCCTCGTATTTATTTTCCACGCTTGAATAATAATTGCTTAATAAATAAAGTTTTTAGCGGTTTAGGCTTGATATCTTAACTCGTAACTCCTTCTTTTTCTTCCCTTGTAATCAAAGTGAGAACACATTAAGGGTGTCAGCGTCATGGACTTTTGATCATGGGATTGCGGAAATTTGGCTTACTAAACATATCATATTAATAAAGAATAATAAATAAAAACATGTCCTCTAGGAGCCTTCGGGTGGGAGTCATGTAGCACTAACCTTGTCATTAGAGCCTTAGGGTGTATGGCAAGGGGACGTGTTGAATAAAAATTGATTCATCATCATGAGCCATAAGGTAGGATGGTGAATGTCAATTCCCTTGTTTTTGTCCAAGGAGCCTTCGGGTGTGGATTTTAAATAAGGAGCACAATTGCATCTTAAAGATCCACAAGGTGATATGGTGTAGTGTTGCTAACTCCATTAATAAGGTCATAATTGACCTTGGAGTTTTTTATTGTTGCTTTTAAGTAGTCCTATTAGCCAAATTTCGGGTCCGGGGATTTATCCCTCAAATCGTGTTAAGTTATCCTTGATGTGGGCTTTCTTTAGTGACAACGGTTTTTGAAGTCGAGGTTAGGTTTTGAGTGTTGATTTTACACCGTTTTTACCTTCATTTTGTGACTAATAAATATCAAATAAAGTCAAATGAGCCTTTGGGTGAATGACAAATAAAATCTAGAGATACAATTAGGAATAATAAGAGATTGAGTTTAACACAAATTACTTGTATGAGTTGGTTTAATTTAGGGGCTTATGATTGACAATGATCTTGTTTTTGCACTTGGCATGGAAAAGTGAAAAGTCGGGGACGATGAATCTGTTTGAGTCTTATGATCCTAAAAGTTATTTTTCAAATAATGAAAGCAATACATTATGTCTTTGCAAAATAAAGGTTTCAAAAGTCAAATAAAAGTGTAGTTAGTGTTTTATTTTATCATTGCGTGAGGACACGGCAATTGCTTAGCAAGGGGGAGTTTGATATGAGTGTAATTACTCATATCAATTGTATCTAAAAACAATAAATAAATACATAAAATGTATCAAAAAGGCCTTGTATATGTTTGTTTTGTTTTTTGATGTGTGTAGGTAACCAAGTTGGCGAAAACTGGCAAAAAACGGCACGAGTTTGAAGAAAAAGATCGAGGAAGCCAAAAACAATCTCGTCTTTAGCGGATTTAATCTTATATGGAGTCTAACGGGCTTGTGGGTCCCACATTGGATCTATTGGGGTTAAAAGCCCAACAAGGGCAAACATATTATCACTTTTGGTACAAAGTCCATAACAAGCCCAAATTCATATTACTTGAAACGAATTATAACTTTCCAAATAAAAGCCTATTTGCCTAAATAAAGAAAAGAATGGAGCCCAAGTTACAAAAGTGATTCAATGGTGAAAGTTTATATACTTTCCACTTTAGGGTCAAACAAGTCACGGTCAAAACATGTAAACACACACACGTTTTTTATCTTTTCTTTAAAAACAAAGTTCTCAACCTTTCTTCCCCACCCCCAAATAACCAGTACTATTTATCCTAACCTTAAGTTCAAAACCAATTTGGGGATTTTAATTAATTAAAGCGCGTGACTTTACACGCGACTTTAATTAATTCCCTTCTAAATCGGAGCTTGATGATGGAGTTGATTTGGGTGACGTGCTCTTTTCTTGAGTCTGATTGGTTGTAACAACGCATCACTCTTAACTCCTCCAATCAAGATAGGACACCTCAGCATTCAAGAAGCACAACTAGCACACCTGATTGCCACGTTGGCAATCCGTGTGCTAGTTGGCTATTTACAGCCGTGGATGATAAAGAGAAGAGAGAGATAAGAAGATCAATGGCCAAGAACGAGTCTCATCATCAACAAACTTTCCCTGATTCTTCTATAAATACCGGGAAGAAAATCAATATTATTATCCCCTTTTCTTTCTTTTAATGTCATAATGTTAATTTAGAATTAGATTAATGTATTTTTCTTTTTATTAGTTTTGTAATGAAAAGTTGAGATTAATAAAATTGAATTTTCAGTTTAATCAATTCTTGCATACGTATTATTTTACTGTTATTGTTAGAATTAATTTGCATTTTCTAATTAACTAAATTAATGTTATGAATATTATTTATTCATATAAACTTTCATTATAGTTTATGTGAATGATTTTGAGTTTGAATTGGGGAAAAGTTTATCCCACTGGATAAATTACAAAGTTACTGGTATATCAATTTATTGTTGCTGTTTCGAGAAATATTGGTGTTTCGTAATGATGGATCGTGGGGTTTGATGTTTTATGGTGATTGATGGTTATGGTGGTGTTGTTTCGGTTCTAAAGGTGGCTCAACGCCCTACCTTCGTCATCAAAGGATTCTACAAAAAGGTTAATCTCACCTTCTTTACTTTTCAAGTCTTAAATATTTTCATGCTTATAATTTGATTTTGTTATGATTTATGGATTTAACTGTTTGTATTTTGGAGTTTCTTATATTAGTTTGTAGTTTTAAATATACTGTGATAATCGATTTAGTAAGATTGAGTTATTATCTGCTTTGACTTTTCTTGTTTGATGGATAATATATGGAAGTTATTTAGTTAGGGTTTTGATCTGTTATAGTTTTAGAAAAGTCTGCTCATATTATAGATTTGAGTACTTGGAATTTTCTTGTATTCGTCTACTTATTCGTCACTTGGGATTCGATTTATCTGTTTTGTTTAGTATAGTTGTTTTAATCTGCTATTTTCCTAGAGGTTCGATTTAATTAAATTTGATCTTTGAAATCTACTGCTATACTTAATTCATGGTTTTAAGGACTAGTTTATTGGTAAATAATAGTTGATATTCTCGCTGATTTGTGGTTTGATTCTCATTTGTTGTAACCATTCATATTTATGGTTGCTGAGATTGGATTTTGGTTATAGGGTTGGATTAATTCTGCTTAGTTTGGTAAGTGTTAGGATTATTTTATGTGCTGCATATTCTGTTAATACTATGATTAAAACTTGAGTAGAATTTTGATTTTCGTTTTATAGATTTTTGTAGCATAACTGAGTTTTCTTCGTAGCTTGCTTCCTGAATGATTAAGTTTAATATGCTGGATAATACTAGTACGCCGATTTCTCGAGTTGAGAGTGCTTAGGATCTGCTCTTGTTTTAAGTTTAGCATCAGTAGAGTGTCTATTTCGTCATAGTTGTGATCATAGTTGCTAGATTTGTTGCCTTCCATTTACTGATTGTATGAGTCTGTTGAGTATTTCGGTTGAATTAGTATGACTTTCGAGTGTTTAATTGAAATTGTTTCTTATAAATATCAGTTAAGATATCTTTCTATTATAATGATTTGCTGAGTTTTAACAGACTCATTTAGTCTGCTAGACTCACAACTGACTTTATCTGTTAAAAGGAATCAACATACAAGTCACTCTTGTGACTCTGTTTTCATTTACATTGTCAAAAATAAATAAGTTAACAAAAATATCTCTAGCAAGGTTCGAACCCATGACCTCCTGGTCATGGGACAAGCATGTTTACCATCTCACCTAGAGTCTCTTTTAAGTTCATTAATAGCTTTAGTTATTAAAATAGTGTCAATCATTTAAGCTGTCAGTTTTTAAAAGTGAGTTAAATACATAATTTTACTTAAATTCAAGTTAAATCATTTTATATACTATTATAAGGTTTACGATTTAAAAAAAATAAAAAAAATAAAAAAAATAAAAACATAGTAAAAAATGTTTTATTGTTTTTAGAAATGAATTAGTTTTAAAAATTAGTATTTAAATAAATTAGATTTTAATTAACTAAGTTTTTAAATAAAATCTAGTTTAAAAATAGATTTTGTCAAAGTATATCTTTTTAATAGATTTAATTAATTTTTAGATTTAAAATAGTTTTTAAATTAGTTTAAATTTAGTTTTTTTTTAAAAGGTAGAATTAATTTTAGATTAAAAACAGAAAACCATTCAAATAAATTGTCCAAATCAAAGCAAAACGTCTCAAATTCACTCGATCTTCGTGTACAACGAACTTGGTTCACCAACGTGTTTAATTGAATCCGTCTTTGGTAATTTTAGACTATTACTTTTTCCTAAAGGTAATTTTCTAATTTACCCTATAACGTATCTTAATTATCTTATACTATCACGACCACATCAATGACTTCTAAGCGCATCACATCTTAGGACTCGGACCTCAACTAAGGAAAGTTTATCGCGGACGATAACTTATCCTTCTCAACGATAAATTCATATTTCTCGGTCATGAGCTTCTCATAAAAACATTCAAAGTTTTTAAGTTCATGAAAAACGATTTCTAAGTAAATGTTAACTTAGACCTCGAACTTCAACTTAAGGAAAGTTTATCACGGATGATAACTTATCCTTCACAACGGGAAATTTATTTTTCTCGGTCATGAGCTAGTCACAAAACAATCAAAGTTTTGAGCTCATGAAAAACGGACCCGAAAGGGAAGTGTACGTTTCAGTGTGCTTTCCCTAAGCAATAGAAGAGAAGTCTTCTATCCTGATTATTTTAAAACCGTTGAACACAATTTTTCAAGAATTTCTCAAAAGGTTTTTCTAAATCTTTTAAAATTGTGTGTTCAACACTCCCTTCCTCATATGTGGTTTTTATATCTCAAAATTTTCATATGTTATTTTGATCAATTTTTGAGGGGGATCGTTTTAAAATAAAGCCTTTAATGTTGTTGGGGTCCATCTATGAAATTGTCATATTTTATGTATCCAACACATTCTGAAAACTGTCTAAAACTGTCATGTGTAATATACCATATCGAATAAGGCATCTCATCTCCGTACCTCAACATATTTTGTGGTGTCGTTTTTCCAAAGATTTGTCAAATTTTTGTTTCAAGACAAACATATATTGTTGAGGGGGAGCATCCCGACTGAAAAAGTTTCATGATTCATGCGTGCACACATGTTTCTCTCCCAATCGATTTTCAGAAATTGTCATGTTTTAATCAATTGGTATCTCTAATATGATATTTTTATATTAGAGATCGGGGGAGAAAATATGATTAAAATATAATATATCGCAACATGTGATCTTAAAGACTCAAGTGCAACTCTTTCCTTCACATGCTAAACTATTTCGTATATCGATGCATGTGTGTAGGGGGGGGGGGGGCTTTTCGAAAATATAAAACTTTCAAAGTGTTAAAAGTTTTGATTTTTATCAAGCACTTT
Source organism: Glebionis coronaria (assembly GCA_025667525.1). NCBI lineage: Eukaryota > Viridiplantae > Streptophyta > Magnoliopsida > Asterales > Asteraceae > Glebionis > Glebionis coronaria. The sequence continues at coordinate 305,822,340 of CM046882.1, forward strand.
GAATGGTTTTCAATGGTTTTATGGTTACGATCTTTACCCAAAACAACCTACTATCCACGACGGAACGATGGAGTCAAAAGGTGGTTTAGGATAGAAAACTAAGTCCTATGATCCAACCAGAACCAGAGGGATCTACCCAAGGACATTCCATTGCTAGAAATAGTTGTCCTTAGGAAAGATGGAGTGGAATGAAGCTGAATGCGGACCAATTACTTAAGTTAACACTAGAACAATCACAACAAGGTGTTAATGATGACGTATTGGTAAGCATTGAAGGAGTTGAATATTCTATTCAACTTAGGTAGAAACTAGGTTAACACATCTTTTGAAGACAAGTGTCATGGACCCAGTGATGCGATGCACAAACCTTCCCCAGCCATTCGAGTTTCTCTTAAAAGAAACTTGTCTCATTGTCAGGGAGATCAACACGTATCTATTGAATTTCTCGCTCCGAGTCAATTAATATTGAAAAGGTGGCAGTCTGTTCCATCCTCCGATTACCAAAATGCACTTATTGAGTCTAGAGCCAAACGAGATCTATCTATCATCTCATTAGGACACAATCGAGTCCTACGCATTATCCTTGTGATATTGCCAGAACATCTGAGTGATACGATTCACAATGAAGATGGAAATCCTGCTTGAGCCAGCATCAAACAAGCTCATGGTAGGTAACTTATGTGATTCTACACGAATTAAACTTGTGAGAACTGGAAAGCAACTAAGTTTGGATTCTTAATTGATTCAAACTTGATTCCAGGTTTCTTCGCAAAATCCATGTGATCTTGCCAGAACATTCAGAGTGACACTCATTAGTGTTGACAGTGACGAATGGAAATCCTTCCAGTGTCAACATCAAACAGCACTACGGTAGGTAACTCGCAAGATTCTCTATGAATCAAGCTTGTGACAAACTGGAAAGCAACAATGGTGTGATTCTTATTGAATCAAACTTGTTCTAGGAATTCTTAATTGACGACTCTAATCAGACGGATAATTTATCCTTATGATTCACTCTTTACGTTCGGAGTCTGCTTTGAGACGGTCGAGTAAAGAGAACTGGCTACTACCGCCGGGAAACCCTGTCAAGGAGATTCTTAATCGAATCTACCCGATCACAGGTACGGTATCTAATACCGTCTAAACGGTCTTCACCGACCGGAGGTAAAACGCTACCGAGTTAGGATGAAATGTTCAAAGCCATTTTATCTGTGTCTATATATGTTGCTGCATATCAAGAAGGAGGCGTAGCTGTGTAACCGATGTCGATTCAGAAGTCACAAGAGCACAAGATGGCGATAATCAAGATACCTAAGAATGTAAGAATATAAGAATGTAATAGGTCATCTGTCACAAGCAGCACAGATGAAGATCTCAAGCACTCAAAGTTAAATGACAAAGGCTCAAGATTAAAATCACAAAAGCATGAAGGAACAAAGCCGTTACAAACAAGATCACGACCAAGATACAAGACCAAAGCAGGAAGAACAAGAATGTATTCACTCAATCATCTTATGCTTTTTAAACTTTTTAAGATGACCGATACATTGGGGGAGATTGTTAGCCCTATATTTTATATAGTCGAACAAGAATATAATAGGTCATCTTAGTCGTTAAAGGTCTTGTATTGTAATAGGTTAGTCGGGAAAATCGGGCTTGGACTTGAAGTTAATATTGTATAAGTTAGGGGCGTAAGCCCAAGCAAAGCCAAGCCCGGCCCAAGGATACTAAACCCACGGCCCATATGCCAAGGGTATATATACCCTCTTCCATGTGTGGAAGAGGGTGTTGGTTACCATTTTACTTTCTCTCTTGTTTCTCTCTCTACCTTACTTCTCTTTCTCTCTCTTAATATCTATTCTAAATCTTGTGTTATGGATTAAGTGGGATTATCAAATGACCGTTGTGCCAAACGATGCCAACGAGTTAATTCCAACTCGACTCGTGATCGGTTGGAGGGTGTGCATCGACTATCCTAAGTTGAATGACGCCACTCGTAAAGACCATTTTCCCTTGTCCTTCATGGACCAAATGTTGGAGTGTCTTGCGGGAAACGATTTCTATTGCTTTTTAGATGGTTTTTCCGGTTACTTTCAAATCCCCATCGATCCTTGTGATCAAGAAAAAACTACGTTTACGTGTCCATATGGAATGTTTGCCTATCGTAGAATGCCATTCGGACTTTGCAATGCACCGGGAACCATTCAAAGATGCATGATGGCTATTTTTCATGATATGATCGAGAAGATGATGGAAGTCTTTATAGATGATTTTTCCGTGTTTGGTTGTCCGTTCACTTCGTGTTTGTCGAATCTTGAGAGAATGTTGAAACGTTATAAGGAAACCAACCTTGTGCTCAATTGGGAAAAATGTCATTTTATGGTTAAGGAAGGAATCGTCTTAGGGCACAAGGTTTCGAAAGCGGGGATTGAGGTAGATAAATATAAGGTAGACGTCATCGCCAAATTACCTCATCCCAAAACCGTTACGGGAGTTAGGAGTTTCCTAGGCCACGGGGGCTTTTAACGTCGATTCATCAAGTATTTTTTAAAGATTTCTCGACCTATTACACATCTCCTCGAATAAGATGCTCCTTTTGTCTTTAACGAAGATTGTGTACGAGCCTTTGAAATCCTTAAGAGGAAACTTACCGAAGCTCCCATTCTTGTTGCTCCCAATTGGTACCTCCCTTTTGAGCTCATGTGTGATGCTAGTGATTACGCTATTAGGGCCGTATTGGGGCAACGTCATGAAAAGCACTTCTTGCCAATTCACTATGCTAGCAAGACGATGACCGAGGCTCAACTTAAGTACACTACAACGGAAAAGGAATTCGTTGTCGTGGTGTATGCATTTGAGAAATTCCGACCTTACCTCGTCTTGACTCGATGCATAGTGTATACGGATCATTCGGCTATCAAGTATCTCATGGCTAAAAAAGATGCAAAGCCGAGGTTACTTCGTTGGATTCTCCTCCTACAAGAACTTGATGTCGAAATCCTTGACAAAAAAGGAGCCGAGAATCTAGCGGCCGATCATCTTTCTCGTTTGGAAAATCCTCACCAAACTGTTTACGAGCCAAAGGAAATCACCGAAACATTTTCTCTCGAGACACTTGGTGTAGTAAATTCTAAGCTTGATTCATCCACCCCATGGTTTGCGGACATCACAAATTACCATGCGGGGATCTTCATCATTAAGGGTATGACAACTCAACAAAAACGAAAATTCTTTCGTGACGTCAAGTTCTGCTTTTGGAACGACCCTTATCTATTTCAGACTTGTGCGGATCAAATTATTCGACGTTGTGTATTTGGAACCGAAGATTCTAATATCCTTAGAGCTTGCCACGAGGGACCCACGGGTGGTCACCACGGTGCTAATCTCATGGCGAAGAAGGTCTTTGATGCCGATTTCTTTTGGCCTACTATTTACCGAGATGCACATGCACTTGTGAAGTCGTGTGACTCATGCCAACGACAAGGAAAAGCCTCACAAAACGATGAAATGCCACAAAACATCATCCAAGTGTGTGAGATCTTTGATGTTTGGGGAATTGATTTTATGGGGTCGTTCCCATCATCTCGTGGTAATAAATACATCCTTGTCGTCGTTGACTACCTATCCTAGTGGGTGGAAGCTAAGGCTTTGCCCATGAACGATGCTCGTGTGGTAGTCAAGTTTTTGAAAAGTTTGTTTTCTCGGTTTGGAACCCCTCGTGCGATCACAAGCGATCGTGGAACCCATTTTTGTAATGACCAATTCGAAAGGGTCCTAAGGAAATATAGGGTTACACATCGGCTTTCTACGGCTTATCACCCACAAACGAGTGGGCAAGTCGAGGTTTCAAACCGAGCGTTGAAGGGGATCTTGGAGAGATCGATTGGAGAGAACCGACAATCGTGGTCGGATAAGTTAGACGATGCTTTATGGGCCTTTCGGACCGCTCATAAGACGCCCATCGGGTGCACTCCTTATAAGCTTGTGTATGGGAAGAATTGTCACTTGCTGATTGAACTCGAACACAAAGCTTATTAGGCTCTAAAGCATTGTAATGATGATATTGAGACCGTGGGAAAACACCCGAAAAAGAAATTGAATGAATTAGAGGAATTAAGAGATATTTCTATGAAGATTCATTGATTTACAAAGAAAAAACTAAAAAGTTTCATGACTCAAAAATTAAAAACCGGGTTTTTAACATTGGAGATCAAGTGTTGCTTTTTAACTCACGTTTGAAAATCTTTTTCGGCAAGTTTAAATCCCGTTGGTCGGGTCCATTCAACGTTACCCGAGTTTTTCCTTATGGGACCATCGAGCTAGCTCAAAATGATGGCCCCAATTTCAAGGTGAATGGACATAGGTTGAAGCACTACTTTGGCGGGGAAGTTCCCTCTTTGAACTACCTCGACCAAATCATCTTCCCCAATGATAATTAGTATTCAGGGGATCGAGTCGAGCTCAAGACTCGGTAATAAAAACGAGGTGCCTCGTGGGGGAGTCCCATGCTTATCACATGTACATATTATCGCTTTCTAATGTAGTAACATGAGGGGATTTGTGCCCTTCCAACCTTTGTTCCGTGGTTCTTTGTGCTATGTGGTTGTTAGATGATCATGATCTTCACGAATGGAGCGTCTCGTGTTCGTTTTATAGGAGCACTCGATCGTTTGCTTTGAATAATTTCTCAATATCCATGATATATCCATATATGTTCTAACCTTAGGTTTTTAGCACACTTCATAAACGGCTTTAAATTTAACGGTTACACCCTTTCCATGCTAGATTATGCATTTGACTACGTCTCTAGTATGGGGGTTTTCAACCCTTAGAATCGAAACATTAAGGACAATATTTAACTTTAGTATGGGGGATGAATAGATACTTGCCTTGCCAAACCTTCACGCTTCTTTTTGTTTATCGTTTTGTTGCAAAATAAGGATAAAAATGGCCAAATTTTAAAATTATTCTCATGTTTTATAAGTGTTTCAAGACACGAATGTATATTTTCTGATGGCGAGAATAAGAGTAATTTTTTACTCGACCGTGCGTTTTGAGCACTTAGCTTCGATTCCTTAACTTTAAATTAGGCTAAGTCTCTTAAATGAGGACGAGAAATGATAGCGTTAATTATAAGTTACTATGCTAAACGTAGAGTACTCGTATTCTTTCAAAATATCATGTGTTCACGTTGTTTGCTTATTCTCCCTTTGCTTGTATATATTTTGCTTAATAAGTATTGGCTTAGCGGTTTAGTCTTGATTGTTGGTTTCTAGTCTTTTCTAGTAGCTTCCATGTAATTAAATTGGAAAAACATTAAGGTATCGCCAGCGTCACGGTTTTGAAGTATTGGCAACCCGAATAATCAAAAGCTTCACCTAATAACAAGATTTCAAGTGCTCGCCTAAATCAAGCAAACAATTTTAAGCTCACAAGGCCGAAAAATCTATGCGAAATTGAAAGTGAATTATGCCTTAATCTTTGAAGCTTTAAAAATCAAAAATTCGCTTTTAGCGTGAGGATATACGTCTTTGGCCATAATAAACACCTCATGGCGAGGTTAAATAAAACGCAAGGCAAGACCGAAGTCATAATAAAAGCTTCATGGCGAAGTTGAATAAAAGATGGAGGTAAACCTATGATAATAAGGCTCATCCGTTAGGGAGCGTATAAAAGTCTTGGTAATAAGTCTCATGTTCAAGACCGTTATAAAACCGTGTTTATCGATCCTTCTTGTTGACTTAATTTTTTGAAATCGTTGTCTATTAGGATGGGTTATTAATTCGATGGTCTTGGTTACACCGTTATGACTCTATTTTTATACCTAAATCTCTATCATCGCATAAGTAAAAAATGTATCCGCGTGAACATTTAAGACACAAAAATAAAATATAAAAGATACCACTTAGGAAAATGGGAGTATAAGTACGTGATTAGGGCATATGAGTGGTGTTAGCATTACTAACTTATAATGAAAATGATCTCGTTACACGCTTGGCATGGAATTGGGGTGAAAATCGAGGACGACGAAATTATTTCTAACGAAGCATTCATGTGTTCTTGTTCTATGAACCTAAACGTCCCATATTGCGATGAAAATCATACATTATGTCTAAAACGCAAGTAGTAGTAATAATAGTAGTGTAGCTAGTTTATCATTCAATAAAAGTGCATAAAAATGAATTTTGGAGGTGCTACGATACTTTATTCTAGCATTGCGTGAGGGCACGTCAATGGTTTAGTATGGGGGAGTGATGAGAGCGCTTTTATACATAGTCTCATCATCCAAAATGGGCTTAAAATGCATTAAATATCATGAAATATGCCAAATATATGCTTGTGTTTGTTACATGTGGATTTTAGGTACGGATATTGAGAAAATGACAAAAGATCACAATAAACAAGCAAAAACGAACACGGGAAACGAAGACGCACAATGAACCAAGCCCTAATGGTGATTTTCCAAGAATAGCCCTTAAAGAATTGAAGATTTTATAAGAAGGGTCCTCCAATATTGAATAATTGACACTTTAAACCCTTGTTTATTCATAATTACAAGTTTGGTCCTTAAAGTTTGTCAAATTTACAAAAAGGGCCCTCCACTTTGAAGATTTGGCAAGAATAGTCCCTCAAAAATGAATACTTGTCAATATTAGTCCTCCAAAGAGTCGACAATACAAGTCAACACAATAAAGTATGAAGAAAATGCCAAAACACCCCTTCAAATATCATGAATTTACACGAAATACCCTTGAAATACTTTTGGAAAAGTATTTGGGGAAAAAGTCTAAGAATAGAAACTTGGTTAACAAAGGATTTCAGATTTTTGCCATTTAAACTTGGAATGAAAGAAAGGAAAGAAGTGAGGGACTAAAACAGGGAGACAAGGAAAGTTACCTAGGCCAGTGGTGGCATGACACGTGCCCCATTAACACAAAACAAACAATCACCACTCAGCCTTTTGTCATATCACATCCCACCCACAACTGATTTTAACTAATCTCATTAATCCGGATCAAACACACCAACTATTCACCTATGAACACATATGGGTATTTGTTAAATACTTGAAATTAAAACCCAAAACCCTCCAGATTTGTGATTAAGTTATCCCTAATCACAACCCAACTCTCACTTTACATGCCACATCACCCACAAGTTCACATGATATCTCCCATGCACATGTTTATAAGAAGATGCCAAAAGGTGACAACCATCCAACGCCCCACAATCTTTCTTCAAACTTAAGCTCACTTGGGACCCTTGATCAAATTCAAACAGCTATACACTCCATAAACTGCCAAGAGAAGCTCACATGATATGCAGATTTTCAAACTTTCTCAAGGGCAATTCAGGGACTTCACAATTTAGGGTTTACGTTTTTTATGCTTTCTAGTTCATCATTGTAGCCTATATAAAGGCATAGGGCTGCAACATTAGTCTTTGCTCTTGGTTTTTCCTTTATCACAAATCTCTAAATCCTTCTTTCAAATTTATGAAAAAGTGTTTGATATTCCTGATGAAATCCAAGTGCCATCTTTAATCTTTGCTTGTTTATGTTATATGTTTGTGATTGTTAAGACTCAAAACCTGTTTTCAAAGATTGTGCAAGAAATTACATATTTTTCTAAAACTTGATATTTTGCTAAGTTCTTGGTTCAAACCCTTGGAATTTTTGGATTGCAAGTGATTATTGCACCCTGATAAGAAGCTTATCAAGGTGTTGTAAGCTTGTGGTTTGGGGATAATCAAGGAGTGGGAACAAGGTTGCATTAATCAAGCTTTTTCCATTTTCTGTTTTATATTAGTTGTGCCTTTAACCTTTTTGAATCTTAGAAGGTGTTATTGGAAGCTTGTGTCTTGTTTAGCAAGACACATCAGCTCAAAAATTCGTGAGTGTGGATGTACATTCATGAGGTTTGAGCATTGTTACCCAAAATCTGATAAAATACTTGATTTTTGGAGATTTTGTGTTCTGCTATTATACTTGTTGTTTTTGTGGCTTGAATCTGCTTAATATTGCATGATATTGATGTTATGATGCTAGATTAGGCTTGGGTTAAACTGAATCACACATTTGCTTTGTTAAAAATATGATTAAAAAGTGAAAGGGGTGTTTGGGTTTACTGATTTAAGTTTGCAAATTGATTTTGAGTTATTGTGAAGTGTTGTTTTATGCTTGTATTTGATAAATACTTGGTTGTGTGCTATTATCTGCAAGTTTTTGGCTTTTGAACATCATATTCTTGATTGTGATATAATTTGTTGAAATCTGCTTGTTTTGACCTAAGATCATGGAAACACATAGATTGTATGCATGCTTAGGGATAACAAGTGACTAAATAAAGTTTATATAACCTGTTAAGAAGATAGGGTTTGAAATTAGATTTGTGGTCAAGTACATCAGCAAAGTTTGAAAACTACTTGTTCTTTGTTCATCGGTAACATTTATTGGCTTTAATCTTGTTCTAAACCTTGAATCATTACATGAAACCAGTAAATTTATGTTCACTTGAATTAATATAAGCTGTTGTGTGCATTTGGTTCAATTTGGTTGGCTTATTCTTGCTAAAACTGATTATTTGTGTGTAATCTGCTTATGAACATGCATATGTGTTATCTGGTGATCTTTTGATTAAACTGTACTGAAAGGATTTGTGTATTTGTGATTGCTATTGAATCCTTATAACCACTGGTTATAAGGGTGCCTTTGTGTGGCTTGAATCCAACAAAAATCCATATAAGACAAAAAGTCAAAATAGTCAAGCAGTGGGAACTCCTTTCCCCTGTTGCTAGCCACTACTAGTGTAATTTGATCATCAGCTTATTCATAAGCTATTCTAGCTTATTTGGACTTGCAACAACTTAGTTTTTGTAATCAATCTTCCTTATTTGACCCATTGAACTAATCTGGAGCTTTTTAGGGTTTGACTTTTAGGTTTGACTAGAAAACCAAACAAGTTGACTTTTAACATAAGTGCTTATTGATTTTTCCAGCTTATTCATTTGCTTATTTGAAATCTTTTTGATTATTAAGCTTAGTTTTGTCATTTAAAATCTTTTTCAAGTTGAATCAGCACTTGAGGTGGCCTAGAACTCAAAAACGACTATTTTGTCGTTTTCTATAAAGAGCTTTTGCTTATTTCAGGCTTATTTCTTGGGCTTTTTCAAAATTTCTTTTCACAGATCTCTTAAGTATCCCAAAATAAGCTTGTGTGTCAAATTAGAGCTTATGGATTAATGGGCCAAAAAGCCCATTAAGAATAAGTTGTTGACAATTAAGCTGTGATAAGCTCATTTTCAGCTTTTGGGCTTTACAGTTTTGTTCTTAAAATTTAGTTTTGAGTCAAGTAGGTGATTTTGGGCTTATTTGGACAACTTTTTGCTTATTGGACCAAAAAGCCCAATTTAGTGGATTGTTTTACTATTTAGCCCATTTTAAGGCCCATTAAGGGTATTTTGGTAATTTCAAATTCATTTATGTGTTTATTAGGTTAAAATAAACTAGTTTGCAACTTTTTAGAATTTTTTATAAATTTTGGATTTTTATTAATATTTTATTATTATTTTATTATTAAAAATTAAATTTTAGATTTTTGCAAGTTTTTCATTTTTCCTAGTTCAAATACATTAAGTTAGGAATTTTAAAATTTTTAGATTAATTTTAGTGTCATTTACTTAATTTTTAGAATTATTTTAATTTTAGAATTATTTTAAGTTTTTAGAGTTTTTAATCATTTTTAATAGTTTTAATTAATTTTAAAATTATTTTAATTTAGTTAAGTCATTTTAGAGGTTTACAAGTTGAAAAATCTCATTTTGGGCTTTTTGTTAATTAAATTGATTTTTTGGGGTTTAATTAGCATTAAAAAATAATATTTAATTAAATAAAAGGTTTGAGTGATTTTTTATTTTTTGTAAACTCTAATTACATTTTTTAGGATTTGTTTTAATTTTCTAGGAATTTTTAGGTTAATTTTTAAATTTCATCATATTTTACGGTTTTACGTGCACGACTTCGTCTTAGTTTAATTCATAATCGTAACCGTCATCCTTTTCTACTCTCTTTTCTACTTTCTTTTCTCATAATTATAATCACAAAGTTAATCATTTCTTTTCACAACACACTTGCCTCCTTGGGAAACGAACTTGAACTTCACTTGGTCATTAGTGCTTGGTTTTCCTAAACCGACACTTAATACTTGCCGTTTTTACCTTGTTTTCCTAAACAAGTGTAATTTTACTACAATCAGTCTCTTGGTGGCGCGATTTTACAAAATCACAAGACATATCGAGAAAGAATTGGAACATTAACGGGTCACACTCCTGGGGCGAGCAGGTTTAATGAAAAGGGAGGATACAAGTTTATAGAAGTACAATCGTGTTCCAAAAATCATCTCAAAATAGAGGATGAATTACAAGATGACGATGATGTTTTCAAGGTAAAACGTACGTTGTAATTCGAAATCGAAACGTAGTATGGTCAATGAAGTAATAATTAATCGATATACAAGTGTCGTGTAGAACGATGACGTAATTGGTCAATCAAGGTTACGAAAACTGACGATATTATTCAACACTGATTCAACGAATGCTTTGAGATGTGTGACTCACACGATGTCCTTTAGTCTTTTTCAGAGACACATTGAGATACACAATGGTCTATAGACTATTTTCCAAGACATTCAATCACAAATGGTCGACAAGCAAATTGGATATCTAAATAAATATTTTAAGAGAGTTAAACAATGATGGTAACACGTACGGGGGTACTATAAAAATGAGAAGTTTCATCTAAAACAACACTTATTCAATCCCGAACAATGGTATCACGAGAGTATGCACAACATGTAACAGTGAGTCGAGAAAAACAGACGGTTCAAAACGAACGAGCATATGAAGTCAGTCGTATCACGCGTAAATGAAATAGCAATAGTACTCAGAAAAATGAGCATGAAAAGTCGGCAGCATAAACGCTCTGAATACAAACATGTAACGTCATGACAATATAAAATCATTGTAACAAGATCAGTTCACAAAAACAAGAATTCAAGATATGCAGTAAGAGCATATGTAATCAAGTATTATCCAATGATAATTCATGAAGCACAAAGGATTTGAAAAGACATAGTAATTATCGTCATTAGGGTAATGTAATATTTCAACATGTAATCAGGAGAAGAAATAATACAATGATAATTAAAAGTAAATAATAAGGATTAGAGAGTTACCCGCGCAAATAGCGAACAACCATGGCAAATTCTGTGTTTGACACTTAAAACCTGATTTTTTTTAACTTTTGTTTATAGACTAAGTTTTGAAAACGACTCAGTTCCCTATAACCATCGCTCTGATACCAATCTGTGAGACCCCCAGAATCAGACAAAGGATCAACTAGGCAACGAGGGGGTTCCACGTCATGGAACAAGAAACAATGAATTACAGTTGACACAAAGCTGACGTAATAAAAACATGTACATTACATCATAAAAGATAAGAGTTTTACTACAAAGGTCCCAGAGTTTTATAAGCGGAAAATCTATTTTTTCATCATGATTTATAACATATAGTTGCCAAAAAGATAGAATAAACTTCTAACAGTTTTTAGATAAAACCAAAGTTGAAATCTACACAGAAATCTCCAAGCTGCGATAATATACTGCGGGCTCCCATCCAAGCAGAGCTAAGTAATAATACCTAAGATTAAACATGTAAAATCGTCAACATAAAGTTGAGTGATATTCATAGGTTTAGCAATAAGGATGTGGAACATAAGCATTCATTTGTAAACACGTAGTAGGGAAAATAGTTATATACGTCAACCATAGTCCGAACTATTATCATTATTGTTGTTCAGTTCATGAACCGAAGCTTAAATCGATGTAAGTATAGGTGATTATCCATATAAACATGATATGAATAAATAATAAACGCAGCGGAAAGATCACCTATCAGCGGATCCATAGTCATATGATTAATCAATAAAAGGGACATAAAAGTATACCTTTGTAGCGTGATTCGGTAAGATCGAACGGAGACCATCACGAACACATGATCTAACCAAGAAACCAATCAATATGAAACCAAGTGATCAAAATAGATCACCTCTATGATGTATCCACACCACACATCCTTGTATACCAATAGATGCTAGTCTTAAATCCTGTAACCTAGTAACACCCTTTAAATAAACAAGATTCAAAGATGGAGATCATTACAAAACATAAACCCACGGTTTTTTCATCTCAGAACCGTGCAAATCCCAATTAGAGGAAAGAGGGAGGATTTTTGGTAATGTGTTTAATGTAATAAATTAGAGTTTTTACCTAATAACTCATATTTATCACAAATGTAACTCCTTCCTCTTTTCATCTTAATGGGCCGGACTCAATGGGCTTTGTATGGGCCTTGCCATACACTTTTACAAGTATAATAACTAAGTACACTACTAGTCATTAGAATCCCAATAATGATCTCGAGTTACGAAGGTTGTTTATATACCGTAAATACGATAAACACGATATAATCAAATGGTACCTCAGTGTATATGTGTGTGACCCCATAGGCCCATATGTGTCTATCCGTATAATTAGTTGTTATGACACGAGCATACTCCAACAGCTCCCACTTGCGCACGTCATAAAAAAGCAATGGTTAGCGTCTAGCAACACGCCAATGCCCCTAGAAACGTATGGGGATAGTTTCTCAAACATCTTATTTAAATGGTTAGACATTAGTCATCCTTTTGTTTCAGTTACTCTGTTAAACTTTAGACATGGATCAACAGTCATTCTTAAGTTTAACTATTATGTTTCTCGATATAGATATTGAACTTGATTACCAAATTAATCAAGAATCATCTTAATTACATTTGGGTGTGGCCACACAAACATCTGTACAATTCATCGAGGGGCCCAGTAGTATCTAACTCCAATACAAGTGGAGGAACAAATCCTATTTTGACTGCACGTGTCGTTCATGTGTTTCACATCACACCTGAAAATGGTCTTTATAGCAGCCTTGTTCAGGAAAGCGTTTAACCATATCAGTGATTGACATTCCACACATACAAAACCTACTTGCATCTCAAGTCTAAGGATGAGATATTTAACCACTTGCGAGATTCACTATTGACAACGATCCATGTAGTGAATTCTCGTAGGTTGGGTCAATCCAATGTTCATCTAATGAACACATATGAGTTTGGCGGCATCATCAATTAATATTGATTCCTAATGAATATGACCAACTCACATTTGTCTTAATTCGATAATACTCCCGTATCGTCAACTGACAATGGATAATTAAGAATAACTAAATTATTCATGGATTAAACATGCTAATATAGAACACAGTAGTACAAATGAAGATGATCTACCAAGTATATCAATTCATTATTTAGTAAAACTGATTAATGTTCCATTATCCAAATACCAAAAAAAAACAGATATACATGAGACTACCCTAAGGTCAAAGTCCAATGTTCCAAGCATGATGAACATGTTTGACTACAAGACATTGAATTTACACAAGGATCTGTTGAGTTGTCATCTGAGTGAACTTTGAGTATACTTATTTCAGAAACTCACAAATAGTGAAGATTTTGAATAATACGATGATTGTCATTTTGTATATGTGCGCTCAAGTGCTAATACAGTAATACTAGCATCGCCATAGTACATTACATAGGTTGTTTGAAGCAAGTAGAACACCTATTTAAGACAATCTTCTTAACAGTTTCCCAAACTGTAAAGTAGTCTTATTTTACTAATAAGTAGTGCAACAATGCTTTTCATCAAGCACGTCTAGGTAGTAGTATTATCATTGAAGATGAAATCCTACTATCACTAGTATTGAGTACCATCTCAATCAAAGTAAGCATTAGTGTATAAACTCAACACTAATCTTCTTAGCTAAAAAATGTAAACGATGATCAAGTATATAGTATTCTAATGACTTTCACTTAGATACTTTGTGATCAGTTCATCTTGTATTCATGCAAGTATCAACATTAGTCTTAATACATCACATATCATATGTAATGAATCCACTAGGTAAACTAAAGGTTTCCATGTACATAATCAATCTTATCATGTCAGATTGAACTTTGAGACTTTCTCAATGATGTGTCATATTTAGACTTATTAACCGCCTATGTCTCATTATAATAAGCATATGTCCCACGGTTATATGTTTTATTTCTTTTATCTCTCAATAGAAATATATTCCAAGTCAAAGATTAAAAACTATCTTTGATGGAATAATATTTCCAATATGTTAACAACATATGAGATTTAAAACAAACAAAATAATATGCTCCTACTAGCTTTAAGGGTACTCGAGAGTTATCTTTGTTTTAATCATGATCATATCCTTGATTCAAACTTAAGATTCCAGCTCCCAGATGCATGCTCTAATCCACACTTGGATTTCTAGAGTTTATACACCAATTACCATATTTCATCTTCATGAAATCAAGTATGGTAATTAATATCTTTATTAATTTAACACTCGTAAAGAAAAGAAAGCCTTAAATCATGATCAATTGCTTGAGCATGCCTTAAACTCTATTCAAAGAGAGTGTCGATAAATGTGTACAATTATGTCCATATCTATCTTCTCATAGAAGACCATTTATAACCTACCAGTCTTACTGATTAGTGAAAGCTAATCAAATTCCAAATTGATTTTCTTTTATGGACTACATCTAACCATTCATAGTTTGAGTCATTCATTAGATTCTAAATTTAAAAATGATTCTCGATAGTTATGAGGTTCAAAATGATCCTCTAACTCATATTCCTCAACATTGACATGACATTCATATCTTCAGGTGCTTGAGGTATCCTTGCGCATATGCGAATGGGAGTTACAACAATTTGTGGCTTTTGCATTTACATGCTCAGCCTCCTGATGTCATTCACTGGTGCATTTAGAAGGTTGTATTTTATTTCTTACTTTCTACAAAGATGCACAAAGGCTCCCACTTGCTTCTTGTAAGAGGATACTTTCTCCAAGTACACAGCATGTCGAGCAACAATGAATTGTTCTCGTTTGGGATGTATAAAATACACTGAAATTTCTTGATTCAAGTTTTGTTAAATGATTTTAACAAATTCAAGACTTCAACTAAGACTTACTAGGAGTCATCCCATTCCATAAATTGATGGTTTCTTAGTTACCTTCTTGTTTGGAACCATATTGAATAAGCACGGGCATATTCAAATTTTTGTTAACCTTAATAAGATACAAGAGAGAGAGAGTAGTTAATGTTATCAATGATCAAATAATAACAATAGTATTTGATTTTACACTTGAGACATAGTGTTGCAATTATGAGATAGTATCACAATTCCTTTGATAACATAATACTCTTTGGCTTACATATTTTATAATTTGGCCAAACCAAATTGCATAAACAATATATTCAAGCCGATTGCATGCTATAAAGTATGATTATTTTAGTAGTTCAAGAACTTCATGTTCATGTTTTAACAAGAAAACATAACATGTTGGTCGCTAAATATACTTTATAAGATACTGAACAATCCAATAACTTCATTGTATATGCCCTAACAGGAAGACACAACAAGTCAACTACTTACTTTATTTTATAAGTCTTTGAAAAATTCAAGGAAGTTCATGTTTATGTCTTTACTTGAAGACATAAATATACTAGAAATAAAGTATTATTGAATGCCTACTTTTGGCTTCAATAGTATTTTCAAGTTAATTTACATACTTCATATTTATGTCTTTACAAGAAGACATATGCTTATTAGCTAAAAAATTTAGGTAATGCGATGAAGTAATTTTTATTATTTCTTGACATTAGTTCTCTATTAGGCAACATACATAAATATGTATAAGTCCTAATAGAATATTATAAGCCATATTGTGTTGTACCTTGCACACTCTAATAATTCTTCCACTTGAGCATGGCACAACATCATATATGAATAATATTAAAATATCACAGATATAATAAGATTTAAGTCATACTTAAATCAAGCTTGTATAGAAGGCTTATGTAGAACTTCATCGTTTAATAGGCAATCATGCATAACTATTTTTAGATAACATTTCGGGAAGCGATGTCAGAAAAGCGACTAGTTATCTTTTAAAATAATATGCAATAAGGCTTAGAAAACTATGATGTTATTTCAAGACAATCTAGAAATTAAGTGGGTCACTTACAAGGTGATAAGCTCATAGCTCCCACTGAATAAGACAACTTTACAAGTGTGTCCTATGGTTAAAAAATGCATTGCTCCCATTAGTTTAAACAACATTTTGAATGTATTTATACTAGTGAAAAAGCAAGTAGCAATTTGTATACTTTCTAGTTCTTTGAATGTCTACACATTATAGACAATGTGAGTCTCGTAGAATAGTAAACATGTACATAGATATTCAAAGAAAAGTATCAAGTTCTACTATATTTGTGATGAGATTTCCATCGATGCCATTAACTTGAAAGTTTTGCATGCAATTCCTCTTTCTACTTTACCTCAAAGGTGTGTAGAATCTTTTGGAACTTGTTTGTGTAAGGAAAATATACTATAAAAACATGCTAGTAATTTCCTTTCCTCTCACGGTTTAATGAGACTTCAATTTCTAATCAAGACTCATACAATATCTTAACACTTTAAGATATGCAACCGTACTTAGTCGTTTTGACTTACAAGACAATGCGATTTCTTGAGTAGGTGTGTATTAAGATTGATTAGAATTGAGAAGATTCAAGTGTTCCTATTACAACTTTCTCATACAAGGAGAAAGGATGGGAACGAGTCTTATTCTTACAAGGAATGAAGACTTAGTTTGTTTTCCTCTAACACAAAAGGAAACAAACTTTGTTTACGGTTTATGTTGCACAAAATCATTAATAGAAATACAAAGTTCATATTTAGTATTTTCGATAATTATCCTTTTAAAATTAACTACCCAAGTTTATAAAAACAATTAATTTTAAGAAAAGGCTAAGATCCTCATTGAGGTTCCACTACCACATCAGTTGATCTGCTAGTAATGGTAGATTCAATAGGTAGATAACTGATATTTGGTTTTTGCTAGGTTCAATTATATTCTCTCGATATCCTCTCGAATTGATCTTGGTTCTAAGTGGAATGATCGTTCTTGGTTACTAAAGAGGGGAGTGATTTTCTAGTCTACTAAAAGTTCTAAATGCATTAAAATGTAAACTTAAATTTAAAAGCAATTAAATTAATATCAATTAATAAAACTTGAATTAAAATTAAAATTAAAATTAAAATTAAAATTAAATTAAAATTAAAATATAAGTATGAACTGAAGAAACAGTAAGTAAACCTTAGAAATACTCAAAAGAAATTTGATTCGGAAGTTTGACCTTGATTCGGAAGTTCACTCAGAACTTGGTTCGGAACCCTTGATCCGGAACTTCGTTCGGAAGTTTACTAGGAACCTTCACTCGGAACTTCACTCGGAACCTTCACTCGGAACTTTCTTCGGAAGTTGATTCGGAAGTTGGTTCGGAACTTCTGGAAATAAAGATTGATTCGGAACTTTTGCTCATCCGGAACTTGTTGTTCATTCGGAAGTTTTGCTCATCCGGAAGTTTTGGTTCATTCGGAAGTTTTACTGTAACACCCCCAAATTTATACAACTTAATACAGCGGAAGACTAGTTGGTGTTACGGGATAGCACATTACTCACATCATAGACAACGCATAAAAATCGCGTCGTTTAATAATAAATCATTTCCATTCATAAATATAAAAGTTACATCGGTCCCAAGTCATTATATTTCATACAAAGTTTTACAAAGTATTTGAATGGAAAATATTGTTTAAGTGCGGGCCATGAATTCTTTTCGTCTTCCCGAGAATTACCTTCAAGTACCTAAGATAAAACATGTTAAAAGAAAAGGTCAGCGATAACGCCGAGTGAATTCATAGAGTTTAATAAAATCCATCAATATAATATCAGTATAAAATTATTACTGAAAATCATTTTGTACAAATCATTTTAATAGGCCATAAAATAGCCAAAGTCGTTTTATACAAATCCTTATCGAAAATCATAATATAGGCATTTGCCTTAAAAATCATTATACGAGCCAATGTCGCAAAAATATCATACAATACGTCTTATAACGTTGTATGAAAATAAAAACCGTTATATGAATATGGTTATGAAAAACCAAAACACGAACATAATATCAATAGTATGACCCTGTATTGCTAGTCAGCCAATACATCGTAATTCGGAGCGTCTATTAGTATTTCGTTAGTTTGGATTATTATAAGCCGCATGACATTGTTACCTTACTAAACCAACAACGGGTAGCTAACCCGATACCAATTTTGCCCATCTAAAGTAGCGTGTCGTCACAAAGGTCACGCTATGGAAATCTTCTCATACATAAATTTTCTTACCAATCAATGTGGCACGACGGGGATCAACCGTCAAGGCGCGAACTGGTGTGATCGTCCCCAAATAGTACTATTATATGCACAAGCGTCTACCAACTCCCGGTAGTTCACAATTCATGCTAATGGGACTTTTAGTGACATAACCTAACTTTAATAATCCATTTGATTTCATCTATCGGGTCCTTTAATCATTTATCGGGTCATACAATCAGGTCATACAATCAGGTCATACAATCATTCGTGTCCAAATCAATAAACAAACAATCGGGACAAATGGTGTCATATTTTATAAAAAATAACATGTTATCTCCCTCGCGGGTTTATAAAACATTTATAAAAACATTTAAAAGTGTGCGAGGCTATGAACTCACGTTGATGTGGGAAGGCGGGTGATCGGCAATTCGGACGTACGGTACGTGCTTCAATCACGGAAACCTAGACAAATAATATTTGTCTTAGACTCATGTCTAATGATTTTATAAAAATAACAATTATGTATACATATGATGATTATATATATATGATGATCAAGTGGGTTTACATATTCTCATTTACTCGTTTTAGTGTTATGTGTCGGTAACTTCTTACTAGTTTTCTAGTTTTACCTATTTACGTGTTTTAGGTCCAATAAGCCTATTATAAGTTTATTAACTTGTGTTAATCCATTTCATACTTGTATTATCAGTATCTACACTTTACAAGTTGGGCCTAAATGGGTTAAGCCAAATAAATAAGTTTATAAGTGTTTTAGTCCATTTTGTTGTATTGTTAGTCCAATAATGTTAACTTAGTTCGTTAATGTCCGTATGTTATATAGTTCGGGTTTTATCGGTTTTTACTTGTATTAGTTACTTATATATCAGTATATGACTTTTAAAAACTTTACATTAGACGGGTTTGATCGTCTAAGTTTTAATTGGCGAAAAACGTTAATTTTACGGTAATAGCCGAAAAAGTCGTAAAAATCAAGTTTATAGTTTTTATAACTTATAAATATTATTCCATTATCATTTTTATAATTTATCAATTTATTTAACCTTTAACATATTTATATAAATAAAATTCATGAGTTAGTGGGTTTTAATTTTACATTTTATATAATATAATTTTGAGTGCTTATATAATAGTAATAAACATTAATTCTCAAAATCTGATTTTTATTTTCATATTCACCATTTTTATCATATCTAGAGTTCTACAATGAATTAGAAGCTCATTTTTGGATGGCATGATCTTCATATTATGTGCTACTTTTAACTTAGTTATAACTACTGCTCATTTTAAGTTTATCTATACTTAACAGTCCTTACAAAACAGCTTATTCAGATTAGCACACCTATCTTGTTTTGATCATATCTTACTCATTTTAATGATTCCATTACATGGCCAACTCTCACATGTGTACAAGATCCATAGCTTACTGTAAACTGATTCTACTTCATCATTTTATCAGTCTAACATGTGGTTCTTTACTGTTTTTTTTATAGCCAACAATCTAAACAAGATTTTAGCCTTGTTTCTTATAGTTTTTCATCTCTTTAATCATATTTATCAACACTTGATCCCCACACAACATTTTTATCATCATATATTCATCATATACATATACAATAAGAAAGAAAATACATGATTACATAATCAAAATAACAAGAGGATGGGGAGAACAATCTTTATACCACCAAAGTGATGAAATGATGAGCTTTTGGATGAACAAGACATGGTTTTGGGTAACCAATCTTATGAGATATCAACACCACTTCTAGGATCACCAAGTATTTGTAGATTCCTCCAAAAATCAGCCCTTGTTCTTCATGAAAACTCCTTAAGAAATCAGCCCCAAACTCCCTTGAAAACTCCTTTTTACATGTTAAGATCACCTCCAATCTTCATAACTTCAATGGATTTTCATCATATGTAAATTATGCATATGATTTATGGTTGAATCAAGATCAAATGAGGGTTGTTTTGGATGAGTTTGGTACGAATTTTAGAGAGAGGAAGAGAGAAGTTGGTGGTTTGCATGAGATGAAATGAGAGCTAGTGGTATGGGTGGAATGGTTTTATTTTGGTGTAGCTTACAAGTTAAGCTAGCTTAACAAGTGTAAGCAACTTGTGTAAAACTTGACACAAAGTTAGTGTGGTGTCACAATGTGGCCTTCCCATATGTGGGGGTGGGGCAAAATTTGGTTTTGTCTCATCCCCAATTATTTACGGGTACTCCTCGATTCTAGTTTCCTCGATTTGCGTGCCCTCGGGTCGTTTTACGAAAAACGTTTTTATAAATTATGAATAAACAGCACAAAACGAATCTAATAAAAATTGTCTCATCAAAAACGGAGTTCGAAAACGTAAATACGTAATCCTAAGGATTCTGGTTTAGTCGTAAAGGACGTTAAATTAAAATCGTAGTCCTAATCTCTTCTCGTAAATTTGTGAGTTTATGAACCAACACAAATTTAAAATCCCAAATTTATATTCACGGATAAATTTATTTTCTGAAATGTCGGACTGTCACCAAAGACGGTGTAAGTAAACGTAAGCACGTAACGTAGAATCCTCCAGTTTAAACGTTGTCGATGCTACTTCCAGACGTAAATCCTAATTTCTTCCCAAAAATAAGTGAGTTCATATTATAACATTAAAATAATGTTTTCAATTAAATATTGAGAATAAAATATAAACCATAAATTGACGGATTGTCACAGCATTTACCCCTAAACAGGATCTTTGTCCTCAAAGATCATCTTATCTTACTACTCGCTTCTTATAGAGTTAAAGCCATGTGGGTATTTCCTCCACATTCGGTCTTTTCTCACAAGTGTAATTCATTTCAATACGCGAGTTTCATCAAACATAACTACGGGAATAAGATCAGACTTAATGTTGACTTACTTTCTCTATCCATGATGTTCACGGGTTTCAGATGAATGCAACTTTTCGCTGATCTAAACTTTACTAAGAAACAATCAGATTTTCACTTGATAGACATTTTATCAAGTTCGATATACGAAACATAATTCACGCATCTCTTGAAGTCCTAGGGTAGATCCAGCTTATATGCCTTTCAAACCAATCTTTTACATCATCTCAATGGTCCCATACAACGGGGACTTATATCCCTTGATCTTTCAGATCATTAATTCATTTTCCCAAGGTTTAAAATTTTAGCATAACTTCTCTACCCATCTGGCACTTCAAGATCTACATTTCATATTCACATAACCTCCTGCCCACTACCGGCAGTCAATAATCAGATCCTAATTTCAACAATCATTTCAGGTCTCGCGGGTCGAGTATTTTGCAAGGTTAGGTTTGCCATCATAGGAAACCTTAAACCTAAAAGACATGTCCAACTCACAATGGGTGTATCTCGGGTGTCTTCATCTCAACTCCTGCTTACAGATGCTCTAATAATTAGATCATGACAAGATTCAATCTCAATCCTAATACGATGATTATCAATGATAATCCTTTCAAAGGAAAACGATTATACGGTTTATAACCAAAGGTCATTCATTCAAACATGAAACAGCACTTATATTACTTTGTATCGTTACTTTACCTCGTCCCTTCGATTTGGGGTGGTACATAGTACTCTCATCAAGGTTCGTTCTCAATAATTTCTGAGCAAATCTCTAGAAATTCGATGCGAAGCGAAGATCTTGATATAGATGTTCGATACAGGCACACTATGTTTACATAACTCTTTTGCATTTATCATTAACGGGAATGATATTAGCAGATTTGGTTAGTCTGTCGACGATGACCCAAATCGAATCAAATTTAGATGATGACCTTTGCAATAGCTAGACGTTTACTAATGTATGAGGTGATGTCTGCCTTCATAATTTGCCATTAGTATAACTTCTTCAGATAAAGATACATTAAATCAGGAATGACAAGATAGAATACTTATACTTACAGATTCCAACATAGCTATATCTCACACTCCTCCATATTTAGACAATCACAAGTGGTCTTTAAAATATTTAACGCTATCGGTTTCTAAATTCTAATGGTTCATATTAGCCACGAACCACTTTTTATTATTTATATTATCCTTTTTACAATCATCGGCTATTTTTAAATTGCACGACAATTTATTTTGCACCTTCATTATTAAGGAACATGTCCTAATTGGTTCTTTATCTTTTATACATAATGTGTCAGTAATTACGTTCACTTTCCTGATGAAATAAATATCATAACCGTATTTATTCGAAATTCTTTCTTCATATCTTCTATGTTTTAGTTTCGTCTTTACTATTATCTTTATCTTTTTCACTCAATCCGACGTCTAAAGCGTCGATAATTATAACAATTAATTAAATAATAATTATTAAATTTTTATGAAACCCAACGTAAAATTTTTAAATTTCTTAGTTCGACCAATTATATAAAATGTTCAAAATACATTTGATTTAATTAACACGATTTTTTTTTGCTGATTTATCGAAAATAATTAATAAGATTCGTAAATGTTTGAAAAATCTTTGGTTCTACTTTGGTCAAAATTTTCTTAGTTGAAAAGCAAAAAGTGTCGTTTCAATTTCAAGTCATGGTTTAAATAGTTTCCTCAATTTCGCTTAGGTTGTCTTAAGGTATGCAAAAACATTTACCCCTAAACAAGAGTTTAGTTAAATGTTTTGGTTATAAAGGAATGATCCTTAAAAATCCTTTGTTAAAACATTTGTCAAAACATATTCCCATTTTTTTTTGCTATAACCCTAAGCCTTAAAAGGGCTCTTAATTTTTGAAGAGTCAATATATTCCATTATCTATTAATCACACGGTTAAATCATGTAAAGGATTAAGTCTTAAGTCATATGTTAAATATTCAAAGTACATGTTTTTATCGTTCGGCCAATTCAGGGCAATCTATAAATAATTATTAACTCATTCTTATTCTTATAAACAAATAAATGGTCCTTAATGATCGCAAGCATGAATTTATCAACTTACAGCCTTCACACGTGATTTACCAAATTTATGAATGCTACATGTGTATTAGTCAATCCAAACGACACCACGTGAAACTCATAATGTTCATTACAAGTACCGGATGTAGTGATTGGAATAGATAATCTTTTTCGCAGATGCGAAGTTGATGATAACCATGCCGTGGATCAAATCTTTAAAACATACGCTAGAACCTTGTAAATGATCGAACAAATCTTCCATTTCGAGTTATGGATATCGTTTTCGATTGTCAATTTACTCAGTCACAGTAATCTATAAATATAAGGAATGATAACACCATAGCTCTTCATGATGACAGGCTTGGTAGAATAAAATCTTTCTCCGACAACTCTCTCAGTTGTACGGTAATTCCTTAAATTCAGATGGTGCTGACGTACAGTGCACAAGCCACAAGTGCAGCACCGGAAATATAATCAATATCAATTTCAACTTGCCTTAGTGGCGAAAGTCTAGGTAATTTATCAACAAATACTTACTAAAGTTTCAGATAACATAAACATCTTTTAATAAATTCATATTATGTTCTTTCTAGATTATAATATCTATGACTAATTCACAAACATTCATTGTAATATTTCAAGTCTTTATACAGGATATGGTCATCCATCAAGAATTATTTAGATCACTTTTGATAATCAACATCTTATCATTTAGGGAATTCTACTCGAGTTCCCATCAATTAAGACAATGTCGTCATGTCATCATCAATCAATCCATTCTACCGACACTATCAACTTTTTAGTTTCATTGCCGTCGATAAGATGTGAACTTCTCAACAGACTAAAAATAACTCATAATCCTTCACAAATTCAAGGATATATGGATACACAACTACTATTAAAAGAGTAAGGTCAACGCATAATCTATGCGTGAGAATTTTAAATCAGATACGGATGAAAACATTTAACGAATATGAATATATCTCATGTTTTCATAATTTGAGTACGCATTCGAAAGCTCCTCGGATCGTTACCCAGGTCATTCAAATGAAATCAAATCATAAGAAATGATAAGAACGTCAATACATCCAGTCGGGTATCAACACTCAGTAATCAGATACTTTTCCTAAGAATCTCACTACGGGATAATTGGACAAGAAAGAATTGTCAGTTGTCAAATAAGCCAATGTCCACAGATGAGTAAATTCGACTCAGAAGAATAAATAGTACGGGCACATATGTAGGTGTCCCTATCAATATGTCCCTAATTTTCACTTCTTGCAGATCTCATAAAATTTAATCTTTCACAATCTTCAAAGAAAATTTAGTGTTTATTAATAATTTCATGGTGACTACTAATCAGCCTTGCATGGTCACTTCCAAATTGTATGTAGGCGCGCAACTATGTACAATTTCAAGATTAACGATGCAATACTCAGTTCGTCAAAATTTTATCATCATGTTTATAATAAAAACATTTTCATGCTTAATTCTTAAATAAGAATCAAGAATAAATTTACAAAGATTTTCTTTGTTATGGAAATAATTAAGTTTCCAAATCGTCTCTTAAACAACTTCATTTTGATATCAGTCACTTATAAATCTCACTTTGAATAATCCCTATAGTGATGAAAATTAAATTTTCTCAAAGGATACCGTTTTAACTTTATAAAAACAATGTGTGATCTGCAAAGGAGTGATGAAGAGTGGTTCACCAAGAGCTTAACTACAATATGATAGGAAATGAGCTTTAGCCAAATAATCATGAGGTTCATGATCTCGATGGCACTCAATAAGAATAATCCACAACGTAACTCAAATAGAGATGAGTACTTGCTCAATGGTTGCATCACTAATGCGAACACTAGGATGAAGCAATAAAGATAGATAACATCGATACATGTAGGATTTAGCAATCAAAGGTAGTCTTTTCATTAATCACAAACAAGTCAAATTGTACCGTAACACATTACGTGTCACTATGTCATACAATTCTCAGAACTCATCCTACCAACTGATGTCTCAGTTAAGTTATGGATTTTTAAAAGATACCACAATGAATACTAATCTACAAGAGTCATTAGGTGTTCCACATGTCCCGAAAGATCCATCGGTCCCAATTCAGAAGAAGATTTCTTCAATTTATTTCTTGGACACTGGGCATCCTCATTAGTGGACAATGGCCTAGGAACAACCCTTAACACGAACCTACAATCATTTAAAACCTTATAATTCAATCACAGATCTCAACAACTTCCTCTTAACAATCTCATATTCCATACGAGTTAAATTTTACTTTATTCAAGTTTTAACCAATTTATACTCAATTCGATATCCTACCTCATTTTCCAATACTTTCAACCTTATTCATAAACCTTAATAGGGCAATAAAAGCTCGATATGATCAACACTTAATTTCCAATCCTATAGCTCTTACAACAACAATTATCAAATGAGTCACTAGTATGAGATGACTCATACATTCAATTAGACTTCTCGGAAAGGTATTAGTGGCATGAGGCTTTTGGGTAATGATTCCAATGACAGCCTCAAGTGCAACATTCACCCTTTCGATTTCAATTTAAGAATTGGGTGACAACGAATCAGATGACATCTTTCTAGGTGGTAACGTTTTTTCAAACTCCACTCTATAAGGAAAGATCGTCATGACATCGATATCAGTTTTAATCTCGCCAATTCTTTCTTAATATCACAATCAACTAATATCTACACTTCTACGAATATCAACCATTTGTTGGGATCATAAATATCCACAACTTGGTTTAGATCTAGGATAGCTAGAATTCCTACGAGAATAGCTTCGATTATTTTACTAGGGGATTTAGGGGGTTCCTTGTGACAATCTACGTCGTATAAATACATCGTATAAATATCAAAATAATCATCAAACAATCATGTAATACAATTACATCATATATATATATATATATATATATATATATATATATATATATATATATATATATATATATATATATATATATATATATATATATATATATATATATATATATATATATATATATATATATATATATATATATATATATATATATAATCCAAGTTATATATATATATATATATTAAAATAACACTTCTCAGTCTGGCCTTGTCGGTAACTCGGGAATTATTCGGCACCGTTATAGTCAAAAGATTTTTAGACATTTTTAGAAAAATGTTTATAGTTAAAAGATTTTGAAATGTTTTATTCAAAACCTTGGTTTTAAAAATCTTTCGTTCTCTATAACGAGAGCTCTGGTACCAAACTGTAACACCCCCAAATTTATACAACTCAATACAGCGGAAGACTAGGTGGTGTTACGGGATAGCACATTACTCACATCATAGACAACGTATAAAAATCGCGTCGTTTAATAATAAATCATTTCCATTCATAAATATAAAAGTTACATCGGTCCCAAGTCATTATATTTCATACAAAGTTTTACAAAGTATTTGAATGGAAAATATTGTTTAAGTGCGGGCCATGAATTCTTGTCGTCTTCCCGAGAATTACCTTCAAGTACCTGAGATAAAACATGTTAAAAGAAAAGGTCAGCGATAACGCCGAGTGAATTCATAGAGTTTAATAAAATCCATCAATATAATATCAGTATAAAATTATTAC
This sequence comes from Glebionis coronaria, assembly GCA_025667525.1. NCBI lineage: Eukaryota > Viridiplantae > Streptophyta > Magnoliopsida > Asterales > Asteraceae > Glebionis > Glebionis coronaria. The sequence goes on from CM046882.1 coordinate 305,849,324, forward strand.
TGAAAATCATTTTGTACAAATCATTTTAAAAGGCCATAAAATAGCCAAAGTCGTTTTATACAAATCCTTATCGAAAATCATAATATAGGCATTTGCCTTAAAAATCATTATACGAGCCAATGTCGCAAAAATATCATACAATACGTCTTATAACGTTGTATGAAAATAAAAACCGTTATATGAATATGGTTATGAAAAACCAAAACACGAACATAATATCAATAGTATGACCCTGTATTGCTAGTCAGGCAATACATCGTAATTCGGAGCGTCTATTAGTATTTCGTTAGTTTGGATTATTATAAGCCGCATGACATTGTTACCTTACTAAACCAACAACGGGTAGCTAACCCGATACCAATTTTGCCCATCTAAAGTAGCGTGTCGTCACAAAGGTCACGCTATGGAAATCTTCTCATACATAAATTCGCTTACCAATCAATGTGGCACGACGGGGATCAACCGTCAAGGCGCGAACTGGGGTGATCGTCCCCAAATAGTACTATTATATGCACAAGCGTCTACCAACTCCCGGTAGTTCACAATTCATGCTATGGGACTTTTAGTGACATAACCTAACTTTAATAATCCATTTGATTTCATCTATCGGGTCCTTTAATCATTTATCGGGTCATACAATCGGGTCATACAATCAGGTCATACAATCATTCGGGTCCAAATCAATAAACAAACAATCGGGACAAATGGTGTCCTATTTTATAAAAAATAACATGTTATCTCCCTCGCGGGTTTATAAAACATTTATAAAAACATTTAAAAGTGTGTGAGGCTATGAACTCACGTTGATGTGGGAAGGCGGGTGATCGGCAATTCGGACGTACGGTACGTGCTTCAATCACGGAAACCTAGACAAATAATACTTGTCTTAGACTCATGTCCAATGATTTTATAAAAATAACAATTATGTATACATATGATGATTATATATATATGATGATCAAGTGGGTTTACATATTCTCATTTACTCGTTTTAGTGTTATGTGTCGGTAACTTCTTACTAGTTTTCTAGTTTTACCTATTTACGTGTTTTAGGTCCAATAAGCCTATTATAAGTTTATTAACTGGTGTTAATCCATTTCATACTTGTATTATCAGTATCTACACTTTACAAGTTGGTCCTAAATGGGTTAAGCCCAATAAACAAGTTTATAAGTGTTTTAGTCCATTTTGTTGTATTATTATTCCAATAATGTTAACTTAGTCCGTCAATGTCCGTATGTTATATAGTTTGGGTTTTATCGGTTTTTACTTGTATTAGTTACTTATATATCAGTATATGACTTTTAAAAACTTTACATTAGACGGGTTTGATCGTCTAAGTTTTAATTGGCGAAAAACGTTAATTTTACGGTAATAGCCGAAAAAGTCGTAAAAATCAAGTTTATAGTTTTTATAACTTATAAATATTATTCCACTACCATTTTATAATTTATCAATTTATTTAACCTTTAACATATTTATATAAATAAAATTCATGAGTTAGTGGGTTTTAATTTTACATTTTATACAATATAATTTTGAGTGCTTATATAATAGTAATAAACATTAATTCTCAAAATCTGATTTTTATTTTCATATTCACCATTTTTATCATATCTAGAGTTCTACAATGAATTAGAAGCTCATTTTTGGATGGCATGATCTTCATATTATGTGCTACTTTTAACTTAGCTATAACTACTGCTCATTTTAAGTTTATCTATACTTAACAGTCCTTACAAAACAGCTTATTCAGATTAGCACACCCATCTTGTTTTGATCATATCTTACTCATTTTAATGATTCCATTGCATGGCCAACTCTCACATGTGTACAAGATCCATAGCTTACTGTAAATTGATTCTACTTCATCATTTTATCAGTCTAACATGTGGTTCTTTACTGTTTTTTTTATAGCCAACAATCTAAACAAGATTTTAGCCTTGTTTCTTATAGTTTTTCATCTCTTTAATCATATTTATCAACACTTGATCCCCACACAACATTTTTATATATTCATCATATACATATACAATAAGAAAGAAAATACATGATTACATAATCAAAATAACAAGAGGATGGGGAGAACAATCTTTATACCACCAAAGTGATGAAATGATGAGCTTTTGGATGAACAAGACATGGTTTTGGGTAACCAATCTTATGAGATATCAACACCACTTCTAGGATCACCAAGTATTTGTAGATTCCTCCAAAAATCAGCCCTTGTTCTTCATGAAAACTCCTTGAGAAATCAGCCCCAAACTCCCTTGAAAACTCCTTTTTACATGTTAAGATCACCTCCAATCTTCATAACTTCAATGGGTTTTCATCATATGTAAATTATACATATGATTTATGGTTGAATCAATATCAAATGGGGGTTGTTTTGGATGAGTTTGGGACGAATTTTAGAGAGAGGAAGAGAGGAGTTGGTGGTTTGCATGAGATGAAATGAGAGCTAGTGGTATGGGTGGAATGGTTTTATTTTGGTGTAGCTTACAAGTTAAGCTAGCTTAACAAGTGTAAGCAACTTGTGTAAAACTTGACACAAAGTTAGTGTGGTGTCACAATGTGGCCTTCCCATATGTGGGGGTGGGGCAAAACTTGGTTTTGTCTCATCCCCAATTATTTACGGGTACTCCTCGATTCTAGTTTCCTCGATTTGCGTGCCCTCGGGTCGTTTTACGAAAAACGTTTTTATAAATTATGAATCAACGGCACAAAACGAATCTAATAAAAATTGTCTCATCAAAAATGGAGTTCGAAAACGTAAATACGTAATCCTAAGATTTACGGTTTAGTCGTAAAGGACGTTAAATTAAAATCGTAAGTCCTAATCTCTTCTCGTAAATTTGTGAGTTTTTGAACCAACACAAATTTAAAATCCCAAATTAATATTCACGGATAAATTTATATCCTGAAATGTGGAACTGTCACCAAAGACGGTTTAAGTAAACGTAAGCACGTAATGTAGAATCCTCCAGTTTAAACGTTGTCGATGCTACTTCAAGACGTAAATCCTAATTTCTTCCCAAAAATAAGTGAGTTCATATTATAACATTAAAATAATGTTTTCAATTAAATATTGAGAATAAAATATAAACCATAAATTGACGGATTGTCACATTTACTCATCCGGAACTTTTTAAATTGACTCGGAACTTTTCTAAAAGGAAATTTATTCGGAAGATTTGAAACTCATTCGGAACTTTTCAAAAACACATTCATTCGGAACTTTAAACTCATCCGGAACTTTCAGTTCATTCGGAAGATTTGTTCATCCGGAACTTTCAGCTCATTCGGAACTTTTTGTGTTCATTCGGAAGTTCTGGGAATACACAAGAACAGTAACTTCACCCGAAGAACAGGGAAAACGAATTTAATCAAAAATCAAGCTAAATAAGCAAAAAGGTCTTACCAAATTAACCACAAATCATCTACCAACTACAAGGATCAAATCCCAATCACAAAAACACAAATTCAACAACTTTTTAAAGATCAAATCAATCAAATAAGAACTTAAGAACTTGAAATAAAAGATGATGATGAACAAGATGAAATGGAAAGATTAAACAAGAACTTGTATTGATGATTAATGTTGAACAAAATAAAACAAAGATTAAAATTACAAGATTTGAAAAACAAAGATCAAAATCATCAAACACCCTAGTGGTGTTGGTGATACCTACGAACAAGAAAAGAGAAAAAGTAGGAGATGAAAATAAAAATAAAACTGGATGGAAAGTGTGAGGGGATCCCTTTATATAGGTGTCCCCTTTGGTTGGTGAGTGGGATTTCTCCCGTTCTTCTTGTCTTCTCATCTTTTCAGAAAAGTTGACGTTTTCGATTCTGATTCGGGATTTGTCGTCGATTAAATTCAACTCGTCTTTTAATTTCTTCGTTTAATAGACTTGAGTTTCTTCGACTTATGTAAATCTTCCATCTTTGGTCCTTTTCTTCGATAAATCTTCGAATAGGCCCAGTGACTTCAAATCTTTTGCATCTCTTGGACAATAGACTTTATCTTGAGTCTTTTTCTTCGGTAAAACCCGTGTAATCCCATGTTTTCTTCAATAATCATCCGGTTGGCTCTGAAAACACAATAAACACAAAAACCACGCATAATTCCAAACAAATGATATTAAATACGCGTTTTGGTCTCGTTTTAGCCAGAATTAAGTGGTAAAAGGATGGGTATTTACACACCTATCAAATCCCCTACACTTAACCATTGCCATGCCCTCATGCAATGCTTAGTGATAAAGGAATTTTACATTTTTCTCATAATTAATCAACCTTGGCCTTATTAAAATACTACTTAAACAAAAATTAAAGTATTTAAAAGAAATTAAACTTTAAAGGAAACAAAAGGATAGAAAACCATTTTCACTTGAAAATAGCTACATGGAAATAACTTGCAAAGAAATTAATGACTTACATTAGGGCTTTGGTGCTGCGAAGATTTATCACCCTCAAGTTTCACGTTCCTCAAACTAAGCTTAAAAACGAGATCATTGTTATTATAAGTTAGTAAATCAAACACTTACACACATGGCTTAATTATATGCTTAAACTCCCTTATTCCTAGGTGTATCTCTTATATTTTATTTTTGTCTTAGAATGATCATGAAGATGCATTTTTGGGACTTATTTCGATAGTTTATTTAGGCTGAAAGCAAAGTAGGACGATTTGATCAATAGTTAGCTAAAGGACAAAATCTCTTAAAACTGCTTCTCGGGATATCAAAAAGTTCATATCTTGGCATAACTCGGTTCACGATTTGAGACCTTTCTCGGGCCGATATTTGGCATGTACTTCATACTTCATATCTTGAGAGACGTGCTTGAGATAATGGTCTTCTCATCGTTAATAGAGTTTCTTCACTTGGAGACTTTTGAGGGGTACTCCAACTTTGTTGACCACGACTTCAATGATTATTTCTTCAATCTCTATTTGGGATTTTGAGATACAACGATCCGCCTCCGTTTCGGACTTGGATCTATTTATCCTCATACCTTGTTAGGGTCTTTTCGGATAGACTTCTCCATCATCTTTATGGGAGTTGATTGCTTTTCGTCGTGAGTCTTGATCCTTCATATTGACTTTGGGAATAATGCTTTTCACATCACCTTGGATCTTTAGCAATAAGATTGAATCCTCATGCCTTGTTAGGGCCTTTTCGGACTCGCCAATCTTCGCGCCCCGCTTCATAAGTTATGCCTTGGATATGAACTCTTATCATTACCGAGCAACTTTTAAACGATCTTGGGCTAGAAGCTAAGTAACTTTTCAAATCGTATGACCTTACTTATTGCAGATAAATTATTAGCAAGTGATGGGAGAATAGGCAAATAATTACACCAAGTGAGCTTGTGCAAGAATACCGACTGATATTAAGGTTTTGCTATGGTGAAAAAGTTCGAATTCTCGGAATCCTCTCGAATTGATCTCAGTTAAAAGTGGAATGATTGTTCTTGGTGACAAAAAGTGTATTTAGTTTTCTACTCTAAATAAGTGAAGTAAATGAATAAAGATTAAAGCCAGGAATAGTAATTAACAACAGTTAAACGAGAAAGCAGAAAAATACCCTATTCGGAAAAAGTCCTATGCGGAATAACAGGCCATTCGGAATAATATTCCGAATAAGGAAACAAAGATTGCTATTCGGAAAATGTTCCGAATAAGGAAAAATAAAAATTGTTATTCGGAATATGAAGGCTATTCGGAAAAAGTTCCGAATAGGAAAACAACAATTGGCTATGCGGAATAAGTCTATTGTTCGGAAAATAATGTCTATTCGGAAAAATGTTCCGAATAAGGAAACTGAGAAAGGCTATTCGGAATAATTGAAAAGTTCCGAATAGGAAAACGGGAACAACCCTATTCGGAAAAAAGTGAAATGTTCCGAATAAGGCAAATAGAAACTTGCCTATTCGGAATGTTGTCTTGTTCGGAATAAAACTGGGCAGCGAAGAACAGTAGCAATGTAAACTTAATGTTTTTCAATCTAAACACCAAAATACTCAAAAAGGTTTTACCAAATTAAACACAAATCATTAACATACCATAAGAAACAAATCCCACCAATAAAAACACTAAATCAACAACTTTTTAAGATCAAACTAGAATCAAAGAAAAACTTAAAGACTTGCAATAAAAATGATGAAGAACAAGATAAATAGAAAGATGGAATGGATTGATTAATGAAAAAGTAACAAGGTTAATGATTAAAGGTTACAAGATTGAAAGAAAAAGATGAAAATCACCAAACTCCCTAATGGAGTTGGTGATGGGACGAACTACAAAGCCTGAGAAAGAGGAAAATGAAAAACTAACTCCCTAATGTGTGAAGGGGGTTTCTATTTATACTCCTAGTGGTTGGTTGGTGAGTGGGCTTTCTCCTCTTCTTCTTGTCTTCTCGTCTTTTCAGAAAAGTTGACGTTTTCGATTCTGATTCGGGATTTGTTGTCGATTAAATCCAACTCGTCTTTTAATTTCTTCATTAAATAGACTCGAGTTTCTTCGACTTATGAAAATCTTCCGTCTTTAGTCCTTTTCTTCGATAAATCTCCGAATAGGCACAGTGACTTCAAATCTTTTGCACCTCTTGGACAATAGACTTCGTCTTGAGTCTTTTTCCTTGATAAAACCCGTGCAATCCCATGTTTTCTTTAATATTCATCCGGTTAGCTCTGAAATCACAATAAACACAAAAACCACGCATAATTCCAAACAAATGATATTAATTACGTGTTTTGGTCTTGTTTTAGCCAGAATTAAGTGGCAAAAGGATGGGTGTTTACACACCTATCAAATCCCCTACACTTAACCATTGCCATGCCCTCATGCAATGCTTAGTGATAAAGCAATTTTACATTTTTCTCATAATTAATCAACCTTGGCCTTATTTAAATTCTACTAAACAACAATTAAAATACTAAGAGAACTTAAAACTTTAAAATAAACAAAAGGATGGAAATAACTTGTAAAGAAATCAAAGACTTACATTAGGGCTTTGGTGTTGCGAAGATTTATCACCCTCAAGTTTCACGTTCCCCAAACTAAGCTTAAAAACGAGATCATTGTTATTATAAGTTAGTAAATCAAACACTTACACACATGGCTTAATTAAATGCTTAAACTCCCTTATTCCTAGGTGTATCTCTTATATTTTATTTTTGTCTTAGAATGATCATGAAGATGCATTTTTGGACTTATTTCGATAGTTTATTAGGGCTGAAAGCAAAGTAGGACGATTTGATCAATAGTTAGCTAAAGGACAAAATCTCTTAAAACTGCTTCTCGGGATATCAAAAAGTTCATATCTTGGCATAACTTGGTTCGCGATTTGAGACCTTTCTCGGGCCGATATTTGGCATGTACTTCATACTTCATATCTTCGAGAGACGTTCTTGAGATAATGGTCTTCTCATCATAATAGAGTTTTCTTCACTTGGAGACTTTTGAGGGGTACTCCAACTTTGTTGACCACGACTTCATGATTATTTCTTCAATCTCTAATTGGGATTTTGAGATACAACGATCCGCCTCCTTTTCGGACTTGGATCTATTTATCCTCATACCTTGTTAGGGTCTTTTCGGATAGACTTCTCCATGATCTTTATGGGAGTTGATTGCTTTTCGTCGTGAGTCTTGATCCTTCATATTGACTTTAGGAATAATGCTTTTCACATCACTTTGGATCTTCAGCAATAAAATTGAATCCTCATGCCTTGTTAGGGCCTTTTCGGACTCGCCAATCTTCGCGCCCCGCTTCATAAGTTATGCCTTGGCTATGAACTCTTATCATTACCGAGCAACTTTTAAACGATCTTGGGCTAGAAGCTAAGTAACTTTTCAAATCGTAAGACCTTACTTATTGCAGATAAATTATTAGCAAGTGATGGGAGAATAGGCAAATAATTATACCAAGTGAGCTTGCGCAAGAATACCGACTTATAATTGACTCTATCATTTCTCGTCCTCCACAATTTAAAATCTCAAGTAATGAGACTCGTGGACACTTAGCCTAATAAACCAATTAAGGTCTACATGGTTAAGGATACTAGCTAGAATAAACTTGGATAAGTCTATTCGGGTTGAGTCAAAATAAACGCAACGGGCCTAATATGTCAAAAACTTCTAAACTAGCTACACCACTTTATTAATATTTTTGACTTTATTGCGGGATATATACATATGAAAGCAACGATAAAAATTTAAAAATTACAACTAAATGGCCAAAGTTAATAAAAAATTTGAAAAATGCTGAAAAATAGGATTTTCTGGTTAATTGAAGGCATTTTCATGGAAAAGTCCACTTAAAACTTCGATAGAAGTCTCCCCTACACTTAAGATAAACATTGTCCTCAATGTTTAAGCATGTGGGAAAAGTCTCCCCTACACTTATGACATTGTGCACGTTGGTTAACTCAAGTTAAGGAATAGACGACTAAAGTGATCAATTTCAAATGTGAGACTGAAGAAAATTGAATCACGATAGTTGAGAGATAGAACCGGATTTCGGATAACACGGGAGCACGGTTCTTCAAAGATTTCCAAGATTGCAGTTATCCCTGTAAGCACATCACCACACAAACACAAATGACCAAAATAGGTCCTCCCCTACACTTAGGGGGTTAAAGGGATAGATACTCGGGCTGCCTCCCGAGGAGCGCTTGTTTTCGATAACCGAGTCACGAGCCTGACTCGACCCAAATTTAGTTCATGGGGAACGTGGTGAGGGATGGAATCACCTCCTGAGAGGTGTCCTCACCAAAGTACAACTTCACTCGTTGGCCATTCACCTTAAAATTTGGTCCATTAGGTTGAGCGAGCTCGAGAGTACCATATGGAAAAATTTGGGCGATGGTGAATGGGCCGGACCAACGAGATTTGAGCTTGCCCGAAAAGATTTTTAACCGAGAGTTAAAAAGTAAGACTTTGTCTCCAACATGGAACTCTCGGTTTTTAATCTTGGAGTCGTGAATGAGCTTAGTTCTTTCCTTATAGATCAAAGAATTTTCATAAGCCTCATTCCGGAGTTCATTCAGCTCATTGAGTTGGATCTTGCGTAGGTCACCGGCTTTGTTAATATCAAAATTAGCCCACTTCAAGGCCCAATAAGCCTTGTGCTCCAACTCAATGGGGAGGTGACACGCTTTCCCGTACACAAGACGATAAGGCGTACAGCCGATCGGGGTCTTGTAAGCAGTACGGAAAGCCCACAAAGCATCATCGAGTTTATCAGCCCATGCGGCACGATGCTCTCCCACGGTTCTTTCAAGAATTCGCTTCAGCCCTCGGTTGGATATTTCGGCCTGGCCATTAGTTTGTGGGTGGTAGGCTGTGGAAAGACGATGGTTTACACCGTACTTAGCCATGACTCGAGCAAATTGGTCATTGCAGAAATGAGTCCCACGATCACTAATAATGGCACGAGGCACACCGAAGCGAGCGAATAGAGCTTTCAAAAAGATACAAACCACCCTTGCGTCATTAGTAGGCAAAGCTTTGGCTTCAACCCACTTTGAAACGTAGTCAACGGCTACAAGGATGTATTTGTTTCCTTTAGATGAAGGGAATGGCCCCATAAAGTCGATACCCCAAACATCAAAAATTTCACACTCTAGAATGAAATTCTGAGGCATCTCGTCTTTATGTGTGATTTTGCCTTGCTTTTGGCAAACATCACATCGCTTAACCATATTGTAAGCATCACGATATATGGAGGGCCAATAAAATCCCGAATCAAACACTTTCTTTGCGGTGTAGTTGGGACCAAAGTGACCACCGGTGGGTCCTTTGTGGCAAGCATCAAGGATGTCCGACGCTGCCGGTCCATCAACACATCGGCGAATTATCAGATCAGCACATTGTTTGAATAGGTAAGGGTCGTCCCAAAAGTAAGTCTTGATATCGGTGAAGAACTTTTTCTTTTGCTGGGACGTCAACCCTTCCTTGAGAATTCCACCAGCCAAGTAGTTTGCAAAGTCTGCAAACCACGGGGTTTCATTCGGCTTCGAGTTTATAGACATTAAGGTCTCCAAGGGAAAAGAATCATTGATTTCTTTGGTCGGATGATCCCCTTGGTATGGATCCTCAAGTCTACTAAGATGGTCCGCGGCTAGGTTTTCTGCTCCTTTTTTATCGCGGATGTCGATTTTAAATTCCTGGAGCAGCAAAACCCAGCGAAGAAGTCTTGGTTTGGAATCTTGCTTTGTCAACAAGTACTTCAGCGCGGAATGATCGGTATACACGATGGTGGTGGAAAGGACAAGATAGGGGCGAAACTTTTCAAAAGCATAGACAACAGCTAAAAGCTCTTTTTCGGTTGTCGTATAATGCAATTGTGCCCCAGTCATTGTCTTGCTAGCGTAATGGATTGGTTGGAAGTGTTTGTTCACTCTTTGTCCAAGAACCGCTCCAATAGCAAAATCGCTAGCATCGCACATCAACTCAAAGGGCAGCTCCCAATTAGGGGTAACCAAGACGGGTGCCTTAGTTAGCTTATCCTTAAGCGAGTTGAAGGCTTCAAGGCACTCTTTGGAAAAGATAAACGGAGTATCTTTTTCCAAGAGATGGGTCATCGGGCGAGCGATTTGAGAAAAGTCTTTGATAAATCGACGGTAGAAGCCCGCATGACCCAAGAAACTTCTCACACCCATCACGGTTGAAGGTGGAGGCAACTTAGCTATAACATCGACTTTAGCACGGTCTACTTCAAGACCGGCTTTTGAAATCTTATGTCCAAGCACGACGCCTTCTTTTACCATAAAATGGCATTTTTCCCAATTTAGAACGAGGCGAGTGTCTTCGCACCGCTTTAGCATACGTTCTAAATTGGCAAGGCAAGCAGAGAAGGAATCCCCGAAGACCGAGAAATCATCCATGAAGACTTCCATGGTTTGTTCAACCATGTCATGGAAGATAGCTAACATACACCTTTGGAACGTCCCTGGCGCATTACATAAGCCAAAAGGCATTCTTCTGTAAGCGAAAGTGCCATAGGGACAAGTGAATGTAGTCTTCTCTTGATCTTGGGGATCGATGGGTATTTGAAAATAACCCGAGAAACCATCAAGAAAGCAGTAATATTCATTACCGGCTAATCGTTCAAGCATTTGGTCCATGAAAGGTAGAGGGAAATGATCCTTTCGCGTGGCATCATTGAGTTTGCGGTAGTCTATACAAACTCTCCACCCAGTAACGAGACGAGTGGGAATCAACTCGTTGTGTTCATTGGGAACAACGGTTATTCCGCCCTTCTTGGGCACACAATGGATTGGACTAACCCACGGTGAATCCGAAATAGGGTAAATCATACCCGCATCAAGAAGTTTGATAACCTCTGTTTTGATGACTTCATGTATTTTTGGATTCACCCTTCGTTGGCTTTGAATAGTGGGCTTGAAGTCGTCCTCCATGAGAATTTTGTGTGTGCAGAAGTGAGGATCAATTCCACGAATATCGGAAATCTTCCAAGCGATAGCCTTCTTATGATCCTTCAACACAGCAACGAGGCGAGTCTTCTCTTCATCTTTCAAATCCTTCGCAATAATGACGGGTGACTTCTTGTTGTCGTCAAGGAACACGTACTCGAGATGAGGCGGCAACTCCTTAAGTTCCAAATCCGGAGGATTTTCGACGGGAGGCGTTTTCAAAGTCGTGGCATCGATAGCAATAACCGTGGGAGATGGAGGCGAAGGATTGTCTTCAGTGAGAAGATTGTCAAAGAAACTCATGTCTTCATCCCCCTCGGTGGGAGAATCATTAGTAGCTAAATTCGCATCTCCCATGGTAGCTTCAAGATTGTTCCAGAATAAATCACTATCTCCAAATAGAGACAACGATGAATCAATAGAGGACACGGTCTCATCAGTGGGAAGAGAGGTAGGAATACTTTTGCAAGCATCATTAAAGTGTTCTTCACAAGCTTCATCAAGAACGTCAATACAATTAACGCTCTCATATGAATAAGGCTGTTTAGACAACTTTCCCATGTTGAAGACTACTTTGTCGTCACCCACTCTCATGATAAGCTCTCCGGCTTCAACATCAATAAGAGTGCGACCGGTCCTCAAGAATGGACGACCAACAATAAGTGGCACACGGGGGTCCATCTCGTAGTCGACGACAACAAAATCAGCAGGGAAGGTGAATTTGTCGACTCCTACAATAACGTCTTCGGCTATCCCCACTGGATAAGCAACCGTACGGTTGGCCAATTCCAAAGTCATTTTAGTGGGGACTAGCTCTGGGAGAGATAATTGCTTCCAAACACTTAGAGGCATGAGATTAATACTGGCACCTAGATCGGCTAGGGCCATGCAATTCTCTACTCCCGGGAAATTGCAAGGGATAAGAAAACGACCCGGATCACCAAGCTTGGTTGGTAATTTCCTTAAGAGCACTGCGGAGCAGTTCTCATTAAGTTGGGTGTTGGCAATGTCGAGGAGCTTTTCCTTGTCGCTCAGAAGGTCTTTAAATATTTTAGCATACTTGGGCATGTGAGCGAGAGCCTCAGCGAAGGAGATATTGAAATTCAGTTGTTTAAACATTTTAAGAAAGTTAGAAACCTGAATATCATCCTTGCTCTTTTGCTTCTCTTTCCTCAACCTTGAAGGATAAGGTATATTGGAAGAAGATGAAGGCTTTAGAGGAATAGGGTCACTCACAACCACGGGTGGAGGAGGGGTAGAATGAAGAGGTGGAGAAATTGGGGAAGGAGAAGGAGGAGGAATAGGAGCAGGCGACTCGTTCTCCTTAGTCACAACCACCGGTGGGGGTATAGGAAGCTCGGGTTCCTTGGTACCTTTACCACTTCGAGTGGTGATTGCTTTCATCTCCCCTCTTGGGTTCGCAACGGTGTTACTCGGAAGAGTACCCGAAGAAGAGGGTTGACTACTTTGGAAGAAACTAGCCATCATGTTCCTCAAGTCATTAGTCTGACTATCCAACGTGTTTCGCATATCGGCTCTCAAATCATTTCCTTGCTTTACCAAATCGGCTTTCAGGTTGAGCACTTCTCTCTGAAGATTTCCCACTATCGCATCGTTAGTCCTCATATAAGTTTCCACTTCTTGGTGAAGAGCGGTGGGTTGGTTGGGAGGAGCATTGTATGCAGGTGGTTGGTAAGCAGGTTGTTGGTAGACTTGATTGTTTCTTTGAGGTGGTTGTTGCTGCTTGTGAGGTGGGATGTATGGTTGTCGAGGTTGTTGTTGTTGTTGAGGAGGGCGATTAAGGTTTTGTTGTTGGTTTGGGTTGGTAGGAGGAAAACCAGGTGGGGAAAGATAGTTGTTGCTGCGGTAGCTAAGCAAGTTACGGTCACCTTGGGGTTTAGCTTGATAAGCGGGTTGTTGGTAGGTGCCATATGCCGCATTCACATTCTCAGCAGGGTAATCTTGGGTGGCGGTACAAGTTGTGTAAGAGTGGGGCCCACCGCATATCTCACAAGGTTGGCTGACAGCGTTGACTTGTGCGTTCTTAGCGTTGTTGCTGTTGTTGTTGCTGACGGTGTGGGTGACAAGCGATTCAAGAAGCGTAGTGATTTTGTCTAATCGCTTGTCGCTGTCATTAGTGCTAGCACTAGCAACATTGGTCCTAACGCTCTTGGTTTGCACACGAGACTTATTCTCAATGATGTCCCAAGCAGCATTGGAAGTCTTAGCCAATAAATTACCCCCTGAGGCACTATTCAGTGAATCTTGATCATTCATGCTTAAACCATTGTAAAAAGTATTAATTTGATGTACTTTGGTAAAACCATGTTGTGGGCATTTTCTTAAAAGATCTTTAAAACGATCCCAAGATTCACTGAATGACTCATCGTACTTTTGTTCAAAGTTTATAATCTCATTCCGCAAAGCGGTAGTACGAGAGGGTGGAAAAAAGTAATTGATGAACTTTGTTTCCAAATCCGTCCACGAGAGAATACTCTGTGGCGGTTCCTTAGCAAGCCAATGCCGGGCTTGTCCCTCTAAAGAAAAGGGAAAAAGTTGTAACCTTATCACTTCTTGCGAAACTCCATTGAACTTGACCGTGTTGGTGAGTTGTAGAAATCTCTTGATATGGTCGTTTGGGTCATCAATGGTTCGTCCCAAGAATGGCTGAGCGGAGACCATCTGGATAAAGCCTGACTTGAGCTCGAAATTGTTGGCGGCAATTGGTGGTATAACAATTGGATCCGTATTGCCATCAACATGAGCTTGCAGCAGTTCAATCATTGGGCGATTATCCAGAAGGTGCTCATTGTTGTTGTTATTCATGTTGTTGAAAGGCGGGTTGTTGTTGTTATTATTGTTGTTCGGAGGTGGTATGTTATTGTTGTTTTGTACACCAGCCATGTCTAAGTTATCGAGAGGCTCGGGCTCTTGATAAGACGTGGATCGAGTGCGCATACACCTGCAAAAGAACGAACAAAGAAAAACAAGGCAAAAATATTTTTGGTTTTTATTGTTTTTTACTTTTTAGGATTTTTGAAAATTTTATGAAAAAGTAACGTTCACGGGGAACGGATCCCAAAATCCAAATTCTCACAAAAAACTTTTGATCTTAACGAGAGGAGCCGGCAGCGGCGCCATTTGATATTAAGGTTTTGCTATGGTGAAAAAGTTCGAATTCTCGGAATCCTCTCGAATTGATCTCAGTTAAAAGTGGAATGATTGTTCTTGGTGACAAAAAGTGTATTTAGTTTTCTACTCTAAATAAGTGAAGTAAATGAATAAAGATTAAAGCCAGGAATAGTAATTAACAACAGTTAAACGAGAAAGCAGAAAAATACCCTATTCGGAAAAAGTCCTATGCGGAATAACAGGCCATTCGGAATAATATTCCGAATAAGGAAACAAAGATTGCTATTCGGAAAATATTCCGAATAAGGAAAAATAAAAATTGTTATTCGGAATATGAAGGCTATTCGGAAAAAGTTCCGAATAGGAAAACAACAATTGGCTATGCGGAATAAGTCTATTGTTCGGAAAATAATGTCTATTCGGAAAAATGTTCCGAATAAGGAAACTGAGAAAGGCTATTCGGAATAATTGAAAAGTTCCGAATAGGAAAACGGGAACAACCCTATTCGGAAAAAAGTGAAATGTTCCGAATAAGGCAAATAGAAACTTGCCTATTCGGAATGTTGTCTTGTTCGGAATAAAACTGGGCAGCGAAGAACAGTAGCAATGTAAACTCAATGATTTTCAATCTAAACACCAAAATACTCAAAAAGGTTTTACCAAATTAAACACAAATCATTAACATACCATAAGAAACAAATCCCACCAATAAAAACACTAAATCAACAACTTTTTAAGATCAAACTAGAATCAAAGAAAAACTTAAAGACTTGCAATAAAAATGATGAAGAACAAGATAAATAGAAAGATGGAATGGATTGATTAATGAAAAAGTAACAAGGTTAATGATTAAAGGTTACAAGATTGAAAGAAAAAGATGAAAATCACCAAACTCCCTAATGGAGTTGGTGATGGGACGAACTACAAAGCCTGAGAAAGAGGAAAATGAAAAACTAACTCCCTAATGTATGAAGGGGGTTTCTATTTATACTCCTAGTGGTTGGTTGGTGAGTGGGCTTTCTCCTCTTCTTCTTGTCTTCTCGTCTTTTCAGAAAAGTTGACGTTTTCGATTCTGATTCGGGATTTGTTGTCGATTAAATCCAACTCGTCTTTTAATTTCTTCGTTAAATAGACTCGAGTTTCTTCGACTTATGAAAATCTTCCGTCTTTAGTCCTTTTCTTCGATAAATCTCCGAATAGGCACAGTGACTTCAAATCTTTTGCACCTCTTGGACAATAGACTTCGTCTTGAGTCTTTTTCCTTGATAAAACCCGTGCAATCCCATGTTTTCTTTAATATTCATCCGGTTAGCTCTGAAATCACAATAAACACAAAAACCACGCATAATTCCAAACAAATGATATTAATTACGTGTTTTGGTCTTGTTTTAGCCAGAATTAAGTGGCAAAAGGATGGGTGTTTACACACCTATCACCGACTTATAATTGACTCTATCATTTCTCGTCCTCCACAATTTAAAATCTCAAGTAATGAGACTCGTGGATGCTTAGCCTAATAAACCAATTAAGGTCTACATGGTTAAGGATACTAGCTAGAATAAACTTGGATAAGTCTATTCGGGTTGAGTCAAAATAAACGCAACGGGCCTAATATGTCAAAGATTTCTAAACTAGCTACACCACTTTATGAATATTTTTGACTTTATTGCGGGATATATACATACGAAAGCGACGATAAAAATTTAAAAATTACGACTAAATGGCCAAAGTTAACAAAAAATTTGAAAAATGTTGAAAAATATGATTTTCCGGTTAAATGAAGGCATTTTCATGGGAAAGTCCACTTAAAACTTCGATAGAAGTCCCCCCTACACTTACGATAAACATTGTCCTCAATGTTTAAGCATGTGGGAAAAGTCCCCCCTACACTTATGACATTGTGCACGTTGGTTAAATCAAGTTAAGGAAGAGACGACTAAAGTGATCAATTTCAAATGTGAGTATGAAGAAAATTGAATCACGATAGTTGAGAGATAGAACCGGATTTCGGATAACACAGGAGCATGGTTCTTCAAAGATCCCAAGAGTGCACTTATCCCTGTAATCACATCACCACACAAAGACAAAGAACCTATAGAGGTCCCCCTACACTTAGGAGGTAAAAACATAAAAGGATAGATACTCGGGCTGCCTCCCGAGGAGCGCTTGTTTTTGATAACCGAGTCACGAGCGTGACTCGACCCAAACTTAGTTCATGGGGAACGTGGTGAGGAATGGAATCACCTCCTGAGAGGTGTCCTCACCAAAGTACAACTTCACTCGTTGGCCATTCACCTTAAAATTTGGTCCATTAGGTTGAGCGAGCTCGAGAGTACCATATGGAAAAATTTGGGCAATGGTAAATGGGCCGGACCAACGAGATTTCAGCTTGCCCGAAAAGATTTTCAACCGAGAGTTAAAAAGTAAGACTTTGTCTCCAACATGGAACTCTCGGTTCTTAATCTTAGAGTCGTGAATGAGCTTAGTCCTTTCCTTATAGATCAAAGAATTTTCATAAGCCTCATTATGGAGTTCATTCAGCTCATTGAGTTGGATTTTGCGTAGGTCACCGGCTTTGTTTATATCAAAATTAGCCCACTTCAAGGCCCAATAAGCCTTGTGCTCCAACTCAATGGGGAGGTGGCACGCTTTCCCGTACACGAGACGATATCGTATACAACCAATCGGGGTCTTGTATGCAGTACGAAAAGCACACAAAGCATCATCAAGTTTATCAGCCCATGAGGCACGATGCTCTCCCACGGTCCTTTCCAGAATTCGCTTTAGTCCTCGGTTGGATATTTCAGCCTGGCCATTAGTTTGTGGGTGGTAGGCTGTGGAAAGACGATGATTTACACCATACTTAGCCATGACTCTTGCGAATTGGTCATTGTAAAAATGAGTCCCACGATCACTAATAATGGCACGAGGCACACCGAATCTAGCGAAAAGAGCTTTCAAAAAGTTACAAACCACCCTTGCGTCATTAGTAGGTAAAGCTTTGGCTTCAACCCACTTTGAAACGTAGTCAACGGCTACAAGGATGTATTTGTTTCCTTTAGAAGAAGGGAATGGCCCCATAAAGTCGATACCCCAAACATCAAAGATTTCACATTCTTGTATGAAATTCTGAGGCATCTCGTCATTATGTGTGATCGTGTCTTGTTTTTGGCAAACATCACATCGTTTAACCATATTGTGAGCGTCACGATATATGGAGGGCCAATAAAATCCCGAGTCAAACACTTTTTTGGCGGTGTAGTTGGGACCAAAGTGACCACCGGTGGGTCCTTTGTGGCAAGCGTCAAGGATTTCAAAAGCTGCCAGTCCGTCAACACATCGGCGAATAATCAAGTCGGCACATTGTTTGAATAGATACGGGTCATCCCAAAAGTAAGTCTTAATGTCTTTGAAGAACTTCTTCTTTTGTTGGGATGTTAACCCGTCAACAAGAATTACACCCACCAAGTAGTTTGCAATGTCCGCAAACCACGGGGTTTTAGCAGAATTCGAATTGATAGACATTAAGGTCTCCAAGGGAAAAGAATCATTGATTTCTTTGTTCGGATGATCCCCTTGGTAAGGATCCTCAAGTCTGCTGAGATGATCCGCGGCTAGGTTTTCAGATCCTTTTTTATCGCGGATTTCGATTTTAAATTCTTGGAGAAGCAAAACCCAGCGAAGAAGTCTTGGTTTGGAATCTTGCTTTGTCAACAAGTACTTCAACGCGGAATGACCGGTGTAAACGATTGTGGTAGAAAGGACAAGATAGGGGCGAAATTTTTCAAAGGCATAGACAACAGCTAAAAGCTCTTTTTCTGTTGTCGTATAATGCAATTGTGCCCCAGTCATTGTCTTGCTAGCGTAATGGATTGGTTGGAAGTGTTTGTTCACTCTTTGTCCCAGAACCGCTCCAATTGCAAAATTACTAGCATCGCACATCAACTCGAAAGGCAGCTCCCAATTAGGGGTAACTAAGACGGGTGCCTTAGTAAGCTTATCCTTAAGCAAGTTGAAGGCTTCAAGGCACTCTTTGGAAAAGATAAAAGGAGTATCTTTTTCCAAGAGGTGGGTCATCGGGCGAGCGATTTGAGAAAAATCTTTGATGAATCGACGGTAGAAGCCCGCATGACCCAGAAAACTTCTCACACCCTTCACGGTTGAAGGTGGAGGCAACTTAGCGATAACATCGACTTTAGCACGGTCTACTTCAAGACCGGCTTTGGAAATCTTGTGTCCTAGCACGATGCCTTCTTTTACCATGAAATGGCATTTTTCCCAATTTAGAACAAGGCGAGTGTCTTCGCACCGCTTAAGCATACGTTCCAAATTGGCAAGGCAAGAAGAGAAGGAATCCCCGAAGACCGAGATATCATCCATGAAGACTTCCATGGTTTGTTCAACCATGTCATGGAAGATAGCTAACATGCACCTTTGGAAAGTCCCGGGCGCATTACATAAGCCAAAAGGCATCCTTTTGTAAGCAAATGTGCCATAGGTACAAGTGAATGTTGTCTTCTCTTGATCTTGGGGATCGATGGGTATTTGAAAATAACCCGAGAAACCATCAAGAAAGCAGTAATATTCATTACCCGCTAAACGTTCAAGCATTTGGTCCATAAAAGGTAGAGGGAAATGATCCTTTCTCGTGGCATCATTGAGTTTGCGGTAGTCTATACAAACTCTCCACCCAGTAACGAGACGAGTGGAAATCAACTCGTTGTGTTCATTGGGAACAACGGTTATTCCGCCCTTCTTGGGCACACAATGGATTGGACTAACCCATGGAGAATCCGAAATAGGGTAAATCATACCCGCATCAAGAAGTTTGATAACCTCTGTTTTGATGACTTCATGTATTTTTGGATTCACCCTTCGTTGGCTTTGAATTGTGGGCTTAAAGTCGTCCTCCATGAGAATTTTGTGTGTGTAGAAGCGAGGATCAATTCCACGAATATCAGAAATTTTCCAAGCAATAGCCTTCTTATGATTCTTCAACATGGTGATAAGTCGGGCTTTTTCTTCTTCCTTTAGGTCCTTAGCAATGATGACTGGCGACTTCTTCTCTTCTTCAAGGAATACATACTCGAGATGGGGCGACAACTCCTTAAGTTCTAAATCCGGAGGATTTTCGACGGGAGGCGTATTCGAAGTCGGAGTATCGATGACAATAACCGTGGGAGATGGAGGAGAAGGATTGTCTTCATTGAGAAGGTTATCAAAGAAATGCATGTCTTCATCCCCATCGGTTGGAGAATCATCATTAGCTAAGTTCACATCTCCCATGGTGGCTTCAAGATTGTTCCAAAACAAATCACTTTCTCCAAATAGAGACAGTGATGAATCAATAGAAGAAACGGTTTCAACATTGGGAAGAGAGGTAGGAATATGTTTACAAGCATCATTAAAGTGTTCTTCACAAGCCTCATCCAGAACGTCAATACAATTAACACTCTCGTATGAATAAGGTTGTTTAGACAACTTTCCCATGTTGAAGACGATTTTATCGTCACCTACTCTCATGATAAGCTCACCGGCTTCAACATCGATGAGAGTGCGACCGGTCCTCAGGAATAGACGACCCACGATCAAGGGAACACGAGGGTCCATCTCGTAGTCGACGACGACGAAATCGGTAGGAAAAGTGAATTTGTCGACTCCTACAAAGACGTCTTCGGCTATCCCCACTGGATAAGCAACCGTACGGTTAGCTAATTCCAAAGTCATTTTGGTGGGGACTAGCTCAGGGAGAGATAATTGCTTCCAAACGCTTAGAGGCATTAGATTAATACTGGCACCTAGATCGGCTAGGGCCATGCAATTCTCTACTCCCGGGAAATTGCAAGGGATTAAGAAATGACCCGGATCACCAAGCTTGGTTGGCAATTTCCTTAAGAGCACTGCAGAGAAATTCTCATTAAGTTGGGTGTTGGCAATATCAAGAAGTTTTTCCTTGTCACTCAGAAGATCTTTAAACATTTTCGCGTACTTAGGCATGTGAGCGAGAGCCTCAGCGAAGGAGATATTGAAATTCAGTTGTTTAAACATTTTAAGAAAGTTTGAAACCTGAATATGGTCCTTGCTTTTGAGCTTCTCTTTCCTCAACCTATATGGATAAGGTATATTGGAAGAAGAGGAAGGCTTTGGGAGAATAGGATCACTCACATCCTTGGGTGGAGGAGGGGTAGAAGTAAGAGGTGGAGAAATTGGGGAAGGAGAAGGATGAGGAATAGGAGTAGGTGACTCGTTTTCCTTTGTCACAATCACCGGTGGAGGTAAAGGAAGCTCGGGTTCCTTGGTACCTTTGCCACTGCGAGTGGTGATTGCTTTCATCTGCCCTCTTGGATTCGCAACGGTGTTACTCGGAAGAGTACCCGAAGAAGAGGGTTGATTACTTTGGAAGAAACTAGCCATCATGTTCTTCAAGTCATTTGTTTGGATATCCAACGTGTTTCTCATGTCGGCTCGCAAATCGTTCCCTTGTTTGACCAGGTCTGCTTTCAGGTTGAGCACTTCACGCTGAAGGTTTCCCACGATCACATCGTTCGTCCTCATGTAAGTTTCCACTTCTTGGTGTAGAGCGGTGGGTTGGTTGGGAGGAGCATTGTATGCGGGTGGTTGATAAGCAGGTTGCTGGTATACTTGGTTGTTTCGTTGAGGTGGTTGTTGCTGCTTGTGAGGTGGGATGTATGGTGTACGAGGTTGTTGTTGTTGTTGAGGAGGGCGATTGAGGTTTTGTTGTTGGTTTGGGTTGTTTGGTGGGAAACCGGGTGGTGAGAGGTAGTTGTTGGAGCGGTAGCTAAGCAAATTACGGTCACCTTGAGGTCTAGCTTGATAAGCAGGTTGAGGATAGGTTTTATAAGCTGCATTCACATTCTCAGAAGGGTAGTCTTGGGTGGCAGTACAAGTGGTGTAAGAGTGAGGGCCCCCGCATATCTCGCATGGTTGGGTGACAGCATTGACTTGAGCGTTTTTAGCGTTGCTGCTGTTGTTGTTGTTAACGGTGTGGGTGACAAGCGATTCAAGAAGCACAGTGATTTTGTCAAGTCGCTTATCGCTGTCACTAGTACTAGCACTAGCAACATTGGTCCGAACACTCTTGGTTTGCACACGAGACTTATTCTCAATGATATCCCAAGCAGCATTGGAAGTCTTAGCCAAAAGATTACCCCCCGAGGCACTGTTTAGTGAATCTTGGTCACTCATGCTTAAACCATTGTAAAAAGTATTAATTTGATGCACTTTGGTAAAACCATGTTGTGGGCATTTTCTTAAAAGATCTTTAAAACGATCCCAAGATTCACTGAACGACTCATCGTACTTTTGTTCAAAATTTATGATTTCATTCCGCAAAGCGGTAGTACGAGAGGGTGGGAAAAAGTAATTGATAAACTTGGTCTCCAAATCCGTCCATGAAAGAACACTCTGTGGCGGTTCCTTAGCAAGCCAATGCCGGGCTTGTCCCTCTAAAGAAAAGGGAAAAAGTTGTAGACGGATAACCTCTTGTGGAACAGCATTGAACTTGACCGTATTAGTGAGTTGTAAGAATCTCTTGATGTGGTCATGTGGATCATCAATGGTACGCCCCAAGAATGGTTGAGCAGAGACCATCTGGATAAAGCCGGATTTGAGCTCAAAATTGTTGGCTGCAATCGCTGGTATAACAATTGGATCAGTGTTGCCATCTACATGAGCTTGCAGCAGTTCAATCATCGGGCGATTATCCGGTAGAGGCTCATTGTTGTTGTTATTATTCATGTTGTTGAAAGGTGGGTTGTTGTTATTATTATTGTTGTTTGGAGGTGGTATGTTGTTGTTGTTTTGTACACCGGCCATGTCTAAGTTATCGAGAGGCTCGGGCTCTTGATAAGACGTGGATCGAGTGCGCATACACCTGCAAAAGAACTAACAAGAGAAAAACAAAGCAAAAATATTTTTGGTTTTTTATGTTTTTTACTTTTTAGGATTTTTGAAAATTTTATATTTTTTAGTGTTTTTGAAAATTTTTATGAAAAAATAACGTTCACGGGGAACGGATCCCAAAATCCAAGTTCTCACAAAAAACTTTTGATCTTAACGAGAAGAGCCGGCAGCGGCGCCATTTGATATTTGGTTTTTGCTAGGTTCAATTATATTCTCTCGATATCCTCTCGAATTGATCTTGGTTCTAAGTGGAATGATTGTTCTTGGTTACTAAAGAGGGGGTTGATTTTCTAGTCTACTAAAAGTTCAAAATGCATTAAAATGTAAACTTAAATTTAAAAGCAATTAAATTAATATCAATTAATAAAACTTGAATTAAAATTAAAATTAAAATTAAAATTAAAATTAAAATTAAAATATAAGTATGAACTGAAGAAACAGTAAGTAAACCTTAGAAATACTCAAAAGAAATTTGATTCGGAAGTTTGACCTTGATTCGGAAGTTCACTCGGAACTTGGTTCGGAACCCTTGATCCGGAACTTCGTTCGGAAGTTTACTAGGAACCTTCACTCGGAACTTCACTCGGAACCTTCACTCGGAACTTTCTTCGGAAGTTGATTCGGAAGTTGGTTCGGAACTTTTGGAAATAAAGATTGATTCGGAACTTTTACTCATCCGGAACTTGTTGTTCATTCGGAAGTTTTGCTCATCCGGAACTTTTGGTTCATTCGGAAGTTTTACTCATCCGGAACTTTTTAAATTGACTCGGAACTTTTCTAAAAGGAAATTTATTCGGAAGATTTGAAACTCATTCGGAACTTTTCAAAAACACATTCATTCGGAACTTTAAACTCATCCGGAACTTTCAGTTCATTCGGAAGATTTGTTCATCCGGAACTTTCAGCTCATTCGGAACTTTTTGTGTTCATTCGGAAGTTCTGGGAATACACAAGAACAGTAACTTCACCCGAAGAACAGGGAAAACGAATTTAATCAAAAATCAAGCTAAATAAGCAAAAAGGTCTTACCAAATTAACCACAAATCATCTACCAACTACAAGGATCAAATCCCAATCACAAAAACACAAATTCAACAACTTTTTAAAGATCAAATCAATCAAATAAGAACTTAAGAACTTGAAATAAAAGATGATGATGAACCAGATGAAATGGAAAGATTAAAAAAGAACTTGTATTGATGATTAATTTTGAACAAAATAAAACAAAGATTAAAATTACACCCTAGTGGTGTTGGTGATACCTACGAACAAGAAGAGAGAAAAAGTAGGAGATGAAAAAAAACTAAAACTGGATGGAAAGTGTGAGGGGATCCCTTTATATAGGTGTCCCCTTTGGTTGGTGAGTGGGCTTTCTCCCGTTCTTCTTGTCTTCTCGTCTTTTCAGAAAAGTTGACGTTTTCGATTCTGATTCGGGATTTGTCGTCGATTAAATTCAACTCGTCTTTTAATTTCTTCGTTTAATAGACTTGAGTTTCTTCGACTTATGTAAATCTTCCATCTTTGGTCCTTTTCTTCGATAAATCTTCGAATAGGCCCAGTGACTTCAAATCTTTTGCATCTCTTGGACAATAGACTTTATCTTGAGTCTTTTTCTTCGGTAAAACCCGTGCAATCCCATGTTTTCTTCAATAATCATCCGGTTGGCTCTGAAAACACAATAAACACAAAAACCACGCATAATTCCAAACAAATGATATTAAATACGCGTCTTGGTCTCGTTTTAGCCAGAATTAAGTGGTAAAAGGATGGGTGTTTACACACCTATCAATAACGTTTAACAATTGCAAATCTTGTGAAATTCTTAGATCCTTATAGGACTCATGACACAAGCAAACATTTCACTAAATGTCAAACTGACATGTTTAGTCCCATCCTTGCCTCGGTCAAGGGCTCACCGTTGTACCGATTAAGTCATCCAATTTTAGAACATGCGAGAATAAGTCTAGGTCTCACGCATAGATAATAATCTCCTTGGGTTACAGTTCATATCCGTCTCACAAGATGCAAAAAGTAATTGCAAGTGATCTCAAACGATTGGACGGCATGACTTAAATTTGAGACGGGTATGAAAGTTTGATTTACAAATCAAAAGTGTGTACGAGGAAGCATGCATTCATCCATCATAGCACAAGTTAAAAATATTTCTTAACTTAAGTCTAATCTTGTTTTAATTTATGTGTGTCAAGTTGTCCAAGTTAAAGACTAATATAAAACCTAAGTGGAAGTATTATTAGTTTAGACAATACATAAAATAAATAACATTCATAACATGTTATGAATTATTATGAAAACAAGATTTTTGTTTTAATTCGTATTTAAACTTTAGACTAAATCAAAGATTTAGTTTTATAAATGGTTTGTGATTGGTATCAAGTTTTATAAAAACATTTGCAAGTTATAGCAAGATATCAAGCAAATAAGCAACCACACAACCACAAGTATGCAAAGCCTCGAACCGATGAAAAACCTAAGCTTGATCTCGTGAGCCATCACGAGGACCAAGAAGTCAACTAAGGGTAAGTCAACACAACCACAAAGTGGGCTACCTGTAACACCCCATTTTGGAAATGGAATATTACGCATATCATGGCGTGTCATCAAAGCATACAAGGATAAATGTCTAAGCATTATTCAACCATAAAAGGAAATACCGGAATCAAACATCGGTATCCCAAAGTAAAGCTCATCACACACAAACATAATTACTGTAAAAGGAAGGACGAAACAATGTCCAAAGCAACTGTATCAAAGTAAAGGAAATGCATAAAGTAAAGAAAGACAGTAAAGCTTCCAGTCCATATGCACCTACGTTTGAGATCTACGAGCGTCCCTGAGTACCTGCCGTTTTGGGAACATGAAAAGGAAAACGGCTGAGCAAGACGCTCAGTGCACGGATGTACAATAAAGCATGATATAGGATAAGCATGTAACATATAACAGCGGAAGACTAAATACTGAGTAAACTGGTTAAGTATCATGAAAACTGGTTTTATAGTTTGAAAATCCTTATGTTTAACCTGTGAAAACTGTTTTAACATATATATACCATAGCCCATATAGGTCATGAAAAGGTCACGTGCATGAATACTTGGAGGGGTGACCTCATCATGCAGATTAGAGGGGATGCCTCTAATCAATATACTGATTTGGGTAGGAGGGATCAGCTCCTTGTGAAGGGTGTAAGGCACACACCACATTCACCATGATAAACTGAATAAAACATGTAACTAGGATGCACCCATACGCCCCGACTGATATAATAATATGGCCAAACTGAAAAGGGACGCCACGAGCAATCACTCCGCCGTGGGGAAGTCATAACATCGGTGCCTCCAATGCTATGGTTATGGTACCTCCATAACTAGGTGAAACTGGTCATGCTTGTATATGGCTATAGTTTATGCTAAATTAACATAAGCAGTTCAAAACAATAAAACAAATGCTGGGGAAAACAGTTGGCTGCATACGGGGAAATCCTAATAAGGAAAGAATGTCCATACTGAAAGGACGGGAATCCGTACCTCAAGTCCAGTGAAATGAACGGAAGAAAGACTCCTACTTCTGGATCACTAACGCTACATGAATACACACGTGTATAAGTATCGATTCACTGATTACGTACTGGGTTCTGTGTCTTGTTATAGCTGATTTGGTATGTTTTAGGTCATGGTTCACTGTTTAAAGCCTTAAACTGTGTTTATCTTGTATTTCTGGTTTATCTGATTAAGTATTACTGTTGTTTCATGCATTAATATACTTACTGTATAATAATAAGTAACTTTCCAAAAATAGCAGGTTTCCAAAAATAGAAAGTTTCCAAAAATAGAAAGTTTCCAAAAATAGAAAGTTTCCAAAAATAGAAAGTTACCAAAAATAGAAGGTTTCCAAAAATAGAAAGATTCCAAAAATAGAAAGTTTCCAAAAATAGAAAGTTTCCAAAAATAGAATTTACTGCCTAAAATAGATTAGTTTCTAAAAATAGAAAGTTTCCAAAAATAGATCAGCTGCCTTAATTAAATAAGTTTCCATATATAGAAGGTTTCCATAATTAGATTAGCTGCCTGAATTAGATTGATTTCCATATATAGAAGGTTTCCATAATTAGATTAGTTGCCTTATTTAATTAAGTTTCTATAAATAGAAGTTTCCATAATTAGAATTAAGCTGATTTCATAAGCTAACATATAAGTCTAAGTGTCATAAGCTTACTACTTAAGTCATATGATATAGTGTATAGTTTAATTATTATTTCATGTATTTTAATTAAACTATAGGTTAAGCATTTTAATTAAAGTGTAACATGTATTAATTAAAATGAAATGAAAATACTTAGGTTAAAATGTGTATTATTATTAATAATAATATAACCTAAGTCATGTCTAAATTAATTAATTATAGGCATGTTTTAATAATTAATTAATTATAACTTATAACATAAAAATACTTAGGTTAAATTAATGTCATGATAAACTAATAATTAAAATAACCTAAGTCATGATTTAATTAATATTTCATGTTATTAATTAATTATATCCTAAGTTCATGATTCATAAAAATTACATGTAGCATAGATCATGATTTTAACCAACGAACCGTGAACCGGGTATGAATTCGACACCGTACCCCGGGCCAAACCCGGGGCACACGTGTCCCCTTGCTGCCGTGGGTCCCACATGAGCCAACCAAGACCATTTGTGGTCTTGGTGGTGGCGGCAATAGCAAACCAAACCCCCCTCGGGTTTGTTTTGCTAGGCGGCTAGAAACAAACACCCCTTTAAATCATTCCTTGATTTTATTTAATACCAAAACATGTTAGATCAATGATTAATTATCTTGTTTTCATAAGAAAAATAATAACATGTTCATGAAAATAATCAAAGATCAAAAGAATTAAAAAGAATTAAAAAGAAGGGTTAGAAAGGTATACCACTATGTAGCTTGGAAAAAGGATGAACAAACACGTATTCTAACACTTGTTTTTAAGATCAAAATCAATCAAACACCCCCTTATGATGGTGTATAGGTGGCGGCACAAAGGAGGCAAAAAGGAGAGGAGAAAACTCTTTTTAGGGTTTTTAGTTTATTTCTTGTAAAATGAAAATGAAAACATGTTTAACACTTTACCCCCCTTAACTTGAAAAGTCCATGGGCTAAGCCCATTTCATGCATGTGTGCCGTGGGTATGGGGGCCCCACATGGGGTACCCGTACCTTTCTCGTGTCCTGATGTTTCGTGTTCGTTCGTGGTTAAACGTGCTCGTGTTTAACGTGTTTCTGTTTCTTTTAACGTGTCGTTTATCGTAAACTTAACGCTCGTACATATATTATAAGTATTTACGTAATTATCTTAGTTAGTATTTTAAATGGTGTTCATGATTTAATTATGTTCACGTGATATATCATTAACTGTTTATCATGGGTTCGTACGTAATCGATACTTGTCATGACATACACGTATGCACTTGCTTGATTATTAGCACATGAATGTGATCAATACTACATGAGGTAAGTTTTAATCTAGAACGTACGGTCTTAAGGGCACTATTCATGGTAAAAGCATGCGGGTTTTACAATTCTTCCCCCCTAAAAAGAATAATTCGTCCCCGAATTATAGATAAAGTAAGCTGAATAGAAGTGACATACCCGAACTCAAAATATGAAGTGTGGGTAAGAAGCCCGGATAGACTCCTCTGTTTCCCAAGTGGCTTCCCGCTCGGTATGGTCCCTCCAAAGGATCTTGACGAAAGGAATCGTCTTCCTTCTCATGACTCGTTCTTGCCTGTCGAGTACTCGTTCGGGTTCTTCTATAAACGTGAGATCTTCACGTATCTGTTCCAGTGGATACTGAACCATGTGAAGGGGATGATAATTGTACCCTCTGAGTAAGGACACATGGAACACGTTATGCACGTGTGAAAGCTGAGGAGGTAACGCCAATCGGTAAGATACTTCGCCGATTCGTTCAACGATATCAAACGGTCCGATGAACCGAGGACTGAGTTTTCCTTTGATTCCGAAGCGTTTAACACCACGTGCCGGCGAAACCTTGAGGAAGACGTGATCTCCCACATTAAAATGTATGTCCCTACGATGCTTATCGGCGTAACACTTCTGACGTGATCGTGCTTCTTGCAGTTTCTGTTTAGCTACCTCAATCTTCTCATTGGTCATTTCTATAATCTCTGGTCCTTCGAGTGTTCGCTCTCCCACTTGATCCCAGCAAGTTGGAGCGCGACACTTTCTGCCATACAACATTTCGAAAGGAGCACATTTGATACTTGCGTGCCAGCTGTTGTTGTATGCAAACTCGACTAAACAGATGTAATCGTCCCAATCACCTGTCCATTCCAACGCACACGACCTTAACATATCTTCCAATGTCTGAATTGTTCGCTCCGATTGTCCGTCCGTTTGAGGATGAAAGGCTGTGCTCAGCTTAAGTTGTGTACCCCAAGCTTTTTGCAGACCTTTCCAGAATCGCGACGTGAAACGAGGATCTCTGTCTGAGACGATGCTGGAGGGAGTGCCGTGGAGTCTCATGATCTCCCTTCTGTACGTATCTGCGAGTTTACTTACCGGATCTTCCTTGCGTATCGGTAAGAAATGAGCTGATTTGGTGAGTCGATCAACGATGATCCAAATAGCATCGTGCTTCTTCTTGGTAGGCGGAAGACCGGTAACAAAATCCATGGTGATTTTGTCCCACTTCCACTCTGGAATATCCAACGGTTGAAGGAGACCGCCAGATCGCTGATGTTCAATCTTAACCTGCTGACAGGTAAGACATTTGGAGACATACGTGGCTACATCCTGTTTCATACCACTCCACCAAAAGTGCTGTCTGATGTCATGGTACATTTTTGTCGACCCAGGATGTATAGAAAATGGGGAGCTGTGAGCTTCAGCTAACAATGCTTCCCGGAGTTCTTGATTATCAGGAACACAAAGTCTCGTGCCCTGCCAAACGATACCGTCTGCGTCCATTCTGAATTCTGTCTGCTTCTCCAAATTCTGAATTATCGCCCAAATCTCTCCATCATCCTTCTGCGCTTCCTTGATCCTAGTCAGTAACTCAGGTTCTACTGTAAGATTCGCCCAGTATCCGTGCTGCCCACGTACCATGATTTCAATGTCAAGCCGCTCCAAGTCCCTTATGTTTTGCTCCTTGATCTCAATGCCGTTTATCATTCCGGACTTTCTGCTGAGTGCATCTGCTACTACATTAGCTTTCCCGGGATGATATTGTAGGTTAATATCATAATCCTTCAACAGTTCCAACCATCTCCTTTGTCTCATGTTCAATTCTCGCTGTGTGAAGATATACTTCAAGCTCTTGTGATTCGTGAAAATGTCGCATGATTCTCCGTATAAGTAATGCCTCCATATCTTCAATGCGAACACCACTGCAGCAAGTTCCAGGTCATGCGTAGGGTAGTTTTCTTCATAGGGCTTAAGCTGCCGTGAAGCATACGCGATCACTTTCCCATGTTGCATGAGAACACAGCCCAGTCCCTTCCCCGATGCATCGCTATAGATCTGAAATCCACCTGTACCAGATGGGAGAGTAAGAATAGGTGCAGATACTAACTTCTGCTTTAGGTCTTCGAAGCTCTTCTCTCGATCTTCCGTCCAGACGAATTTCTCTCCTTTCCGCATCAGTTTGGTGAGAGGCAATGCCAGTCGAGAAACGTTCTCCACGAATCTTCGATAATATCCAGCTAAGCCTAAGAAACTGCGGACTTCTGTCGCTGATGTTGGTCTTGGCCATTTAGTGATAGCCTCAACCTTCGCTGGGTCCATAGTGATCCCTTCTGCTGATACAATGTGACCTAAGAACGCCACCTTGTTTAACCAGAACTCAC
The DNA here is from genome assembly GCA_025667525.1 of Glebionis coronaria. Lineage (NCBI taxonomy): Eukaryota > Viridiplantae > Streptophyta > Magnoliopsida > Asterales > Asteraceae > Glebionis > Glebionis coronaria. The sequence goes on from CM046882.1 coordinate 305,879,706, forward strand.
ACTTGGAGAATTTCGCATACAGCTGCTTCTGACGAAGAATCTGTAGTACAGTACGGAGATGATCTTCGTGTTCCTCCGTGGACTTTGAGAATATCAAGATGTCATCGATGAATACAATGACAAATTTATCAAGGAATTCATGAAAGATTCTGTTCATTAGATCCATGAATACTGCTGGAGCGTTAGTCAGGCCGAATGGCATGACTACAAACTCATAATGGCCATAGCGGGTACGAAAAGCAGTCTTGGCAATATCCTGCTCTTTAACCCTTAGCTGATGGTAGCCTGACCTTAGATCGATCTTTGAGAAGTGTTTGGCTCCTTGAAGTTGGTCAAACAGATCGTCTATACGTGGCAGTGGATATCTGTTGCGGATGGTAATCTTATTAAGTTCACGGTAGTCAATGCAAAGTCGCATGCTGCCGTCCTTCTTCTTAACGAACAAGACCAGTGCGCCCCATGGAGATGCGCTCGGTCTAATGAACCCTCGTTCAAGAAGTTCCTGCAATTGGTCCTTCAGTTCTTTTAGCTCTATGGGAGCCATACGATACGGAGCCTTAGAGATTGGCTCAGCTCCTGGAACAAGGTCGATGTTGAACTCCACTTCTCTTGCAGGTGGTATGCCTGGAAGTTCATCTGGAAAGACGTCTTGAAATTCCGAAACTACTGGTTGATCCTGAATCGATGGGGGTTCAGCATCCATGTCATGAACCGTAGCGAGATAACCTTCGCAGCCATGTGACAGTAATGCACGTGCTTGCAAGGTAGATATGACTTGTACAGACCGTCCGGGTATGAACCCGTTATGGATGTACTCTGGTGCATTAATGTCGCCGAAGATCACTCGATAAGAGTGGCAGTCTATGGTAGCATGGTGCTTGGATAGCCAATCCATGCCGAGAATCATATCAAACTCAATCATGTCTAGAGGAAGTGCATCTACTGCACGAACTTTATCGTCAAACTCTAAAGGAAGACTCTTGTATACATGAGTTATTAATACAGAGTCCCTCAGAGGCGTGGAAATGGTAAGCTTAGTTTCTAATGGCAAGGGAAGTGTCCTGATGTTCTTAGCATAAGTAGTGGAAACAACTGAATGAGTGGCACCCGTGTCGAAAAGAACACATGCAGCCTGGCCGTACATATACAAAATTCCAGTAATGGTACCTGTAGATTTGTTTGCCTGATCGCGCGATGTCGTGTAGACACGCCCAGTGGTAGGAGGCGGTTTAGTATCAGCATGACCCGAAGTACCCTCCATTTCACCCTTACGGCAATCTCTCATACGATGGCCAGGGAGGCCGCACTTGTAGCACGCGTCGGAGTCACGACGACATGGGCCAGGGTGTCTGCGATGGCAGGTGCTGCAAAGAGGATGAGTGAATCCTCCAGCAGGAGTCCTTGCTTGCTGAGGGCCTGCTGATGACAGAACGTGTTAAGAATAAGGTATATGCACGAGTATAGGACGTAAACGTCGTAAGATGCTTACCAGTGTTAGCTGAACGGTTGGGCTGAGAACCCCTGTGGTTCTGGTCCCTTCCGTTACCGTGGTTCCTGGTAGAGATTAACATAGTGTCAGCATGAGAGATATAACATGAAATCATAAGAAGATGCGTAAATAGTAGGACCTGCTGTTGTTGGACTGTCCCGCATTGTTACGGTAATTGTCATTACCGCTGCGCCTTTCCACAACAGAACGGTCGTTAGAGTGACCGCTTCCTTTGGGCTGATTGGGCTGCTGCTGAGTAGCCGGCTGAGACCGGTCCCCAGTTTTCTGCCTGGAAGATACAGTTTAAGAGATGATTATAGAACATAAGACGATAGGATGCGGTCTGGTTAACGCTAGAACATGAAATGTTTTACCTCTTGTCGGGTCTTTCTGCTTCCCCGAACTCATCACGTTCCTGCAACATCTCAAGCTTTCTTGCTGCGTCAGCCACTTGTGCTATCGTATTGAACGTAGCACATACTAGATTGTTCGCAACCGAGGTGCGAAGTGCCCACCTGAAATGGTGTGCCTGCTCCTCAGGAGTACCAGCCGCTGCTCCTAGAAAACCAGCAAGGCGAAGAAAGCGCTGCATGAATTCATTGCTATTCTCGCCCTGTCTCTGGCGTATCCCGTGGTATTCACGCTTGAGTTTGTCCTGCTCTGCCTTAGGAAAGAACTGTTCCATCACTCTCTCCTTGAATTGGGCCCATGTCAAACCAGCGACCCATTCATCACCTCCTTCTGACTGTGTCAAAGCTAGCCACCAGTTGAGTACATCGCCTTCAAACCTGTAGCACGCCAATCTTGCCTTGAAGGCGGGGTCACATCCCATAGCATTGAAGATTTTCTCAATGTGAGTCAGCCAGCTTTCAGCATCGCTGGGGCTATCAGTCTTTTCAAAAGCTCTAGGACGGATCTTGTTAAATCGTTCCAACCATACTGCTAGAGTCACTGGGGGAGGAGGAGGAGGAGGTGCCTGATTCTGCGGCTGCTGATTATTCGCAGCTTGGACTTCAGCACGAATGTCATTCCTCAGTTGAGGAAGTAAGGCTTGCATGGCAGCCTGAATCGCAGCATTGAGCTGCTCTTGCTCGCGTGTGAGAACCATCTGACAGTATAACATAAACATATGATTAACAGTTCAAACATAAAATATATAAAAGAAAAATTTTATGCCAAAATTTCACGAGAAAAATTTTATGCAAGAAAATCTTTGTATGAATGCATGATGCAGTTTTATGAAAACTTTTGATGCTCGAGAGTGAACGCCTTCGGTCAGTTCACTCAAAATAAAATACATATCGAGGGGACGCCTATGGGTCGGTCCCAAATCTAAAAGTTTCGATAAAACACATGCGACTAAATAGGGCCAGTCCTGTACCAACCATTACTTAGTCAAAAACCCTGTAACAATGACATGTATATGTATGCTTGAAAATGATGAATGCATGAAAACAACTGTCAGTTCTAGGAAGACCGTAGTGACTACCCACTAATCACAGGTCATATTTGAGAGCCTACAGGTCGAAACCTTGGCGCTCTGATACCATAATTGTAACACCCCATTTTGGAAATGGAATATTACGCATATCATGGCGTGTCATCAAAGCATACAAGGATAAATGTCTAAGCATTATTCAACCATAAAAGGAAATACCGGAATCAAACATCGGTATCCCAAAGTAAAGCTCATCACACACAAACATAATTACTGTAAAAGGAAGGACGAAACAATGTCCAAAGCAACTGTATCAAAGTAAAGGAAATGCATAAAGTAAAGAAAGACAGTAAAGCTTCCAGTCCATATGCACCTACGTTTGAGATCTACGAGCGTCCCTGAGTACCTGCCGTTTTGGGAACATGAAAAGGAAAACGGCTGAGCAAGACGCTCAGTGCACGGATGTACAATAAAGCATGATATAGGATAAGCATGTAACATATAACAGCGGAAGACTAAATACTGAGTAAACTGGTTAAGTATCATGAAAACTGGTTTTATAGTTTGAAAAGCCTTATGTTTAACCTGTGAAAACTGTTTTAACATATATATACCATAGCCCATATAGGTCATGAAAAGGTCACGTGCATGAATACTTGGAGGGGTGACCTCATCATGCAGATTAGAGGGGATGCCTCTAATCAATATACTGATTTGGGTAGGAGGGATCAGCTCCTTGTGAAGGGTGGAAGGCACACACCACATTCACCATGATAAACTGAATAAAACATATAACTAGGATGCACCCATACGCCCCGACTGATATAATAATATGGCCAAACTGAAAAGGGACGCCACGAGCAATCACTCCGCCGTGGGGAAGTCATAACATCGGTGCCTCCAATGCTATGGTTATGGTACCTCCATAACTAGGTGAAACTGGTCATGCTTGTATATGGCTATAGTTTATGCTAAATTAACATAAGCAGTTCAAAACAATAAAACAAATGCTGGGGAAAACAGTTGGCTGCATACGGGGAAATCCTAATAAGGAAAGAATGTCCATACTGAAAGGACGGGAATCCGTACCTCAAGTCCAGTGAAATGAACGGAAGAAAGACTCCTACTTCTGGATCACTAACGCTACATGAATACACACGTGTATAAGTATCGATTCACTGATTACGTACTGGGTTCTGTGTCTTGTTATAGCTGATTTGGTATGTTTTAGGTCATGGTTCACTGTTTAAAGCCTTAAACTGTGTTTATCTTGTATTTCTGGTTTATCTGATTAAGTATTACTGTTGTTTCATGCATTAATATACTTACTGTATAATAATAAGTAACTTTCCAAAAATAGCAGGTTTCCAAAAATAGAAAGTTTCCAAAAATAGAAAGTTTCCAAAAATAGAAAGTTTCCAAAAATAGAAAGTTACCAAAAATAGAAGGTTTCCAAAAATAGAAAGTTTCCAAAAATAGAAAGTTTCCAAAAATAGAAAGTTTCCAAAAATAGAATTTACTGCCTAAAATAGATTAGTTTCTAAAAATAGAAAGTTTCCAAAAATAGATCAGCTGCCTTAATTAAATAAGTTTCCATATATAGAAGGTTTCCATAATTAGATTAGCTGCCTGAATTAGATTGATTTCCATATATAGAAGGTTTCCATAATTAGATTAGTTGCCTTATTTAATTAAGTTTCTATAAATAGAAGTTTCCATAATTAGAATTAAGCTGATTTCATAAGCTAACATATAAGTCTAAGTGTCATAAGCTTACTACTTAAGTCATATGATATAGTGTATAGTTTAATTATTATTTCATGTATTTTAATTAAACTATAGGTTAAGCATTTTAATTAAAGTGTAACATGTATTAATTAAAATGAAATGAAAATACTTAGGTTAAAATGTGTATTATTATTAATAATAATATAACCTAAGTCATGTCTAAATTAATTAATTATAGGCATGTTTTAATAATTAATTAATTATAACTTATAACATAAAAATACTTAGGTTAAATTAATGTCATGATAAACTAATAATTAAAATAACCTAAGTCATGATTTAATTAATATTTCATGTTATTAATTAATTATATCCTAAGTTCATGATTCATAAAAATTACATGTAGCATAGATCATGATTTTAACCAACGAACCGTGAACCGGGTATGAATTCGACACCGTACCCCGGGCCAAACCCGGGGCACACGTGTCCCCTTGCTGCCGTGGGTCCCACATGAGCCAACCAAGACCATTTGTGGTCTTGGTGGTGGCGGCAATAGCAAACCAAACCCCCCTCGGGTTTGTTTTGCTAGGCGGCTAGAAACAAACACCCCTTTAAATCATTCCTTGATTTTATTTAATACCAAAACATGTTAGATCAATGATTAATTATCTTGTTTTCATAAGAAAAATAATAACATGTTCATGAAAATAATCAAAGATCAAAAGAATTAAAAAGAATTAAAAAGAAGGGTTAGAAAGGTATACCACTATGTAGCTTGGAAAAAGGATGAACAAACACGTATTCTAACACTTGTTTTTAAGATCAAAATCAATCAAACACCCCCTTATGATGGTGTATAGGTGGCGGCACAAAGGAGGCAAAAAGGAGAGGAGAAAACTCTTTTTAGGGTTTTTAGTTTATTTCTTGTAAAATGAAAATGAAAACATGTTTAACACTTTACCCCCCTTAACTTGAAAAGTCCATGGGCTAAGCCCATTTCATGCATGTGTGCCATGGGTATGGGGGCCCCACATGGGGTACCCGTACCTTTCTCGTTTCCCGATGTTTCGTGTTCGTTCGTGGTTAAACGTGCTCGTGTTTAACGTGTTTCTGTTTCTTTTAACGTGTCGTTTATCGTAAACTTAACGCTCGTACATATATTATAAGTATTTACGTAATTATCTTAGTTAGTATTTTAAATGGTGTTCATGATTTAATTATGTTCACGTGATATATCATTAACTGTTTATCATGGGTTCGTACGTAATCGATACTTGTCATGACATACACGTATGCACTTGCTTGATTATTAGCACATGAATGTGATCAATACTACATGAGGTAAGTTTTAATCTAGAACGTACGATCTTAAGGGCACTATTCATGGTAAAAGCATGCGGGTTTTACACTACCACTTGCTCCAAGACCATCAAGAGCAAGTAGAAACCAAAATGAACATGAGGCCCAAATCTGCCAAAACAATTCAGTCGACTTCTAGAGCCCAAAACCCATAGAAGGAATCTTCCTTAGCCTGAGGTCCAGTTGAGACTTTTGAAGGCCCATGAGTTGTGAATCAGCACACCAAATTTGGGCTTCTATCTCCTTATAGAACTCCGGGAAATCACGTTTTAGTGCAGGTCACTCAGTAGCTCCGAATTTCACAATATGTCTTTAATTTTTTAGCCATTCCCATCCAAGCATCGGTTACAAATGATTTTTGACTAAAAACATTTAACCTATCATTAACCTACTGTAAAGTGCCCAAACAATCGCTATAACCAACATCAAAAACATATTACTGAAGCCGAAACAATGGCAAATCCCCAAAACTAAAATTAAATGCAAATCAATACACAACATGTCCTATTTGGTATAGGTTTTCATCGGATTTGCATAAGAAACATAATAATACCACAAGATTATGAATATAACAAGGTGTTGGCTAATTCCATAACCAAACATGCATGTATTTGCCATGGATACAAAATAAACAACAAGATACACTTGTTAGCCAACGAAATCGAAGAAATAATCAACAATTAAGTAAACCCCCGATTGGTACGTATAACCGATGAACTTAGGATATTAAAACCACATTTTAAACACCTTATAATAATCATATAATTAAAGAAATCATGTCCATAGGGCTGTTCTAAAACCGATTCACAAATCGTGCCAAAACACGCATTTTTTGGTCATTTTATACGTACCAGCAACAAAACTAATTAAGATATGCGTAACCCGTGGCCATGGAATAAAAAAATACAGATCATAAGACCATATTATGGTCTGTTTTAACACGAAAATTAAGCCCTTGGGCCTGTTTTATTTTTTTTCTTTATTAATCCTCCAAAAACACGCGATTTGGCCACTTTTACGCATACCCGATAATCATATGACATCATATGATGGCTCGTGATACCACTATAGGTGATTATCCATATAAACATGATATGAATAAATAATAAACGCAGCGGAAAGATCACCTATCAACGGATCCATAGAGTCATATGATTAATCAATAAAAGGGACATAAAAGTATACCTTTGTAGCGTGATTCGGTAAGATCGAACGGAGACCATCACGAACACATGATCTAACCAAGAAACCAATGAAATATGAAACCAAGTGATCAAAATAGATCACCTCTATATGTATCCACACCACACATCCTTGTATACCAATAGATGCTAGTCTTAAACCCCGTAACCTAGTAACACCCTTTGAATAAACAAGATTCAAAGATGGAGATCATTACAAAACATAAACCCACGGTTTTTTCATCTCAAAACCGTGCAAATCCCAATTAGAGGAAAGAGGGAGGATTTTTGGTAATGTGTTTAATGTAATAAATTAGAGTTTTTACCTAATAACTCATATTTATCACAAATGTAACTCCTTCCTCTTTTCATCTTAATGGGCTGGACTCAATGGGCTTTGTATGGGCCTTGCCATACACTTTTACAAGTCTAATAACTAAGTAAACTACTAGTCGTTAGAAGCCCAATAATGATCTCGAGTTACGAAGGTTGTTTATATAACGTAAATACGATAAACACGATATAATCAAATGGTACCTCAGTGTATATGTGTGTGACCCCATAGGCCCATATGTGTCTAGCCGTATAATTAGTTGTTATGACACGAGCATACTCCAACAGTAAGTTCCTCTAGGGAGTATTCAGCCTAAATACTCAAGTATAAACAAATATTAGTGCGTCAAGGTAATCAGGACGGGGATAGTCAATCCCGATGGATCCACCCACAACATTCGCGCTTGGTAACATGATTAATTAACGGTTCATGACCAGGAGAGGAAACTCAAGGCTAGACTAAAAAGCAATAATAATATCGAAAGTTTGGAAAGCATACACGTTCTGGATATCATACAAGTTCTGGATAGCATATAGTTTTTAAATGCTTGTGTTCCACCATGTAAAATCTCACCCCGTGTTTAGAAACCATGTATAAGTAAAAAGGGGCTATGAACTCACCTTAGCCACGAGGTAAGTCAATCACGATACTCAGCAACTGAGTAGAAACAATGGTAGTGAGACGATCACCGATGATATGGATGCCCGGGAAACATGAAAACCGTAACCTATCACAATAAGGCGCGCGTTAAGACTCGAACTCAAATATCGATATATAGCAAATATAATATGACTCAAATGTTTTCAAAGTATTCGTATTTCAATACTATTGACACGAACCAAATGAATCCACACTATCCCATTAATTCAACACTACTCGTTCAAACACTTGTATACTTGAAATTGACCCGTCATATGACGCCAAGTCAACGGGCAAGTCAAAATATCACTTTACCTTATTCGGACCAGTAGTTAAGTCATTTATATAATAACTAAACACTTGAGTAAGTCACAATGTCCAATAGTGAATACTCAACTCACGTCACACGAGCATTGAACTTTGTGTCCAAAATACAATAAGCAAGTACACCCCGAATGTACACACCGATCTACCCTATCTAGATTTGTTCGATTTAGATGAAATTTGGTGTCAAGGTCACTTATAACCTATATAAGACCCTACCAAAATTTGAGCCAACGTTCATACTATAAAACCCATCAGCTCGACACTTTACTCGACTCCAAATTTAGGACTTGTTTTATAAAACCGTATATACCACTTTAAAAGTACTAACTTGACAATCCGCCTTTTAAAACCACTACTAGACTCATCAAATTAAGTTTATAGATTTTGAAAACCAGTAGTACCCATTATCTAACCAAGCAAAGTCCCCGAGAGTCGACCTAAAATCAGCCACAATTTCGGATTGTGCCGATTTACGTCTCCCGGTACACGAATACTAAAACTAGCATAACTTTTGACTCGTAATGTAACACCCCATTTTGGAAATGGAATCTTACGCATAATCATGGTGTGTCATCAAAGCATACAAGGATAAATGTCTAAGCATTATTTGACCATAAAAGGGAAATACCGGAATCAAACATCGGTAACCCCAAGGTAGAGCTCATCACACACAAACATAAATACTGTAAAAGGAAAGGACGAAACAATGTCCATTGAAAGCTGTATTAAAGTAAAGGAAATGCATAAAGTAAAGAAAGACAGTAAAGCTTCCAATCCATATGCACGTACGTTTGAGATCTACGAGCGTCCCTGAGTACCTGCTGTTTTGGGAACATGAAAAGGAAAACGGCTGAGCAAGACGCTTAGTGCACGGATGTACAATATAGCATGAAATAGGATAAGCATGTAACATATAACAGCGGAAGACTAAGTTCTGAGTAAACTGGTTAAGTATTAAGAAAACTGGTTTTATAGTTTGAAAAGCCTTATGTTTATCTTATGAAAACTGTTTTAACATAAATATACCATAGCCCATATAGGTCATGAAAAGGTCACGTGCATGAATACTTGGAGGGGTGACCTCATCATGCTGATTAGAGGGGATGCCTCTAATTAATATACTGGTCTGGGTAGGAGGGATCAACTCCTTGTGAAGGATGCAAGGCACACACCACATTCACCATGAAATACTGAATAAAACATGTAACTAGGATGCACCCATACGCCCCACATGATATAATAATATGGCCAAAACTGAAAGGGACGCCACGAGCAATCACTCTGCCGTGGGGAAGTCATAACATTGGTGCCTCCAATGTTATGGTTATTGTACCTCCATAACTAGGTGAAACTGGTCATGCTTGTATATGGCTATAGATTATGCTAATTAAACATAAGCAGTTCAAAACAATAAAACAAATACTGGGGAAAAACAGTTGGCTGCATACGGGGAAATCCTAATAAGGAAAGAATGTCCTTACTAAAAGGACGGGAATCCGTACCTCAAGTCCAGTGAATGAACGGAAGGAAGACTCCTACTTCTGGATCACTAACGCTACATGAATACACACGTGCATAAGTATCGAATCACTGATTACGTACTGGGTTTTATGTCTCATCTTAGCTTACTTTGTATGTTTTAGGTCATGGTTTACTGTTTAAAGCCCTATCTGTGTTTACCTTGTACTCTGATTAATCTGATAAAGTATTACTGGTAATTCATGTATTATTATACTTACTGTGTAATAATAAGTAACTTTCCAAAAATAGCAGGTTTCCAAAAATAGAAAGTTTCCAAAAATAGAAAGTTTCCAAAAATCGAAAGTTTCTAAAAATAGAAAGTTACCAAAAATAGAAAGTTTCCAAAAATAGAAAGTTTCCAAAAATAGAAAGTTTCCAAAAATAGAAAGTTTCCAAAAATAGAAAGTTTCCTAAAATAGAATTTACTGCTTAATATAGATTAGTTTCTAAAAATAGAAAGTTTCCAAAAATAGATCAGCTGCCTTAATTAAATAAGTTTCCATATATAGAAGGTTTCCATGATTAGATTAGCTGCCTGAAATAGATAGATTTCCATATATAGAAGGTTTCCATTAATAGATTAGTTGCCTTATTTAATTAAGTTTCTATAAATAGAAGTTTCCATAATTAGAATTAAGCTGGTTACATAAGCTAACATATAAGTCTAAGTGTTTATAAGCTTATTTCTTAAGTCATATGATATAGTGTATAGTTTAATTATTATTTCATGTATTTTAATTAAACTATAGGTTAAGCATTTTAATTAAAGTATAACATGTTTTAATTAAAATGGAATAAAATACTTAGGTTAAAATGTGTATTATTATGTATTAATAACATAACCTAAGTCATGTCTAAATTAATTAATTATAGGCATGTTTTAAATAATTAATTAATTATAACTTATAACATAAAATACTTAGGTTAAATTAATATCATGCTAAATTAATAATTAAAAATAACCTAAGTCATGGTTTAATTAATATCTCATGTTATTAATTAATTTATATCCTAAGTTCATAATTCATAAAATTAACATGTAGCATAAATCATGATTTAACCAACGAACCATGAATCGGGCATGAACACGACACCGTACCCCGAGCCAACTCGGGGTACTTGTGTCCCCTTGCTGCCGTGGGTCCCACATGCACCAACCAAGACTAAAATGGTCTTGGTGGTAGCGGCAAAAAGCAAACCGAACCCCCTCGGGTTGGTTATACTAGGCGGCCAAAACAAACACCCTCATATATCATCCTTTGATTTTAATTAAACCCAAAACATGTTAGGTCTATGTTTAATTATCATGTTTTAACAAAAATAAAAATAACATGTTCATGAAAATAATTAAAGATTAAAAGAAATGAAAAGAAAGGTTTAGAATGATATACCAATACGTAGCTTGAAAGAGGATGAACAAACACGGTTTATAGCAATGATTTTTGTGATCAAGATCAATCAACAACCACCTTTGGTGGTCTTATGGGTGGCGGCACAAAGAGAGACCAAAAGGAGGAGAGGAAAACTTTTTTAGGTTAAATGCTTATTTCCTTGAAATGTGAAAATGAAATGAATTTTACCATAACCCCCCCTTTCATGTTAAAAGTCCATGGGCTTAGCCCACCTTGATTGGTGTGCCGTGGGTATGGGGCCCCACATGGGGTACCCGTACCTTTTCTCGTGTCCTGATGTTTCGTGTTCGTTCGTGGTTAAACGTGTTCGTGTTTAAAGTATTTCTGTTTATTTTATCATGTAGTTTATCGTATTATTTACACTCGTAATTAAGTACTTACGTAATTATTTTAGTTCGTGATTTAAAATGGTGATCATGATTTAATTATGTTCACGTGAAATATCTATTAACTGTTTATCATGAGTTTGTACGTAATCGATACTTATCATGTCATACACGTATGCACTTGCTTGATTATTAGCACATGAATGTGATCAATACTAAATAAGGTGTAAAACCCGCATGCTTTTACCATGAACAGTAACCTTAAGATCGTACGTCCTAGATTAAAACTTACCTTATTCAGTATTGATCACATTCATGTGCTAATAATCAAGCAAGTGCATACGTGTATGACATGACAAGTATCGATTACGTACGAACTCATGATAAACAATTAATAAATATGTCATGTGAACATAATTAAATCATGATCACCATTTAAAATACTAACTAAAATAATTACGTAAATACTCAGAATATATTCACGAGCGTGGAGTTTACGATAAACGACACGTTAAAAGAAACAGAAACACGTTAAACACGAGCACGTTTAACCACGAACGAACACGAAACATCGGGACACGAGAAAGGTACGGGTACCCCATGTGGGGCCCCCATACCCACGGCACACATATGAGAAATGGGCTTAGCCCATGGACTTTACAAGTTAAGGGGGGTAAAGTGTTAAACTTGTTTTCACTTTTCATTTTACAAGAAATAAACAAAAACCCTAAAAGAGTTTTTCTCCTCTCCTTTTTGCTCTCCTTGTGCCGCCACCTATACACCACCACTAGAGGGTGTTTGTTTGATTTTGATCTTAAAAACAAGTGTTAGAATACGTGTTTGTTCATCCTTTTTCCAAGCTACATAGTGGTATACCTTTCTAACCCTTCTTTTTAATTCTTTTAATTCTTTTAATCTTTGATTATTTTCATGAACATGTTATTATTTTTCTTATGAAAACAAGGTAATTAATCATTGATCTAACATGTTTTGGTATTAATTAAAATCAAAGAATGGTTTATAAGGGTGTTTGTTTTGGCCGCCTAGCAAACAAACCCGAGGGGGGGTTTGGTTTGCTATTGCCGCCACCACCAAGACCACAATTGGTCTTGGTTGGCTCATGTGAGACCCACGGCAGCAAGGGGACACGTGTGCCCCGGGTTTGGCCCGGGGTACGGTGTCGAATTCATGCCCGATTCATGGTTCGTTGGTTAAAATCATGATCTATGTTACATGTAAATTTTATGAATCATGAACTTAGGATATAATTAATTAATAACATGAAATATTAATTAAATCATGACTTAGGTTATTTTAATTATTAGTTTATCATGACATTAATTTAACCTAAGTATTTTATGTTATAAGTTATAATTAATTAATTATTAAAACATGCCTATAATTAATTAATTTAGACATGACTTAGGTTATATTATTATAAATAATAATACACATTTTAACCTAAGTATTTTCATTTCATTTTAATTAATACATGATACACTTTAATTAAAATGCTTAACCTATAGTTTAATTTAAATACATGAAATAATAATTAAACTATACACTATATCATATGACTTAAGAAATAAGCTTAAACACTTAGACTTATATGTTAGCTTATGTAATCAGCTTAATTCTAATTATGGAAACTTCTATTTATAGAAACTTAATTAAATAAGGCAACTAATCTAATTATGGAAACCTTCTATATATGGAAATCAATCTATTTCAGGCAGCTAATCTAATCATGGAAACTTTCTATATATGGAAACTTATTTAATTAAGGCAGCTGACCTATTTTTGGAAACTTTATATTTTTAGAAACTAATCTATTTTAGGCAGTAAATTCTATTTTTGGAAACTTTCTAATTTTGGAAACTTTCTATTTTTGGAAACTTTCTATTTTTGGAAACTTTCTATTTTTGGAAACTTTCTATTTTTGGTAACTTTCTATTTTTGGAAACTTTCTATTTTTGGAAACTTTCTATTTTTGGGAACTTTCTATTTTTGGAAACCTGCTATTTTTGGAAAGTTACTTATTATTACACAGTAAGTATAATAATACATGAATCACCAGTAATACTTAATCAGAGTAATCAGAATACAAGATAAACACAGTTTAAGGCTTTAAACAGTGAACCATGACCTAAAACATACCAAATCAGCTATAATGAGACACAGAACCCAGTACGTAATCAGTGAATCGATACTTATACACGTGTGTATTCATGTAGCATTAGTGATCCAGAAGTAGGAGTCTTTCTTCCGTTCATTTCACTGGACTTGAGGTACGGATTCCCGTCCTTTCAGTATGGACATTCCTTCCTTATTAGGATTTCCCCGTATGCAGCCAACTGTTTTCCCCAGCATTTGTTTTATTGTTTTGAACTGCTTATGTTAATTTAGCATAAACTATAGCCATATACAAGCATGACCAGTTTCACCTAGTTATGGAGGTACCATAACCATAGCATTGGAGGCACCGATGTTATGACTTCCCCACGGCGGAGTGATTGCTCGTGGCGTCCCTTTTCAGTTTGGCCATATTATTATATCAGGTGGGGCGTATGGGTGCATCCTAGTTACATGTTTTATTCAGTTTATCATGGTGAATGTGGTGTGTGCCTTGCACCCTTCACAAGGAGCTGATCCCTCCTACCCAAACCAGTATATTGATTAGAGGTATCCCCTCTAATCAGCATGATGAGGTCACCCCTCCAAGTATTCATGCACGTGACCTTTTCATGACCTATATGGGCTATGGTATATTTATGTTAAAACAGTTTTCACAAGATAAACATAAGGCTTTTCAAACTATAAAACCAGTTTTCTTGATACTTAACCAGTTACTCAGAACTTAGTCTTCCGCTGTTATATGTTACATGCTTATCCTATTTCATGCTTTATTGTACATCCGTGCACTGAGCGTCTTGCTCAGCCGTTACTTTCCTTTCCATGTCCCAAAACGGCAGGTACCCAAGACTCGAGCATTTGGAGGACGCACATAGGATGGAAGCTGCCAGAGACTTCTTTTCCTTTTGCCTTCATATAGTTATGCTTGTTTAGTCTTTATTCAGTTCATTTCCTTTATTTATGTTTTGGGCTTATGTTTGGGAACCGATGTTTGATTCCGGTTTTCCCTATGGTCATGTATGTTTTACTACATATCACCTTGCATGCTTTGATGACACGCCATAATCACGCGTGACATTCCATTTATCAAAATGGGGTGTTACAATTATGGTATCAGAGCCAAGGCTTCGACCTGTAGACTCTAAAACTCGACCTGTGACTAGTGGGTAGTCACCAGGAGCTTCCTAAGCCAACGATTGTTATTCCACGTATTGATGTTTCAGCGCGTTGTTGTTTTAACCATTATGTTTTCAGCACCTTTTTGTTTTAGCCATGACGTTTTCAGCACCTTGTTGTTTTCACCATGATGTTTTCACCAGTATCGTCTTACTAATATGGAATGAACAACCGTCATCCATACTTAGTTATGTGTCAGTGTCTATGCATGATGTTCCTAGTGAACTGTGATTATGTGAACTGAACCCCAGTAGTTCATAATTTTCACATAAAATTTTTTCTGTTAAGTTTTGACAATGACTTTTAATTATTATGTTCCATGCATTCATGCATTTATATCATATGTCATCTGTTGCAGGAATTTTGACTAAGTAATGGTTGGTACAGGACTGGCCCTATTTAGTCGCATGTGCTTTTATCGAAACTTTTAACTTTGGGACCGACCCATAGGCGTCCCCTCGCCATGTCTTTTGTTTTGGAACCGACCCATAGGCGTTCCCTCGCACATATAAAGGTTTTATAAACTACATTATGCATTCATGCACTGTTTTCTTGCATAAAATTTTTCTCATGATTTAAATTGGCATAAAATTTTTTTTTTTCATGTCCCATCATAAGTTATTATGTCTTTATGTCAAGTATGCCTTTATACTGTCATGGTTAACTTCAGTTTCATGCTGATTATGTTATACACTTCTTCGTAATAGATGGTTTCGTGTTTCCTCGTGATAATTACGTCTTCATGTTGATTATGTTTCACGCCTCTTTTGTTATTTACGTTGTGCTGCAAGACATTGTTAGATTTCTTGAATCATGCTTTCATGATAGTCATGGTTGGTTTCCATTGATCATGCTGTCAGGCAAATCATCGTTGAATTTTGTGTAACCACACTTTAGCGTTTCTCTATGCAACCAGAATGATGTCTATGCTAATACTGTCAGGTTATCATGATGGTTTTCTTAACCGTTTAACCGGTTTACCTTCCTTAAATCATGACAAATGAACGAGTCCATACCGATCATTCCATGTGCATTCCATGTGTACTCCACGTACCGTAATTCATGTGTATTAATCCATGTGTATTCTACTTGCAATACTTCACGAGTATTCGCTAGTCGATTCTAAATCATCTCAGGCGTATGTTCACTTGCTGATATTCTACAAGGTTGTCGATGCCGCTCATAGCTTGGAGATGTTACTGAAGGTTGATGCTGCTGATGTTGGGAGACGCTACGAGATGCTGATGCTGATGCTGTTCACAACCTGGAGATCCTAAAAGACGAAGACAAAGGCGTCGGAGCAAAGCAATTGGACGAGAAGATGCTTCACCATCAGACAATTCCCATCAATCATTGTCCCAAATTCATAATTACATGTCACACGTCGTTCGGCTGTCATTTCAGCCATATGAGTGCAAACCAGTACCAGCCGGCCACTCAGCTAAATAGTTACATGAGTCACTGTCATGAGAATGACCGTCATGGAACCGACAGACAAGATGATAGTAACCACTACTATGACAGCAACTATCCTAGAAATCACAACCGAGGCTCCGGCCACGGACGTGATCAGACATACAAATGATCAGTAACCCACCCGATCCGCCAATTCTGGCATTTTAACCTAATATTTGTAGTTCTAATTGTTTCACATCTCGAGACACATGTCAAGACATCAGTCAAGACACATGTCTCACGTATACTTTCTGAGGACACATGTCAAGATACCAGTCAAGACATATGTCACGCTTACATTTCTCAGGACACGAGTCAAGACACATGACTCACGTCTAATTATGGAACATTTCTAAGAAATTCAGGGTACCCTCCAAGGGTATATCCATTTTGTTGTGCCATGTATTAATCAGGCCACAAGAATTTCAATACCATTACCGGCGCATCAGTGAGAACTATCATGTTGCCGATGTCACTTTCATTTCTTTCACCATAGTTCATATATTCCTGACCATGAAGGACGCCGTTCGTATTCCCACGTATACGAAGATTTTTCCGTCATTTTAATGATGAGATCCAAGCTGCTAACGCATTTTCCTCGGACAGACACGAGATGAATTTTTTTTTTTATCTTAATTATAGACTATGAACAGCACACCATGCTATGATTCATAATTATGTACAGTAACGTTCAGGCTCCTGAATACATTCAGCTTGATTTTCCATCCGAAAATCTTTACAAATTATCTATGCTTTTCAAGCACGTGCTTTTTAACCATATTGCTAAAATTTTCTAGCTGTCAGTAACCCACGACTACTAAGGTCCTTTTACGCATAACCAACGGATTATTCCAAAATTGTTCCTTACACTCCAGAAGAACCTTCTAGGAGAAGGATGGTACCATGAGATTATGTGTCGACTACCGTTGACTTAAACAAATCACCATTCATGACCGTTATTCTCCTCCACGTATTGACAACATGTCCAATCGACCTTATAGTGTTAATCACTTTTCCAAGATCGAACTCACGATCATGCTGCCAACAGGGTCGAGTGAAAAAGCAGGACCTGTCCATGACTGCTATTCGTACACGACTCGGTCATGCTAGATGTATGATTTTGAATTAGTCTCACCAATGCTCCAACCGCATTATGGACTTAATAAATTGAGTTTCCATGAACTCCTAAACAATTTTATCAGCGTTTTCATTGAGGATAACCTGATTTCCTGTAAGCCCAGAGAAGAACAGGAGGACCATATCTGCACTATGTTACAAATTTTATGCCAAGAGAAATTTTACCCTAGAAAATTTTCCAATATCAATTCTGTTTCATAACAGTGACACGCTGAATCACATGGGTTTCTATGGGTAATCTTACCATGACTCAGCTTATGCGTAAAGGAGAGAACCCTACACTACATTAGGTGTTCTAGGAAATCCTACGCTAGGAGAAGTCTAATTCAAAGACTCAGAGTTTCGCAACCTTCTATGTATCAAGTTTCTACGAAGCAAGATACAGTTACGTTCATATCTAGGTACCTGACATACCAACAGGTTAAGATAGGACACCAACAAACTGGGATGTTTTCATCATATGAAATTGTGAATCGAAAAGGGACAAGATCTCCATGGATTTTAGTACCAGATTTCAGCAAACTCAGAAGAGGCAGGATGCTATCTGGGTTATTGCCAACAGTTTAATCAAGTCTGCAGAATCCTTACATCCGTACGGATTTCAGAACCAACAGATTGAACGAACATGTTCCTGCCAAGGCTCATCCGATCACTTGGCAATCCCTCGGCTATCGGGTCAGACAAAGATTAGTAATTGTACTCCTAACTTACTTCACGTCTTCATTCTAATTCCACGACTTTCTTTCGCGCTCACGTTCATGACACTATTCACGTTCATGAATGTATTTTGGCTTACGATTTTACGTTCAATTCTTTCCTCATTCTGGGAAGTTTGCAAGAACTTGTGAGACCAGACCCAAGTTTAGTATAACTCTCCATCATCAGATAAGACGTTTCACGTCATATTCCACGTCTCACCTTGTAGCGTCTGGCGTTACCGCCATTATATTCTATGATCACGATATGTCTCACATGTCATGTTCATTCCATGTTCCTCATATCATGATCAAGATATGTTACACGTATCATGGATCACGATATGTTTACTCATACTACACTCGCCATATCTCCACGTAGCACGTTCAAAATGTTTTCACGTATCACGTTCAAAATTTTTCACGTACTACGTTTCTTTATGTCTCGCGCATCGTTTCTAATTATCAGCTAAGTCAGATGGTCTTGCATCATAACGTTTCAGCTACCCTTGCACGTTAACTCTTATTTTCCTCGATCGAATTTAGGGGATCTACCTTCCGTTGATAACCAAGAATTTCTTCGTATTCCAAGTCAAGGTCAGGAGGACCAAGATTTATCATTAGTGTCAAGATTTTCTGAAGGAACCGTTCCAAGAGGGAGGCCACTTGGAAACGGACAAGTTCATCCGGACTTCTTATCCATTTTTTCTCTTATCGATTAGATATGTCTTTTCAGTCACGTCACGTTCCATGTCTTTTCAAGACATGTCACGTTCCACGTTCCCTTCTACCATGTCACCTTCATTTCCGTTATTTCGCATACCTTTCCAGTTTGATTCGGGTATGTTTCGCTTCCAGTTACTTTATCTATAATTCGGGGACGAATTATTCTTTTTAGGGGGGAAGAATTGTAAAACCCGCATGCTTTTACCATGAACAGTAACATTAAGATCGTACGTCCTAGATTAAAACTTACCTTATTCAGTATTGATCACATTCATGTGCTAATAATCAAGCAAGTGCATACGTGTATGACATGACAAGTATCGATTACGTACGAACTCATGATAAACAATTAATAAATATGTCACGTGAACATAATTAAATCATGATCACCATTTAAAATACTAACTAAAATAATTACGTAAATACTCAGAATATATTCACGAGCGTGGAGTTTACGATAAACGACACGTTAAAAGAAACAGAAACACGTTAAACACGAGCACGTTTAACCACGAACGAACACGAAACATCGGGACACGAGAAAGGTACGGGTACCCCATGTGGGGCCCCCATAACCACGGCACACATATGAGAAATGGGCTTAGCCCATGGACTTTACAAGTTAAGGGGGGTAAAGTGTTAAACTTGTTTTCACTTTTCATTTTACAAGAAATAAACAAAAACCCTAAAAGAGTTTTTCTCCTCTCCTTTTTGCTCTCCTTGTGCCGCCACCTATACACCACCACTAGAGGGTGTTTGTTTGATTTTGATCTTAAAAACAAGTGTTAGAATACGTGTTTGTTCATCCTTTTTCCAAGCTACATAGTGGTATACCTTTCTAACCCTTCTTTTTAATTCTTTTAATTCTTTTAATCTTTGATTATTTTCATGAACATGTTATTATTTTTCTTATGAAAACAAGGTAATTAATCATTGATCTAACATGTTTTGGTATTAATTAAAATCAAAGAATGGTTTATAAGGGTGTTTGTTTTGGCCGCCTAGCAAACAAACCCGAGGGGGGGTTTGGTTTGCTATTGCCGCCACCACCAAGACCACAATTGGTCTTGGTTGGCTCATGTGGGACCCACGGCAGCAAGGGGACACGTGTGCCCCGGGTTTGGCCCGGGGTACGGTGTCGAATTCATGCCCGATTCATGGTTCGTTGGTTAAAATCATGATCTATGTTACATGTAAATTTTATGAATCATGAACTTAGGATATAATTAATTAATAACATGAAATATTAATTAAATCATGACTTAGGTTATTTTAATTATTAGTTTATCATGACATTAATTTAACCTAAGTATTTTATGTTATAAGTTATAATTAATTAATTATTAAAACATGCCTATAATTAATTAATTTAGACATGACTTAGGTTATATTATTATAAATAATAATACACATTTTAACCTAAGTATTTTCATTTCATTTTAATTAATACATGATACACTTTAATTAAAATGCTTAACCTATAGTTTAATTTAAATACATGAAATAATAATTAAACTATACACTATATCATATGACTTAAGAAATAAGCTTAAACACTTAGACTTATATGTTAGCTTATGTAATCAGCTTAATTCTAATTATGGAAACTTCTATTTATAGAAACTTAATTAAATAAGGCAACTAATCTAATTATGGAAACCTTCTATATATGGAAATCAATCTATTTCAGGCAGCTAATCTAATCATGGAAACTTTCTATATATGAAAACTTATTTAATTAAGGCAGCTGATCTATTTTTGGAAACTTTCTATTTTTAGAAACTAATCTATTTTAGGCAGTAAATTCTATTTTTGGAAACTTTCTATTTTTGGAAACTTTCTATTTTTGGAAACTTCTATTTTTGGAAACTTTCTATTTTTGGAAACTTTCTATTTTTGGAAACCTGCTATTTTTGGAAAGTTACTTATTATTACACAGTAAGTATAATAATACATGAATCACCAGTAATACTTAATCAGAGTAATCAGAATACAAGATAAACACAGTTTAAGGCTTTAAACAGTGAACCATGACCTAAAACATACCAAATCAGCTATAATGAGACACAGAACCCAGTACGTAATCAGTGAATCGATACTTATACACGTGTGTATTCATGTAGCATTAGTGATCCAGAAGTAGGAGTCTTTCTTTCGTTCATTTCACTGGACTTGAGGTACGGATTCCCGTCCTTTCAGTATGGACATTCCTTCCTTATTAGGATTTCCCCGTATGCAGCCAACTGTTTTCCCCAGCATTTGTTTTATTGTTTTGAACTGCTTATGTTAATTTAGCATAAACTATAGCCATATACAAGCATGACCAGTTTCACCTAGTTATGGAGGTACCATAACCATAGCATTGGAGGCACCGATGTTATGACTTCCCCACGGTGGAGTGATTGCTCGTGGCGTCCCTTTTCAGTTTGGCCATATTATTATATCAGGTGGGGCGTATGGGTGCATCCTAGTTACATGTTTTATTCAGTTTATCATGGTGAATGTGGTGTGTGCCTTGCACCCTTCACAAGGAGCTGATCCCTCCTACCCAAACCAGTATATTGATTAGAGGTATCCCCTCTAATCAGCATGATGAGGTCACCCCTCCAAGTATTCATGTACGTGACCTTTTCATGACCTATATGGGCTATGGTATATTTATGTTAAAACAGTTTTCACAAGATAAACATAAGGCTTTTCAAACTATAAAACCAGTTTTCTTGATACTTAACCAGTTACTCAGAACTTAGTCTTCCGCTGTTATATGTTACATGCTTATCCTATTTCATGCTTTATTGTACATCCGTGCACTGAGCGTCTTGCTCAGCCGTTACTTTCCTTTCCATGTCCCAAAACGGCAGGTACCCAAGACTCGAGCATTTGGAGGACGCACATAGGATGGAAGCTGCCAGAGACTTCTTTTCCTTTTGCCTTCATATAGTTATGCTTGTTTAGTCTTTATTCAGTTCATTTCCTTTATTTATGTTTTGGGCTTATGTTTGGGAACCGATGTTTGATTCCGGTTTTCCCTATGGTCATGTATGTTTTACTACATATCACCTTGCATGCTTTGATGACACGCCATAATCACGCGTGACATTCCATTTATCAAAATGGGGTGTTACATAAGGTAAGTTTTAATCTAGGACGTACGATCTTAAGGGAACTATTCATGGTAAAAGCATGCGGGTTTTACAATTCTTCCCCCCTAAAAAGAATAATTCGTCCCCGAATTATAGATAAAGTAACTGGAAGCGAAACATACCCGAATCAAACTAGAAAGGTATGCAAAATAACGGAAATGAAGGTGACATGGTAGAAGGGAATGTGGAACGTGACCTGTCTTGAAAAGACATGGAACGTGACGTGACTGAAAGGACATATCTAATCGATAAGAGAAAAATAGATAAGAAGTCCGGATGAACTTGTCCGTTTCCAAGTGGCCTCCCTCTTGGAACGGTTCCTTCAGAAGATCCCGACACTAATGATAAATCTTGGTCCTCCTGACCTTGACTTGGAATACGAAGAAATTCTTGGTTATCAACGGAAGGTAGATCCCCTAAATTCGATCGAGGAAAATAAGAGTTAACGTGCAAGGGTAACTGAAACGTTACGATGCAAGACAATCTGACTTAACTGATAATTAGAAACGATGCGCGAGACATAAATAAACGTAGTACGTGAAAAATTTTGAACGTGATACGTGAAAATTTTTGAACGTGCTACGTGGAGATATGGCGAGTGTAGTATGAGTAAACATATCGTGATCCATGATACGTGTAACATCTTGATCATGATATGAGGAACGTGGAATGAACATAACATGTGAGACATATCGTGATCATAGAATATAATGGCGGTAACGCCAAACGCTACAAGGTGAGACGTGGAATATGACGTGAAACGTCTATCTGATGATGGAGAGTTATACTAAACTTGGGTCTGGTCTCACAAGTTCTTGCAAACTTCCCAGAATGAGAAAAGAAATGAACGTAAAATCGTAAGCCAAAATACGATCATGAACGTGAATAGTGTCATGAACGTGAGCGCGAAAGCAAGTCGTGGAATTAGAATGAAGACGTGAAGTAAGTTAGGAGTACAATTACGAATCTTTGTCTGACCCGATAGTTGAGGGATTGCCAAGTGATCGGATGAGCCTTGGCTGGAACATGTTCGTTCAATCTGTTGGTTCTGAAATCCGTACGGATGTAAGGATTCTGCAGACTTGATCAAACTGTTGACAATAACCCAGATAGCATCATGCTTCTTCTGAGTTTGCTGAAATCTGGTAACTAAAATCCATGGAGATCTTGTCCCTTTTCGATTCACAATTTCATATGATGAAAACATCCCAGTTTGTTGGTGTCCTATCTTAACCTGTTGGTATGTCAGGTACCTAGATATGAACGTAACTGTATCTTGCTTCGTAGAACTTGATACCTAGGAGTTTGCGAAACTCTGAGTCTCTGAATCTAGACTTCTCCTAGCGTATAATTTTCTAGAACACCTAATGTAGTGTAGGGTTCTCTCCTTTACGCATAAGCTGAGTCATGGTAAGATTAACCATAAAAACCCACGTGATTCAGTGTGTCACTGTAATCAAACAGAATTGATATTGGAAAAAAAATTCCAGGGTAGAATTTCTCTTGTCATAGAATTTGCAACATAGTGCAGATATGGTCTTCCTGTTCTTCTCTAGGCTTAGAGGAAATCAGGTTATCCTTAATGAAAACGCTGATGAATTTGTTTAGGAGTTCATGGAAACTCAATTTATTAAGTCCATAATGCGGTTGGAGCATTGATGAGACTAATTCAAAATCATAAATCTAGCATGACCGAGTCGTGTACGAATAGCAGTCATGGACATGTCCTGCTTTTTCACTCGTCACTGTTGGCAGCATGATCGTGAGTTCGATCTTGGAAAAGTGATTAACACCATACGGTTGATTGGACATGTTGTCAATATGTGGAGGAGAATAACTGTCATGAATGGTGATTTGTTTAAGTCGACGGTAGTCGACACATAATCTCATGGTACCATCCTTCTCCTTGAAGGTTCTTCTGGAGTGTAAGGAACAATTTTGGAATAATCCGTTGGTTATGCGTAAAAGGACCTTAGTAGTCGTGTGTTACTGACAGCTAGAAAATTTTAGCAATTATGGCTAACAAAGCACGTGCTTGAAAAGCATAGATAATTTGTACATATTTTCCTGATGGAAAATCAAGCTGAATGCATTCAGGAGCCTGAACATTACTGTACATAATTATGAATCATAGCATGGTGTGGTGTTCATAGTACATAATTAGGATAAAATTCATCTCGTGTCTGTCCAAGGAAATGCGTTAGCAGCTTGGATCTTATCATTAAGCTGAAGGAAAACCTTCGTATGCGTGGGAATACGAAAGGCGTCCTTCATGGTTATGAATATATGAACTATGGTGAAAGAAATGAAAGTGACATCGGCAACGTGACAGTTCTCACTGATGCGCCGATAATGGTATAGAAATTCTTGTGGCTTGATTAATACATGGCACAACAACATAGATATACCCTTGGAGGGTACCCTGAATTCCTTAGAAATGTTCTATAGTTGGACGTGAGTCATGTGTCTTGACTCGTTTCTTGGAACAATAAGCATGACATATGTCTTGACTGGTGTCTTGACATGAGTCTTCAGGAGGTATACGTGAGACATGTGTCTTGACTGATGTCTTGACATGTGTCTCGAGATGTGAAACAAATATAACCACAATATAAGGTTATTATGCCAAAATTGGCGGATCGGTTGTACTACTGATCATTTGTATGTCTGATCACGTCCGCGGCCAGAGCCTCGGTTGCGATTTTCTAGGATATTTTCTGTCATGGTAGTGGTTACTATCGTCCTGTCTGTCAGTTCCATGACGGCCATTCTCATGACCGTGATTCATGTAACTATTCAGCTGAATGGCCGGCTGGTGGCGGTTTGCACTCATATGGCTGAAATGACAGCCGAACGACGTGTGACATGTAACTATGAATTTGGGACAATGATTGATGGGAATTGTCTGATGGTGAAGCATCTTCTCGTCCAATTGCTTTGCTCCGACGCCTTTGTCTTCGTCTTTTAGGATCTCCAGGTTGTGAACAGCATCAGCATCAGCATCTCGTAGCGTCTCCCAACATCAGCAGCATCAACCTTCAGTAACATCTTCAAGCTATGAGCGGCATCGACAATCTTGTAGAATATCAGCAAGTGAACATACGCCTGAGATGATTTAGAATCGACTAGCGAATACTCGTGAAGTATTGCAAGTGAAATACACATGGATTTAGGTACGTGTAATACATGTGGAACACAGTACATGGAGTACACGTTGAATGCACATGAAATGATCGGTATGGGCTCGATCATTTGTCATGATTTAAGGAAAGTATACCGGTTAAACGGTTAGGAAAACCATCATGATAACCTGGTAGTATTAGCATAGACATCATTCTGGTTGCATAGAGAAACGCTAAAGTGTGGTTACACAAAATTCAACGATGATTTGCCTGACAGCATGATCAATGAAAACCAACCATGACTATCATGAAAGCAGAATTCAATGAAATCCAACAATGTCTTGCAGGACAACGTAAATAACAAAAGAGGCGTAAAACATAATCAACATGAAGACGGAATTATCATGAAGAAACATGAAACCATCTATCACAAAGAAGTGTATAACATAATCAGCATGAAACTGAAGTTAACAATGACAGTATGAAAACATACTTGACATAAAAACATAATAACTTATGAGGTGACATGAAAAAAAATTTATGCCAATTTAAATCATGAGAAAAAATTTATGCAAGAAAAACAGTGCATGAATGCGTAATGTAGTTTATAAAACCTTTATATGTGCGAGGGAACGCCTATGGGTCGGTTCCAAAACAAAAGACATGGCGAGGGGACGCCTATGGGTCGGTCCCAAAGTTAAAAGTTTCGATAAAAGCACATGCGACTAAATAGGGCCAGTTCTGTACCAACCATTACTTAGTCATAATCCCTGCAACGTTGATACATGAAACATAAATAAATGAGACTCATCTATCAAAACTTATCAGAAAAAAGTTTTATGTGACTAATTATGAACTACTGGAGTTCAGTCCACATAGCCACAGTTCACGAGGAACATTATGCATGAAACAGTGACACATAACTAAATATGAATGACGGTTGTCCATCCATATTTGTAAAACAATACCGATGAAAACATCAAGGTTACAACCTCAAGGTGCTGAAAACATCATGGTTAAAACAACAATGCGCTGAAAACATCAATACGTGGAATAACAAACGTTGGCTTAGGAAGCTCCTGGTGACTACCCACTAGTCACAGGTCGAGTTTTAGAGCCTACAGGTCGAAACCAGGCTCTGATACCATAATTGTAACACCCCATTTTGGAAATGGATCACACACAAACATAAATACTGTAAAAGGAAAGGACGAAACAATGTCCATTGCAAGCTGTATTAAAGTAAAGGAAATGCATAAAGTAAAGAAAGACAGTAAAGCTTCCAATCCATATGCACGTACGTTTGAGATCTACGAGCGTCCCTTAGTACCTGCCGTTTTGGGAACATGAAAAGGAAAACGGCTGAGCAAGACGCTCAGTGCACGGATGTACAATATAGCATGAAATAGGATAAGCATGTAACATATAACAGCGGAAGACTAAGTTCTGAGTAAACTGGTTAAGTATTAAGAAAACTGGTTTTATAGTTTGAAAAGCCTTATGTTTATCTTATGAAAACTGTTTTAACATAAATATACCATAGCCCATATAGGTCATGAAAAGGTCACGTGCATGAATACTTGGAGGGGTGACCTCATCATGCTGATTAGAGGGGATGCCTCTAATTAATATACTGGTCTGGGTAGGAGGGATCAACTCCTTGTGAAGGATGCAAGGCACACACCACATTCACCATGAAATACTGAATAAACCATGTAACTAGGATGCACCCATACGCCCCACATGATATAATAATATGGCCAAAACTGAAAGGAACACCACGAGCAATCACTCCGCCGTGGGGAAGTCATAACATTGGTGCCTCCAATGTTATGGTTATGGTACCTCCATAACTAGGTGAAACTGGTAATGCTTGTATATGGCTATAGATTATGCTAATTAAACATAAGCAGTTCAAAACAATAAAACAAATACTGGGGAAAAACAGTTGGCTGCATACGGGGAAATCCTAATAAGGAAAGAATGTCCATACTGAAAGGACGGGAATCCGTACCTCAAGTCCATTGAATGAACGGAAGGAAGACTCCTACTTCTGGATCACTAACGCTACATGAATACATACGTGTATAAGTATCGAATCACTGATTACGTACTGGGTTTTATGTCTCATCTTAGCTTACTTTGTATGTTTTAGGTCATGGTTTACTGTTTAAAGCCCTATCTGTGTTTACCTTGTACTATGATTAATCTGATAAAGTATTACTGGTAATTCATGTATTATTATACTTACTGTGTAATAATAAGTAACTTTCCAAAAATAGCAGGTTTCCAAAAATAGAGAGTTTCCAAAAATAGAAAGTTTCCAAAAATAGAAAGTTTCCAAAAATAGAAAGTTACCAAAAATAGAAAGTTTCCAAAAATAGAATGTTTCCAAAATAGAAAGTTTCCAAAAATAGAAAGTTTCCAAAAATAGAAAGTTTCCTAAAATAGAATTTACTGCTTAATATAGATTAGTTTCTAAAAATAGAAAGTTTCCAAAAATAGATCAGCTGCCTTAATTAAATAAGTTTCCATATATAGAAGGTTTCCATGATTAGATTAGCTGCCTGAAATAGATAGATTTCCATATATAGAAGGTTTCCATTAATAGATTAGTTGCCTTATTTAATTAAGTTTCTATAAATAGAAGTTTCCATAATTAGAATTAAGCTGGTTACATAAGCTAACATATAAGTCTAAGTGTTTATAAGCTTATTTCTTAAGTCATATGATATAGTGTATAGTTTAATTATTATTTCATGTATTTTAATTAAACTATAGGCTAAGCATTTTAATTAAAGTATAACATGTTTTAATTAAAATGGAATAAAATACTTAGGTTAAAATGTGTATTATTATGTATTAATAACATAACATAACCTAAGTCATGTCTAAATTAATTAATTATAGGCATGTTTTAAATAATTAATTAATTATAACTTATAACATAAAATACTTAGGTTAAATTAATATCATGCTAAATTAATAATTAAAAATAACCTAAGTCATGGTTTAATTAATATCTCATGTTATTAATTAATTTATATCCTAAGTTCATAATTCATAAAATTAACATGTAGCATAAATCATGATTTAACCAACGAACCATGAATCGGGCATGAACACGACACCGTACCCCGAGCCAACTCGGGGTACTTGTGTCCCCTTGCTGCCGTGGGTCCCACATGCACCAACCAAGACCAAAATGGTCTTGGTGGTGGCGGCAAAAAGCAAACCGAACCCCCTCGGGTTGGTTATACTAGGCGGCCAAAACAAACACCCTCATATATCATCCTTTGATTTTAATTAACCCCAAAACATGTTAGGTCTATGTTTAATTATCATGTTTTAACAAAAATAAAAATAACATGTTCATGAAAATAATTAAAGATTAAAAGAAATGAAAAGAAAGGTTTAGAATGATATACCAATACGTAGCTTGAAAGAGGATGAACAAACGGTTTATAGCAATGATTTTTGTGATCAAGATCAATCAACAACCACCTTTGGTGGTCTTATGGGTGGCGGCACAAAGAGAGACCAAGAGGAGGAGAGGAAAACTTTTTTAGGTTAAATGCTTATTTCCTTGAAATGTGAAAATGAAATGAATTTTACCATAACCCCCCCTTTTCATGTTAAAAGTCCATGGGCTTAGCCCACCTTGATTCGTGTGCCGTGGGTATGGGGCCCCACATGGGGTACCCGTACCTTTTCTCGTGTCTCGATGTTTCGTGTTCGTTCGTGGTTAAACGTGTTCGTGTTTAAAGTGTTTCTGTTTATTTTATCATGTAGTTTATCGTATTATTTACACTCGTAATTAAGTACTTACGTAATTATTTTAGTTCGTGTTTTAAAATGGTGATCATGATTTAATTATGTTCACGTGAAATATCTATTAACTGTTTATCATGAGTTTGTACGTAATCGATACTTATCATGTCATACACGTATGCACTTGCTTGATTATTAGCACATGAATGTGATCAATACTAAATAAGGTAAGTTTTAATCTAGGACGTACAATCTTAAGGGCACTATTCATGGTAAAAGCATGCGGGTTTTACACGTAATGAGTTAGAAGCTCTATCTTATACCAAAACGAGCGTCTCGGAAAAATCTGCAACAAAATCAAATAATCACAGCCTATCACAAATCTTAAACCCACGAAAACAGCCCTTAACCCACTGATGTAATATACACTTTTAGAAATCATGTCAAATCATTTTTCCCACCAATTCTAATCACTAGGATTTTGTGCCCGCGCTCCGCTGCGGCGGAGCGCGGGCGTTGTAGGGATGGGTTTATAGCTGAGTCTGTAAACTTGGCAACACAAAAATGATACAGGCTAATTTTTTATTAGGCGCGCCTTGAAAACTCTTATGCTATAAATTACGATTACAATACATGGCAACATACATTCTGGCTACATTCTCCCCAAAAGAGTTTTACCACTATTCTTTGCTAATGCATAACATTTGTTTTGTGTCCCCTTCATGAAATTGAACGCTAGTAACTGGCACTGAACTTCCTGCACCATTGGTGGCAGTTGGGCGAAATCTGCATTTAGGAGTAATGTGTTGTTATGCATTTACGAAGCTGCGAACTAAAAAGGTCATTCAGTAATAATGTTTTCATAATATGAGTACCCAGTCGTTAAAAGCCCATGTATGTATTTTCTCAGTTTTGGTTTAACATTGTAATAGCTTCCTACAATGACTAATAGGTTGTTGACGCTTTAATGATCCAATATTATATGAAACCTTACCTGATTAAATAAAACATGAACTTTTAGGACCAGCATTTAATTATTCCTATAGAAGTCTAGCTAATTTAGCTTTAAAGACATCAAATGACTGTATGAACATATCATTCAAATTATCTTCATTCTCTATCAAATGGGAGTATTATCATTCTCTATCAAATGATAAGTACTTTCATTATGTGTGTCTTAAGTCGGGTATAATCTCTTAGTTTCATGAGATGTCAAGTATAATTAGAGACCATGTGATAGCATAACCAATGTAAACAGGAAAACATATTACAAATCAAGACATACCTTATTCAGACTTTGGAGTTCAGGAGTCGTCATCTCACCATATCCGTATGCTAAGTACTATTCTAATGCTTCTTGAATCGCAACAACAGCAAGCACTTTTGTTATATCCCGTATGCTATAAATTATACAAAATCAGTTAAAAAGTAAGTTATCCCAAAGACCCTATAAACTTGGTCTAATGAAGCCGTGCAATCCAATTTTCCAATGTTTACTACCACATCCCGGTTCCCAAATAAAGCAGCTATGTCAAAATGAAATTCACTTTTAATGATTCAAACCTTTAATCTCGGACGCCCATTGTAATGTTTCAGCAATAATGATTACAAGCACCTCTGCCAGACCAGACATCAACCAATGAACATTGATTAAATCAGAATGGCCAATCGGTAGGATCTTAATAGCATAGCTTGATCCTAGTATTGGGATCCTACATCATATAAGGGCAACATTAAGATGAATTTTAACATATTCTTCAAGTCTTAAAAATCTTAAAAATCCACGCCCTGATGCAGATTTGGCAGCAGGAAGTTCATCTAGTAAGTGAAGGTGTGAAGGGGGTGTTTGTTTCGCCTTATATGTAGGCTTATGAGCTTATTTGATTTCTACGTATATATCATAAGGCCTGACTTTCGAGGTTATTTTTAGAAGCAGGGGCTTGTGCAAGTTTATGATATACTTGTGTAACCAACCCCATAAGTCCGTAACAAAGGCAGAAAATGAGTGCTTAAGTAGCGGAGTTTAACTGTTTAGATGGGTTGCAAACTCCTAACTTTCAAATAAAAAAAATTAATGTGCTTTTGTAGCAGAGTTTATGATATACTTGTGTAACCCCATAAGTCCATGTTCCGTTCATTTTCTACCACTAAATAATAGTGGTATTTGGACAAATTGTGGAAATTCTAGATGAAAGAAGTTAACCGCCCTACTTGTTTTAAGGATATTAGCCTTCAACTGTAATATCTGAAGTTTTTTCTTTTTCATTACAGGGGCGGATTCTTATAGTAGCTGGTATTACTATAGCTCTTTGTGCTGCACCATTCGCTGCGTTCCTGAACTCAATTGTTATTGTTGTTTGGCCCACTTATATAGCAGTTGATGTCTCAAAGACAATTAGGAAGGTTATATATCTCCTTGAAGCGATAGTTCTTGTATTGGCAGTTTTTTAGGGTTGATTTGGATTATGTTTCTCCTTAATGGTAAATGGGTAAAGTAAAAAAATAGAAACTGCTAAAAGGAAATGGGTCAAAACCTCTCTAGACAATATCTCTACAGATAAACATGTCTAATTATCTGAATAATATAATTATCTTTTGAGCGGCATAATATAATCACCTCAATTTGTCACAAAACCAATCTCCGACACCAACTCCAATGTTATTTGATGGTCGCGTTCGAGGGCACTACAAAGCACTTGTTGGTTCCTTACCATTCTCCTCAAATGCATCTGAACAAAAGTATATATTCATTAAGATTCAATGTTACCTTTTTGTGTGAACCAATTTAAAAAAATTAAGCTGACCTTCCAATAAACGTGTCTTGAAAATCCAACGGACAGACGTGGTTTTTTTCTTAAGACCTGAACTTGTTGGGAATCCGGTAGACTTGTAGTGCAACCCCCTGAGTCCCTGACACAAAACACCTAAATCGACAATAGAATATCATCACAACATTATTAACAAACAAAATCAAACCGAAAGGCTATAGTTCTAACCTACGGGTACCGTTATCACATTCAATGTAAATGCAACCTCGAAAGGTCACCCCGCAAATCGGCTTTTGTTCTCCAGTTTCATTTCTGATTTTTCTGGGGTATATCATAGGCTCAGATAAGACGCTATTTGGGGAGAACAGTCATAGCCCGGCATGGCTGCAACCTTCAAAGGTCGCCCCGCCAAGATCCGGGTTGTGTTATCTTTGCCCGCGCCCGTTTAAACTCATCATGGCCCGACATTATTTATGACTTAATAAAGGAGGGAAATCACGATTATCTAAAAGTTTAATACATCATCATATCTATAATGTGTTTTGAAACTAAAACTCACGACCAACAACACCTCGTAATCCATGGCCAAAAAGTAAATGAACAACCATAATGGCCAACAAATGCATCCCTTTTAAACCGACTACATTCAAACTCATCATAGCTCGAATAATCGATTATTGCAAGAATTATATTATATACCTTATAATAGAGGGGAATCTCGTTCCCCTAGGAACAGTGATCCCCTCTCATAGCCATTTGTTTATTACTCCTCACACACACACACTCCTCACACACAACACACGCAATAACCCCCTCAAAGCACTTGAGTTGGTGTTTGACTTAGTATATACATAACATAAAAAATGAAACTAAATGCCGTGATATTAGGTACCTCCAAACTACTTTATCCCTGATTTACATGACAGAAATGTCTATACCTGAAGAAAACGGTTTAGAGCTATGAGAATACATCGCATTCACAGTTCATCGGGATTTATGAAGTTTAATGCCTTTGACATGGCAATAAACACCTCAGTGGTAACTCGATCCGGTATGCCCTGCTAAATGAGAAATATGGATTAGTTATCGAAAAATGTTTCCTAAAAAAAGGAACCAAGAACTCTTTAAAATTAAAGTTGTGAACATTACCGCAAGGACTAATGCACCCTTAAAAACGGTTCCTTTCATACTCCTCTGTCCAAGAAACAACACGCACAAATATTGTTTTCCATTCACGGCCAGATACATTGACCATTCAAATAGACAATGCAAGTTTTTCACCAACAACGGCTCGCACCCTGAACGGTGGCAACAGAGCTGCAAATCGTAGCAAACAGCTGTGTTAACTCGGCTGTAAACCCAAATGAGTTGCCACGCCAGTCCATGAATCATTCAGTTTTAATAATAGTTTATTGTTTTTACTTTTGAGGCTCAGATAAGTAAGTGATCAGATATATCGAATAGGATGCTACGGCCGCCATGGCTGCAAACGTTGCAAGAATGCCCCGCCAAGATGCACGTAATAATCCAAATCTTAATAGGACCCGCTTGTATACGTTTTATCATCACAGCCTCGTAAAATCATTACCCTGCCAAGAGTCGGGTTGTTTGGTCTTTTAGAAGGTTACATGTTACGCAATCAACAAAAACCGTCTAGAATACTCTCAGATAAGGCGTCATACGGGAAAAAAGTTATAACCCGACATCACTGCAACTTTCAAAGGTCGCCCCGTCAAGATCCGGGTTATGTTACCTTTAACTCGAGATAGTCAGCTCCCTAAAATCGATAGGAGCCGAGGACAAATCAGGGGTCGAGCCTGCAAATTTATAAGGCTTGAGTCTAGAAGTATGGAAGGCGTACTGAAAAGTTGTCATGGCTGCAATCAAAGGTCACCCCACCAACATACGGGTTCTTAAAAGGCACGTTATCCTAAACATCCTATAAACATAGACTTCATCGGCCATAACGTTATAAATCTTAACATGCTGCTTAATGTTTTCACGATCAAAACCTTCGTTTGGTATTTAACCCTAACATTATCTATTTAACCCCAACATTATGGTGTATATAAAAGCGGGGAATCGAGTACTCACTTGTGCTCGTTTCCCACGTTCCTTTCTCACAGAGGCAACAAACTTATCAAAAATGAGGTAACCCTAACATCGTAGTCTATCGAGAATGAGGTAACCCAAACTTCTGAGACACTAACAACGTTGGTGATTTAGTCTGTTTAGAGGGTACGTTACCCATGGCAGAAAGCTCACCAAGGCGTACCAGCTACATACGCTTGTATATAAGCCTCACATAAAAGGTTAGGCTCAGCTATGTACGCTTGTAGCGGGTTTAAAAGATATATGGTTGGCTCAGATTTGCAAGTTTTGAACCCGAGGAAAGGGCACCCGACCCGCCCGTGGCTACAAGCACGATATAGTGATGCCCCGCCAAGATACGGTTGGGTGGCACCCATCACGGTCCAACAATGCATTATAATTACATAAGCATAAACGCCCAAAAGAATAGTATCATCATTGCCAACAATAAACTAAAACTTCATACGTATGATGCGTATGTTTAGAGACACACCTACGAATCTTATTCACACCCAAAGTTCTGACACCATGATAAGGTTAGGAATTCAGTCAGATTATATGATACGTTACCATGGCAGCAAGCTCACCAAGCCATCGCAACAATGATGCAACACGACCGGCATGGGTGACATCATTAATATCTCCAAAGAATACCTCGAAACAATGATATCATACTTAAATCAACCAATTATGAAAATCAAACAGTACACAACCCTAACTATTCAAATCAAAAAACATCAAAAAACAATGCAAAACCGTAATGTTACCTTATTTATTTAAACCCTCTTAGGGTCAAAAGCTACGCAAGAAGCACGTAAACCATCAGCATCTCTAAACACCCAAATGACCACCATCAAACATATCCCCATCACCCCTTTTTTGTTGCATCTAAATCAGAGGCCCAAAAATTAGGGCTTTGAAGCATGATTCAATAACGAAAACCACTAATCAACACCTAAAGAAATAAGAACAATCCATAAGCAACCATCCACTCCAAGCAACACCACCAACCCATCTACAACGTCACACAACACAGCCGCTGGCAACGAAGAGGTGGGGGCGACGCAGCAGAGTATTTGTGTGGACCAAACCATGGTTATATCTGGATCAAATCGTCAACAATTAATCAAAACTGTAAGATCGAAAACACATATGAATCGTTAGATCGGAGAGATCTTAGATCAATGTTTTAGGTTATGAGAAAATCAATTTTTAGTTAGGTGAGAGCTAATGATGAGTGAGATGAGAGTATGTGTGAGAGGTCGAATTACTCCATTTTTTATCAACACACCCAAAAATCAGTGGACGGCGAAGATTTAACACCAATAAAATCAACGGTGGTGGTGCATTTTCAGCGCCAATATTGATAGTGTGTGAGAGGAACAACAGTGCAAGAAAGAATAAACAAAAGGGATGTGAGGGGGTCACTGTTCCTAGGGGATCGTGATTCCCCTCTATTATAAGGTATACAATTTCCATACCTTTAAAATCATCCTACTATCATACTTACCAACCAAGCACTCCTAAAACACTTTCATGCATCAAAAACAAAAATCAAAAACCAAAAACATTAGTTTTTAAACATCTAAACAAAAATAATCTAGCCATGATCATCATATATATGATGATAAAAAACAATCCCAACCATAGAATCATAAAAACATGAAAAGTGGTTGCATGTGTAAGATTTTTATACCATTATATGTATCTTTGAAAACCAATATGTGGTCTAATTTTTGTTTAGCCAAAATCACTATAAAAGTTGATGATCTTGTTGTGTTTTGGGGTTGAAGGTGGCGACAAGAGGAGAGGGAGATGTTTTTTTTATAAACTAGTTTGTATGTGTTTTGGTCAAGGAAATTATATATATATATATGGGGTTAGGTGTAGGGGCTAGTATTGCCAAGTTTGAAACTTGTGGACTTAAAAACAATTAATAGTTAAAGGGTAGAAAATGACTATTAGTAAATCTTGAAAATATTTACGGGGCTCGGGTTTCGTAAAAGTACTTTTCAAAAGTTACAATGCATCATAAATATGATTTTATTGTTTCCCGACACGACTTAACACGTAATTAACGATATCATCGAAAACATTGATTATCGAAACAATCGGTAATAAATTGTAAAGTTTTGGGCATCCTTCGGTATCGCGATCACTAAGAATTTTCGTTGTTCATTGATTTTGAGTAAACTCGTTGTAAAACGCACGCGGGTGATTTTAAATCAAAAACTTTGATTTAAATAAATATGGGAAAAATAAAATAAGAAATTTTATAATTCCAGATAATTTATTATCAATGATCAGTAAATACTTAAAAAGTATAATTTATTAAAATATCAAGATCTCAGGATTTACATATAAAAATACAAGAAAACGTAATACGTAGAAAAATTTAAGAAGTACGAATAAAAGAATAAAATAATGCTGGAAAAATATGGGTTCTTACAATAATGCTAAAATATAAATGGGCCTAATCTACGAAAAAACGTAAGTGGCCTAAACACTCATACTAACATGCTTCTAATTCCATATAATTGGTACACAATTGTTAACAGTGCGTTTAACTAACCCAAATGAAAAGCCCAACAATACTCGTGAAACCCAATAAAAAAGTAAATGTAACTGAAACTGTCCAGCTATTATTCTTAACGAACCACTGAACAAACCACTTAACAAACCAATTAACAAACTATTTGCCTAACAGAATTGGACTGTGGTTGTAACATAGATAAACAAAGTTAGGGGCTGAATGTGAATAATAACTAAACTTGTAAAATTGCAATTCTGAATTAGAAAAATGGTTCGTGTATACTGCCTATGTTTCCTACTGTTATTATTTCACTAGAAAGAACAATACTAAATGCTCAAAAACATATCTAAGTCTTAAGCTAGTGAACTAATTACATTCAATTTTAAACTCCAAATCATTCAAATTAAGCTCTAAACTTTCTGCCCAAAGACTGAGTAATCTTTCAAATTAATGAACCTACTATGACTTATAGAAATTGCAAAATCTATTCTTAACTGATTTTGATTACTACTCCTAGTATTGAATTCACCAATACACTATTCACAACTTGAATCAGTACACTAGACACCTAAATACAAAAGATAAAGTCTGCTCACTTGCAATCCTAAACACCTTTATGGTATTATGACGAAAAGTTTCTGCAACATTGACTAGCATTCCAACTCAAGGACGATTATGTTTTGACCTTTTGATTATACTAATCATTTATTACTAAACTTCTAAGTTGCACTTTACAAATTCTATATTATACTACTTGTATAACCGCTAATCATAACAAAATCCATAACAGATTGATTAAAGATCACTAAAATCAAGTCATTCCCAAACACAGGTTAATGTTCTATGAGCAAAAGTTTAACAAGTATAAATGCAGAAAATAAAATGCAGCTACGAAAATGAACATCTAAACATCATTCAAAGGAAGTCTTATAAAGCAAGATCATGCTACTACTACTCAAAAGCTACAACTAATGAAATTAGACTAAAAATCGAAAAAGGAAAGAATCACTACTCTGCATCCGAAGCCAGCCCGTTGTGGTCGAATAGCTATCTGCTATACTCGAACTAACCGAACTAATTCCGAGGCTACAAACTCGACTCCAAGCCTATCTACTGATGTAATTGCTAGCTAAACGAAACAATGTCGAAACTTGCTTGAACAATACTCAACCAAACGAAAACCGCCATCAATAATCGAACAAAGCTCTTGCACTAATCGGACCACCTGAAATGAAACAAGAATGGATCTCCAGGCCTTTCCTTTGATAGTGATACTAAGCTAGTACATCACTAGAACTGATATGACGATATACTAAAATCCAAACCAAGCATAGGAGCCATCAAATTCTATTCACTATTCTCTTTTTATCAATAAGCAAATTTCTGCTTGTGGATTTAGCAAACAAACACGCCTAACTGAATTCAATCTCAGCTGATTTGATTTGAGTTTGAATACTATAAGATGAAACAATAACATCTACTGTTACTTGACTAGCTCGTTTATTTAAAATCAGGTCTGAATATAAAATCTCACTCATAAGCTCTAATGAGCTTATGAGCTTAATAAGAAATAAACTGTGAGATATTGCTGAAAACTTTTTAAACTTGAATTAAAAACTGATTGATTAACGTTGACACTAAGAACTTGAAAGCATGAACATTGACACTAAGAACTAATTGAGTATTTTGCAAGTTCGTTTTTTCTCGACTCAAGACAAATTGAAAGGCCCACTAATATCATGTTTATATTGTTTTTGGTTGTTAAAAAGTTATTTGGATTCTAGGTCTAATTCAATCAAACACGTAAAAAATGGAAAATATTATAGATCTACTTAACCGTAAAACAAAGTCAAATTACCACAAAATATTCACAAAGTACAAGTATTCAATGCATGAAATGTAAAAGTACTTGAAATGTAAATGAAATGAAAATATAGGGACTAAATGTGCAAAATCAGAAAGTCTAGGGACCAAATATGAAAAATGTAACAAACTATTCAAACCAACTAACAAATTCTCAAACTAACTAACTAATTTTGTAACTTCCCAAATTTCAGGGACCAAGTAATGCAAACCCTAGAAAAATTAACTTTCCAAAGCTGTTTAGCAAGATTTAGAAAAGCTGGGGACCAAAGTGCAATTATCAAGAATTTAAAATCAAAAACGGGCACAAGTAAACTAATAAGCTCGTTTGAGCTTATTTCTCAACCAAAATGGATCTGGTTTTCACTAAAGTGCTTAAAATCAAGATTAAGCTAGACTGCTAAAAGGATTTTTGCTAAAAGTTGTTAAAACTCTGGATAGCTTATTTCAATAAGCTCACAATAAGCTAAAATCGAATCCAGGCATCCACTAGTTGATTTTCTTGTTAAAACTGATTAATCAAGTTGAAAGAAGCTTGGAATGTCTTTTGGTTCTGAAAATCATCAACAGAATAAGCTGGAATCCAAAATAAGCCAAAAGTGCTTATTTGACCAAGTTTGACCAAAAATTATCAAAAAGCTGAAAATCACAGAAACTACTCAGGACAAGTTTGCAAATGGATTTGTGAAAGAAAATCAAGTGATTTATGAAGTGGATTATTAGAACTTAGAAAACATTAAGCTATTGATCAGAAGAACTATCAATTGGTCTATGTGCTTATTAATAAGCTGAAAACACACTCAAAACATAATACTGTAGAATTTCCTTACAAACACTGAAAGTTTGGATGATAAGCTATAAATGGAAACAGGTTTTAGTAAAATTCATCAACAAACAAAGCAATGGTGAGGAATCAAATATTGCAAGTTTTGATTGATACACTTTTGCAAGACTTGACCCGAAGTTTTTCAAGGTCAATTGCCTTTTTGACATTTGCTTTGACTACAAACTTAACCAAAAGTTTTACACTCACTTATTGAGTATAAGTGAGCTTAGAACAACAGGTTTAACAAGCTTATTCACCAAAATTGATCCAAAACCAAACACCACTTAAAAATCTGATTATGAACTTTTTTAAAAGCTTTTTGAGTACAAATGTATGACAGCTAAAGGCACTTATCTAGACTCGTTTAATAGATGAAATGAACTGGTTTAAACTCAAAAACCAACAAGTTTACTTGTTAAACCACAAAATGACTACTTATGAACTAAAACTGATGAAATACCAAATTTTAACAAGTAAAGCTGAATGATAAGCTAACCAACTACAATTACACTATCAGATCACCAAAATTATACAACAAGTAGGCTAATCAGAATCTCAGTTCAACAGTTAAGAGTTACACTAGGAATTTAGCATGCAAGACAATTGAGT
Organism: Glebionis coronaria; assembly: GCA_025667525.1. Lineage (NCBI taxonomy): Eukaryota > Viridiplantae > Streptophyta > Magnoliopsida > Asterales > Asteraceae > Glebionis > Glebionis coronaria. The sequence continues at coordinate 305,919,511 of CM046882.1, forward strand.
GGAATTTAAACAAGAGAATTGTGTTCCTTTTAGATATAGAAGCCTCCTTTGAATCAACCACTATTAACCATCATCATATCATCATAATCTGCTACAATGATCTCCCCTGCTACACTGCTACAAATGGACTGAAATGCACTGTAAATCAATTCTGAACCAGCTACAAGTCTTTAAAACATCATCAATTCATTCCATTGATCATGAATGATCAAAAGAACAACACAATAACACTAGGAGTATGATAATGCAGGTAAGAGAATGAGAATTGAGTGAAAGTGAAGGTTGAATTTCATTAATGGAAGTAAAGGTTGTTACAAGACGGTTACAACTAACTAACTTCCTCTTAAGTGATTGTCAGTCACCTAAGAGGAGTTCTAACTGAATGCTAAGTGATTTGAGAGAAAATTCTACAAGTGTGTGAAACAACACACACTAACTACATACATGAAATGAAAGCTTGACTGAGTATTTATAGAGGTTGGGATCTTGTGAGTTGGAGTCTGGTGACGTGTTGCAACCAATAGATTCCTTCCACGTGGCTTGATCTTGTCAATTGTTCATAGCCGTTGAAAAGCTCCAATTAGGGGTTTTTGATTGAGTTAGTTTCAAGCTAATTGGTTGCTTTGGTTGTGTTCCTCTCTTGAAAATGAGCAACTTTGATGTTTACATCTTCTCTTGATATGCAGTGTAGCTCGATCTCAGTTCTGGGCTTGTATGAATTCGAAAGTGACAAGTGGCATATTGTGAGTCTCTTCATTTGCTCACACGGATTGATATCCATATTGGATATTTTAATTATTGCATGGCGACTTCCTATTGGTTGGAATAAGCTGAGTGCGCCACACTGTATAGATTCGGTCATTTATTACTGGCGGCTGTGAGTAGGATATGTGGCAATCCATGTATCTTCTTTTGTGCATTTTTATTGACTGAAACATGTTGAACCGGATTAAGCCCCAAACTTAACCCATTTTTGTCAATTTAGGTCCCTGTAGTTTAGGCAGAATAGGAATTAGGCCCCAAGCTTCATTTCTTTGACATATTTGGTCCTTCAAACTTCAAACTTGTTCATGAATCATCCTTTGACTTTGTTGACTTAAATTTTGACCAGATTTTACTTTCTTCTTGACTTTTGAATAATTACACTTTAGTCCCTCATCTTTGGAAATTTCAAGAAGATCCTTCATCTTTGCAAAGTTTGTCACTTTTGATCCTTCTTTTGTCTTTTCTTCATCTTTAAGACTTGATTTCACTTGTTTGCTCCAAATTTGTGTCTTTGTTACCTACACAAGCACAAACACAAAACATACCCCATAATACTGCTTTTATGTATAAAAATTTGGTATTTGCTTTGTGTTTTAGGGTGATTTGTGATATTATTGATATGAGATTTTGCTCATATCAATTCCACATCACAACTGTAAAACGTTTAGATTCCAGAAACACTTCAGAAGCTTTTTAGGAGCTTTTGATCTAGGCGGTTGTAATAATCAGAAAAGAAGGAATAGTAGAAGCTAAGAATTTCATTAATGGAGGAATAAAGGAAATCGTTTCAATTGATTAACAGAATCGTAACTGAACTTAAAACTGAATTAAAAAGAAGGTTTAACAAACTATTTTTTTCTTTACAACTACTGTGTGCAAATTGGATTAAAACTACACCTAAAACTAACTCAGTACAAATGAGGGTAAAGAACTAATATTTATAGAGAGAGTATGAAGTGAAGAGAGGTTAATTGACGTGTTCCAACAAATTCGAAATCGCCACGTGGACCTAGGGTTCTTCCACTTTGCCCAGATTTAGGGTTTTCTGAGTGAGTAGTCTTTGGATCAATTGAACTAGATAGAAGTGTAAAGGAGATTATTACGATCATTTTTCCTTTTTACTCCATCACACGAAATCGACTCTAGCTGCTTGTAAGAGAAGGAATCATGTGGTGACTTTTCATTGGTGAACAACAATTCACGCGGATCACAGATCTGATTCGTTGACTACATATCCATATCAAACGGATATAATAGCTTATTTGGAAATCCAAGTACTCTTCTCATTCTTTTCTGATTTGTCCACGTGGATTCCATTAATATAACTTTCCCTCTTTGGCAAATTAAGTCCTTGCAGTTTCTTCTATCTTTTGCAAATTTTTCCCTTTGAATATAACTTTACGAAATGGCCAATTTTGTCCTTGAATCTTTGTTTACTTGTTAAATTTAGTCCATAAAGCCTTGTTTTGTCTTTTCTTCAGATAAATACCGTAAAAGCTCGTGTTTGCTTGAAAATATATCCGCTTTACCTGAAAACACATAACACCAAATACACGCGTAATTCTGATATTTTAAAGTATAAACTGATATAATTGGTCGTGTTTTCAGTGTTTTTGGGTTATTAAAGATAAGTGTTTTCACACTTATCAAATCCCCTCCACTTGACCATTGCCATGCCCACATGCAATGCAATATTTTAAATCTCTAGATTACACTTTTCGCATAATTAACCCACATTGGCCATGATGCATGATACTAGGTTATTATTTGCATGATTTTGGATTTTTAGAATGCAATGCAAGATATAAACTCTATTTATTTATTTTTGACTTTTCTTGAAATAGTTTGATGGAAATAACTTGTAAAGAAATCAATGACTTTCATTAGGGCTTTGGTACCATGAATATTTATCACCCTCAAGTTTCACGTTCCCCATACCAAGCTTAAAAACGAGATCATTGTCATTCATAAGTACAAGTGCATCGACTTATTCATAAAAATTAATTGTGTTAACTATATACCCCCACTTATTTTGCCTCTATCTAATTTTAATTGATGAAATTTCTTGTGAGCAAATTTGTCTTTATTTGGCGTGAAATATAAGAAATGTAAAATATGAAAATAAGGAAGCACGGTTTAAATGATAGATAATCATCTTATCCATTACTCGAAAAACCGCCCACAATTGATATAAGTACGACCTAAAATAATAAGTTATACGCCTTATGTGTAAGAAACTTGTGTCATGCTTTAATAAGTAGCTACTCACTCTCTAAGAAAAGAAAAATAAAACTCAAGCAATAATTTATATATGTCGCCTTTTTGAGACCTTGGATCTTCAATCCCGCAACCCTTGTGAGAGTAATATTCGATTGGAGCAACTACCAAATTCTCGCAACCCTTATGAAAGTAATATTGGAATTTAATAGCTACTATAATTAACACCACACTGCCCCTCTTGGGAGTCTTGAATAATTATTATTTTTTCTTTTCTTTTTTTTTCTAGCCACTCATTTTTTATGCCGCTCTTATTTTTCTTTATTCCTCACAAATAAAAGAAAATTAATTAAAAGAAAAACACCCGCTAAGTATTAAGCATGACAAAAGTCTAAGTACACATAAAACGTTCTAACTTAGAATCTTAAGGCGTACTTATAGCAACCACGAATGATCAGTCAAAAATGCATAAGAGACTACAAACCAATTAAAACCGTTCTTGATTATTTATTAACAATATATACATGTGTTGACAAGAAAGTAAAGGTTACGAAAGGGGGTAAAACAGACACAAGTAATTAATATGAGGTTTATCTAGCCCTTTACACTTACTTCAAACTTTATCATTTCTCGTTCTCCATAATTTAAAATCTCAAATAATGAGACTCGTGGATGCTTAGCCTAATAAACCAAATGAAAGGTTTACATGGTTAAGGATACTAGCTAGAGTAAGCTTGAATAAACAAATTCAGGTTGAGTCAAAATATTCATGATGGGCCTAATATGTCAAAGACGTCTTAAACAAGCAAAAACCATATCCTTTATTATATTTTTTTTCTTTTTCATTTATATGTTTTTGAAGAACAAAAGAAATAAAAGACAATGCAAGGTGTACGCAAATGAAAATGATATGCAAAAATGATTAATGCAATAATTTTGTGGTCAAAGTAGATCAAAAATTTGAAAAATGTTGAAAATATTAATTTTCCTAATTATCATGAAGGCAAAGGCAATGGTCTAGGCAAGGTCACTTCCATAGAAGTCTCCCCTACACTTAAGATAAACATTTTCCTCAATGTGCAAGAGTATTGGAGTATAAACTCCCCTACAATTATGACATTGATTACTTTGTTTAACTCGAATTAAGGAAGAGACAACTAAAGTGAATTCATTTTAAACAAGTTTGAATATCAAAATAGCAAAAACAAATCGAAGTGAACCGGATACACGGGCCTCCTCCATAAGCTCCATGAATGAAATGAGAGAGAGCAACCCTTGAAACAAACACCAAAAGACGAAGAAAGGCCACCCCTCCACTTAAACTCTACTATAACACCCTCTTATTAAGCCTATCCTACCAAAATCTACTCTAGATGATCTAACCTAGTTATTCGATGCTTGAGTTTATTCCCAGAGTCTCTAGCTCGACTCAATCCCAAAAGAACTAGTTCTTAGGGGAAATCATGGAAAAACCAAGATTTCCAAGAAAGGAAAATATCTCCATGATAAGGTGAAAAGTTATGCCCATAAAGGGAAACCTCGAAGAAAGTCCACCAGGGTCAAATACATGATTTTCATCCCAATAATAGCACAACCCCAAAGTGGGAATTACAAACAAGGGTAAAGTAGTCGAGGTTCCCTTAGGCAAAAGATGGTCACAATGAAGGGTATGATAACCAGGTAATGATCCAATTTTTCTAAAAAATTTTCCTTTTATTTCATCAGATGGATACTGAGATAACTCAAAAATGTTTATACCAGGATCGAAAACCTTTACCTTTAGGGGAAAATGACAAGTTAAAGAAGTGTTTCCCCTAGAAGACTCCCCCTTGTAAAAATTCACATCACTAGACACCAAAGATTGACATAGAGGTGTCAAAACACAAGTAGTATGAACCTTCGGGTCTTCCTTTTCTTTGACATTATGAATGGTTGGGGTGGGAGGTATAGAAGGTAAAGTATCCTCTTGCAATAAAGCATCTAGAAAAAGTATATCTCCCTCCATATCAAAATACCCAGATATGTGATATGTACCCAATAGGTGTGTCAGTATCAAGAAACTCATCAAACTCAGAAATGGGTTAACCCTCATCGTCACTATAGGAATCAAAAATTAGGATATCAAAAATTGGTGACTCAAAAGGTATCTCCTCATAACCCAAGGTAGTGTGGTCACTTAAAGAAGAATCATCACTAAAATCATCATAGATTGGGGTATCAAGAAGTGGTGACTCATCATCACTATATCTTATCTTAATACCTTATAAAACATTTAGACCATTTTCTAAATTTAGTAGTCTTAAAATTTTAAGACTAAAACATTTCTTCTTTTGGAAAGTTTATGCATACAATGTTTAAAAGTCATTCAAAATCCTGGGAGTTATGCATACACATTTAAGAAAATTAAATATCATATATCATAATTTAAAAGTGTTTATTATGTAGTAAATAATAACAACCCTTAAAAATTAAATTTCTTTAAAACCATGGTTGTAGCCGTCCTCCCTTATTGTAACAGTCCATATCAACCAAACTTATAAAGCCTATGCTCAACCTTTTTAAAGCATGCACAAGACGGTTTTGGCTGTTGTTTTTGGTTTCAAACCCCTCGAACATACAACTCAACCCTTTGTTGCATTCTGAAATTACTACATCTACATTTTCGTCACAACATATGTAGTCTGCTTATGTTTAAATTGTTTTTGTTGGTTATTTTGGCGGTGTTGCGCTGCAATTGTGTGTGACACATGTTTATATAGTTTAGCCTGTTAAATGTGCAGTGATTTTTTTTATCATATAATTCATTCGTTTGTCTCAAAATATAGTCACAGGTACCCGCCGCAGCATTGCGCGGCTACCCGGCTAGTTCATCATAAATTGGTGTATCAAAAATTAGTGACTCATCATCACTATCATCATAGAGTGGTGTATAAAAATTAGTGACTCCTCATCACTATAATCATCATTAGCTTCCTCATTTTCTTTGAAAAGTGAATTATCAATTGATGTTTCAAAAAGAGGATTTAAATGTATCACAAAATCACCAAAGTTAAGCTCTTGAGGTTCAATAATATTCAATGAGGAAGTAACAGAGGCTATGGTCTCAACATTTGGAATATCATAATTCCTACTTTGATAAGCCTCGTGAAAATATTCATTACAAACTTCATCAAGAACATCAATATGATTCATCGTCTTAAGCTCATTAGATTTCTTAGATAGCTTCTCCATATTTAACACAACCTTATCCTCTCCTACTCTCATAATAAGCTCTCCCTCAGCCACATCAATTAGAGTTCTTCCAGTTCTTAAGAATGGTCTCCCTACAATCAAAGGCACCCTAGGGTCCATATCATAGTCCACAACTACAAAGTCCGCGAAGAATGTGAACTTATCAACTCCTACAAAGATATCTCCGGCTATCCCCATAGGATAAGCAACCGTACGGTTGGCTAATTCCAAGGTCATTTTATTGGGGGTAAGCTCAGGAAGGGTAAGTCGTTTCCAAACCGATAAAGGCATCAAGTTGATACTAGCCCCAAGATCCGCTAAAGCCTTATAGGATCACCAAGTTTAGTAGGTAACTTCTATAACAAAACCGCGAAACAATTCTCATTTAATGAAGTGTTAGAGACATCAACCAATTTTCTTTGTTAGATAAAAAGTCCTTAAACATTTTGTCAAATTTAGGCATGTGAGCAAGAGCCCCAGCAAAAAATATGTTGATATTCAATTGTTTAAACATCCCCAAAAAATTGGACACTTGTATGTCATATTTATTTTTTTAATTTCTCCTTCCTCAACCTTGAAGGGTATGGTAAAGTGGGTTTTTGGGTAGAAGGTTGAGGAGAGGGTTTTGGAGGACTCTACTTAGACACAACCTCAGGTGCAGTCTCACGTGCAGTCTCAGAAACTATAGGGCCAGTCAAAGGTGGTATGTCACAAAGAGGGGCTGTGGGAGGAGTCACCGAAGGGGGGAGTAGAACTCATTGTTACCTTCGGGCCTTGTCCTTACTTTATTGGCGGAGGGATGAAAGGTCCCACTGTGGTTTTCCCACTCCTTGTAGTGATGGCATTAACATTGGCTCTTGGGATAGCTTGGGTGTTTGAGGGCAATGCACCTTGAGGTCTTTGGTTTAAAAGCAACATGAACTATTTATTTATGTCCTCTTGCATTTCCCTAAACCTCTCTTGAATTCTCTTTTCACTTTCTTAAAGTGTCCTTTCATTTTTTTTATTCATTTTAGCAAGAAGTTCTAAAGTGTGAGCTTGATTTTGCATGTTCCCTTGATTATACCCTTGAAAACCTTGGTTTTGAAAATTTTGATTTTGATTATGAAAACCTTGGTTATTTCCATGAAAGTTATTTTGCCCTTGGAAATTGTTTTGACCCCTTGTGTTGGCATTCCTTTGAAAGCTCCCTCTATTTGGCGCTTGGTTTCTATCTTGCACTTGTGAATTGTGACCTTGATTTTGGGTGGGTTGATGAGGTGGGAAACCTGGTGGAGCAAGATAGTTGTTTGATTTGTATGACAAATGATTAGGGTTAATATTAGATTTAAAGTGTGCCCTCCCATCATCATTATATGCATAGCACTCCCCTTGGTTATCATTTTAAATCTTGTCACAATTCTTATAGGAGTGAGGTCCCCCACAAGTCTCACATTGAAGGGTAATGGCATTAACATTGTTATTGGAAGGAGTGCTCATTTGAAATTAACAAAGTTTTTTAAACAATTCATTGTTTTGTTTAATAAGAAAAAACATATCATTTGAACGAGGAGCACTCTCTTGCACAACATGTACCACTTCATCCCTTTACCTATTACTTTGGACCATGGACTTAGTTTCAATGATGTCCCATGCAACTTGGGTGGACTTAGCAAGAATGATTTCACCCGCGGTCGAATTAAGGGAATCTTGGTGGTGAGATCTCAAACCATTATAGAAAGTAGTGATTTGTTTAACTTGTTCAAAACCATGATTAGAGCATTTTCTCAACAACTCTTTAAATTCATCCCAAGCATCACTAAAGGTTTGATCTTGCTTTTGTTTAAAACCAATGATTTGATTCCTTAAAGCGGTGGTATGTGATGGTGGAAAGAACTTATTCACAAACTTTTTTTTAAGTCCTCCCAAGTGAGTATGCTATTTGATGGTTGCTTGTCTAGCCAAATCCTAGCATTCCCCTCCAACAAGAGAAAGGGAAAAGCATGAGTCTAATAACCTCGGCCGATACCCCATTGTACTTAGTTGTGTTACTTAATGACAAGAATCTCTTGATATGGTCGTGAGGGTCATCCATACGTCTGCCTAAGAAAGGTATAGTAGAAACCATTTGAATGATGCATGTCTTAAGTTCAAAGGTATTGGCGGCTATTTCAGGGATTACAATGGCATCTGCGTTTCCATCCACGTTGGATTGAAGAATCTCGATAATGGGACGTTGATCCATGGCTACAATAGCGGTTGTGAAAGCGCGATGATCTTGATCGACTTGAGAAACGGTTTTCTTGTTCTTCCTTTTTGGAGAACGAGGTACACCACTAGGTATGTGTGTACGCGACCGTGTGCACATACAACTAACCACGAGGAATAAGGGAGGAGCCCTCGGTCGACTTTGAAAGTGGACGATTATCCCCCTCGAGGTTCGATAATTAATATCTACAAGAAAATATATACGTAATACTACTTCGGTGGCACACCACTTACTATTATCACCTTTGAATGAACCACAAGGGAGCGGAGAAACGAGGCGGCGCGTAGCACTTAAGAGCCTGCTTCTTTAGAATGTGAAATACACTCGCCTTATACCCCCCCCCCCACACACACACACACATTGGATTCTTTCTTTAATTAAATTTGATCGATACACGTAAGTGGCACCGGAACGCCGCCACAAATGGTGTATTGCCAAGGCAATACTTATGGAAGTATACTTAATATTTACTTATAGTAATATAAAGAAAATATTTTTGTATTTTTATTTTTTTAAAGAGAATATATTCACAAGAAAATCGAGAGAGAACTCGTTTTTTAGTATATCGTTTGTCTCGGTATCTATTCGAATTGAAACCGGGTTTTACAAGTGTGACTTAATTGTTTTTGGTAAACAAAAGTTTATTTGGTACGTATGTCTATTGACACAAAGCAAGTAAAAATGTAAAAATATTAACTACGTACTACGTACTATTCTAAAACACGTTGCAAATACCGCAATTAAATGCTCGAAATACATATTTTAACAAAATGTAAAACGTAAAATGTAAATGCACGTAAAACGAGGCAAACAATGAATATAATAATGCTAAAATATAAATGGGCCTAATCTATAAAAAACATAAGTGGTCTAAACACTCATACTAACATGCTTCTAATTCTATACTATTAGTAGACAATTGTTAACAGTGCATTTAACCAACCCAAATGAAAAGCCCAACAATACTTGTGAAGCCCAATAAGAAAGTAAATGTAACTGAAACTGTCCAGCTATTATTCTTAACGAACTACTAAACAAACCAATTAACAAACTATTTGCTTAACAGGATTGGACTGTGGTTGTAACATGAAGTTACAAAGTTAGGGGCTGAATGTGAATAGTAACTAAACTTGTAAAAATTGCAATCCTGAATTAGACAAATGGTTCGTGTATACTACCTATGTTTCCTACTGTTATTATTTTCACTGGAAAGAACAATACTAAATGCTCAAAAACATATCTAAGGCTTAAGTTAGTGAACTAATTACATTCAATCTTAAACTCCAAATCATTCAAATTAAGCTCTAAACTTTCTGCCCAAAGACTGACTAATCTTTCAAATTAATGAACCTACTATGACTTATAGAAATTGCAAAAGCTATTCTTAACTGATTTTTATTACTACTCCTAGTATTGAATTCACCAATACACTATTCACAACTTAAATCAGTACACTAGACACCTAAATACAAAAGATAAAGTCTGCTCACTTGCAATCCCAAACACCTTTACGGAATTATGACGGAAAGTTCTGCAACATTGACTAACATTCCAACTCAAGGACGATTCTGTTTTGACCTTTTGATTATACTAATCATTTATTACTAAACTTCTGATGGAGAGCATAAGAATAAACTTCTTATTTTGTTTTATTTTGTGACATCTTTTGTTTAGTTTTCTTATTTTGTGTATCTTTTATTTAATGTTTTTATTTTTTTGTTTCCTGGGAAGAATATTGTTTTCTTTTTTCTCAAGTGTAGTTTTCTTATAAAAACTAAGACTTGGGTTTATTGTAAAGATTATTGAAGTTATGAATAAAAAAACAGACTTTTAGTCTTTGTAATTGACTTGAATCCAGGTTAGGGTTTATTGTTCAATTTTCTCTTAATAATCGGGTATTCGTTGAATCAACGATTGTTGGAGTTTGCCTGATTATCGGTATTCTTTTGAATCAACGATAGTTGGAAGAGTTGTTTATGGTATTCTTTAGAATCAACAGATTCAATTTATCTATCCTAGTATCTTTGTTATTTTCGCTACATCAGTTGGTATCAGAGCCAAGTCGGACCGAGGCAGACCGAAGCAGAATCGTTCAAGATTGTTCTCCCAATAAGATCTTAAAGTGTTTGGCTGCGCAAAGGTGGTGGGAGTGTGCTCCCGGGATATTGAAGAGTCAATATGATGTTGCGTGGAGTTCGTAATATCGCATTCGATGGAAGCCAGAGAGAGTAATGGACTAATCCAAAAGGGTGGATGTCAGCCGCTGCACGCTGGATCTTAAGTCGCCAGAAAGGGTAATGGACTAATGTGTAGTCGCTGTACGCTGGGACCCAAAGAGTTGAAAGTCGAATGTCCCTTTAAACCATGAAGCCGGAGTAAAGCCAAAGTCATTTGAGGGTAGTCGTTCGTTGGCGTGAATGACCATGCACGAGGTCGTGCATGAATTGGTGGTGGGAGAATGTCACGAGCCAAATTCTGAAGGTCGGGTTCTGCTTGGAAGGCGCACATGAATGCGAGGGTTCCTGGTTTATTCTTGTTGGTCTCGTTGGAGTACCCCAACGATAAGGGTGTAGTACGTTTCACGAGTAGAGACTCGATATGGCACTACACTGGTCGGGAGTTGGGGCCGCTCCCCTGATGAGTCCAAGGCAGGACGAAACCAGTGAACCTCTATTATACGCGGGATGGATGGCTGGTCCTTATCGGTGTAAGGACGCCACGCGGGGTCTAAAGGATGACTCCGTGACAAGTGGTATGATTCAATTATCTATCTTTGTTTTTCTCTACATCAGTTGGTATCAGAGCCGAAGTTCCTGATTAAGATGTTAGAATATCCGTTTTTTGAGAGTGATGGTTTATCTTTTGATGAATGGAATGATTATGGTGAGGCTAGTGATGATTATGAAGGACCTCTAATATTTGATGATGATCAATATGAAGAAGAATATATGATAGTTTATGATATTGATGTTGAAGATGTCATTGGGGAAGAAGAAGGATTTATCGGGAAAGAAGAATTTAGTGGGGAAGAAGACAACATTGAAGACACTGTAGTTGTTGCTAATAATATTTATTTTTCAATGATCCAAACTACCATGGTTGACAAGTTGGGTTTTAAGACGATTAAGGTTAGAGGTCGATTCATTTTAAAAAAAGGTAATTTGATGCAAGGGATACAAATTTGGATGCTACGAGTACAAGAGACGAGTGAGACAAACTCGAGGACGAGTTTTTTGAAGTGAGGGAGAATGATGGAGAGCATAAGAATAAACTTCTTATTTTGTTTTATTTTGTGACATCTTTTGTTTAGTTTTCTTATTTTGTGTATCTTTTATTTAATGTTTTTATTTTTTTGTTTCCTGGGAAGAATATTGTTTTCTTTTTCCCTAAGTTTAGTTTTTCTATAAAATTAGGACTTTGATTCATTGTAAGGATAATGGAGTTATGAATAAAAAAATATGACTTTTTAGTCTTCTGTTAATCAACTTAAATCCAGGATAGGGTTTATTGTTTGATTTCATCCAAATAATCGGGTATTCGTTGAATCAACGATTGTTGGAGTTACCTGATTATCGGTATTCTTTTTGAATCAACGATAGTTGGAAGGATTATTTTTGGCATTCTTTGGAATCAACAGATTCAATTATCTATCTTTGTTTTTCTCTACATCAACTTCTGAGTTGCACTTTACAAATTCTATATTATACTACTTGTATAACCGCTAATCATAACAAAATCCATAATAGATTGATTAAAGATCACAAAAATCAAGTCATTCCCAAACACAGGTTAATGTTCTATGAGCAAAAGTTTAACAAGTATAAATGCAGAAAATAAAATGCAGCTACGAAAATGAACATCTAAACATCATTCAAAGGAAGAAAGTCATATAAAGCAATATCATACTACTACTACTCAAAAGCTACAACTAATGAAATTAGACTAAAAATCGAAAAAGGAAAGACTCACTACTCTGCATCCGAAGCCAGCCCGTTGTGGTCGAATACCTATCTGTTATACTCAAACTAACCGAACTAATTCCTAGGCTACAAACTCGACTCCAAGCCTGTCCACTGATGTAGTTGCTAGCTAAACGAAACAATGCTGAAACTTGCTTGAACATTACTCAACCAAAAGAAAACCGCCATCAACAATCGAACAAAGCTCTTGCACTAATCGGACCACCTGAAATGAAACAAGAACGGATCTCCATGCCTTTCCTTTGATAGTGATACTAAGCTACTGCAGCACTAGAACTGATATGACGATATACTGAAATCCAAACCAAACATAGGAGGCTAGGAGCCATCAAATTCTATTCACTATTCTCTTTTTATCAATAAGCTGATTTCTGCTTGTGGATTTAGCAAACAAACACGCCTAACTGAATTCAATCTCTGCTGATTTGGTTTGAGTTTAAATACTATAAGATGAAACAATATAAAATCAGGTCTGAATATAAAATCTCACTCATAAGCTCTAATGAGCTTATTAGTTTATTAAGAAATAAACTTTGAGATATTGCTGAAAACTTTTTAAACTTGAATTAAAACTGATTGATTAACATTGACACTAAGGGTGCGTTTGGTATGGGGGTCCAGGAATCAATGAATGACTATGATATACAATAAGATTAAGATTGTTTGGTTAGAATTTTGGAATGAAAAAATGGAAATGATAGTGATAGCACCATACCATAGGAGCCTCCTTTCCTTTCTATCAACTATCTGTCGGCTGTTATGAATAATATGTGGATGTCTAGAATAAGGCCCATGGCCCATGTAGTAACTAAGGTTTACCCTAGTATTTATCTTATAAATACTCCTTGTATCTACCCTTTGTAATAGATCAATTGAGTAATTCTCTGCATTCTCTTCTTGTCTATTGCTTTTACTTTATAGATTCACAACACGTTATCAGCACGCTCTAAAGCTGGATTATTATCTTTATTCTCCATTCTATAAGGTACGTTTTAAACCGGCCGTTTTGATCTATCCTTGGTGCATATCAATCCTACTTGTTTATGTTAGTGTACGATCTAGAGTTATGTGCTACGTTTGTTTTTTTTTATCTTCGCATGAATATTACTATTGTTTTATCAGATTTAGGTTAATCAACTTAGCATGTAAGTAAGATGTACTTATATGTTTGTCTATTATATTTGTGAATCGTGTAAACATATATGATTATATTAGATGATTGTATTATTGTATCATTGATTACTTGATGTATGTATTGCGATGATTTCACTCTGAATAATTGAACCTTGTATCACTCACGCTAAAACTATATAGGCTAGATCAAATTTTACTTGGAATTATTTTTCAAAATCAAATTCATGGTCCATATTGGTACTAACAGTTTTCAATACGTATCATGTAATAAGATCCATTCGTTAGTTATCGTCCCATAATATTATTTTCTGTTATGATAATGATAAAGAATATATACATGCTAATATGCTATACTCGTATGTGGCAACATGCTTTACTAAAGTCAGTGTATTTGTTCATTATTTTTTTTTCTAATTTAGTGCGGTACATAGCCTAAATAAGAAGTTGATATTTTATTTTTTGAAAGGGATCACAGAAACCGATTACTGTAATATTTAACTATGGCAAAAATATGTTTTTAATAAATTAGTTAACAAAGATACATTTCTTGATTATGATTTTTTTTTTGTACATGAGCAAATATATGTTTCTTAATAATTCAGTTAACTATTATGTTGGTAGATTTTAATCATTTGTAATTCGTGATTTATTTGTTACAAATCTTAGGTAATTATTTTATTTGATACAAATTGGTATATATTATATTATATTAAACCTATAAAGCCGTGTAGGCGATACACACATGGTACATTCGTTTATAACTTAATGTGATCGACATGCTATTAATTGAATCGAACACGAATAACCCGATTTGATTAACACCACTAGTTTGTACCATAAAGGTTAAACGATTATGTTCCATATTAAAGAACAATGCAAGATGTTGGATTATTACGTAGATCTGAGTACACTATGAATCTATGATACACCTAGTAAGAAGTTTTCTTGTTAGGGGTTTTTCGTTAAGTTTAATTATCTACATACCTTCAAATCATTCCTAAAAAGAAACAGATAATCATATGCACGTTTGTTAAATATCAATTTATAATGTGACACTTACACAAGAAACATAGCACACGTCGAACTTGATCATTAAGTTGTGTATGCCTTGTTTTTTTGTTCATGTTTTCTTTTAAGAATAAAATTAAACTTTTCCTCTTATTAAAAATGCTCTACACTAATATTGTTTGCTTACGAGAATGGACGACTAATTGATCAATGACATATACGTGTCTAGCAAATAATTTTTAGTATCATACATGCTTCATTATTTGATATTACTATAGGCTGATTTGCATATTAACATAATTATGAGAAGCTATACATAGCTTATACAAATTTATTGGAGAAGTATAAGTTTATATATGATGAAATATTAAATTCTTCATATAATTCTGTTTTTTTTTATATAAAAGGTGCAATTGAAGCACAAGTGGCCATTAAGTAAAAGTTTATGAGCCAAAATTATTGTAACAATTGGCATGACCGGTTGGACCATACCGGGTCAATAATGATGCGAAAGTTATTGAAGAACCATGAGTTTCTTCGAGATGATTTGATTACTTCATTGTTCTCAATGGAAGTTCATTACTTATCACCACTAAATACAAATAAGGACTCATTCCTTGAAATCTTAGAAAATATAAAAAAGGGCATGTATTTAGGCCTATACATTTGCCATGTGAATCATTTTGATTTATAAAATCGATGCATCGTCAAAATGATCAGTAAATACGCAACTTCAAGTTGGCGTGATTAGTGGCTCGATATGAGTATGATTTCTCAAATATGATTATTCAGAATGGTGATGAATACTTCCAAGTATTGAGCGATTATTGGAATAAGTGTTGAACTCAAATGTAGCTCATATTCATACGCCAACAGTTTTGAAACTTTTGCAAAACATATTTAGTTGATGGTAAAGCCAATAATTATAAGAAAAAAAGTGTTGGTTTATGGGGCAATTTATAAAACATGCGTTCACATCTTGCCAACAATTAATAATGAATCTTCCCCTTGGTTTTTGGTCACAAACCATATAATTCCCATGTGAGATATAGAAATGTGCGATATATATAATAGTAAATCCACCACAACGCACAAAATGGGATGTTGAGATTGATAATTCATTCAGGGGAGAATGATCAACGAGAAATTTGGAATGAATTATGAAAAGTTGATCCTCACAAGTAATGAATATGAACATAAAGTTCATGGGACAATTTATATTCCAGATCTAGTAATTGCCAGACAAGGTTAGTGACCTAAATAAAGTGACTAGATCACAAACGCTGCTAGTGCTCCAATTAAAATGTGTGTCCCAACAATAAAACCAATGATTGGTAGTAAGTCTATGGCACGTCTACAACGTGATAGACTATTCGATTCCAAATAAAAATCCTCGATTAAAGAGATAATATGGAGCCAAAAAATTACGATGGTCGAATCGAGGTAATAAAGACCCCATGATAGTCTCCTAAAGAGACACTAGACATGAATGTAACTGAAAAACCCCCGGGTACATGAAATACTATAAGATCTCAATAAATGATAAAATGCAATGTCTAGTAAAGTGTGGAATCGAAAATAAATGAACCGACGTCGATGGATATATATGATAATGTGCATGATAATGATAATAAAGAATATAGCGCTAAAGTGAATGTGAGGATCATGGATAGATGAATATCCAAAATATTACTGACGCAATAATATAATGAATAATGGAGGTCTCTTGTGATGAGACATATGGTTGATGCTTACAATCTATTTATAAAACTTATTGGATACGCAATAGTCTTTATGAGAGAGCGAAATTAAAATATGTATAAGTTGAAAATGATGGCACAAGTATATTTCTCAAATACTTGAAAATGATCATGTAGATACATGTTTACATGTGGTGGATCCAATAGTTATTGTATAAGTCTGGCAATGTGATAAATAATTGATATGCGTCTAAAAGATATATATAAATAGAGCTCAAGTGATATTGATATTTCATTATTGCATATAATATGCATGGAGCATGCTAGAGATAATTAATGCTTAAGGCATATAAGAAACATTCTCGAGAACAATATTGATTGTATTGAACTAATCATGATTTGAGCATATATGTTATTATCGCCTTAGTGTGTAGTTTTGTGCCAAATAAAGAGTTATGGTTATAAAGGCGACTAAGTTCATAGAAATTGAATTTGAAACAAAAGACAAAGTTTGTCTTAATTCCAGAATGGAACATCTTAATGATGAAATATGTATGCATCATGAAAACTAAAGATAAAGTTGTATCTTTATGTTGATAAACAACAATCATATTTATGAAGTCACATGATGTTAGAAAGACTCTCTTGATTTATAGAGTTGATGATCACAATATCGATTGAGATAAGTCATTTAAAAATGAACTATTCAAATTTTGCTAAGGGTCATACTTGTTGGAAATGAATAACTTACAAAGTTTGATGATAAACTTGAACGAGATGTATGACGTATTATTATGCAAAGAATATGTGTAAATAGTGTTCATACATATGATTTTATTAATACACCTTAATGTGTATTTTAGTGACTCGGTGAGCTTAAGTAATGTGATCATCAGGAGGAGAATATATGTGTTGTACTCTTTTTCCTTGACCATGATTTTATCCCCACAGGGTTTTCCGGCAAGGTTTTAACGAGGCAACATCCCTAAGCGTATAAAAGATTTAATGTACTATTTTCCTTCACTAGATTTTTGTCCCATCGGGTTTTATCTAGTAAGGTTTTTAACAAGAGATATGGGTTTATACTCTAACCCATCAAATACAAGTTTAGTTGATTTTGCAGATGCAGGATATATGTCTGACCCTTAAAATAGTCAGTCACAAACTGGATATGTTTTTACAAGTGGAGGAATAGCGATTTCATGGTGTTCGGTAAAGCAAACAACTGCAACAACTTCATTCGATCAGGCATAAATTGTAGCAATCCATGAGGAAAGTCGAGAATGTGTTTGATTAAGCAATGTAACACAACACATACGCATGTCATGTAGTATGTCTTCAGAGAAAGAGGCACCAACAGATTTGTATGAAGATAGCGCAACATGCATTGCTCAACTCAAAGGAGATTACATGAAAGGCAATACCGAAGTTCGCTTCACTCGTGACTTACAAAAGAGCGGTCATATTCTAGTTCAACAAGTTCGTTCAAGCTACAATTTGACGGATCTATTTACCAAGGCACTTCCTACTTCAACATTCAAGAAGCTTATTCACAATATTGGAATGCGGCGAGTTAAAGATCTTAAGTGATGTAGTAATCAGAGGGAGATAATACGCGTTGCACTCTTTTCCTTAGTCATGGTTTTGTCCCACTGGGTTTTCCTGACAAGGTTTTTAATGAGGCAACATTCTCAAAGCGTATTATTTATAGAGACATCCAAGAGGGAGTGTTATGAATAATATGTGGATGTCTAGAATAAGGCCCATGGCCCATGTAGTAATTAGGGTTTACCCTAGTATTTATCTTATAAATACTCCTTGTATCTACCCTCTGTAATAGATCAATTGAGTAATTCTCTGCATTCTCTTCTTGTTTATTGCTTTTACTTTATAGATTCACAACATCGGCCTGATTTTAATACATTATACGTAAGATTTTTTGTGTGCAACTTACAATATTTGTTGACAGTAGTATATTTCTAGAATATGATATAAAACTATTGTAGTAAGTATTAGGGGTGAGGAAAAAAACCGAAAAAATCGAAACCGAACCGAAAAATCGATCAAATATAAAAACCGATGGCTCGGTTTTTACGTTTTCAAAAACCAGAAAGTTTCGGTTCGGTTTTGGTTTTTATCCAAAAAACGAACCGAACCGAACCATTTTATTAAATAAAAAAATATAATATAATATAAATAAATAAGTAATATATAAAAAATATAAAAAATATTCGTTTTTAGGGAAATAGAATTAATATATAATATATATTTATTTTATTGTTTATACACGTGTTTTTTTATACGCGTGTTTGATATGTACATGTGTTACTGAGTTAAGATATATATAGACACTTAAATTAGCATAGACCTATCTAACCAATTATAATCACCCATTTTTTAAAAACCCACTTCCCACCACTTTTTTAAAAATTAAATATCTCACAATCGGTAAATCGTCAAACGAAAAAAAATACACAATTGTGACGAGAATTAAATCATCTATCTATCGAGGGGCACATGTATATACTTTCGACGAACTTTTTTGTCGACTTTTTTTTCTTAGTCACGTCTAGATTGAATCATATATGATTCGTCACGAATCATATATGATTTTCAGAAAATCATATGATTCGTAATATGAATCATATATGATTTTTTTGAGAATCATATATGTTTCGTGACGAATCATATATGATTCTCTCCAGATTTGACTTAAGAAAAAAAGTCGGAAAAAAAGTCGTCGAAAGTATATACATATGCCCCTCGATAGATAGATGATTTAATTCTCGTCGCGATGATATGTTTTGTTTTACGTAACGATGAACGGTTTGTGAGATATTTAATTTTTAAAAAATGAGTTTTTTTGTTACATGATAAAAATGGATGGTTGTGATTGGTTGGCTGAGTATATGCTAAACTAAGGGTCTATGAGGATCTTTTTCATGTGTTACTTCAGAATATATCAATACATGTGTGAGGATAATCGTTTATATATGTATGTCTACTTGCATATGTGTTTATCTTATTAATATGTGTATAATTATAGAAATTTGAGATAAACATTATTAGGCTTAAATTGAAAAGAAAAAAAACATTTTTTTCACGCAAAACAAGTTTTTTAATCTAAATATGACGTAGCCAAATATAAACGGTTTTAAAACCAAAAAATCGACAAAGCGAACCGAAACCGATTACAAACCGAAAAAACTGAACCGTCCAAAACCGAACGGTTTCGGTTTTTGGTTTTCTAAAAACCGAATATGTCGCTTCGGTTTCGGTTTTAGCCAAAAACCGACCTAAAGCGAACCGTGCACACCCCTAGTAAGTATTTTTCTTCAATATTAAAGTTGTTTTCTTTATTTCAAAATATCTTTTTTATTCCTATCTCTCTACCATCAATAATTGCTTCATTTTGTTTGATTTTAAAGAAAAAAAAGTTACAATTACAAAATTTGCATGGTTAAACATTTTAGTTTATGTTAGATGATTTTGAGCTTATAAAAAATGACGCATTTAGTATTTGTAAACCATACCGGCAATGTTAGCCAAATTAAATATAATATATAAATGTACTTTGTTTAATTATGAAATAGAACTTATCCTTATATGTCATATTGATACCAATACCTGAATTTTTATACCAAACATAAACAATGAAATCGATATCCTTAATCTCATACCGTCCTCCTATGAAAACCATATCCATAGTGATTCTTGGTTGCAAACCAAACGCACCATAAGAACTTGAAAGCATGAACATAAGCTTGCATTCCACATCACAACTGTAAAACGTTTAGATTCCAAAAACACTTCAGAAGCTTTTTAGGAGCTTTTGATCTAAGCGGTTGTAATAATGAGAAAAGAAGTAATAGTAGAGGCTGAGAATTTCATTAATGGAGGAATAAAGGAAATCGTTTCAACTGATTAACAGAATCGTAACTGAACTTGAAACTGAATTAACAAGAAGGATTAACAAACTATTTTTTTCTTTACAACTAGTGTGTGCAAATTGGATTAAAACTACTCCTAAAACCAACTCAGTACAAATGAGGGTAAAGAACTGGTATTTATAGAGAGAGTGTGAAGTGAGGAGAGGTTAATTGACGTGTTCCAACAAATCCAAAATCGGCACATGGACCTAGGGTTCTTCCTCTTTGCCCAGATTTGGGGTTTTCTGAATGAGTAGTCTTTAGAGCAATTGAACCAGATAGAAGTGTAAAGGAGATTATTTCGATCATTTTTCCTTTTTACTCCATCACACGAAATCGACTCTAGCTGCTTGTAAGAGAAGGAATCACGTGGTGACTTTTCATTGGTGAACAACAATTCACGCGGATCACAGATCTGATTCGTTGACTACTTATCCATATCGAACGGATATAATAAACTTACTTGGCAGTCCAAGTACTCTTCTCATTTTTTCTGATTTGTCCACATGGATTCCATTAATATAACTTTCCCCCTTTGGCAAACTAAGTCCTTGCAGTTTCTTCTATCTTTTGCAAATTTTTCCCTTTGAATATAACTTTACGAAATGGCCAATTTGGTCCTTGAATCTTTGTTTACTTGTCAAATTTAGTCCATAAAGCCTTGTTTCGTCTTTTCTTTGTGTTTTCTTCAGATAAATACCATAAAAGCTCGTGTTTGCTTGAAAATGCATCAGCTTACCTGAAAACACATAATCACCAAATACACGCGTAATTCTGATATTTTAAAGTATAAACTGATATAATTGGCCGTGTTTAAGTGTTTTTGGGTTATTAAAGATAAGTGTTTTCACACTTATCAGTACTCAATAACAAAGGTTTACATTAATCGATTTTACATCATACTTTACATGTGTTTCTAACGTTGTGTTATGTTATTTTTCAAATATAAATACATTATTACATTGTATATTGTTTTCTAGATTTCATTTATTCTGGAAGTGTCATTAGAATTTTGAGATTTAGTTAGACGAGGGGTTAAGCCCGTGTGTTGCGTACAAGTGAAAAGTTAGTAGTATTTGTAATTCGATGATTTTGTTTAACTAAAAATTAAAAGTACTACAACACAGAAAATGTAAAGTACATATAGTCGAGCACGCTTTGTTTTTTTGTTTATTTGTATCTTTGTAATTTTTGGGATTGATATGTGTGAAATCTCATATCAATTATAATTTATAAAACCCCTAAAACACAAGGAAATTACCAAGTTTTAATGTGTATAAAATGGAATCATGTGGTATTCTTTGTTGTTGTGATTGTGTAGGTAAAATGATACGATTTGGTGCAAACACGGATTTCAAGGCTTAATAATGAAGAAAAGACAAAAGAAGGACCATTTATGACAAAGCTTCAAAGTTCAAGGGCCTTATTTGTTGATCTTAGAAGATGAAGGGCTAAAGACGACAAGACTACAAAGTTATCATGCAAATACAAGACAATCTGCCAATGTTCAAACTTGTTTAATCCATGTCAAAGCTTTCATCCTATCAGAATCAATATATACATGTGACACGGATCAAGGACTGATAGCATCAATGACCAAATCATTACAACAGCAACATTAATGAGCTGAAAAAGTCACACAACATTCATGGTAAATCAATGATTACAGCGGCATTTATTAACATCAATCATCAGCAATTATGAACAAATGATGGTCCATTCATTAAACAGTAATCATAAGTAGTATTTAATGGACAAAAGTTGATGCAGTCAAACGGAAATTAAAAGTTGTGTAAATCCATGTTCATTCATGTCAGCCAATCAGAGAACTGGAACGAAGATCACACGGATTGAATATTGGGGGCAATTAATTGCCGAATGATTGCAAAGAGGAGTTAATAGCAATGATTAAACAATTCAGCATTTATGGAGCAAATTTATTCCCTCAATCCATATGAATGATCAACAACTAATCAGAAAAAGGGAAATAACATCACACGGATTTAGCTTTCTTCAATCCATGTGAACTTCGTTTGACCAACAATGGGACGCCACGTCACTCTTTTATACTCAACTAAATTTGAAGAAGGTCCACGTGGAGTCCTTTTACTGTTGCTACCACGTCAGTTAAATTTCTCCCATATTTCAGCTTGTCTATAAATAGATGACATCCTCCTCATTTGTAGACAGTTAGAAACAATAGCTTACACACAGTAGTTTACAAATTAACTAGAATAGATTCATTTTTCCTCTCAATTTTACTGTGTGTTTTACACACACTTTCACACACTGATTTACATTCGTAGATAGTAACTCCACTAGCAACTTTGTAGTTAGTTACGAATACCGTAAAAGAATTGTAACCGTTCACCACCATTAATACAAAATCCAATTCAATCTTACTCAGTTCCTTTTCTATCCTTACTCATTTTGCATAAAGAAGTTAGCACGAAGAACAGCTTAAGCGAGGCTATTGATGAGATCTTGTTTACGATCTCATGAGTGTTTAGTAGTATGTTCTTGGTTATCGTGTTTTCACGTTGATAGCAGCTGAAGAATAGTGATATTCGTTCACTACAACAATTCTGCATCCTAGGGACGACTTATTCGTCCCTAGGTAGGGCCTTTTTCGACCCTAAACTCCTAGGGACGACTAAGTCGACCCTAGGATTTAGTGCCTAAAAATTCGTCTCTAGAATCCTAGGGACGAACCCCCCTTTGTAACCTAGGGACGACTCTGTGGGTCCCACTACCCACTACGTTGAAAAAATTGACAAACCTAGGGACGACTTGTCTTTGAAACCTAGGGTCGACAAAGTCGTCCCTAGGTTTTTAATAAAAATAATCTTTTTAAAATTTTTCATAAAATATTTTTTTTATTATTTTTAATAAAATCTTATTTATAAAAATTAATAAAAACATTTTCAGGAAAAAAAGAAGTTAATTATTATTCTAGGGACGACTTAGTCGTCCCTAGGTTTCAATATTGCCCAGGTATTCAAAACCTAGGGACGACTAAGTCGTCCCCAGGTTTTGACACCTGGCCAATATAGAAACCTAGGGACGACTAAGTCGTCCCTAGGATTAAAACCTGGAGGAAATTTAATAACCTAGGGACGACTAAGTCGTCCCTAGGTGTACCTGGGGGCTAAAAACTGGGCTGTTTTGCAGTTTCCAGATTTTTTTCGGAACTTTTTCCGGACAAAATCCACAATTCAAAATGGCAGAATTCGACAAATATAGAATAATAACAAATCAATAAACGTTACAATATCATATTAAGATAAATTATCCAACATCACGATACAATATTCATCAAATACACTTATTCAATCCTAAATCAAATGTTTCAAACGCTACAAGTCTCAAACTTTATTAAACATGCATAATAAGAAAAATACTACCACAACCTCTACTCCGCATCCTCGTTAGGTGAAAAGTCACCTTCCTCCTCGTCACCCCCCTCGTCACCCTCCTCGTCAACCCCTCGTCACTCCCCTCGTCATTCCCCTCTTCATTCCCCTCGTCATCGCCTGATAAGTCGTCACCACTGTTTTATACATTCCTATCTCGACCCAACTCGTCAATGGACCGGTAATCGTGCTGATGGGGATTTAAAATTACACGAGAACCTCCGGGTATGGATTGTGAAGTAGAGTCGATCTCATGAGTCGAGTGTGTGGTGGGACGATAACAATGGTTAAATGTGTTATTGTAACACCCCATTTTGGAAATGGAATATTACGCATATCATGGCGTGTCATCAAAGCATACAAGGATAAATGTCTAAGCATTATTCAACCATAAAAGGAAATACCGGAATCAAACATCGGTATCCCAAAGTAAAGCTCATCACACACAAACATAAATACTGTAAAAGGAAGGACGAAACAATGTCCAAAGCAACTGTATCTAAGTAAAGGAAATGCATAAAGTAAAGAAAGACAGTAAAGCTTCCAGTCCATATGCACCTACGTTTCAGATCTACGAGCGTCCCTGAGTACCTGCCGTTTTGGGAACATGAAAAGGAAAACGGCTGAGCAAGACGCTCAGTGCACGGATGTACAATAAAGCATGATATAGGATAAGCATGTAACATATAACAGCGGAAGACTAAGTACTGAGTAAACTGGTTAAGTAACATGAAAACTGGTTTTATAGTTTGAAAAGCCTTATGTTTAACCTGTGAAAACTGTTTTAACATATATATACCATAGCCCATATAGGTCATGAAAAGGTCACGTGCATGAATACTTGGAGGGGTGACCTCATCATGCTGATTAGAGGGGATGCCTCTAATCAATATACTGGTTTGGGTAGGAGGGATCAGCTCCTTGTGAAGGGTGCAAGGCACACACCACATTCACCATGATAAACTGAATAAAACATGTAACTAGGATGCACCCATACGCCCCGACTGATATAATAATATGGCCAAACTGAAAAGGGACGCCACGAGCAATCACTCCGCCGTGGGGAAGTCATAACATCGGTGCCTCCAATGCTATGGTTATGGTACCTCCATAACTAGGTGAAACTGGTCATGCTTGTATATGGCTATAGTTTATGCTAAATTAACATAAGCAGTTCAAAACAATAAAACAAATGCTGGGGAAAACAGTTGGCTGCATACGGGGAAATCCTAATAAGGAAGGAATGTCCATACTGAAAGGACGGGAATCCGTACCTCAAGTCCAGTGAAATGAACGGAAGAAAGACTCCTACTTCTGGATCACTAATGCTACATGAATACACACGTGTATAAGTATCGATTCACTGATTACGTACTGGGTTCTGTGTCTTGTTATAGCTGATTTGGTATGTTTTAGGTCATGGTTCACTGTTTAAAGCCTTAAACTGTGTTTATCTTGTATTCTGATTAATCTGATTAAGTATTACTGTTGTTTCATGTATTATTATACTTACTGTGTAAGAATAAGTAACTTTCCAAAAATAGCAGGTTTCCAAAAATAGAAAGTTTCCAAAAATAGAAAGTTACCAAAAATAGAAAGTTTCCAAAAATAGAAAGTTTCCAAAAATAGAAAGTTTCCAAAAATAGAAAGTTTCCAAAAATAGAATTCACTGCCTAAAATAGATTAGTTTCTAAAAATAGAAAGTTTCCAAAAATAGATCAGCTGCCTTAATTAAATAAGTTTCCATATATAGAAAGTTTCCATGATTAGATTAGCTGCCTGAAATAGATTGATTTCCATATATAGAAGGTTTCCATAATTAGATTAGTTGCCTTATTTAATTAAGTTTCTATAAATAGAAGTTTCCATAATTAGAATTAAGCTGATTACATAAGCTAACATATAAGTCTAAGTGTTTAAGCTTATTTCTTAAGTCATATGATATAGTGTATAGTTTAATTATTATTTCATGTATTTTAATTAAACTATAGGTTAAGCATTTTAATTAAAGTATAACATGTATAATTAAAATGAAATGAAAATACTTAGGTTAAAATGTGTATTATTATTAATAATAATATAACCTAAGTCATGTCTAAATTAATTAATTATAGGCATGTTTTAATAATTAATTAATTATAACTTATAACATAAAATACTTAGGTTAAATTAATGTCATGATAAACTAATAATTAAAATAACCTAAGTCATGATTTAATTAATATTTCATGTTATTAATTAATTATATCCTAAGTTCATGATTCATAAAAATTACATGTAACATAGATCATGATTTTAACCAACGAACCATGAATCGGGTATGAATTCGACATCGTACCCCGGGCCAAACCCGGGGCACACGTGTCCCCTTGCTGCCGTGGGTCCCACATGAGCCAACCAAGACCAATTGTGGTCTTGGTGGTGGCGGCAATAGCAAACCAAACCCCCCTCGGGTTTGTTTTGCTAGGCGGCTAGAAACAAACACCCCTTTAAATCATTCCTTGATTTTATTTAATACCAAAACATGTTAGATCAATGATTAATTATCTTGTTTTCATAAGAAAAATAATACCATGTTCATGAAAATAATCAAAGATTAAAAGAATTAAAAAGAATTAAAAAGAAGGGTTAGAAAGGTATACCACTATGTAGCTTGGAAAAAGGATGAACAAACACGTATTCTAACACTTGTTTTTAAGATCAAAATCAATCAAACACCCTCTTATGGTGGTGTATAGGTGGCGGCACAAAGGAGGCAAAAAGGAGAGGAGAAAACTCTTTTTTTAGGGTTTTGATGTTTATTTCTTGAAAGTGGAAAATGAAAACATGTTTTTACTTTTACCCCCCTTAACTTGTAAAGTCCATGGGCTAAGCCCATTTCATGCATGTGTGCCGTGGGTATGGGGGCCCCACATGGGGTACCCGTACCTTTCTCGTGTCCCGATGTTTCGTGTTCGTTCGTGGTTAAACGTGCTCGTGTTTAACGTGTTTCTGTTTCTTTTAATGTGTCGCTTATCGTAAACTTAACGCTCGTAAATATATTATAAGTATTTACGTAATTATTTTAGTTAGTATTTTAAATGGTGTTCATGATTTAATTATGTTCACGTGATATATTATTAACTGTTTATCATGGGTTCGTACGTAATCGATACTTGTCATGACATACACGTACGCACTTGCTTGATTATTAGCACATGAATGTGATCAATACTACATGAGGTAAGTTTTAATCTAGAACGTACGATCTTAAGGGCACTATTCATGGTAAAAGCATGCGGGTTTTACAGTTATTGTTGGTGACGGGAGCAAGAGGATAAGTGTCAGTATAGGGAGGTTGGAGTGGTTGGAGATTGTCGGGCAAAGATGGTCGGTATGGGTCGATGGAAGGAGGTTGCACTGGTTGTGCCCAAGGATAGGGGGTTGGACTAAATGAGCCCAATCAGGAGCTAGGGTGGGCATAACAAAGGGTCGGGGCGGGGGTACAAAAGTAGGAGGGTTAATTGGGTGATCAGTATTTGAGTTGTAGTTCTGGAAAAACTCACCCAATTGACTCTGATATTGCGCCATATGCTGGTACGACGTCTGAGTATATTGTTGCGCCGCATCTGCCTTTAACGCTGCCAAGTAAGCCCGTTGCTGCGCCTCCTGATTCTCTTTCCTCAGCAGCTCCATCTGTCGCTCATTTCGTTCCATCATTTCCTGAAATTTACTACGAGAGGGAAAATCTGGTCGAACTGGAGCACCCCGCCTGCGATAAGTTACAACAACAATTTTTCATTATATACTACTAGACATAAATATGAACAATTGATTTACATTTTGTTTTATTGAGGATATATAACCTGCGAGAAGTGTTATTGGCACCACCCGGCAACTTTCTGCCTTGTCCCGACACATTTTGCTTATTTTGACTTGGCATGATTTCAGCCACTATTTGTTTATCAGACATGTGCGGGACGACCTTCGCTCTCACTTGGTCACTGAGGGCTTTCATCTTTTGCTGGGAAAGAAAAAAAAACGGTTTAAAACAAATGAAATTAGTTACTAATTAAGGCATGTAAAGAGTTATATATTACTTACATATCTTTCCTCGTTTTCTTTACTTTTAAACGTGCCATTACTTGAGTGCCCTTTCCTCCATGTTTCAACCAGGTCCTCGTAGACCCCTTCCTTGACTTTCTGTAAAATATCAAATAAATTAATAACGAGCTATAATAAATAAACAATATAAACGCTTTTAAATAAAATCACAAAAATTATAAAGAGTCTTACGTATTCATTCCTTCCTCGGGCGAATGGTTTTTTGCCTTGAGTGGTCGGTACCGTGTTTTTGGAACGATTAACAGTATTAACCTGACTTCTTGCCACCCTCTTTGGCTGTGACCACCACTCAACCAAGTCAGCCCAATCACCTTCGGTTATATTGTCCCACACACTCTCTGGCGGTACATGTTCTTGTGCCAGTGCGGGCGTCTCATATTTCGAATAAAAATCTGTCTTGATCCTGTTCTTGTATTTTTTATACAGCAACCTCAGTTGGAGTTCCAACGCAAGCCTAACCCGAGTCGACATCTCATACACACCATTGCCACACACCACCTCAGTACGATCATTGTACCATGGCTCGAGGTCGAAATATGTCTACATAAAAACATATGAATTTAAATAAACAAACAAATTAAACATAACACACATATCTAAATGTCGATAACAATAACAATATAAGTAAAATAAACAATTTTGACCTCAATTGTAGGATAAATATGAGCTTTATCAGATGCTGGAATTTCGTCCCATTCGCAGTTCAGGGGAAGTCTCCGGACTAATTCCCCCATAAGATGAGACAATAGGGATGCATAATTGCCCAGAAAATGGAAGGTTTGCAGATCTTTAAATTTAAAGCCAATTGCCAAATGTTTTTCGTTATTATCTCTGTACGCCTTCTTTAATTTTCCTAGGTTGGTCTCAAAGCGTTGATTTGAACCTACAAAAGATATGTTATTTACTCGTAAAAATTTAAGTGACGTAAATTATAAATATCAGTGTTATAAAAAAATATAATGATTTCTTACGCTGACACTCGGCCGGTACAGGACGTGTGGGCCGTCTGGGTGGACTTCCACCAGCATCCCCACCGTGTGACCTAGGAGCTACACATGCCATCTGTAAAATAACAAGTTCATATCAGTATACACATTTTATCAATATACACATTTTAACATATAAAAACATTTTCATTAAAAACAAAATTACACAATTTAATTAACCAATTAATACTAATACACAAATTCATATCAATATACACATTTTAACATATAAAAACATTTTCATTAAAATACAAAATTACACATTTAAACAAATAAAAACAACTCATCATCATTTAAGAGTATAACAATTGTTTCATTCAAACTACAACTTAAGCATATAACAATCGTTTACAAATAAAAAATTACACATTAAAGCATATAACAACTGTTTCATTCAAAATACAACTTAATATCAATTGTCATCTTCAGAATCATCGCTAGATAAAACTTCTTGAACATCATTATTAGGGTTCACTTCATCATCATCCGACACTAAATCATCATCATCAACATCACCAATGACGTGTGCAACTACCCCATCTTCAATATTAATAATATCATCATCAACCGGTGGGGCGTCCACTTCAGTTGGTTGAGTATTTACACTCAAATCCGTAATACCCAAATTAGGCAAAGCAACAGACAGTGTAACATCTGATGAACTGCTACCATGTATAACATCTTCATCGGACTCTGCCACATCTTGATGATAAACCTATTCGACGACCTTCCAATGAAGTGGTCGTCTAGCAAGGTCTTCAAGGTAGAATACTTGTGTTGCTTATGTCGGGAAAATGTATGGGTTATTTTGGTGAAATAGCCTATCGGTCAAAATATGATGTATGCCTTGCTCAGTGTAAGAACGTCTGTTGCGTTTGGTGCAATTGGTAGGGTTAATTGTGTCAAACCATTTACATCGAAACAACAAAACCTTGCGATTGCCGATATAAGTGAGCTCCAGAATTTCTTCGAGTTGACCATAATACATCTCTTCATCAACCCCGGGTGTTGAAACTCCGCTGCATTAAGTGGTACGAAGTATATCGCGTTCACGTACCACAAACTTCACACCATTCACTATGCAAGAGGGGTATGTACATGAACTAATAGGTCCACATGCCAAAGAGAATAACTCGTCACTACAGCCCACACTCACTTTTTGTTTCACGAGTCTACAAAAATGAGATACAAAAAGGTTTATTAGATGAGGAATAACTCCAAGGTAATATATCTAATGTATTTACCATGTTATTAAACCACGCAGGAAAACTCGTTTCCACATTATCAGGTACCTCTCTGCAAAGGTTCATGATATTAGCAGAAGTCATCAAGAAAGAAGAATTTTCAAAATTATAAAAAAAAGGAAGAAACATACTCGCTGTAAGCTGAGATGTCGGCTTCGACTTCAGGACTGTTGTTAAGTATAAACCACGTAACTGCCTGCATGTCATCATTAGTCATACGAGTTGGTTTGATTTCACCCGTCGGTGTGCATACGGTCCGGAACACCTCATATTTATCTGGTTGTCCAAGCAAATCGTCTTCATTTCTGCCAAGGCGATTAAATCTCGTCTCGACATCCTTAAGGTAACGCGAACAAAAAGTTAATGCCTCTTCTGCAACATAACCCTCAGCAATAGAACCTTCAGGATTTGCTTTATTTCGTACATAATTCTTTAGCTTTTTCATGTATCTTTCAAATCGATACATCCACCTGCCGTGAGTAACGGAACCTAGAATAGCCTCATCGGGTAGATGTATAACCAAATGAGTCATTATGTCGAAAAAAGCAGGAGGAAAGATTTGCTCTAAATTAACCATCATAATGATCAATTTGTTTTTAGCTTCTTTCATGTCCTGCACAGTCAAACTTCGAGCACAAAGCTGCTTAAAGAATAAGAAAATGTCGATTATAGGTTTTGCAACGTCTTTGGTCAAGTATTGTTGCACTCCATAAGGAAGTAACCGATGCATCATTATATGACAGTCATGAGATTTCAAGTTCGTTATATTGTCATCATCAGCGGTCACTTTTTTCTTGAAGTTGGATCCAAAGCCATCAGGTAGTCTGACTCCTTTAATGAATTTACAAAAAAGTTTTCTTTTTTCTGGAGTGAAAGAGAACTTTGGATGAGGCTTATCAAACTTCCCGTTATCTTTTTTAACTAACCACAACTCCTTTCGAACTCCCATTTTTTCCAAGTCTAGCCTTGCCTTTGGCGTGTCTTTGGATTTGTCGTTCTGTAACAGGGTATTCAGTAAAGCCTCAAGGAAATTCTTTTCGATGTGCATGACATTGTAACAGTGTTTTAGTAGAAGAAATGGCCAATACTCAAGATCCAAAAAGATAGAACGCTTAACCCAGTTCAATTCAACATCTCGATTATGGGGGCGGTTCTCTTTGAGAATTGGTTTATGTTTCCCCGGTTTACGTTTAAAGACTTTACTAATCTGCAATTGGATATCAAGTTCTGAAAACTTTCTTGGTTTAGGCTTATTTTCGGGAAAACCGTAGAATTCCTTGGATTTTTTCCGATCTGGATGATTTGTTCTTAACCATCTTCTGTAACCAACATAAACGATTTTGCTGTTGATACGCATCGATGGAGTGTCAACATTACAAGTAGGGCATGCGAGGTACCCTTGCCCAGTCCACCCAAACAAACTACCTCGAGCTGGAAAATCATTGATGGTCCATAAAACCGCCGATTTCATTTTGAAATGAGTACCCGTAGCAGCGTCTTTCGTCTAGACTCCCTCCCATAAATCTTTGAGTTCTTTAATTAGAGGCTTCAAGTAAACATCAATGTCCTTTGCAGCTGATTTAGGGCCGGGAATTAACATCGTCAACATTAAAGAAGTTTCTTTCAAACACATCCACGGTGGTGTGTTGTATGTTGTCAATATAACCGGCCACATGCTGTAAGTTTGGCTCATCATGCCATAAGGATTAAAACCATCAGCAGCCAACCCTAATCGAACGTTTCTAGGGTCACAAGAGAACTCAGGTTTCATCATGTCAAAATATTTCCATGCTTTGCCATCATAGGGGTGATTCATTTTACCGTCTTCCTTAGACTGTCCGGTCGCATGCCAAGTCATCCACTTTGCTATGTCTTTTGTGTTGAACATACGTTGTAGTCTAGGTGTTATCGGAAAGTAACGCACCACCTTGTTGGCAACTAATTGCGTCCCCTTTTTCTTCTTTGGGTTTTTCCATCTGCTCGCGTTACAGATTGGACAAGTGTGCCTCGCCTTGTTTTCCGGTGATCCCCAATATAAAAAACTATCATTTATACAAGCATGGATCGATTCGTATCCTAACCCGATCTTTTTGTATGTCTTTTTTATTTCATAGTATGAAGACGGGAAATTGTATCCTTTACTAGGGGAACATGCCTTTTGGAGAAGAGCTAGAAATTTGTTAAACCCGGCATCAGTTATTTTTGTAAAACCTTGATGTGCGAAATCTCTGATGTAAATTCCAATGTGGTCATATCACAACCCGGGTACAACTTTTGGGCAGACCTAGCGAGTAACTCTTCAAACTCGTTACTAGGACCCGATGTTTGGGTTGGTTGAGGACTGGTTGTTTGAGTTGGTGGAGTTTGAGAGAGTGGAGTTTCAGATGGTGGATTTAGAATATTATTTGCAGAAATTTCTTCGAAGAACGCACCCATGTGAATTCGATCAGGTGAATGTGGTAATAGTGGAGGTAACGGAAGAATTGGTTCAGCGTGATATATCCAAGTGGTGTAATGTTTGTCAAACCCAAATTTGGATATGTGTGCCTCAAGTTGGCCGAGGGTAACCAACGTTTCAGGGTTACAACAACGACTACATGGGAAACGGAGCTTTTGTGAGATGGGGTGCAGAAATTTCTCACAATCCTGGATGAATCCAAAAAGACCATCTAAAAACTCATTGGAATTACGATTGTTTACAGTGGTCCAACTCTTATCAGTTGTCATAACTGCGTTGCAAATAAACATACTCAGATAAATTATTTTTTTATACGTAAAATGTCATACTAACAAAATGAATATGAACTCTTTTTTTTCTTCCTAGTGCAACTATGGAGGGAAATCCTAACCCGCCTTTTGAATGTTTCGTCCCATATATGAATGCGTATAACCGGTTTACTATTTGAGAAAATTTCGGCAGCATTTCCCCTCTACTCCCCAAATATGTGTTTAAAGACATATTCGTAGGAGTAAAGGAGAAACACTGTCGAAATCATCTCAAATAATAAACCAGTTATACGCATTCATATCCTAAATGAGACGAAACATCAAAAAGCAGTCCCAAACAGGGGGCTTTCTGAAATTAATTCCTAATAAATTAATTTCGGACGGGTTTTCTATAGGTTGATTAACTTCGGACGGGAATTTTCCGAAATTAATCGATAAAATCCTAAAATATTCCTAAAATTATTTACTACAAAAGACTAACAATCATATATCATATATATATAATATAATAAACATATGCATAATATTAATTACACCTCGGTCACGACTGAAAGAAGAAAAGACATAAAGATAGAAAAAGAGGTCCGGATGAGGAAGTTGTCCCGACTGTCGTGGTGCTAACCAAAGACAAACCTAAAATAAAGAAAACCTAAATTAGTTGGTTTCCAAAATAATTTCTAATTTGAAACAAACAACACCACAACAATTTAAAAAAAAAACATTACCTTTTTTCGGCTGTGACACGGGTCTCAGTTCTTGGCTGTGACTCGGTTCCCTTCGACTGTGACTCGGGTCTCGGCTACGATAAACATATAAAAAAAATTAAACTCATGCCTATTTCATATTAAGCCTACATATTAACCCGAAATCCCTATATAAATATTAAGCCATATATAACCCGAATTCTATTAAGCCTAAATCAATTAAGCCGAAATCATCTATATATATATTAAGCACTATATACAACGGAAATCAACTATATATATATATATATATATATATATATATATATATATATATATATATATATATATATATATATATATATATATATATATATATATATATATATATATATATATATATATATATATATATATATATATATATATATATATATATATATATATATATATATATATATATATATATATATATATATATATATATATATATATATATATATATATATTAATCCGAAATTAACTAAGCCTAAATCAATTAAGCTTAAATATAATCCGAAATCATAAGCCAAAATAACCTTTGGTGGTGGTGGTGGCTACTGCTGCCGGTGGTGGTGGCTCCTGCTGCTGCCGGTGGTGGTGGCTGCTGCTGCCGCTGCTGCCGGCGGTGGTGGTTGCTACTGCTTCCGCGACGGCAGTGGTGGTGGTGGTGACGGCAGTGCTAGGAAATAAAAAATATACATTAATAATAATTAAACATAAACAAATTTAAACAAAATTAATAGATTAAAAAAAATCATTTACCTTTATATTTATTTAAAAAACAAATTTAAACAAAATGTGGTGGTGCGGTGGTTGCTGCTGCCATGACTGGTGGTGGTCCGGTGGTTGACTGGTGGTGGTCCAGTGGTTAAACTAGAAAAAACAAACACCTTCTAACAATTAAACTAACAATTAATCAATTAATCATACTAACAATTAAACTACAAAAATTAATCAAAATTAAAAAAATATATAATTCAAAATCAAATACCTTAACTGGGAAATATATATAAATTCATGGTGATTAAACAATAGAAGATGCGAAATCAAGTGGTGGGTCGAATTGGTGTGCTCGTGTGCAAGTGATGGTGGGTCGAATTGGTGGTGAAGATGAAGATGATGAAGATGATGGTGGTGGGTTGGTGAAGATGAAGATGATGGTGGTCGGATTGAAGAAGATGATGATGGTGGTGTTTGCAATTCGTCCCCGATTTTTTTTATTTAACTAGTGAGAATGAGAGAGATGAAGATAAGGTGAGTTACTGAAATTGAAGCCTAGGGACGACATTCCCTTTGTAACCTA
Source organism: Glebionis coronaria (assembly GCA_025667525.1). Taxonomy (NCBI): domain Eukaryota; kingdom Viridiplantae; phylum Streptophyta; class Magnoliopsida; order Asterales; family Asteraceae; genus Glebionis; species Glebionis coronaria. The sequence goes on from CM046882.1 coordinate 305,954,225, forward strand.
GGGACGACTTAGTCGTCCCTAGGATAATTATAAATACTTTTATTTCGTTTATTAATGAAACTTAGGGACGACTTTGGCAACCTAGGGACGACTAAGTCGTCCCTAGGTGTATACCGGGAAAACTTAAACCCAAAGCGGGTTATTTAAAATTTCACCAAAAATTTCAACTTTCCCAAAAAATTTGCTAAGTGTTGGAGGGTTTTTTTAGGGACGACTTTGTTTGATATTTAGGGACGACTAAGTCGTCCCTAGGTATTTTTCATACATTTAAAATACATTTTACCTTCTATGTAATAAAATTAATAATATAAGTTAATAATAAAAATCAAAATAAATTATTATAATTAATATTAAAATATACATTATACTTAGTTTGTAATAATTAATAACCGATGAGTCGATATGTTATGGTTGTACGTTACAGGTTCAACCGATGAGTCCATATGTTACGGTTATATGTTATAGGTTCAACCGATGAGTCCATATGTTACGGTTATACGTTATAGGTTCAACCGACGAGTCGATATGTTAGGGTTATACGTTATAGGTTCAACCGATGAGTCGATATGTTACGGTTATACGTTATAGGTTCAACCGATGAGTCCATATGTTACGGTTATACGTTATAGGTTCAACCGATGAGTCGATATGTTAGGGTTATACGTTATAGGTTGAACCAATGAGTCGATATGTTAGGGTTATACGTTATAGGTTCAACCGATGAGTCCATATGTTAGGTACGTTATAGGTTCAACCGATGAGTCCATATGTTACGGTTATACGTTATAGGTTAAACCGATGAGTCCATATGTTACGGTTATACGTTATAGGTTCAATCGATGAGTCCACTATGTTATGGTTATACGTTATAGGTTCAACCGATGAGTCCATATGTTACGGTTATACATTATAGGTTCAACCGATGAGTCCATATGTTACGGTTATACGTTATAGGTTCAACTGATGAATCCATATGTTACGGTTATACGTTATAGGTTCAATCGATGAGTCCATATGCTAGGGTTATACGTTATAGGTTCAACCGATGAGTCCATATGTTACGGTTATACGTTATAGGTTCAACCGATGAGTCGATATGTTAGGGTTATACGTTATAGGTTCAACCGATGAGTCCATATGTTACGGTTATACGTTATAGGTTCAACCGATGAGTCCATATATTACGGTTATACGTTATAGGTTCAACCGATGAGTCCATATGTTAGGGTTATACGTTATAGGTTCAACCGATGAGTCCATATGTTAGGGTTATACGTTATAGGTTCAACCGATGAGTCCATATGTTAGGGTTATACGTCATAGGTTCAACCGATGAGTCGATATGTTAGGGTTATACGTTATAGGTTAAACCGATGAGTCGATATGTTAGGGTTATACGTTATAGGTTCAACCGATGAGTCCATATGTTAGGGTTATACGTTATAGGTTCAACCGATGAGTCCATATGTTAGGGTTATACGTTATTGGTTCAACCGATGAGTCCATATGTTACGGTTATAGGTTAACCGATGAGTCCATATGTTACGGTTGTACGTTATAGGTTCAACCGATGAGTCCATATGTTAGGGTTATACGTTATAGGTTAAACCGATGAGTCCACATGTTACGGTTATACGTTATAGGTTAAATCGATGAATCCATATGTTACGGTTATACGTTATAGGTTCAACCGATGAGTCCATATGTTAGGGTTATACGTTATAGGTTCAACCGATGAGTCCATATGTTACGGTTATATGTTATAGGTTAAACTGATGAGTCCATATGTTGCGGTTATACGTTATAGGTTCAACCGATGAATCCATATGTTACGGTTATACGTTATAGGTTCAACCGATGAGTCCATATGTTACGGTTATACGTTATAGGTTCAACCGATGAGTCCATATGCTTGGGTTATACGTTATAGGTTCAACCGATGAGTCCATATGCTAGGGTTATACGTTATAGGTTAAACCGATGAGTCCATATGTTAGGGTTATACGTTATAGGTTAAACCGATGAGTCGATATGTTAGGGTTATACGTTATAGGTTAAACCGATGAGTCGATATGTTAGGGTTATAAGTTATAGGGTCAACCGATGAGTCGATATGTTAGGGTTATACGTTATAGGTTCAACCGATGAGTCCATATGTTACGGTTATACGTTATAGGTTCAACCGATGCGTCCATATGTTACGGTTATATGTTATAGGTTCAACCGATGAGTCCATATGCTAGGGTTATACGTTATAGGTTCAACCGATGAGTCCATATGTTAGGGTTATACGTTATAGGTTCAACCGATGAGTCGATATGTTAGGGTTATAATTATACGTTATAGGTTCAACTGATGAGTCCATATGTTACGGTTATACGTTATAGGTTAAACCGATGAGTCCATATGTTACGGTTATACGTTATAGGTTAAACCGTAAGACAATATGTTATTATTGCTCTAAGGTGACCATTAAGCTAGCGGGAAATGTTGGCGATAAATGCTGGCGGGAAAATGTTGGCGGGAAATCTAGGGTCGACTAAGTCGTCCCTAAATGTGTCGACCCTAAATTTCTATCTTTATTTATGGTAGCTCTTATCCTCACAAACTCTTATCCTCTCATACCAAACTCACCACCACCACCACCCGATTTTGCATAAGATGGATCCGCTTGAAGCTTATAAGTGTACATGTAGAAAGGGATATATTGTGTTGAGACAGTCACATCAACCTCATAGTTTTGGTAAACTTTACTATGCATGTCCTCTTTCGAAGATAAACAATCAAATGTTTTAGTTATGTAATACGTGTGATTATTAAAATGACATGTCATGTTATTTGTTTACTTTGTAACAGCCAAAAACAGATGATTATGGATGTAAATATTTTAAATGGAAGGATGATTTTGATCTCGAACTCCGTATAAGATCTTCCTCTGGATCTTCAACACCTCAAGATTCACATCCAAGTTCTTCTACAGGTCATTCTCAATCTGCACCCACTGAGTGCTCTAATTGCAAGATCAAAGATCTAAAGATAAAGATGCTAGAGACAAGACTAGAAATGGAAAGGCATCCTGAAGACCACGCATGTCAATCGGCTGCAATACTTCATGAGCTTTTAAATGAAATGGAAAATCTTAGCTTTGAGTAGTAATCTAATTGTTATTTTAATGTGTTAATTTGTATTTTATTATTATATGTTAATCTGTACGTTTAGTTTTAATTAGTTTGTGATGTGTTGTTTTTCTTATTTATGAATCTATTATCGCTGTAATATATATGTTTAATTAAGCGCGTGTTTAAATGTTAAATATATATCTAAAGTTTTTTTTAAATACGTATAATTTTTTTTAAATAAATATATATTTTTTTTAAATATGTATAAAGTTTTTTTTAAATATATATAAAGTTATTTTTAAATATGTATAATTTTTTTTAAATATGTATAAAGTTATTTTTAACTATAATAAAGTTTTTTTTAAATAAAATAATTAAATTAATTTTAAATAATTTTAAATAACTTTAAATAAATACAAGTGACAAAAAAGGGAAAAAATAAAATTTCCTTCACATAGGGACGACTTAGTCATCCCTAGGTTACAAGCCCCCCCCCCTTTTGTTTTAAACGTTTTTTAAAAAATATTTATATTAATTTTAAATAATTTTAAATAAATAAAAAAGATAAAAAAAACTGGGAATATAAATTTACTTAACCTAGGGACGACTTAGTCGTCCCTAAGTTATGTGGGTCCACTTTCATTTTAAACTTTTTATATAAATAATATTTATATTAATTTTAAATAATTTTAAATAAATAAAAAAGATTAAAAAACTGGGAAAATACATTTATTTAACCTAGGGACGACTTAGTTGTCCCTAGGATTTGTGGTCCCCACTTTGTCCCCACAGCCTTTTTGACCAAGTTTTTGTTGGAAAAGTGGTGGGTCCCCCCTTAATCTAGGGACGACTAAGTCGACCCTAGAAAAAGGGCGTCCCTAGGATGCAGAATTGTTGTAGTGGTTGCGCTTTCAGTTTTCGTTTTCGGTTCGATATCGTAGTCACTTGTCACCAAAGGATTAAGCTCTGTTTCGTTAGAGTTTTTCATTGATGATATCATGATGCCTGATTGCTTACTAGTGTCGTTCAGAATTTATGTTTGAAGCTACAAGTTTTGTTAAGAATTCGTGACAAAGTTTAAGCTGTGAATCGAGTGAAGAATTAGTGGTGGCTGCTCGAGTTGCTTCGAAGAGTCATATTGTAATCAGCTCGTTAGCATCGCTTTCTATGGAGGCTATTTTGGTTCGAGATTAGTGTTGGAAAATATTGTTGGTAAAATAACTTTTGACCAACTTTGGACACAATTATGTATATGTATGTATCATATATATTAGTGATACTTTATAGGTTCGCGTTCTCCTTGAAGAGAGCTTCGCAATGAGCCTTTATGTGTCCAAAATGAAGGTGATGTGAATGAGATATCGTGTCTCAAAATTAGGCATTTGGTACTAATACAAGAGATTTTACTAGTTGAAAAGTTCGTTTTCTCGGTGTCTTAACGAATTGATCTCTGGTTAATTGTGCGACTCAGTTGTTCTTGGTGAAAATAATATTTTTCGTTTTGGTAAATTAAATGTGCAAGACTTTAAAAACAAATGACGAGTAATTGAAACTAAAACTAGTTGAAACGTAAAACGGTGCAATATTTAAAACTTTAAAAGTAACTGACGATAAATTAAATGACGTGAAATTAAAACTTAAGAAAAGTAAATTGACAATTAAATAAAAGTGCAAAACGAAATTAAAATGAAATAAAAATGAAACGAGAAAAATTGTCACTTTTACTAAAACAAAATATCAAAATAAAACAAAGAAACCAATCAGAATACACCCGATCGGAATCCAATCGGAATCCGATCGGAATGTACTCCATCGGAAAGTGCATGATCGGAATGTGCAAACAGGGACATGATCGGAATAATCGAAAATAACTCAATCGGAATGTCAAAAATTAAAACTAATCGGAATGTTTAGAAAAGGGCCAGATCGGAATGTTAAAAATATAACTAATCGGAATAAGGGGAAACAAGCACAATCGGAATATCCATAAAACCCTATTCCGATCTAGGTGATTGGAATGAAGGAAAGGGAAGCTGATCGGAAAAGGCTGATCGGAAAAGGGTTTATCCCTTTTCCGATTTAAGTGGAATTCGAGACTTAAGCAAAGGGAAATAAGCTTTGGGAATAAGCTAACACCCAAAACTATAACGAATCTATAATGAAAAAAGACTAAATAAGCTCAAATAACAACTTATCCAAACTCAAAATAAGCAAACTTTTGAATCAAACCATAAAAAGATGAACTTTTAAGAAAACTTTAAATCAAATAAGCATTAAAATGAAATAAAATCAAGGATGAACATGAATCAAAGATAAGCAAAGTAAGAAAGGTAGAAGAAGATGATTAAAAATAAGAACTTGATTAAAAGAAAAGATTCCAAAATTAAAAGACTTACTTGAATTGAAGAAATTAAAAGTGCATAACAAGAAATTAAAATGCAAGAAAATAATTAACAAGAAATGAAAATGGTGGAAGAGTGGTTTGTCAAGCCACCAACAACATGAAAATGAAACTAGCCTAAACTATATATAGGGGTGATTAGGGAGGAGCTTAGGAAGCTTCCTCCCTCTTTCCTCTTTTCCTTAATTGCAAAGTTAAGTCCTTCCCTTCTTTATCTTTTGTTAATCTTGGACTTAATGACTTTGTCTCGGGATTTCTTTGAACTCGTCTTGAATTTTCTTCATAAATAAGACTCGAGTTCTTCCGCTTTTAGTAAACTTCCGTCTTTTGACTTTTTCTTCGATAAATCTTCAGAATTGGTCTTGGACTTCCGTTCTTTTTCCACTCTTGATCTTTCGACTTAATCTTTCGTCTTTTTCTTCGATAAAATCCCGTGAAATCCCGTGTTTTCTCCACTTTTCACCTTTTCGTCCTAAATCACAACAAAAACACAAACCACGCATAATTCCGACATAAATGACATAAAATACACGTTTTGGCTCGGTTATTACTGTAATTAAGTGGTAAAAAGGATGGGTGTTTTCACACCTATCAAATCCCCTACACTTAACCATAGCAATGTCCTCATGCAATGCATTAGTTACAAAGCATGTTTACACTTTTCATCATAAACAATCCACGTTGGCCTTTAAAGAGATAGAAAATTATAAACATTCAAAGTAAAGAAATTGAAAACATACCTTGGGTTTTGGAAATGTCGTGAATGATCATCATCCTCAAGTTTTCACTTTCTCCAAACCAAGCTTAAAATCGAGATCATTGTTATTGTAAGTTAGCAAACTAACACGAACTCATGTGGGCAAATTATTCACTTAGACTCCCTTATTCCTAGGGGTATCTCTTATATTTTATTGTTGTCTTGAATGATCACGAGGATGCATTTTTGACTTATTTCGATAGTTATTTTAGGCCGAAAATAAAGTGAACGATTTAATCAATAGTTAGCTAAAGGACAAAATCTTTTAAAACTGCTTCTCGGGACCTCATAAAGTTCATATCTTGGCATAACTCGCTTCGCGATTTGAGACCTTTCTCGGACCGATATTTGGCAGCGACTTCTTACTTCAAATCTTGAGAGACGTTCATGAAATAATGGTCTTCTCTTCATCATAGGAATTTCTTCACTTGGAGTTTTGAGAGATTCTTCATATTTGTACCACGACTTCTTCATTTTTCTCCAATCATTACTTTGGACTTTGATATACAACGATCCGCCTCCTTTTTGGACTTAGATCTATTTATCCTAATACCTTGTTAGGGCCCTTTTGGATAGAATTCTCCATGATCTTTAGGGGAGTACTTACTTTTCGTCGTGTGTCTCGATCCTTCATATTGATTTTTGATAAATGATTCTTCACATCACTTGGGATCTTTAGCAACAAAATGTAGCCCTCATGTCTTGTTAGGACCTTTTTGGACTCGCCAATCTTCGCATCCCGCTTCAATAAGTTATGCCTTGGCTATGAACTCTAATTAATACCGAGCAACTTTTAAACGATCTTGGGCTAGAAGCTAAGTAACTTTTCAAATCGTACAACCTTATTTATTGCAGATAAATTTATTAGCAAGCGATGGGAGAATAGGCTTATAATTAACTCACATAAATTCACGAAAGAATACCAAACTTATAATTGACTCTATCATCTCTCGTTCTCCACAGTTTAAAATCTCAAGGAATGAGACTCGTGGATGCTTAGCCTATTAAATCAAAGTTTTGGGTTTTCGAATCATCTATAGGATCTTGCAAACTCTTAGACTTTTTCAAGTTTAGAATTCGCATTTTAAAGTTCCCTTGATAAACGACTCTCTAGGATCAATTATAGGAACTTGCGAAAAGTTCTTGTTCTTAACCCGTGAGAGTTAAGACTTTCGCGTTTTAAAGCTCCCGATATAAAAGCCTAGCAAAACTTGACTTAAACACGTTAAGGATACTAGCTAGAGTAAACTTAGACAAGTAAACTCGGGTTGAGTCAAAAGATTCACAACGTTTGAAAATTAAAACCACTTTATTAAAAATTTATTCTAACAAAGAAAGAAAATAACTATACAAAGGGAAAAACTAATAGGCCAAAATAGATCAAAAAAATTTTGAAAAATGTCGAAAAATTGATTTTCTGGTTAAAATGAGGACAAATACAAGGAAAAGACCACTTAACTTCGATAGAAGTCCCCCCTACACTTAACATAAACATTGTCCTCAATGTTTAAGCATGTGGGAGTAAACTCCCCTACACTTAGGACATTGTGCACTTTGTTTAAATCTCGCTAAGGAAGAGACAACTAGAGAGATTCCTATTTTAATATTGAGAAATATAAAATAGTGAATCGAAAAGAGTTTAGGATAGAACCGGGAAGAAGGGAAAACGGAATCACGGTTCGTCAAAAGTCATCAAGAGTGTGTCTTTGAAGCTCTAATCCCTGCACATGATAAGAAAGAAAGCAAGAAACACCACGGGGCTCCCCCTACACTTATGGTAAAGATAGATAGATAAATGGGTTGCCTCCCAAAAAGCGCTTGTTTTTGTTAACCGAGTCACGAGCCTGACTCGTCCCCGAATTAAATGGTCCATGGGGAAGCTTCAAATGTAATACCGAGATCAAAGACCTTGTCCTCGTTCCCGGTTGACATCAACAAAGGAGAGACGGGGGGATAAGTCTTGAATGGGAGAAAGGTCCTTTCAACATACGAGAAGTATGTGAATCCAAGATCCACGGGAGGTGGGGTGGGTAAAGTAAGCACATTGTCCTCCCCCAAAGACAATGGAGGCTGAGCATTCGGCAAATTCGTAATGTTATCATTGATAGCATAATCAATGTCACCTCCCGGGTCAAATCACTCATCCTCCGTGATAGTGGCTAAAGGGGAGGATGAAAGGTGCTCGGGAGGGGGACTTGGGACAATATCTTCCTGCAGCAAATTATCAAAAGTAATGTCCCCTTCCGTGTCAGAATCATCAATACCTGGAGGGATGGAGTGGATATCGATTTCTTCCAGCAATGGGTCATTATCTTCAACGGGAGGAATAGATGGAGGTAAAGACTTGGAAAGAGGAGGAGAAGTCAACGCTTCGATTTGAGCAATAAGAAGGTGCACTTTCCGTAATCTATCGCGAAGAAGCACGTCTTCCACCTCATCCACAAGATCATGTTCATCGGTGAACTTCTCGTAAACCGAAGAGAATAAATCGTCATCGCCCGCATCTCCCGGTGGAGATTGAGAAATTTCAAAAGTGAAATTCTCATAGCTTGGAGAAAAATCGTCATCACTAGGATCAACCTCTTTCGTAAGAGCAACGTCGTCCTCAAGCTCCATAGCAGGTAATTCACAAACCTCATCATCTAATACCTTGTCGAGACCAACATCACTAAGCTCATTCAACGAATCTAGATCCTTAGATGCAGTAGGAACATCTAGAGTAGGAGCAACAACTTCAGAAGATTGGTTGAAAGTGTAGACATCATCGTCGTCGTCATCATCATAATAGATGGGACGAGTCCAGTTAGGAGTGACGTAGTCGGCTAACTCTTCCTTGATAACCTCCACATCTTTAAGAAGCTCATGCAGCAACTTTTGTTGTTCATCGCCCCGAGTATGTTCAATTTCACCAATTCTATCCCACGCTGTAATTAAACATTTTGGTGTAGAAAAGAAGGGAAAACGACTAAATTGGCTCAAAAAGGTGTCGGTGGTTTTCAAGGTTTCGTCCACTTCAAGCAACGGTTGCCTTTCCTGATGCAAGTCAGCTCGAAGTTGAGCCATACTTTCTAGAATGCCATTCAAAGAAGTGAGTTGTTGATCAAGACTAATTTGCTGAGAGGATTGATGATCGAGTGTGTGATGTGGGGGCTCAAAATTATAGACACTAGGATGATAGCACGGTACTTTCTCAAAGATTTGCGACGGATCACAAAAAGAAGCATCGTGAGGGCCCCCACAAATATAGCACCATGGGTATGGAGAGAAACTGGGTGCCTCTTGTGGATAGTTATTATCATTTTCATAATTGTACCCCGGTTCTTGCCCGTGTCCATACGGGTATTGAACCAGGCACGAAACATGCCAATGAGAATCGCTTCCACAATCGATGCACGAGGGAACAGGAGGAGGTGGGTTCAAAAAGGACGAATTAGTCGAGTTGCACAAAGGACAAAATCCGAATAGGAATTGTGTATTGTCGATATCGTTTCCGCACCGCTCACATGTACACCATTGACAAGAGTTGTTCCCAGATAATTGTTTCCCACACCGGACGCAATGGACATAAAAATTCATAAAGAAAGATAGATAAGCAAGAAGAATATTTTTGGTGCAAAACTTTGAAAAAGAAATGCTTTTTATGATTTTTAAAATGTTTTTGGATTTTTGAAAATTTTTAGACACGGAAAATAACGTTCACAAGTGAACGGGTCCCAAAAGCCAACGCGTCTCTCAAAAAAAACCTTTGATCCTCACGAAAAGAGCCGGCAGCGGCGCCATTTTAATACAAGGCTTTTGCCTAGTAAGAAAAATATCGTTCTAGTGGTCTAATCGAGTTCTTAACGAATTGATTCCCGGCTTAAAGTACGACTCAGTTGAATTTGGTAAAACAAATATTTTTGGTTGTTTTAAAATTAAAATGTGCAAAGACGTAAAAGTAAATGGACGTTAAAATAAAATGGCGTGAAATTAAATCTAAGTCTAATTAAACGAAAGGGTGCAATATTTAAAAACTTTGAAAAGTAAAATAATAAAATGACAAAAATTAAAAGCGTGACGGAAATTAAAATTAGACAAGAATTAATATGATAACTTAAAAATTAAACAAAACAAAACACTAAACCAAACTCACCATCGGAATGTATTCCGATCAAACCTCGTCGGAATGTACTACCCTTTTCCTGTCGGAATATTGATCGGAAAATGCCAATCGGAATACTGTCACCTACCCGATTGGAATTAATATTTGTCTTTTTAGTTTGTTTTTCTCGGTATCGATTCGAATTGATATAACAATTTTAAGCAAAGACTTGATTATTTTTGGTGGTAAAATCTTGAATAGTATCTATTGTCTACTTGCACAAAGCATATAAAAAATGTAAAAATAGCTATATACTACGTAATACGTACTATTCTAAAACATGTTGCAATTACAACAATTAAATACGCAAAATTTAAAATGGAAATTACAAATTTATAAAGCTACACTACTTTAACAAAACAATTTATAAAGTCTGAATTTATCAAACAAAAAAAGAACTAAAATCAAATCATGTGTTAGTAAACTTCGAAGCTTATTTTGCAATGTAAAAATCCATCAGACCCAAAATAAAAGTAAGCCCAAAGATAATCACGGGCGAAAACAATTTCTATGTATTTAACCTGGTAACAAACTTAACTAACAACTAACTGCTCATTAACTAACTGATCCATAGCGCAAGGATTGTGACTGAAAAGAGTGTTATCTAAACGAAGGGCTATACTTGTAAATCGTCCAAACATGTACAACTCTTCACACCAAAGTCATAAACAGAACACTGACTTTACTAGCTTTTTCCAAGATCATCTAGCAATGCTTCTAAAACTCTGACACTAAATTTTTGTCACGTAACACTGCCCAAATTGACCTCAAGAGTCTATTTTACACTTACAAGTCACCAGCTACAGTTCAATCTGAAACCACATATTAAACTAAGTTAAAACTGCTTGCCAAACGCTAATTAACAGATTATGCTAGAAAATTTTACCTACACATGGACTGTAAACGAATTTCTAGTGAATATAGATTGCAAACAGAGTTCAATCTAGCAATTATAGCAACTAGTTTATCACTACAATAGAAACATAACAAAATTACACTAAAGATAGCTATAGCAGAAATTACACTACGAGTATACAGAAAATTAACAAAGTGCTTGACCTGCACTTTCGAAGCAAGACCTTTGATGGCGAAGGGTCAGCGTTGTGCTGCCTTAAATCGAACGCCACCTTCGGACTAAGACTATATTCTGATCTAAGAACGATTTATACGAACTGACTGCACCATTACTCGTACACCAACTGAGTCAAACTAGTACTTTAACAGCTAACTCTTATCCAAAAATCATCACCACTGCTACTGCTCGAATCTGATTACGAAACATCAGTGGATCTTCATCTTTGTCAGCTTAATCCTGAAAAACTTATACAACACGGAAAAAGGACAATATGATTGTGAAAAGTAATGAAGGATGATGAGAAATGATTAAAGCTACACGTTCTTAAACCAGAAACTTGCTGTTCTAATCCTATCTTTACAATATAAAACCTGTAATTTCATTTAGTACTTTAACAGAAATTCCTTATAACCTCCTATCAAGAGCTTATGGGATATAAGCTCTGAAAAACAGCTATTTTACTTTCTGAAAAGAACTTGAATTGATTTCTGAACTGCAACCACGAAACAGAAAACTCACAACTACTTAACTGAAATCGTAACAAACTTACTAACTCGATTTAACTATTAAACAAATTCCAGAGTAAAAGCTTGAAGATGAAAAGAGAAAATTATCAATGGCAGAAACAAAATAGTTGTTATAACCGAAAACTGAATCAATGAAAGCTTTCACATCAAAACTGATAACACTAGAAACATTGGGAGTAAACCATATGCTTGCAAAGAAAACAGAATTCATGTACTAGTAGTGAGAAAGAGATTTGAGAATGAAGAAGAATTCATTAATGGTGAGTAACTGAATAACAAAACATAACAGAATACAAGTATCAGTTATAACAGAATCTTAACTGTGTGAAAAACGCTATATTACATTACTCCTAACTACACTAACCTACTGTGTGAAACTCACACCTAGCTAACCGTTCTAAATGAAATCCTTCGTCTTCTATATATAGCCGTCGAGAGAGGGTGGATGACGTGGCTCCACCAATTAAAATCATCCACGTGTAAATACGAGGATAAAACTCGTCCTTCATCTTTCATCTCATTTGGGGGTTTCTTTATTCTTCAATCTTGATCTAATTAAACTATATCATCTTGTAGAGGAGAGAAAGAGGATGATTTTTGTAGTTGAAAGCTTTGTATGAATCTTCTTGTATCGTCCTTGAACTCCAGTTGCAGGTTTTGAAGTGGAAAGAAGATACAAAACGTCTCATCTTTCTTTCTCTCTCTTCGAACTGGGGAGGAAGACGCGTGTATGGGTGTTTTGACCAGGACTTGGTCAATGACCAAGTTTAATAAATCACTTTTCATTTAATTTCTTATTTAGTCCTTTCTTTTTTTCATTTCTTTTTAAATGGTTTTAAAACTTTAAGTAAATTATTTTTTCATCCTTTTCTTTGTAGAAACTTGCAAGTTCAGCCCTTGATCTTTAATAATATGGCATGATTGGTCCTTGAATCATCTTTTCGTCTTTTTCTTCGTCTTTTATCATGAAAATCCCTTGAAAACGTGTATTAGCTCCAAAATTGTATCTTGTTACCTGAAAACACATAAAACACAAATACACGCATAATTCTGATAATTTACAGTTTAATATAAGGTATTTGACAGTGTTTTTAGTGGTATTTGGATCATAATTGATGAGTGTTTCACACTTATCAACTCCCCTCCACTTGACCATTGCCATGTCCTCATGCAATGCAGCATTTTAAAGCACCAAGTTACACTTTTCTCATAATTAACCAACCTTGGCCATTTTATGATTTAATAAACTAAACTATACTACATGATGAATGGTTTTTGAATTTTTACAATGCAATGCAAAAGAATCAATTCTATTTATATTTTTTTTTTATTTTTCATAAATGGTTTTGATGGAAATAACTCATAAAGAAATCAATGACTTAGATTAGGGCTTGGGTACCATGGACACTTATCACCCTCAAGTTTCACTTTCCCCATACCAAGCTTAAAAATGGGATCATTGTATTCACAAGTAAAAAGTGCATCAACTTATTCATGACAATTAAATGTGGAACCGGTTATTATTTGAGAAAATTGCTTGTGAGCAAATTTGTCATTTATTCAAGTGTGAAATATAAGAAGTGTAAAATCCAAAAATAAGGAAGCACGGTTTTAATCCTAAGTAATCCTCTCATCCATTACTTGAAAAACCGCTCACAATTAATATAAGTCCGTTTAAAGAATAATAAGTCATTCGCCTTATGTGTAAAATCCTCATGTCATGCTTTCATAAGTAGCTACACACTCGCTAAGGAAAGAAAAATAAAACTCACGCAATAATTTACATCCGCCATCTTTTTGAGACTTTGGATCTTCAACCCCGCAACCCGTCAAGGTAATATTGGATTGGAGCAATCTATTGAATCCCCGCAACCCGTCAAGGTAATATTGGAACTCAATAGTCACTATAATTAACACCACACTGCCCCTCTTGAGAGTCTTGTATTATTTTTTTTCTTTTCTCTTTTTTTTTTATTTTTTTTATTTTTTTTCTAGCCACTCATTTTTTTGTAATAAGCCGCTCTTATTTTTCTTTATTCCTCACAAAGAAAGTTCAAAAGAATAAAAGGAAAAACACCCGCTAAATATTGAGCATGACATAAGTCTAGTACACATAAAACGTTCTAACTTAGAATCTTAAGACGTACTTATACCAACCATGAATGATTAGACAAAAATGCATAAGAGATTACAAACCAATTAAAACCGTTCTTGATTATTTATTAACAATTATATACATGCGAAGAAAATAGAGGTAAAGAAGAGAAGGGTTTAGCCACAAGTAATTATCATGAAGTTTATCTAGCCCTTTAATACTTGCTTCAACTCTATCATTTCCCATTCTCCACAAATTTAAAATCTCAAATAATGAGATTGGTGGATGCTTAGCCTAATAGACCAATGAAGGACTACATGGTTAAGGATACTAGCTAGAGAGTGCTAAGATAAGCAAAATCGAGTTGAGTCAAAATATCCATGGCGGGCCTAATATGTCAAAGAAATCTAAACTTGTTAAAACCATGTTTTTATTATTTTTTTTTCTTTTTATATATTTTAGATGAAACATAAAAGAAAAGATATATACAATGCAAATGTGTTACGCAAATGAAAAATGATTAATGAAAAATATGAATGCATATTTTTGGTGGCCAAAGTAGATCAAAAATTTGAAAAATGTTGAAAAATTAATTTTCCAATTATCATGAGGTTAAGGCAATGGTCTAGGTAAGGTCACTTCGATAGAAGTCTCCCCTACACTTAAGATAAACATTGTCCTCAATGTTTAAGAGTATTGGAGTGAACTCCCCTACACTTATGACATTGATAACTTTGCTTAACCCAAGTTAAGGAAGAGACAACTAAGGGTATTCATTTTAAGCACAAATGTTTTGAATATCACAATAGCAAAAACTAATCAAAGTGAACCAGATACACGGGCCTCCTCCATAAGCTCCAAAGCATGAGATGAGTGAGCAACCCTACAAACAATCATGAAAAGACGAAGAAAGGCACCCCTCCACTTCAACTCTACTATAACATCATTTTAATTAAACCTAACCTATTGAAAATCTACTCTACGTTTTCTAACCTAGTTATTCAATGCTTGAGTTTTTTTTAACCCTAAGTCGCTAGCTCGACTCGGCCCCGAATTAAGTTGTCCTTGGGGAAACCATCATGGAGAGTAAAGAATATCCACTTTGAAGCACATCTCACATGATACACTCAAACTAAGCACGTTTCCATTTACTATAAGATTTACAATATCCGCCTCGATAAATGGAACGGTCCAACGTGTCTCAAGTTTGTCCAACATACGAAATCTCTCATATAGGAAGCACACCAGGATCAAATACAAAATTTCCATCTCTACATGTGAACAACTCCAAAGTAGGTAGCATCACCAAAGTAAGCTCATACGAAAAGCACAGATCAATCGAAATCACACTCATAAGTGGAGTAGATGAAAACCAAGGTGTCTCAAACATACGTACCCCAGGATCAAAAACCTTTCCCTTCATGGGAAAATAAGAAGATGAACTCATATCAACCATATAAGATTCCCCCTTAGTGATCAAAGCATCATGAGACAACGAAGGTGTAGGTATCAAAACATTCATAACTATTATGTCCATGTTAGGCTCATCATCATCATCAAAAGGTGGGTAATCTTCCATAGAAGGCATAGTAAAAGGAGGATCAATAGTAATAGTATCTTGTGGAGGAGGTGTAGGCTCTATGTTCCCAAAAAGCAATGTAGTAATAAGACGAACCTCCTCTTCCAAATTAGGAACACTATCGTTGACCTCTATATCAAAATGTGCAAGAGTACCCTCTATGGTGGCATCAATCTCCATAAAAGAATCCATATCAAAGGTTTTTGGTTCTAAAGGTGCCTTAGATGAAAAAGTATCAATCTCTAAGAGGAAAGGATCTTCATCAATAACCAACTTCAAGGGTGGGAGGGTGGGAACATAAAGCTCAAAAGGAGGTGTATTAATGAGAGAATCACTCAAAGGGATGATATGATCATGAAAATCAATAGGTGTATCCTCAAAAACCAGTGAAGGATGATCAATCAAGGGTTCTTCTTCTATAGACTCATTATTAGGTTCTTCACACTCCTCAAAAAGTGGGTTATCAAAACATGTCTCAAAAAGAGGATTTGAATGTATCACAAAATCACTTAGAGGAATAGGTGAAGGAGTCATAGAAGAAATGGAGTCATCATCATCAGAAGTAAAAGACTCATCACTATCATAAGGATCATCAAAGGTTTCATCACAAGAATCATATGGTGGTAGAGGAGAAGGATCCACTTTTCCTATAGGAGCAAACTCTTCATCCAAATTAGGAATGTTATCGTGACAAGACAAATCATTGGATGATATAGCATAAGACGCGTCACTAGAATCACAATCATCATCCTCCATTTGTGTCAAGTCTTTCACAAACTCTTCCTCAATTTCATTATCCCTTTCTTTAAACAATTCATCAAGATCAAAGTCACCAAAATCACTAGTAGTAGCATGAAGGTCAATATGTGATAAAATCTCAATGTGATCATGAGGAGAAGAGGTATCAACACAAAGCTCATCACATGGTTCATTGGAAACCCTCTCAAGCTCTCTTTGGATTGGGATAAGGTTCTCAACACTAGAAGAAGTTAATTCATCTGAATTGGTGTTTGTATTAGTGCTAAGAGGCTCGTCCCCCATGGTTAAAGAGTCGGTGGGTTCCACGTGAGGTAAAGGTGATGAAGGTGTGTCTGGCTCAAGTATAGTCGGTGGAGAGATGGAAGGGTCTATAATAGGAACATCACTAAGTGTATCATCCTCAACATCTACTCTCAAAGAAGGCTCATCATCAGGTAAAGCATCGTTCGGTCTCATGTGTTGCAAGACGTATGTGCTCAAGCCTAAGATTTTCGGATCAGTTGCCTCTTGCATTGACTCAAGTGCTTGCATTACCATATTAAAAGCGTCTTTACTCAAGAAATGATAAATGCCTTGATTGTTAACGGTTTTTTTATTAGGACTTTGAAATTTTTCTTCATTTTGAAAATCGTCTTGATTTAAAAATTCTTGATTTTGAAAATCCTCATCAAACCCTTGATCATAATTACTCGCGTATAGATCACAATTATTTTCATTATGCGATGCTCCACAAGTCGCACAAGGCCCATACATAGCTCGATATTGCTCGTCTTGTAATATCTCCAAAATAGGACGAGTATCCATGTGTGGCAAAATGGTCGAATGGGAAAATCCTTGATTTTGAAAGGTGTCTTGATTATGGCATGGAAAATTCTCATCATTTTGAAAGCCTTCATTGTTTGAAAATCCTTGATTATGAAAGGTTTCTTGATTATAGCCTTGAAAATTATCATTGTTTTGAAAACCTTCATAATTGGAAAATCCTTGGTTTTGGTATGGCTCATTAAAGGTTTGATCATGAAATGATGGTGGAGGTTGTGATGAAAAACCGGAATAGCCCATATAGTCATTACAAGTGTAGTCCATTTGAATGTTAGGTCGAAAATTAAAGTTCTCGGTTCCATTATAAGCATATCCCTCCCCATAATAGCCATTGTTTTGATCACATAAATAAGTATCGTGTGGACCACCACAAGTCGAACAAGGCGAATAATTAGCGTTGGCGGATTGTTGTTGCAAAATCTCCAACATGGAACGAGTATCCATGTGTAACAAGGTGGCCGAATGTATATACAAGTAAAATGACGTTTAAAAGCTTCCTCGGGGAAGGAAGTAATACACCAAAGGTGGTATGTTTACATGTGTGCGAGTACACGTGTAAGTAAACACGAGGAATGAGGGAGTAGCCCTCGGTCGACTTTTGAGAGAGAAGAGATTATCTCCCTCGAGGTTCGATATGAAATATCCATAAGAAAGTATATATATAATTACTACTTGGGTGCAAGACCCCCAATAAAGCCTTCCTTCTCAGAATACACACTAGTGAACGGGGGGTTAGGTGGCGCGAAGCACTTAAGTACCTATTGACCCTTAGATGGCATTTTATAGCACATCGCCTTTCTATTCACTTTGTACTTTGTATTCTTCGAATTATTGTCTATTGGAAGTATTTATCTATTCTTGCTTTATTGAGTTTGATCGATACGCGTGTCAAGGACCGGAACGCCCCTCAACACGGTGTATTGCCTCGGCAATACTTATGGAAGATATGTTTATTGGTTGTTCTTATACGTATACTTATTTACATATAATAATATATCAAAAATATTTTTGTATTTATTTGATTTTTTAAGAAAAATACTATATCTACGTAAAAACCGATGAAAACGATATAATATATATTTTTGTTGTAATCTTTTAGGAAAAAGATTACTTTTTGGATTTTTTTTTTTGATTCAATTCTTTAGGAAAAGAATTGATTTTGTGATTTTTTATTTTTTTGTATTTTTATCTTTTTGATTTTTTTATCTTTTTGATTTATAATACGTAAAAATAACGTTCACAAAGTGAGCGGATCCCAAAATCCAATCGTCTCACTGAAATCGTTAATCTTCACGAAAAGAACCGGCAGCGGCGCCATTTAATATTTGTCTTTTTAGTTCTTTTTTCTCGGTATCGATTCGAATTGATATAACAATTTTAAGCAAAGACTTGATTATTTTTGGTGGTAAAATCTTGAATAGTATCTATTGTCTACTTGCACAAAGCATATAAAAAATGTAAAAATAGCTATATACTACGTAATACGTACTATTCTAAAACATGTTGCAATTACAACAATTAAATACGCAAAATTTAAAATGGAAATTACAAATTTATAAAGCTACACTACTTTAACAAAACAATTTATAAAGTCTGAATTTATCAAACAAAAAAAGAACTAAAATCAAATCATGTGTTAGTAAACTTCGAAGCTTATTTTGCAAAGTAAAAATCTATCAAACCCAAAATAAAAGTAAGCCCAAAGATAATCACGGGCGAAAACAATTTCTATGTATTTAACCTGGTAACAAACTTAACTAACAACTAACTGCTCATTAACTAACTGATCCATAGCGCAAGGATTGTGACTGAAAAGAGTGTTATCTAAACGAAGGGCTATACTTGTAAATCGTCCAAACATGTACAGCTCTTCACACCAAAGTCATAAACAGAACACTGACTTTACTAGCTTTTTCCAAGATCATCTAGCAATGCTTCTAAAACTCTGACACTAAATTTTTGTCACGTAACACTGCCCAAATTGACCTCAAGAGTCTATTTTACACTTACAAGTCACCAGCTACAGTTCAATCTGAAACCACATATTAAACTAAGTTAAAACTGCTTGCCAAACGCTAATTAACAGATTATGCTAGAAAATTTTACCTACACATGGACTGTAAACGAATTTCTAGTGAATATAGATTGCAAACAGAGTTCAATCAAGCAATTATAGCAACTAGTTTATCACTAAAATAGAAACATAACAAAATTACACTAAAGATAGCTATAGCAGAAATTACACTACGAGTATACAGAAAATTAACAAAGTGCTTGACCTGCACTTTCGAAGCAAGACCTTTGATGGCGAAGGGTCAGCGTTGTGCTGCCTTAAATCGAACGCCACCTTCGGACTAAGACTATATTCTGATCTAAGAACGATTTATACGAACTGACTGCACCATTACTCGTACACCAACTGAGTCAAACTAGTACTTTAACAGCTAACTCTTATCCGAAAATCATCACCACTGCTACTGCTCGAATCTGATTACGAAACATCAGCGGATCTGCATCTTTGTCAGCTTAATCCTGAAAAACTTATACAACACGGAAAAAGGACAATATGATTGTGAAAAGTAATGAAGGATGATGAGAAATGATTAAAGCTACACGTTCTTAAACCAGAAACTTGCTGTTCTAATCATATCTTTACAATACAAAACCTGTAATTTCATTTAGTACTTTAACAGAAATTCCTTATAAGCTCCTATCAAGAGCTTATGGGCTATAAGCTCTGAAAAACAGCTATTTTACTTTCTGAAAAGAACTTGAATTGATTTCTGAACTACAACCACGAAACAGAAAACTCACAACTACTTAACTGAAATCGTAACAAACTTACTAACTCGATTTAACTATTAAACAAATTCCAGAGTAAAAGCTTGAAGATGAAAAGAGAAAATTATCAATGGCAGAAACAGAATAGTTGTTATAACCGAAAACTGAATCAATGAAAGCTTTCACATCAAAACTGATAACACTAGAAACATTGGGAGTAAACCATATGCTTGCAAAGAAAACAGAATTCATGTACTAGTAGTGAGAAAGAGATTTGAGAATGAAGAAGAATTCATTAATGGTGATCGTAACTGAATAACAAAACGTAACAGAATACAAGTATCAGTTATAACAGAATCTTAACTGTGTGAAAAACGCTATATTACATTACTCCTAACTACACTAACCTACTGTGTGAAACTCACACCTAGCTAACCGTTCTAAATGAAAGCCTTCGTCTTCTATATATAGCCGTCGAGAGAGGGTGGATGACGTGGCTCCACCAATTAAAATCATCCACGTGTAAATACGAGGATAAAACCCGTCCTTCATCTTTCATCTCATTTGGGGGTTTCTTTATTCTTCAATCTTGATCTAATTAAACTATATCATCTTGTAGAGGAGAGAAAGAGGATGATTTTTGTAGTTGAAAGCTTTGTATGAATATTCTTGTATCGTCCTTGAACTCCAGTTGCAGGTTTTGAAGTGGAAAGAAGATACAAAACGTCTCATCTTTCTTTCTCTCTCTTCGAACTGGGGAGGAAGACGCGTGTATGGGTGTTTTGACTAGGACTTGGTCAATGACCAAGTTTAATAAATCACTTTTCATTTAATTTCTTATTTAGTCCTTTCTTTTTTCATTTCTTTTCAAATGGTTTTAAAACTTTAAGTAAATTCTTTTTTCATCCTTTTCTTTGTAGAAACTTGCAAGTTCAGCCCTTGATCTTTAATAATATGGCATGATTGGTCCTTGAATCATCTTTTCGTCTTTTTCTTCGTCTTTTATCATGAAAATCCCTTGAAAACGTGTATTAGCTCCAAAATTGTATCTTGTTACCTGAAAACACATAAAACATAAATACACGCATAATTCTGATAATTTACAGTTTAATATAAGGTATTTGATAGTGTTTTTAGTGGTATTTAGATCATAATTGATGAGTGTTTTCACACTTATCAGGAATACCAAGCAAAAACCTCAGATCGGAATGTAACAAACCTACCTGGTCGGCATGTTGATCCCGTCGGAATGTGGATAGTGGTAAGTATTCCCGCCTGTCACGCGGGTGACCCGGGTTCGTTCCCCGGCAGCGACGCCATTTTAATACAAGAGATTTTACTAGTTGAAAAGTTCGTTTTCTCGGTGTTTTAACGAATTGATCTCTGGTTAATTGTGCGACTCAGTTGTTCTTGGTGAAAATAATATTTTTGGTTTTGGTAAATTAAATGTGCAAGACTTTAAAAATAAATGACGAGTAATTGAAACTAAAACTAGTTGAAACGTAAAACGGTGCAATATTTAAAACTTTAAAAGTAACTGACGATAAATTAAATGACGTGAAATTAAAACTTAGCGAAAAGTAAATTGACAATTAAATAAAAGTGCAAAACGAAATTAAAATGAAATAAAAATGAAATGAGAAAAATTGTCACTTTTACTAAAACAAAATATCAAAATAAAACAAAGAAACCAATCGGAATACACCCGATCGGAATCCAATCGGAATCCGATCGGAATGTACTCCATCGGAAAGTGCATGATCGGAATGTGCAAACAGGGACATGATCGGAATAATCGAAAATAACTCAATCGGAATGTCAAAAATTAAAACTAATCGGAATGTTTAGAAAAGGGCCAGATCGGAATGTTAAAAATATAACTAATCGGAATAAGGGGAAACAAGCACAATCGGAATATCCATAAAACCCTATTCCGATCTAGGTGATCGGAATGAAGGAAAGGGAAGCTGATCGGAAAAAGCTGATCGGAAAAGGCTGATCGGAAAGGGTTTATCCCTTTTCCGATTTAAGTAGAATTCGAGACTTAAGCAAAGGGAAATAAGCTATGGGAATAAGCTAACACCCAAAACTATAACGAATCTATAATGAAAAAAAGACTAAATAAGCTCAAATAACAACTTATCCAAACTCAAAATAAGCAAACTTTTGAATCAAACCATAAAAAGATGAACTTTTAAGAAAACTTTAAATCAAATAAGCATTAAAATGAAATAAAATCAAGGATGAACATGAATCAAAGATAAGCAAAGTAAGAAAGGTAGAAGAAGATGATTAAAAATAAGAACTTGATTAAAAGAAAAGATTCCAAAATTAAAAGACTTACTTGAATTGAAGAAATTAAAAGTGCATTACAAGAAATTAAAATGCAAGAAAATAATTAACAAGAAATGAAAATGGTGGAAGAGTGGTTTGTCAAGCCACCAACAACATGAAAATGAAACTAGCCTAAACTATATATAGGGGTGATTAGGGAGGAGCTTAGGAAGCTTCCTCCCTCTTTCCTATTTTCCTTAATTGCAAAGTTAAGTCCTTCCCTTCTTCATCTTTTGTTAATCTTGGACTTAATGACTTTGTCTCGGGATTTCTTTGAACTCGTCTTGAATTTTCTTCATAAATAAGACTCGAGTTCTTCGGCTTTTAGTAAACTTCCGTCTTTTGACTTTTTCTTCGATAAATCTTCAGAATTGGTCTTGGACTTCCGTTCTTTTTCCACTCCTGATCTTTCGACTTAATCTTTCGTCTTTTTCTTCGATAAAATCCCGTGAAATCCCGTGTTTTCTCTACTTTTCACCTTTTCGTTCTAAATCACAACAAAAACACAAACCACGCATAATTCTGACATAAATGACATAAAATACACGTTTTGGCTCGGTTATTACTATAATTAAGTGGTAAAAAGGATGGGTGTTTTCACACCTATCAGGTACCATGCTTAAAGAGGAAAAATAGTTTATTTTTTGTCCCACATCGGTGGGATGAGTAAACTGGAAGGGAGTCTATTGTGTATAAATAGAGGCCTAATTCCATAGCTTTTTTCACACATCAAATCAATAAGTATTATTATTGATTTCCAACATATGGAGTACGCATCTGTAAAGGTGAAATTCCGGGCAGTTTTGTTAAGTCCGACAGTACAACTTACTGTTTCGGCTGTTGTACCCTGGGAAATAGACGACGAATCTGTTTTAAGGGAAGCGTGTCAAACACGTGCCTCGGCTCTTTAGTTCTAAGCGTGTCTTACGCGTGCCTCGACTTGCTGGTGATTTAGTAAGTCTTTTTATTATTTTATTGTTTTATTTAATTATCTTTTATAATTATGTCTGTATTTATTTTCTGTTATTTATATTCTGTTATTTGTTTTATGTTAATAAAATTAATTTATTTATTTGATTTATAAATAAAAGTGTTATAGTTTCCCTACAGTCTTAAAACAGATTCTGTGTAACAGAATTAAACACTTTTTTTTGCTAAAATCATATTAATTTAATTAACTTATTTTTATACAAACTGTATTCTACCGAAACCAAGATTGTGTTTCTTTAGGAAATCAGTTTTTAAGTAAACAAAATTTTAATTAACAGATCTGGGGTTACAGATCTATAAACGATTTTTTTAAAACAGTTTATCGTATCAGTTTGTTTTGAAACCATGATGAGTTTGCGTTCAAACTGATCGTTTAGTTTGTATATTACATATGTTATAGTTTTAACCTAGCTTTACTGAAGCCACGATTGAGTTTCTTTGAATCAGATTTGGTACAAGTTTATATAAACCATGTTGAGTTTATTAGATACCAAATTGTTTTAATAGTTATTAACTGTATTCCGTTAGAATATTGACAAATTTACTTGTGGTAACACAATTGTGACCCTAGTGAATCTTGTAAATGTAATTGCTGCGCCAGTTACAGCATGATTGGAATCATGGTGAATTTAGATTCATTGAAACCAAGTGGAGTTTCTTTGACACAAATCTCATAAAAGATAAGTTGCTATTTTATGAGATTATTAGAACGTATTTATTGATCTCATAAAGTGCAAGATCTTATTTTATTAGACTTTTGAAACGTGTTCAATGAAATCAAGAAGCATTTTTTTTGAAACAAGATGTTGACAATGGTATGAGTTATCATTAAATATCAGATTACATACACTATTTTTATTAAATTAGTGGAAGAGTTTGTTTGACTTGTGTAATTCATTGTAAATTGGGCCGAGTCTAATTATAAACCATATATATTCTTGAAACCTTGTTGAGTTTATAAATATACCTATAGAAACCTTGTTGAGTTTATAGATATACCTATAAAAATATTGTTGAGTTTAAAGGCATATCTATTAAAACCTTGTTGAGTTTTTTTTAAAAGAATGGATCTACTGAAACCTTGTTGAGTTTCGTTGTAGAAATTGATCATATGAAATTGATCTATTAAGATATTCGTGATGAAGATTGATAACATATGTGGTTTGGTTAGAAAGATTATGTCATAGGAGACATTCTTTAATTGTTTAGTCGAAAGACATTCTTTAAAGTGGTTTTGTGTAACGGATCGTACAAAACATTAGTGGTTTGAATCAAAATTTGATTTAATTCGTTTTGGATAAGAAACACTATGTGATTTAGAACGCTGTTAATAGTAACAAAAATTAGTTTCAAACTAATTATGAGACATCGGATTAACAAATTATTTGGAATGTCACGAGTGACGTCTAAAGGATCTGCTCCCTTACTTGTAAAATGGGAGACCAATACTCGACTATGTGTACGGTAGATGCTTTAAAGCATTCAGAAACTTTTTGTGCCGTAACTATGTGTTAAATGGCTAGAATGACATGAAAACTGAGGTCATGAGTGAATCCAACCATAGATAATGGTGCATCAGCACTTCTGTATCATGCCATGTATATGGTGATAAGAGTTTGATTAACTCTTATATTGCAGTTGAGAATGGAGAGAACGAGTTTCGGCAACTCTCCAACTGCTAATATCAAGGAAAAAGATGTGATTTACATTTGGAAAAGAAACTAAGTTAACCAACGTTGTGTGTGCCGGAGATTCGTAGAAATCTTATGTTCGGATTGTTGCTTAATGAAATATGGCTTTCATATGTGTTTGAATCAAATAAAAATCGATTTAACGAATAACATAAATTTAGTGCATACGGGTTATGCCTTTAAAATGGTTAAGTTGATTATATTTTATAATGGTCATTTTAGATGTATGTTATGACTTACTTTGACATGTTTTAAATTTTTACTCATTATGTTGTCCAATTAAACCAAATTGGATACCCATTTTTGTATTGACACGGATTACAAAATCAAAACTTAGGTTAAAGCCAAATTGATAAGTCTTTTCTCTTGGTTGAACAGAAATAACCAAAAACCTTGATATGATTCACATGGTTTTATGTGATTTGGAATTGATACCTACTAAGGTATAGAGTATCGTGTACTTCACCATATTGGCTGAATGTGGTACAAAATATTGCTATTTACACTTACTTGAGAGTAAGGATATAGACAAGCTTGATCTATATACATAAGTTGAGAACCAACTTATTATCAATAATAAGGTGATTAGAAGTTATTGGAGGTGAATATGTGTCTCCATTTCTAAATTTTTATGCTAAACTTAGAATAAGACACAAATTCATTGCTCTTGATATAGAAAAGAATCGTGCCTTAGAAGAAATGTTTAATGCCATGTTCTTATGTCCAGGTTTAAGCCATGGCATGTGGGGGAAAGCGATTATATCGATTACTTATCTTTTAGATAAGACCCCTTGTAAATAAAATAAGATACTTCTTACGAACTATGGGTGAGAAGAAAACTATCTTATAAGTACTTACAAATGTGGGGGATATCTAGCTAAGATATCCGTATGAAATTCATGGTTCGAAAGATTGGACCTAAACCTATGGATTGTATGTTCACAGGATTTGTTATGAATAGCATTGCTTATCGTTTCATTGTACATGAATCGAAAATAGACATAGTAATGGAATTAAGGAATGATTAATTCTTCGAAAATATATTCCTTGTTTACGAAGGAAATCGAAAGATCATCTAGAATAGATGACGAGGTTGTCCAAGGTCAGAGACAACGAGATGATATGATCTCTTAGATGAGAGACAAGATTGGCCCAAAAAGAGGTTAAACCTATAAGAAACAAAATGGCATGAACCGAGAGATTGGTTAGATTTGGTTTTTGTTTTTTTTATGGTAAAAAAATGGAAAAAAGAGTCCACTTCTTACTGAGAAGCAGTAACTTTCTTTGAAAGGGTATCAATAGAAAGAAGCCATTAAAAGTGAAATAGATTCTATTTTACAAAAGTAAAATTAGAAGCTCGTGGATGTACTTTAAGTTGTAAACCACTAGGCTATAAATGGATCTTCAAAAAGCAGATAAAAGTTGATGTCACCATTGACATGTGCAAAGAAAGATTGGTAATCAAAGAATTTAAAAAAACGAGAAGGTCTATCTTCCTTTGATGCTTATTCGCATGTTACACGAATAACCTCAATTATGATGGTACTTTATTGACCGCATTAAGAAATTTTGGAAGTTTCTTATGTGGATGTGAAAACGATATTTCTAAACAGGGATTTAGAAAAAGGAACTATACATGAACCATCCTGAGGGATTCATAGTTCCTATGCTAGAGAGAAACGTTTGTAGGTTAATTAAGTCATTATATGGTTTAAGACAAGCTACCAAACAATGACATCAAACTTTTTGACCATATCATGTCAGATTGTGGATTCAAAATTGATGTATGTACGTGTGATCAATAGTAAATATGTACTATTGTGTTTATACATGAATATACTTATCACTAGAAGTGATAAAAAGATGAATAAATCCACTAATGATCTGTTGGAGTCAATATTTGACATTAATTTCATTAGTTGTTGGGTTTGTTGAACCCATATGGATTCGTTTTAAAGTCAAACATTAAGAAAAACAATATTATTGAGAGGTTCAATGTGGGGGATTCCGGCCTAGCTAGAGTCCAATGACATTTTTTAATCTATTTAAAATAGAGGTAAAATTGTTTCCCATTTTGAATACTCAAAGAATATTGGGTATCTTATGTGTCTAATGACGTGTGTATGATCTGATTTAGAACTTATAATCAAGCAAGCAGATATATTAGTAATTCAAGTGGGGACCATTTGAATAAGTATTACTTAAGTACTATGATACTAATAATATTTCATTATGAAAGATATCCTACTACTATCAAGTGATAGAGTAATGCAAATATAGATTCTTACATATAAGAATCTAAATCCACTAGAGGGGATGTATTTATCCTAAGTGGAAAGCTATGTCCTAGAAATATTGAAAGTATTTCAAAGAGACAATTATAGCTAAATCTATGATGGAATATGAATTTATTATTTGAGATAAATTTATAAAATATGCAGGATAGTTTACGTTAATTCGTAAAGGACATACTAAGATGGCGTATATCGGTAACGACCATGTTTATAAAGTGTGATAGTCAATAGAATTTGACAGAGCTCATATCACAAATGTAAACGGTAAGTAGAGACATATCCATCATAGATTGTGATTGTTGTGACAACTACTCTCAACTAGAGTTATCACGATTGACTATGTAACGTCAAAGGATAACATCGCAGATCCGCTTACGAAAGGCTTAAGCAGAGAGTTAGTTAGTGAGTCGTCTAAAGGAATGGGACTAAAGCCCTTGAAAGAATGAGTTTCTATGAAGGAAAACCTAACCCAGTTGACTGGAGATCCCAAGATCTGGGTTCAATAGGACAACCTAATCATAGAAATGTGGGGGAAGTCACGTCAATGTGGGGGAGTTACTTAATACAGTAACTTTCCTAGTCCATTCCTAGAACAATGTGACTTATTGAGAGGTTAAAGATATGGCTTAAATGATTCAGGATGAAATCATAAAGCATGATGATTCAAGATGAAATCATAAAACATATGTTTTTAATGATTCAAGATGAAATCACCTATGTGAGAGAGAAGTAGGGGTCGCTTCGAAAGAAATTGTGAGGGCGCAATTTCTAAGAGCTCTTGCAGAACCAGGATAGTGTTCATGACCATAACGAACACGATTATGAGGACTTGACAATGTCAGGGAGAGTCTTGTGTGAGTGTGTATTGTCGTCTACATAAACAGAGGCTAAGTTCAAAGACATCGCGTCTACTTAGATCTAGGAGACTAAGTGCATCTCACAAGGGAAGGTTCAAAGGATCACACCTACCTATCCTATGCAAGATTCAACTGTTGGAATTTTATTGAAACTTTTGTGTATTACAACCGATCTCTATTCATGTGGGAGATTGTTGAAAAATATTGTTGGTAAAATAACTTTTGACTAACTTTGGAAACAATTATGTATATGTATGTATCATATATATTAGTGATACTTTATAGGTTCGCGTTCTCCTTGAAGAGAGCTTCGCAATGAGCCTTTATGTGTCCAAAATGAAGGTGATGTGAATGAGATATCATGTCTCAAAGTTAGGCATTTGGTACC
This sequence comes from Glebionis coronaria, assembly GCA_025667525.1. Taxonomy (NCBI): domain Eukaryota; kingdom Viridiplantae; phylum Streptophyta; class Magnoliopsida; order Asterales; family Asteraceae; genus Glebionis; species Glebionis coronaria. Next base: position 305,982,835 of record CM046882.1, read on the forward strand.
ATGCTTAAAGAGGAAAAATAGTTTATTTTTTGTCCCACATCGGTGGGATGAGTAAACTGGAAGGGAGTCTATTGTATATAAATAGAGGCCTAATTCCATAGCTTTTTTCACACATCAAATCAATAAGTATTATTATTGATTTCCAACATTTGGAGTACGCATTTGTAAAGGTGAAATTCCTGGCAGTTTTGTTAAGTCCGACATTACAACTTACCGTTTCGGCTGTTGTACCCTGGGAAACAGACGACGAATCTGTTTTAAAGGAAGCGTGTCAAACACGTGCCTCGGCTCTTTAGTTCTAAGCGTGTCTTACGCGTACCTCGACTTGCTGGTGATTTAGTAAGTCTTTTTATTATTTTATTGTTTTATTTAATTATCTTTTATAATTATGTCTGTATTTATTTTCTGTTATTTATATTCTGTTATTTGTTTTATGTTAATAAAATTAATTTTATTTATTTGATTTATAAATAAAAGTGTTATAGTTTCCCTACAATTAGTTCGTAGTGTCGATTTCGATATCAGATTTTGGTGCTTGTTTTAAGTCAGCTCAGCGCTGTGTTTCTTCATCCACGGACTTAACTACAAATGATATGGTTAAGCTCTTAGTTATGTTTTCTTGAATTCTACTAGCCTACTGTTTTGCTTAAGTAGACTAATTCGAATACTTATTTGATACTATTGGTTACTCGTTTTGTCTTACTGTTAAGAAGTTGAGTTTTAATGCATGATAAGTTGATTGAATAAAAATTGTTAAGTTTTTGTTAAGTAGTTGAATTAGTTTGTTAGAATACTAAGTTCAAGTTATATGAATTATGTTAGCAAAGTGAATGTAGGATTTAGTTTCATCTGTGAAGCAATTAAAAGTCCATTTAGTCAAGTGATTCGGTACTGTTACTGTGGGCTAATCAAATTTGGACTTGCTAAAACTATAAACCGGGTTATTCAAATATTGCAGATTCAATTTTCATCTTAACTGGAGTTTAAAGAGCTTTACATTTTACTAAAGTTGGATTTACCTTGAATGTAGATTTTATAAGAATTGCAAATTTTACCTTTATAACAATTAGACTTGTAAAATTGTAATTTCACTTTTAATAAAATAGTTTGTTAAAAAGTTGGTTTGAATTTTATAAAGTTAGTTATAAAATTTATAAAAAGTTTGTTAGAATTTTATAAAAAATTAGTTAGTTGTAATTTTGTTAAATTTTTTTACATTTTCCTAGTTGGTTAATTTTTTAAATTTGTTAAATTTGTTAAGTAGTTACATCTTCTTGATAGATTGTTATTAGTTTGTTATAAATTTGTTAGTTGGTTACCTACTTGTACCTTATGCTTTGTTTGTGGTATTTGCATGTTGTTTTAGCATAGTATGTTGGAAATACGTTTTTATGTATTTAGAAGGAATCGGTCACTCCAACAATATATACGTAGATTGGGCTCGTGATCTAGTCATGTAAGTATAACCTATAAAGCCCACATGTAGGGTGGGCTATATATACCCTTCCTAGCATGTTAGGAAGGGTAGTTGTTGGTTCCTATTTCACTAATCATTCTTTCTTTCTCTCATCCTCTCCTTTCTCTCTCTAATTTTCCCTCTCTAGTTTTTCATCTCCCTCCCTCTATTTAGATAATCACAACACTTGTACAATCATAAGAAATCGTGGACCTAGAATTGGTATCAAGAGCCATGGTTGATTGGTTGTTCTTGTGTTTGTTTTGATTGTTTTTCGTGGGTTTTGATTTTATCTAGCTCGTATCTTGAATTTTTTTTGTTATTACGATTGGTCTTAATTTTTTTTTTGATTTTTAATATTCACTTTTTGTAATAATAGTTTTGAATAACAGTTTTTTTGTTATTACGATGGTTTTGTCCCTTTTTGAATAACAGTTTTGAATAACAGTTTTTATCACTTTTTGTCTCCATCTGTCTCATTGTTTTGGAAGTTCACCTGTCGGAAAAGGGTTTTACTATTCCGACACTTATTTAGATAGATATTCAGATACTATATTCCGACAGTTAATATTTATTTCCATATTCCGATGCATCTTCTTTTTGTCACATTCCGATAGATAAGTTTGGTCTTATTCCGACCAGTTACATTTTTGTCTTATTCCGATACATATTCAGCTCTTATTCCGGCAGTTACATATTCTGACACTGGTTTTGACATTCCGATGGTTTTGTGACATTCCGATGGTTTGATATTGCGATAGAACATACATTGCGATAGACTAAACCGACAGACAATCAAGTCTCGACACATTTATCACTCGACCCAAACCTACACTCAACCCAGCGTTCAACATCAGTGAAACACAAAATTCAAAACACCTAACTCAAAACAGACTCGAAGACACTCTTATTTTTCTTAAAGACAATCACACCCAAACTCAACCAAGACTTCTCTCGACTCTAAACTCAGACCTGACTCACGTACACCCTCGACAAAACCAACAGACTCGACACTAAAGACTCGAAAGAAACCAACCTCGACTCATTTTCGCCCTCTCAAAGACCTCACCCTCGACTCCAACTGACCCAACATTAACACGACTCGAAGATACCAAAACACTCAACCTCTCTCACTTTGACCTCGACTCACTCACTCAAGACTCGACCTAAACCGAGACTTGACTCAAACACAAACCAACTCAACACCAACCTTTTCACTCCACTTTGAAATCCACAATCATCCACTAATCCCATCGTCACCTATCCCTCTATACATCAATATAGACTCAAAACAAACATAAAATCAAAATCTCAGATTTATTCTACATTTAATAGATCTTTTTAGATCTTGATTGTTTGAAAAAAATCATCATCGATTCTTGTGAGGTTTTAAACCCCTTTTGATATTCGAAAATAAAGAAACAGAATAACAAATATGTTATCCGTTTTTCTTTGTTTCCATTCAAGAAAAAAACGAACATGCAATCAAACATAAGGACCTTGCCCGAGACCCTTTATACAAGATCTTGAAGATTTACTTTCTTGTGTTCTTGGCTAAACGATTTTGAGAAAAAAAATTTGTTGTCGGCACAACAAAAATAGGTCACCGAAAGGTTACATAAGACGAATTATCTTGGGTGATAGCTTTGATTTTTTGATTCGTTTATTAATTGTTTTGAGATAGGTGACTCGATTGCTAAATTAAACAAGTCTGATAGATGTTTTTTTAGAAAGATGAGATAGAGGATTTGTTTGTTATTGTATTGAGATTGGATTTGGGAGTATAGATCAAATTTGGGAGAAGGGAGTATAGATCAGTTTTGGGAGATGGGGATATAAGAAAATGAGGCGGATGAAGAATGTGATGAGGGTTACGAAATGTAACACCCCCACATTTGGTATGCGCAGCGGAACTACAACAATGGGTGCTACACAGTATTCATTGCACACAAGATATATCAAACGACGCTAAAAAGACGTCGACTTAAAACTTGAAATTTAAAATTTTTAGATAATACATGTCCACAGTTTTTCCAACCCCAAATAGTGCACAGAGTTTAGCGTTTTCGGTCCCCATGAATCTCAACCCCAAAAACTTCAGTTTTACAACCACATGACATTAAACATAAAAATTGTTTAAGTAGAAAAGGAGGGAAAAACAAGCGGACACCAAGCCGATCACACAACATCCATCCCATGCATGCTCCATCCTACTGCTCAGCGGTTACCTGAAACACATGCCAAAAATTTGGTCAACGAAAACGTTGAGTGGAATTCATAGGTTTTTCAATCCATTTGAACGTATATATAATAAAAACCATTCGTGATCATTTATAGTCTTGTCGATCAAACAAACTATAATCAGGAAACTGACAATTGTGTTTAAGCTCATGACACTAATCCGTTAACTCAATCACCCGCGTAAATATACCGGCATGATTCAGATGAAACCAGTGCCCCTTCTAAAGGCATCAGTTGCAATTATACCTTATTTCTCATACAAAATAATCTACCGCAGAACTTACTATAAGTACAGCTTCTCGGCTAGCATTGGGTCGTTAACCCCGTAGTACTACAAATTGCATAAGCGGCTATTTCCCCCTACTCGAGGGCAAGACAATAGTTAATAGTTCATGAATTTAGGGACTTTTGCAACTTTGGTACTCAACACAATTTCTAAGGCAACTTTCGGGTCTAACAATCATTCATGATATACGTTCCTTTTAAAAACTAGCATGCATTTCCCTCGCGGGTAAAACAATTTGAAATAATATAAGCGAGGCTATAAATTCACACCTTATATCTTAAGTAGTCGGTAGTTCGAGGAGTGATCACTGACGATGTTACGGATGCCCGGGTAAATCAACACCTATCACAAATAACGCGTAATGAGTAATCTCATTTAAATACTTACGGTACTGTATAAAATACATATATACAAGTCACTTAAGACAAATATAACTCACGCCAAAAACAAAAACAACAAGTATCATTCATTTTATTCCATTCGTTCTTATAACCTACGTTGTCCATTTTTACTCATTCTCGCCGGTACTTGACTAAAGTACGGGCTGTTTTACCTTATTAAACCATGCTTATAAAATTTGACAAAATTTCCAAAAATCCTATATGACCTGTAGATAACATGTTTTTAAGCCCAATAAAAGTTTTCACTTTTACGACCCGTTACGCAACTCATTTCCACGACTACATTTTACGGGCTGAAATTGCGCTTCGACCAATTTTGACCTCTTTGACCTATATGAAAAATACCTTTGACTTCCTTGACTCATAAGTCAACATATAGACTCATTTGTACAGGTTAGGGACCAAATTTTGACCCTTGACCATTTACCAAATTATACTTGTGACCCTCGGGATTTGACTAAAACTTTGCACAAATTCGGATTGTGAAAGTCCTCGTCTCCCGGTACCCGATCTTTAAAATGTCATAACTTTTAGCTCGTTTTGAGTCACGGGCTCTACCTTATACCAAATTAAAGCTAGAAAAACCCTCTATCACTACATTTAGCTTTCAAGACCTGGAACAAAAATAATTTTTATAAAATAGACCAAATGTTTCTGCCTAAATATGACCATACCAAAAACATGCTTAGACTCGATTCCAAGACTTCTAACCAACACTAAACAACATCCTAAGCCTTCCCAAACATATCCTAACATCAAACTTCCATCCTACCCCTATTGATCAACCAATCTCAATATCAAGAATCAAAGAAAATAAACATGCAAGTAATAAAACCTATATGAATCATCCTAAAACAACAAACCAAACACAAATATAACATGCAAAATCAACAACCACCATGGCTCCCCAAACACCCCCTTTGCCGTGGGGTTTGGGTGACCCAATCACCACAACCAAATTAATTTTGGTGGGTTTTCATGGTGTTTATACTTCCATAACACTAAATTATCAACATGCACTAGCTCTTTAAGCCTCAAAAACGAATTTGGATCATATGGAAAAATCTTGAAAAATTTTTATCAATGCATGTTGGATTTGAGCACATGAATAGGTGGGGAATGACCAAACTAAGCGTGGTCTAACCTTAGATTTTTGAAAAATCAAGTGGAAAATGATTTTTGGTGAATTTTTGAGTGGGTTGGGGTGTGCCGTGAGTTTGAGAGAGACAAGGAGGGAGTGGGTTTTGATTTTTGGTGAAATGTTTAGTATGTGTTTGTGTATTTGTTCATTTAGGCCCTTTTGATGGGTTAGGAGGGACCTAAGTGCAATTTTGGGCTTCTTTTGTCCTTAAATAGAAAACGACCTCAAAACTTTGCGGGTTTGACTCATTTGTCAATTTTGAAAATTTTACGGGAGTCGGAAATCTTCCCGAATGCTCCAAAATATTTTTGGGATACTTTAAATGTACTTGGAAGGCTATAAAACTCACCCGACTCAACTTAACACGAACCGTAAATAAAATTCTCGAAAAATTACATTATCGATAAATCGTCAAAAATTATATAAAATTGGGCATCCCTCGGGATCGTAATCGTCATCGTCCTTCTTAAAACGTCAAACGTAAAAATTATAACCTCGAACATCGGCTTTAACCAAAATACTTATAATTATAGAAATTATAATTAAATAAAAATTTCAAAAATTAGCGTAATTTAGGGTATCGTTAATGACCTCGATTCTAGGGTGTCACATCCACCCCTCCTTAAAGAGAGCGACGTCCCGGCGCTCGCCTCTTCTTGGACTCACATTTCGTCTATTGGAACAGATGAGGATACCTTTCCTTGAAAAAGTCCTCACGTTCCCAGGTGTATTCCGGTCCACGCTTAGAATTCCATCGGACCTTCACAATGGGAATCCTACTATGCTTCAACCGCTTGACCTCCCGGTCCATAATTTCCACAGGTTCTTCCACAAAGTGCATTTTGTCGTCTAGTCGAATCTCGTCCAAAGGAATCACCAATTCCTTGTCCGCCAAACTCTTCTTCAGGTTCGATACGTGAAACGTGTCATGAATAGCACTAAGCTCGGTCGGCAATTCTAACTTGTACGCTACCGGTCCAATTCGTTCAACGATCTTAAACGGTCCAATATACCTCGGACTCAACTTTCCTTTCTTTCCAAAACGAATTACACCCTTCCATGGCGATACCTTGAGCATAACCATATCTCCAACTTCAAACTCCAACGGTTTCCTTCGGTTATCGGCATAACTCTTCTGTCGGCTTCTCGCAGCAAGTAGTCGGTTCTTGATCTGCACGATCTTCTCTGTCGTTTCTAAAACCATTTCGGGTCCAGTCAATTGACTTTCCCCTACTTCACTCCAACACACAGGCGATCTACACTTCCTTCCATACAATGCTTCGAACGGTGCCGCTTTGATACTCGCGTGATAACTATTATTGTACGAAAATTCCACCAGAGGCAAGTGGCGTTCCCAACTTCCTCCAAAATCAATCACACACGCTCGGAGCATGTCCTCCATCGTTTGAATCGTTCGTTCACTCTGGCCGTCAGTTTCCGGGTGATAAGCCGTGCTTAAACTCAGTTCAGTGCCCATCGCACGTTGAAGCGATTTCCAAAATTCCGACGTAAATCTACTGTCACGATCCGAAATGATCGATAACGGCACTCCATGTCTACAGACGATCTCCTTCACGTACACGCTGGCGAGTCTTTCCATGCTGTCCGTCTTCTTCATAGGTAAGAAATGAGCAGATTTCGTCAACCTGTCCACAATTACCCATATCATATCGCTTCCACTAGGAGTCCTAGGTAAACCCGTCACAAAATCCATTGCGATTTTCTCCCATTTCCATTCTGGGATTTCCGGTTGTACCAACAATCCAGATGGTTTCTTATGTTCTGCCTGAACCTTTGCACAAGTCAAACACTTACTGACGTAACGAGCAATATCTGCCTTCATATTCGGCCACCAATAGACTTTCTTCAGGTCGTGGTACATCTTATCCGATCCAGGATGTATCGAATACTTCGACTTATGCGACTCATTCATAACCAATTCTCGAACTCCAGGCTTTCCTTCCTCAGATGGACACAATGGTAACCAAATCCGATTCTCAAAATATCTTAGTCCGTCTGACCTAATCACGAAAAGAGGTTTCAACATTCGTCCCAAATTCTCGGCTTCAACATTCCCTTTCATCAATCCTCTCTCCTGAGCCTTCAGTATGGTTTCGGTTAAGTCAACGCTCTCAGTCATCACTAAAGCTCTAACCCTCAAAGGTTTCTCCCGTTCTTTCCTACTCAATGCATCCGCTACAACATTCGCCTTCCCAGGGTGATAGCGAATTTCACAATCATAATCACTCAATAGTTCAACCCATCGTCTTTGTCGCATATTCAACTCCTTTTGATCTAAAATGTGCTGCAAACTCTTGTGATCAGTGAATACAACACACTTTGTCCCATACAGATAGTGTCTCCACAGCTTCAACGCAAAAACTACCGCTCCTAATTCCAAATCGTGCGTCGTGTAGTTCTCCTCGTTCTTCCTTAATTGCCTCGACGCGTAAGCTATCACCTTTTCACGTTGCATTAATACCGCTCCATAACCTTTACGAGACGCATCACAATACACCTCGAAATCCTCGGTTCCCTCAGGCAATGATAAAATCGGCGCGGAACATAACTTATCCTTGAGCGTTTCGAAAGCAAGCTCTTCCTCATTTCCCCATTCATACACCCTATTCTTCTCGGTAAGCCGCGTCAATGGTTTCGCAATCAACGAAAATCCTTCAATAAACCTTCTATAGTACCCAGCTAAACCCAAAAATTGTCGAACTTCAGTCGGCGTCGTCGGTGCTGACCATTCCCTGATCGCTTCGATCTTAGCAGGATCTACACGAACTCCTTCCTTATCAATCACATGACCTAGAAACTGCACTGATTCCAACCAAAACTCACACTTAGAGAATTTTGCATACAGCTTCTCCTTCCTTAACAACTCCAAAATCCTTCTCAGGTGCTTCTCGTGCTCCTCCTTACTCTTAGAGTAAATAAGTATGTCGTCGATGAAAACAATAACAAACTTATCTAGATACGGCTTGCACACGCGATTCATAAGATCCATGAATACAGCAGGCGCGTTTGTCAACCCAAACGGCATCACTCGAAATTCAAAGTGTCTATACCGCGTACGAAAGGCAGTTACAGGAATATCCTCCTCTCTTACACGCAGTTGATGATACCCTGATCTTAAATCGATCTTAGAGTATACACTGGAACCTTGTAATTGATCGAACAAATCATCAATCCTCGGTAATGGGTACCGATTCTTAACCGTCAGCTTATTGAGTTCTCTATAGTCGATACACATCCTAAACGAACCATCCTTCTTCTTTACGAACAACACTGGCGCTCCCCAAGGTGATGAGCTCGGCCTAATAAATCCTTTGTCCATCAACTCCTTCAATTGATCCGCTAACTCCTTTAACTCAGATGGTGCTAAGCGATAAGGTGCACGTGCAACCGGTGCAGCTCCTGGCACTAAATCAATTCGAAACTCGACCTCACGGGTAGGCGGTAAACCTGGCAACTCGTCTGGAAAAACGTCCGGATACTCGCGAATAATTGGTACCTCTTCAATCCTCGCCTCTACATCACCATCGCTCGAAACTTGTGCCAAAAACACATCGCATCCGCTCTCTACGTACTTCATCATCTTCAAACACGAAATCACCTTCAAACGAGAAGTGCATTCGTCTCCCTTAACCGTCAAAACCCTATTCCTCAGCGGAATCTGCACCAATCTCTCACCACAGACGATCGTAGCACTATGCGCCATTAACCAATCCATTCCCACAATCACGTCAAACGATCCTAGCTCTATAGGCATCAAGTCGATTTTAAAAGCGTAGTTTCCTAACTTCAAGGTACACCCTTTCAGTATAGTATTCGTACTAACAATTTTTCCATCGGCCAATTCAACATTATAACTAGTCGTTAACAACACCGGTTCTCTATCGATATGACGACTAAATCTAACGTCTACAAAACTCTTGTCGGAGCCAGAATCAAATAAAATAGTAGCATAACAAGCGTCTAGCAAAAACGTACCGGTAACCACATTGGGACCTTGTGGTTTATCAGCAGTTCCCACTTGATACACAGCTGCCGCATTATTTCCTCCCCGTCTGTTCCCTGCCTTCGGGCAATTTGCTTGCACATGCCCCCTTTCTCCACAGCTATAACATCCTCTCATCCTGATAGCATTAGCCCCAGTGGCTACTCCTCCCGTTCGACAACTAGCAGTCCTATGACCTGCCTTTCCACATTTGCCGCATGCCGGCGGGCAGTTTCCAACGTGATACAAGTTGCACTTTCCACAATGGGGATTCACTTTCACACCTCTAGGGTTCGTCACTGCCCTCATCCCTTCGTTCCTTCTCTGATTAAACTGCTGATTACGGTTCGGCCCTTGGTTGCTTCGATTCCCACCTCGGTTCTGGCCTTGGGATTGATTACCTTGTGCTCCTCCCATTTTCTTTTGTTGCCCTCAGCAATGTAATTCTGCTTGTCCTGAAGCTTAACGTCCATCAAAGCGTGTGCCATTTGAACCGCCTCGTCAAACGTTCCAGGTTTCGACGAAGTTGTTTCACCTTTGATGTTGCTAGATAAACCCTTAATATACTGCTTCATTTTCTTGGCATCATTGGCAAATATGTCCGGACACAAAAGACTTAACTCATTGAATCTCCTGGTGTAAGCAGCTATATCGTTGTTCTTCAAGGTCAAATGTCTCAGTTCGTCCTCCAATTGCCCCAATTCCTCCTCTGGGCAAAACTTCTTGGTCAACAAAGCTTTGGTTGCATTCCACGTTCTCGCATTCGCCACAGCCAATCCCACCGTAGCTACCTGGGTATTCCACCAGCTTAACGCATCATCCAGAAATGTAGCTGCTGCAAACTTTACTTTATCCGCCTCTGCACAACCACTGATTTCAAACGTACTCTCAACTTTTTCCAACCATCGCCTAAGTTCTAGGGCTCCACCCGATCCACGGAACTGCGTAGGACCGCACTTCATAAAGCTAGAATAGGTACACACTCTCGGGGCTGGTTGTCTCCCCGCGTTCCTTCCTGGATCCTGATTTCTCCCAGCTCGGTCCGCTTGCAACGCATTAGCTATTGCTTCCTGAATCATGTTGTTAACACGATCGGCAGTCAACTTTGGAGGCATTGTTTTATCGAATATCTCTTTCTGCAAGACAAAGAAAATAGAAAAACAATGTAAGTATTCATATCAAGTTTCCCAGACATAAAATACATACAACGACACATCACTACGGAGTTACTAATATTCATCAATTCACACCACAAAAGATCAAATTTAAGACATATCACAGATCATGAAAGGTAACATAGATTGTATTGATAGTTAACCAAAATCGTGACAAGTAATGCCACTACAATCATTCACCACAAAACATCAAGTACTTGAGTTTCTCGTCATAATACCATCATACAAAGGTCTAAAATAGTTCTATTACAATGATCAAAGAAAATACAAAACAAGTAACTAGGCATGTGGTGATCCACACTGCCTCTTGGATGGCGGCTCGTCGTCGTCTTCCTCGGTTTCCTCATCACTCACGTCCTCATCCACATCATCCACTTTTCCTTTTCCTTTCTCCTCTGGCCCACATTCTGTTTCCTTTTTCGTCCCTGATGTGGATCCATGCTCAATCGCTACCTGATTTCCCACCGAAATACAAGCACCTCCAGTAGGCCGCTGAACCATAAAGTCATTCGCCTCCATCTCCACATCGTCCACGAATCTCCAATCCGGGGGCAATGAATCCCTCACACGATGCTCCCAACTCTGCATCCTCGACAACCTCATCTGATCTTCCCTCACACGATCAAGACTAGCACTTAAATTCGCAACCATTGATTTTAAACTGTTGATGGCACTTGTGTTCATCATCCCATCATACGCAATCCTTGAAGTCCTTTCCAACAGTCTTTCGTCCGCCTTGTCATTCTCGTCGAATCTACTGACCACCCTTGATTCCACTACATACCTCATGTACATTGATCCTTCCAAACCTCTCACAGTCCGTCGCACGTCATGATAATTCCTCGGTCCGGGACAGCAAATTCTTGGGATGCCTTGATGAAGAGAATTTGCGCTCATTGCACCTTCGGCTCTTCTGGGGATATCTGGTACACCAACCAGATGGGAAGTACGCATAGGCGTGGGGCAAGTAGTTCTCCTTGGGTCGGGGTCCTGGGTTCGTACATCGTTTCCGTTATCGTTGGGCGGTACCTCGGCCATTCCTGCAATAACAGCGAATTTCGGAGGGTACATAAGTAATTATACAATAGTTATAAATATATGCATGCAAATGCAATGCAAAGGTGGTACATATGCCCGAAATGTAATAATATGATGCTCATGCATGATTAATACAAAAATTACGATGTCGGATGTTTCGCGTAAAATTTAACGTCTACATATAGTAATTCCCATACTTATATAATAATTACCCACATATATACTTTACTCAAAAGTATACGTCAAATGCCATAAATACAACAATAAATCTTACCGGAGCCATGCAGGATAGTTGTGTGTGCTTGGACCCTTTTCTTACGACACCAAAAGTTATAGTTTAGGATTTTCAAAAACGACCTAGTTCTCTATAACTCGTGGCTCTGATTACCAATCTGTAACACCCCCACATTTGGTATGCGCAGCGGAACTACAACAATGGGTGCTACACAGTATTCATTGCACACAAGATATATCAAACGACGCTAAAAAGACGTCGACTTAAAACTTGAAATTTAAAATTTTTAGATAATACATGTCCACAGTTTTTCCAACCCCAAATAGTGCACAGAGTTTAGCGTTTTCGGTCCCCATGAATCTCAACCCCAAAAACTTCAGTTTTACAACCACATGACATTAAACATAAAAATTGTTTAAGTAGAAAAGGAGGGAAAAACAAGCGGACACCAAGCCGATCACACAACATCCATCCCATGCATGCTCCATCCTACTGCTCAGCGGTTACCTGAAACACATGCCAAAAATTTGGTCAACGAAAACGTTGAGTGGAATTCATAGGTTTTTCAATCCATTTGAACGTATATATAATAAAAACCATTCGTGATCATTTATAGTCTTGTCGATCAAACAAACTATAATCAGGAAACTGACAATTGTGTTTAAGCTCATGACACTAATCCGTTAACTCAATCACCCGCGTAAATATACCGGCATGATTCAGATGAAACCAGTGCCCCTTCTAAAGGCATCAGTTGCAATTATACCTTATTTCTCATACAAAATAATCTACCGCAGAACTTACTATAAGTACAGCTTCTCGGCTAGCATTGGGTCGTTAACCCCGTAGTACTACAAATTGCATAAGCGGCTATTTCCCCCTACTCGAGGGCAAGACAATAGTTAATAGTTCATGAATTTAGGGACTTTTGCAACTTTGGTACTCAACACAATTTCTAAGGCAACTTTCGGGTCTAACAATCATTCATGATATACGTTCCTTTTAAAAACTAGCATGCATTTCCCTCGCGGGTAAAACAATTTGAAATAATATAAGCGAGGCTATAAATTCACACCTTATATCTTAAGTAGTCGGTAGTTCGAGGAGTGATCACTGACGATGTTACGGATGCCCGGGTAAATCAACACCTATCACAAATAACGCGTAATGAGTAATCTCATTTAAATACTTACGGTACTGTATAAAATACATATATACAAGTCACTTAAGACAAATATAACTCACGCCAAAAACAAAAACAACAAGTATCATTCATTTTATTCCATTCGTTCTTATAACCTACGTTGTCCATTTTTACTCATTCTCGCCGGTACTTGACTAAAGTACGGGCTGTTTTACCTTATTAAACCATGCTTATAAAATTTGACAAAATTTCCAAAAATCCTATATGACCTGTAGATAACATGTTTTTAAGCCCAATAAAAGTTTTCACTTTTACGACCCGTTACGCAACTCATTTCCACGACTACATTTTACGGGCTGAAATTGCGCTTCGACCAATTTTGACCTCTTTGACCTATATGAAAAATACCTTTGACTTCCTTGACTCATAAGTCAACATATAGACCCATTTGTACAGGTTAGGGACCAAATTTTGACCCTTGACCATTTACCAAATTATACTTGTGACCCTCGGGATTTGACTAAAACTTTGCACAAATTCGGATTGTGAAAGTCCTCGTCTCCCGGTACCCGATCTTTAAAATGTCATAACTTTTAGCTCGTTTTGAGTCACGGGCTCTACCTTATACCAAATTAAAGCTAGAAAAACCCTCTATCACTACATTTAGCTTTCAAGACCTGGAACAAAAATCATTTTTATAAAATAGACCAAATGTTTCTGCCTAAATATGACCATACCAAAAACATGCTTAGACTCGATTCCAAGACTTCTAACCAACACTAAACAACATCCTAAGCCTTCCCAAACATATCCTAACATCAAACTTCCATCCTACCCCTATTGATCAACCAATCTCAATATCAAGAATCAAAGAAAATAAACATGCAAGTAATAAAACCTATATGAATCATCCTAAAACAACAAACCAAACACAAATATAACATGCAAAATCAACAACCACCATGGCTCCCCAAACACCCCCTTTGCCGTGGGGTTTGGGTGACCCAATCACCACAACCAAATTAATTTTGGTGGGTTTTCATGGTGTTTATACTTCCATAACACTGAATTATCAACATGCACTAGCTCTTTAAGCCTCAAAAACGAATTTGGATCATATGGAAAAATCTTGAAAAATTTTTATCAATGCATGTTGGATTTGAGCACATGAATAGGTGGGGAATGACCAAACTAAGCGTGGTCTAACCTTAGATTTTTGAAAAATCAAGTGGAAAATGATTTTTGGTGAATTTTTGAGTGGGTTGGGGTGTGCCGTGAGTTTGAGAGAGACAAGGAGGGAGTGGGTTTTGATTTTTGGTGAAATGTTTAGTATGTGTTTGTGTATTTGTTCATTTAGGCCCTTTTGATGGGTTAGGAGGGACCTAAGTGCAATTTTGGGCTTCTTTTGTCCTTAAATAGAAAACGACCTCAAAACTTTGCGGGTTTGACTCATTTGTCAATTTTGAAAATTTTACGGGAGTCGGAAATCTTCCCGAATGCTCCAAAATATTTTTGGGATACTTTAAATGTACTTGGAAGGCTATAAAACTCACCCGACTCAACTTAACACGAACCGTAAATAAAATTCTCGAAAAATTACATTATCGATAAATCGTCAAAAATTATATAAAATTGGGCATCCCTCGGGATCGTAATCGTCATCGTCCTTCTTAAAACGTCAAACGTAAAAATTATAACCTCGAACATCGGCTTTAACCAAAATACTTATAATTATAGAAATTATAATTAAATAAAAATTTCAAAAATTAGCGTAATTTAGGGTATCGTTAATGACCTCGATTCTAGGGTGTCACATCCACCCCTCCTTAAAGAGAGCGACGTCCCGGCGCTCGCCTCTTCTTGGACTCACATTTCGTCTATTGGAACAGATGAGGATACCTTTCCTTGAAAAAGTCCTCACGTTCCCAGGTGTATTCCGGTCCACGCTTAGAATTCCATCGGACCTTCACAATGGGAATCCTACTATGCTTCAACCGCTTGACCTCCCGGTCCATAATTTCCACAGGTTCTTCCACAAAGTGCATTTTGTCGTCTAGTCGAATCTCGTCCAAAGGAATCACCAATTCCTTGTCCGCCAAACTCTTCTTCAGGTTCGATACGTGAAACGTGTCATGAATAGCACTAAGCTCGGTCGGCAATTCTAACTTGTACGCTACCGGTCCAATTCGTTCAACGATCTTAAACGGTCCAATATACCTCGGACTCAACTTTCCTTTCTTTCCAAAACGAATTACACCCTTCCATGGCGATACCTTGAGCATAACCATATCTCCAACTTCAAACTCCAACGGTTTCCTTCGGTTATCGGCATAACTCTTCTGTCGGCTTCTCGCAGCAAGTAGTCGGTTCTTGATCTGCACGATCTTCTCTGTCGTTTCTAAAACCATTTCGGGTCCAGTCAATTGACTTTCCCCTACTTCACTCCAACACACAGGCGATCTACACTTCCTTCCATACAATGCTTCGAACGGTGCCGCTTTGATACTCGCGTGATAACTATTATTGTACGAAAATTCCACCAGAGGCAAGTGGCGTTCCCAACTTCCTCCAAAATCAATCCACCAGAGGCAAGGGACCTAAGTGCAATTTTGGGCTTCTTTTGTCCTTAAATAGAAAACGACCTCAAAACTTTGCGGGTTTGACTCATTTGTCAATTTTGAAAATTTTACGGGAGTCGGAAATCTTCCCGAATGCTCCAAAATATTTTTGGGATACTTTAAATGTACTTGGAAGGCTATAAAACTCACCCGACTCAACTTAACACGAACCGTAAATAAAATTCTCGAAAAATTACATTATCGATAAATCGTCAAAAATTATATAAAATTGGGCATCCCTCGGGATCGTAATCGTCATCGTCCTTCTTAAAACGTCAAACGTAAAAATTATAACCTCGAACATCGGCTTTAACCAAAATACTTATAAGTATAGAAATTATAATTAAATAAAAATTTCAAAAATTAGCGTAATTTAGGGTATCGTTAATGACCTCGATTCTAGGGTGTCACACGAAAGATTAGGGTTTGGTGGGTCTTATATACCACTAATTTCTATCTTGACCCAGTTTATTTTTTTTTGTGAGCGGCGTTTTATTCCAACTCTTTTGGGCCACGTGTGTAGGGAGGAGGTTACAAAGAAAGTGAATACAATAATACCTGATATTCTAAGTGGGATTTTATTTTGGATACACACATTTGTGAGATTAATTGGTTGAGAGAGGTATTATTGGATTGATCCGGGTATTTCGTAAGAACCAAGTGGTAATATTTTGACTAACGTGATGAGAAAATGTGACGAGACAAAGTGTGCCAACCAAGAAATTATTGAGTCGAGAAAAAGTTATATCACCAAACGAGGATTTTTTAAGAGTTATTTACGGATCTTTCGTTGGTTCTATCAAATCCCGCGAATCTCAATTTCTTGGTTTCTCCAAGAATTGTCAAATCTCGCATTGGTTTTTCGACAACTAACCCAATTATCTTTCATCGAATTTCAATGGAATCATTAAATTCGACTTTTCACGAGGGAGAACTGCAACACATGCAACTCAAAGAGATCAAATTGCGTCAAAAAACATTGGAAATCTTTCACGAGCTCAAGACACATCTTGCACTTCTCTATCCGCACAACATGACCGAACTTCCAGCCACGGTTCAACTGTTCTTTGGCAAAGTGGATAATTTCAAAGAGAAGATATTCAATAATTTGGATGAGTTACGGTTGCAATTTGAAAGGGAGAATCTTCATGAGGTTAAAGCGAAGATATGTCTAGAAATTCTTCGCACACAGTTTAAGGACTTCTTTGCCTCAACAATGGTACCTCCTTTTGATTATTAGACTCCAATCATTCACCAGCTTTTCAACTTGCATACGGGTTGCCAGACTGAAATCTTTAGAAGTGGTTTACTCAATCGCATCAATATACTTGAGAAGTGTACTGAGGTCAGGTTAGTTAATTACAACGAGATACGGTTGAAAAAGGCTCAGATTCAAAGAATCAAGGAGTCGTCTAAATCATTGCATGCAGCAATACCTCATGAACATGAGAGAGAGACACGCTTCAAGCTGTCGTCAACAGATGATCAGATCTGTCCGGTGTAAGAAATAGGTGCCAATTTGGTTGTCACGGGAAGCAATGGCAAGGAATCAGGAGGAAAGCATGAAACGAGCAGCAAGTTACAAGCACCAACTTTTCAGGTGCCAAGTTTCAACAATATACAACATGTTGAGCATTTTGAACCTAATTATGCCAAACATGGGATGGAAAAGAGTGATAGCGATACCACTTTGATTCATCCGATGTGAGTCATAATGGGGGAGAAAGTATTCAAAATGCTAAACATCATGATAAGTGCCTTATGACTGCTTCTTTAAATAATTCTGATTCTAGGATTAATGTAACACCCCCAAATTTGTACGATTCAATACAGCGGAAGACTCGTTGGTGTTACGGGATAGCACATTACTCACATCATAGACAACGCATAAAAATCGCGTCGTTTAATAATAAAAGCATTTCCATTCATAAATATCAAAGTTACATCGGTCCCAAGTCATTATATTTTATACAAAGTTTTACAAAGTATTTGAATGGAAAATATTGTTTAAGTGCGGGCCATGAATTCTTGTTGTCTTCCCGAGAATTACCTTCAAGTACCTGAGATAAGACATGTTAAAAGAAAAGGTCAGCGATAACGCCGAGTGAATTCATAGAGTTTTAATATACCATCAATATAACATCGGTAAAAAATTATTACCGAAAATCATTTTATACAAATCATTTTAATAGGCCATAAAATAGCCAAAGTCATTTTATACAAATCCTTATCAAAATCATAATATAGGCTTTCGCCTTTCAAAATCATTATACGAACCATTGTCGTTAAAAACATCATACAATACGTCTTATGACGTTGTATGAAAATAAAAACCGTTATATGAATATGGTTATGAAAACCAAAACACGAACATAATATCAATAGTATGACCCTGTATTGCTAGTCAGGCAATACATCGTAATTCGGAGCGTCTAGTAGTATTTCGTTAGTTAGGATTATTATAAGCCACATGACATTGTTACCTTACTAAACCAACAACGAGTAGCTAACCCGATACTCAATTTGCCCATCTAAAGTAGCGTGTCGTCACAAAGGTCACGCTATGGAAATCTTCTCATACATAAATTCGCTTACCAATCAATGTGGCACGACGGGGATCAACCGTCAAGGCGCGAACTGGGGTGATCGTCCCCAAATAGTACTATTATATGCACAAGCGTCTACCAAATCCCGGTAGTTCACAATTCATGCTAGAGTTCTCAAAATCTGATTTTTATTTTCATCTTCACCAAAACGTCAAGGCGCGAACTGGAGTGCTTATATAATAATAATAAACATTAATTCTCAAAATCTGATTTTTATTTTCATCTTCACCAAAACTGCCATATCTAGAGTTCTATATGGAGATAGAAGCTCAAATTTTTATCACATAAACTTCATGATATGTGCTCCATTTAACTCATCTATAGCTACTGTTGAATCATCCTCTAAGTATTTTCTAAAAATCTTCCAAAACAGTGAACTCAGATTTGTACCTTAAACTTGTTTTGATCATATCTTACTCATTACAATGATTCCATTGCATGGCCAACTCTCACATGTGTACAAGACCCATAGATTACTGTTTATTCATTAATCTATGCCATTTTTATCAGTTCACCATTTGATTCTTTACTGTTTTATACAGCCAACAAATTTAAGTAAGATTTTAACCTTGTTTCTTATAGTTTATCACCTTTTTAATCATATTTATCAACACCAAATCCCCACATAACATTTTTATCATCATATTGTCATAATATACATATACAATAGGAAATAAAATACATGATTACATAATCAAAATAACAAGAAGATGGGGAGAACAACCTTTATACCACCATGATGATGTAGGTTGTGATCAAAACATGGATTTTGATGGAGAAACTTGTGCATAGCCAAGACCATCTTCAAGACCACCATTCTTCATGTATACCTTGTGGAAAATCAGCCCCAAGACATCATGGAAACTCCTCCTTGGATGTTATAACTTGCACCAATCAATAGGGCTTCAAAAGGACTTCAACATGTGTATGAATAACATGAGATTTTGTGGTTAATTTTGATCAAATGCGGGTGTTTTTGGTGAAGATGGGACGGCATAAATGGAGGAGATGAGAGAGTTTGAGGTGGTTTTGCATGTTGTAAATGGGATAGTAGTTTGTTGCAAGTGGTTTTGTGTGGTAACTTGGCTTAACTTGTAAGCTAATGGACAAGTGTGGTGAAGTTAGCTTACACTTGACATATCAAGTGTGTTGTGTAACTAGTTAGGCCGGTTTGGGTGGGGGTGGGACAAGTGTCCCACTTGTCTCATCCCCATTTATTTACGGGTACTCCTCGATTCTAGTTTCCTCGATTTGCATGCCCTCGGGTCGTTTTACGAAAAATGTTTTTATAAATTATGAATCAACGGCACAAAACGAATCTAATAAAAATTGTCTCATAAAAAACGGAGTTCGAAAACGTAAATTCGTAATTCTAGGGTTTCCGGTTTAGTCGTAAAGGACGTTAAAATAAAATCGTAAGTCCTAATCTCTTCTCGTAAATTTGTGAGTTTATGAACCAACTCAAATTTAAAATCCCAAAATAATATTCACGGATAAATTTATTTTCTGAAATGTCGGACTGTCACCAAAGACGGTGTATGTAAACGTAAGCACGTAACGTTGAATCCTCCGGTTTAGACGTAGTCGATGCTACTTCAAGACGTAAATCCAAATTTCTTCCCAAAAATAAGTGAGTTCATAAAATAATATTTTCAAATAAATATTGAGAATAAAATATTGACCATAAATTGACGGATTGTCACAGCATTTACCCCTAAACATGATCTTTGTCCTCAAAGATCATCTTACTACTCGCTTCTTATAGAGTTAAAGCCATGTGGGTATTTCCTCCACATTCGGTATTTTCTCACAAGTGTAATCCATTATAATACGCGAGTTTCATCAAACATAACTACGGGAATAAGATCAAGCTAAATGTTGACTTACTTTCTCTATCCATGATGTTCACGGGTTTCTGATGAATGCAACTTTTCGCCGATCTAAGCTTTAATAAGAACACTCAAATTTTCACTTGATAGATATTCCATCAAGTTCGATTTACGAAACATAATTCACGCAGTTCTTGAAGTCCTAGGGTAGATCCAGCTTATATGCCTTTCAATCCCAACTTTTACATCATCTCAATGGTCCCATACAACGGGGACTTATATCCCATGATTTGTCAGATCATGAATTCATTTTTCCAAGGTTAAAAATTGTGGCATAACTTCGCTACCCATTTGGCACTTCAAGATCTACATTTCATATTCACATAACCTCTTGCCCACTACCGGCTATCAATAATCAAATCCTATTTTCAACAATCATTTCAGATCTCGCGGGTCGGGTATTTTGTAAGCTTAGGTTTGCCATCATAGGAAACCTTAAACCTAAAAGACATGTCCAACTTACAATGGGTGTATGCCGGGTGTCTTCATCTCAACTCCTGCCTACAGATGCTCTAATATAGATCATAACAAGATTCGATCTCGATCCTAATACGATAGTTATCAATGATAATATCTTTAAAGGAAAACGATTATGCGGTCTATTACCAAAGGTCAATCATTCAGACATAAAACAAGACTTCTAGTGTTTTGTATTGTTACTTTACCTCGTCCCTTCGATTTGGGGTGGCAAACAGTACTCTCATCAAGATTCGTTCTCAATGACTTCTGAGCAAATCTCTAGAAATTCGATGCGAAGAGAGGATCTTGATATAGATGTTTGATACAGGCACACTATGTTTACATAACTCTTTTGCATTTATCATTAACGGGAATGATATTAGCAGATTTGGTCAGTCTGTCGACGATGACCCAAATCGAATCAAATTCAGATGATGACCTTTGCAATAGCTAAACGTTTACTAATGTATGAGGCGATGTCTGCCTTCATAATTTGTCATTAGTACAACTTCTTCAGACAAAGATACTTTTAGTCATAAATGACATAAATAGAATACTTATACTTACAAATTCCAACATAACTATATCTCACAATCTCCATATTTAGGAAACCACAAGTGGCCTTTAAAACATTTAACGGTATCGGCTTCTCAACTCTAATGGTTCACATTAGCCGCGAACCACTTTTATTATCTATATTATCCCCTTTTTTTACAATCATCGGCTATCTTTAAATTGTTGGCAATTTATTTTGCACCTTCACTATTAAGGAACACGTCCTAATGGATTCTTTATCTTTTATACATAATGTGTCAGTAATTACGTTCACTTTCCTGATGAAATAAATATTATAACCGTATTTATTCAAAATTCTTTCTTCATATCTTCTATGTTTTAGTTTCGTCTTTACTATTATTTTTATCCGTTTTACTCAATCTGGCGTCTAAAGCGTCGATAATTATTACAAGTAATTAAATAATAAATATTTATTTTTTATGAAACGTAAACGTAAAAATTTTAATTTTTCTTAGTTCGACCAATTATAAAAATGTTCAAAATAATTTTAATTTTAATTAACACGATTTTTGTTGATTTATCGAAAATAATTAATAAGATTCGTAAATATTTGAAAAATCTTTGGTTATATTTTGGTCAAAATGTTCTTAGTTTGAAAAGCAAAATGTATCGTTTCAAATTTCAAGTCATGGTTTAAATGTGTTTCCTCATTCCTTCTTAGGTTGTCTTAAGGTATGCAAAAACATTTACCCCTAAACAGGAGTTTAGTTAAATGGTTTGTGTATAAGGTAATAATCCCTTAAAATCCTTTGTTAAAACATTTGTCAAAATATATTTGCACTTTCTTTTTAGTATAACTCAAAGTTCTAAATGACTTCTAAATTTTGAAGAGTCAATTTATATTCCATTATCTATTAATCACACGGTTAAATCATGTAAAGGATTAAGTCTTAAGTCTTATGTTAAATATTCAAGGTACAATTTTTTTTAATTGTTCGGCCAATTCAGGGCAATTTATAATTAATTATTAACTTCATTCTTATACTTATAAACAAACAAATGGTCCTTAATGATCACAAGCATGAATTTGTCAAATTACAGCCTTCACACGTGATTCACCAAATTTATGAATGCTACATGTGTATTAGTCAATCCAAACGTCACCACGTGAAACTCATAATGTTCATTACAAGTACAGGATGTAGTGATTGGAATACATAATCCTTTTCGCAGATGCGAAGTTGATGATAACCATGCTGAGGATCAAAAACCTTGTAAATGATCGAACAAATCTTCCATTTCGAGTTACGGATATCGTTTTCGATTGTCAATTTACTCAGTTCACAGTAATCTATAAATATAAGGAATGATAACACCATAGCTCTTCATGATGACGAGCTCGGTAGAATAAAATCTTTCTCCGACAACTCTCTCAGTTGTATGGTAATTCCTTTAATTCAGATGGTGCTGACATACAGTGCACAAGCCACAGGTGCAGCACCGAGAATAAAATAAATTCTAAATTCAACTTGCCTTAATGGCGAAAGTCTAGGTAATTCATTAACAAATACTTACTAAAGTTTCAAATAACAGAAATATCTTTCAATATATTCACTTATAAGTTCTTTCTAGATTATAATATCTATGACTAATTCACAACCATTCATGGTATAATTTCAAGTCTAAATACAGGATATGGTCATCCATTAAGAATTATTTAGATCACTTTTGATAATCAACATCTTATCATTTAGGGGGATTCTACTCGAGTTCCCATCAATTAAGACAATGTCGTCATGTCATAATCAATCAATCCATTCTACTGGAACTATCAACTTTCCAGTTTTATTGCCGTCGATAAGATGTGAACTTCTCAAAAGACTAATAATAACCCATAATCCTTCACAATTCAGGGATATATGGAGACACAACTACTATTAAAAGAGTAAGGTCAACGCATAATCTATGCGAGAGAATTTCAAATCAGATACAGACGAAAACATTTAACGAATATGAATATATCCCATGTTTTCATAATTCGAGTACGCATTCGAAAGCTCCTCGGATCGTTACCCAGGTCATTCAAATGAAATCGAATCATAAGAAATGATAAGAACGTCAATACATCCAGTCTGGTATCAACACTCGGTAATCAGATATTTTTCCTAAGAATCTCACTACGGGAAAATCGGACAAGAAAGAATTGTCAATTGTCAAATAAGACAATTTCCACATATGAGTAAATTCGACTCAGAAGAATAGATGCTACAGGCACATATGTAGGTGTCCCTAACACTATGTCCTTATTTTCACTTCTTGCAGATCTCATAAATTTTAATCTTTCACAATCTTCAAAGGAAATGTGGTGTTTATTAATCATTTTTATGGTGACTACTAATCAGCCTTGCATAGTCCATTCCAAATTGTATGTAGGCGCGCAACTATATACAATTTCAAGATTAACGATGCAATACTCAGTTCGTCAAAATTTGATCATCATGTTTATAATAAAAACATTTTCATGCTTAATTCTTAAATAAGAATCAAGAATAAATTTACAAAGATTTTCTTTGTTATGAAAATAATTAAGTTTCCAAATCTTTTCATAAACAACTTCATTTTGATATCAATCACTTATAATTCTCACTTTGAATACTCCTTATTGTGATGAAATATAAATTTTCTCAAAGGATACCGTTTTAACTTTATAAAAACAATGAGTGATCTGCAAAAGAGTGATGAAAGTTTGTTCACCAAGAATTAACTACGATATGACAGGAAATGAGCTTTAGCCAAATAATCATGAGGTTCATGACCTTGATGGCACTCAAAAAGAATAATCCACAACGTAACTCAAACAGAGATGAGTACTTGCTCAATGGTTGCATCACTAATGCGAACATTAGGATGAAGCAATAAAAGATAGATAACATCGATACATGTAGAATTTAGCAATCAAAGGTAGTCTTTTTCATTAATCACAAACAAGTCAAAATTTTACCGTAACACATTACGTGTCACTATGTCATACAATTCTCAGAACTCATCCTACCAACTGATATCTCAGTTAAGTTAGGGATTTTTAAAAGATACCACAATGAATACTAACCTACAAGAGTCATTAGGTGTCCCACCTGTCCCGGAAGATCCATTGGTCTCAATTCAGAAGAAGAATTCTTCAATTTATTTCTTGGACACTGGGCATCCTCGTTATTGGACAATGGCCTAGGAACAACACTTAAAACGAATCTACAATCAATTAAAACCTTATAATTCAATCACAGAACTTTAGCGACTTCCTCTCAACAATTTCATATTCCAATACAAGTTAAATTTTTCTTTATTCAAGTTTCAATCAACTTATGCTCAATTCGATATCCTACCTCATTTTCCAATACTTTCAGCCTTATTTATAAACCTTAATAGGGAAATAAAAGCTCGATATGATCAACACTTAATTTCCAATCCTATAACTCCTTACAACAATAGTTATCAAATAAGTCATTATTATGAGATGACTCATACATTCAATAAGACTTCTCGGAAAGGTACTAGTGGCATGAGGCTTTTGGGTAATGATTCCAATAACAGCCTTAAGTGCAACATTCACCCTTTCGATTTCAATTTAAGAATTGGATGACAACGAATCAGATGACATCTTTCTAGGTGGTAACGTTTTGTCAAACTCCACTCTATAAGGAAAGATCGTCACGACATCGATATCAGTTTTAATCTCGCCAATTCTTTTTCAATATCACGATCAACTAATATCTACACTTATACGAATATCAACCATTTTGTTGGGATCATAAATATCCACAACTTGGTTAAGATCTAGGATAGCTAGAATTCCTACGAGAATAGCTTCGATTAATTTACTAGGGAAGTTAGGGTTTCTTGTGACAATCTACGTCGTATAAATACCTCGTATAAATATCAAAATAATCATCAAACAATCATGTAATAAAATTACATCAAATATATATATAATCCAAGTTATATATATATATTAAAATAACACTTCTCAGTCTGGCCTTGTCGGTAACTCGGGAATTCTTCGGCACCGTTATAGTCAAAAGATTTTTAGACATTTTTATAAAAATGTTTATAGTTAAAAGATTTTGAAATGTTTTGTTCAAAACCTTGGTTTTAAAAACCTTTCGTTCTCTATAACGAGAGCTCTGATACCAAACTGTAACACCCACAAATTTGTACGATTCAATACAGCGGAAGACTCGTTGGTGTTACGGGATAGCACATTACTCACATCATAGACAACGCATAAAAATCGCGTCGTTTAATAATAAAAGCATTTCTATTCATAAATATCAGAGTTACATCGGTCCCAAGTCATTATATTTCATACAAAGTTTTACAAAGTATTTGAATGGAAAATATTGTTTAAGTGCGGGCCATGAATTCTTGTCGTCTTCCCGAGAATTACCTTCAAGTACCTGAGATAAGACATGTTAAAAGAAAAGGTCAGCGATAACGCCGAGTGAATTCATAGAGTTTTAATATACCATCAATATAACATCGGTATAAAATTATTACCGAAAATCATTTTATACAAATCATTTTAATAGGCCATAAAATAGCCAAAGTCATTTTATACAAATCCTTATCAAAATCATAATATAGGCTTTCGCCTTTCAAAATCATTATACGAACCATTGTCGTTAAAAACATCATACAATACGTCTTATGACGTTGTATGAAAATAAAAACCGTTATATGAATATGGTTATGAAAACCAAAACACGAACATAATATCAATAGTATGACCCTGTATTGCTAGTCAGGCAATGCATCGTAATTCGGAGCGTCTAGTAGTATTTCGTTAGTTTGGATTATTATAAGCCGCATGACATTGTTACCTTACTAAACCAACAACGGGTAGCTAACCCGATACTCAATTTGCCCATCTAAAGTAGCGTGTCGTCACAAAGGTCACGGTATGGAAATCTTCTCATACATAAATTCGCTTACCAATCAATGTGGCACGACGGGGATCAACCGTCAAGGCGCGAACTGGGGTGATCGTCCCCAAATAGTACTATTATATGCACAAGCGTCTATCAAATCCCGGTAGTTCACAATTCATGCTAATGGGACTTTTAGTGACATAACCTAACTTTAATAATCCATGTTATTTCATCTATCGGGTCCTTTAATCATTTATCGGGTCATACAATCGGGTCATTCAATCATACAGGTCCAAATCAATAAACAAACAATCGGGACAAATGGTGTCCTATTTGATAAAAACTAACATGTTATCTCCCTCGCGGGTTTATAAAACATTTCTTAAAAACATTTAAAAGAGTGCGAGGCTATGAACTCACGTTGATGTGGGAAGGCGGGTTTTCGGCAATTCGGACGTACGGTACGTGCTTCAATCACGGAAACCTAGACAAATAATACTCGTCTTAGACTCATGTCCAATGACTTTATAAAAATAAAAATTATGTATACATATGATGATTATATGTATATGATGATCAAGTGGGTTTACACATTCTCGTTTACTCATTTTAGTGTTATATGTCGATAACTTTTATACTAGTTTACTAGTTTTACCCATTTACGTGTTTTAAGTCCAATAAACTTATTATAAGTTCTTTAACTTATATTAATCCATGTTATACTTATATTATCAGTATTTAAACCTTACAAGTTGGGCTCAAATGGGTTAAGCCCAATAAGTTCTTTTTATAAGAGTTTAACTTATTTAGTCCAATTATTAGTCCAATATGTTTACTTAGCTCGTTAATGTCCGTATGTCCTATAGTTCGGGATTTATCGATTTTTACTTGTTATATATGTTTATATATCAGTATATGAGTTTTATAAAGTTCACATTAGATGGGTCCAACCATCTAAGTTTTATTTGGCGAAAAACGTTAATTTTACGGTAATAGCCGAAAAAGTCGTAAAAATCGTGTTTATAGTTTTATAACTTATAAGTATTATTCCACTACCATTTTTATAATTTATATACTTATTTAACCTTTTACATATTTATATAAATAAAGTCCATAAGTTAGTGGGTTTTTATTTTATATTTTATACAATATAATTTTGAGTGCTTATATAATAATAAACATTAATTCTCAAAATCTGATTTTTATTTTCATCTTCACCAAAACTGGCATATCTAGAGTTCTGTATGGAGATAGAAGCTCAAATTTTTATCACATAAACTACATGATATGGCTCCATTTAACTCTTCTATAGCTACTGTTGAATCATCCTCTAAGTATTTTCTAAAAATCGTCCAAAACAGTGAACTCAGATTTGTACCTTAAACTTGTTTTGATCATATCTTACTCATTACAATGATTCCATTGCATGGCCAACTCTCACATGTGTACAAGACCCATAGCTTACTGTTTATTCATTAATCTATGCCATTTTTATTAGTTCACCATTTGATTCTTTACTGTTTTATACAGCCAACAAATTTAAGTAAGATTTTAGCATTGTTTCTTATAGTTTATCACCTTTTTAATCATATTTATCAACAGCAAATCCTCACATAACATTTTTATCATCATATATTCATCATATACATATACAATAGGAAATAAAATACATGATTACATAATCAAAATAACATGAAGATGGGGAGAACAATCTTTATACCACCATGATGATGTAGGTTGTGATCAAAACATGGATTTTGATGGAGAAACTTGTGCATAGCCAAGACCATCTTCAAGACCACCATTCTTCATGTATACCTTGTGGAAAATCATCCCCAAGACATCATGGAAACTCCTCCTTGGATGTTATAACTTGCACCAATCAATAGGGCTTCAAAAGGACTTCAACATGTGTATGAATACATGAGATTTTGTGGTTAATTTTGATCAAATGAGGGTGTTCTTGGTGAAGATGGGACGGCATAAATGGAGGAGATGAGAGAGTTTGAGGTGGTTTTGCATGTTATAAATGGGATAGTAGTTTGTTGCAAGTGGTTTTGTGTGGTAACTTGGCTTAACTTGTAAGCTAATGGACAAGTGTGGTGAAGTTAGCTTACACTTGACACATCAAGTGTGTTGTGTAACTAGTTAGGCCGGTTTGAGTGGGGGTGGGACAAGTGTCCCACTTGTCTCATCCCCATTTATTTACGGGTACTCCTCGATTCTAGTTTCCTCGATTTGCGTGCCCTCGGGTCGTTTTACGAAAAACGTTTTTATAAATTATGAATCAACGGCACAAAACGAATCTAATAAAAATTGTCTCATCAAAAAAGGAGTTCGAAAACGTAAATACGTAATTCTAGGGTTTCCGGTTTAGTCGTAAAGGACGTTAAAATAAAATCGTAAGTCCTAATCTCTTCTCGTAAATTTGTGAGTTTATGAACCAACTCAAATTTAAAATCCCAAAATAATATTCACGGATAAATTTATTTTCTGAAATGTCGGACTGTCACCAAAGATGGTGTATGTAAACGTAAGCACGTAACGTTGAATCCTCCGGTTTACACGTAGTCGATGCTACTTCAAGACGTAAATCCAAATTTCTTCCCAAAAATAAGTGAGTTCATAAAATAATATTTTCAAATAAATATTGAGAATAAAATATTGACCATAAATTGACGGATTGTCACAATTAAAGATCTCGAAATGATCGTAGCTCATCAATCTAAAGATCTCGAGGATGCCAAACTTGAATTTTTGAAGAAAACGAACAAATTTGAAACATATTTTGAAAAAATTGAAAAGTCAAACGTTGTTCTTGAGACGAAAATTAGATCAAAAAATTCTAGATTCTAAAGCTGAAAAGGATAATCTTTTGAAACAAATTAAGTTGCTAGAATCTAAGTTGGCATCCCAAGATAAATTGCTCAAAGAAAATGAGACTTTAAAGGCTCAAGTACAGGAAAAGGTCTTTGATATAGCTGCGTTGAAAAACGAATTAAGGAAAACTAAAGGAACTAGTGTAGACACTAAGCTTGAAAAAACATCAATCTTGGGGAAACCGCATACAAATCAGTCCCTTAGACAACCGACTGCATTTAGATCTGAGCGACCACAATCCTCGAGACCGCGGTTTGCCTCCCAAGTTGATATGGTTCATATTTCTAGAACAGTCACTCCACCAATTAGGCCTAATGTGACTAAATCAGCTTTAGCAAGACCTAATCACATGATTGCCTCTAGTTTCTCTATGAATACAAAGAACACGTCTAGAACTAGTTCAAATTTGGTCTGACGGAAGCTAAGCAAAAGACACAAGTAAGAGATAGGAATTTCAAACCTAGTCAGATGCCTTCTAGATTACACAACACTGCTAACCGTAGCATGTCTTATCCGAGGAGCATCAATTAATCATCTAGGAATCCTATATCTTACTCGGACATTAAATATGCTACTTGTAAAACATGTAGGAAATTTGTCTTTAAGGCAAATCATGACTCTTGTGTCAAGAAATTCCTTCATGAGGTGAACTCTAATGCTAGAATTAAATCCTAGTGGTTAGCTAAAATCAAACCCATTGGTAAGGTTTGGCGCCCCACTGGTAGAACTTTCACTCTTGTAGGAAACGAGTGCCCTTTAACCAGGATAGTCTCCGATTTTACTAAGACTACTAGGGAGGAAATTGAAAAGGATGATACATCACTTAAGCCTGAACTTAAGGTTTTCTATAAAAGGAAACGTTTGCCAGCTAAGACAAGTGAATCATCCCCTCAGGTCACCTATGGCACAAGAAAAGAAAACTGTGAATCCCCGCATAGTTATAAGATAGATATCGCTAACCCATATAAAAGCATACAAACTTCAACTGAGAATGCATGTACCAAAGTCAAGGATCAACAAAAACAAATCGGTCCGATCTTTGTACACCATTCAACTAAGGACACTCTCAGAGTTTGGTTACTAAAGAAGCTGATATTGGAGAAACAAGTGTCTCCGGGGATTTGCAGTTAAGCTCGTGTACATGGCTCATGGTCAAATCACAGTTTGTGACCCGCTCTTCAAATAAAGGAAAGTTTATCGCCGATGATAAACTTATCCTCATTAACGAGAAATTAAACTTTCTCGGACACGAGCTAACATTAAAATTATTCAAAGATTTTAAGCTCATGTAAATGGCGTATAATCACATTTCAGATTATGGCCCGGACTTTAAATAAAGGAAAGTTTATTGCCGATGATAAATTTATCCTCACAAACGAGAAATTAATTTTTATCGGACACGAGCTTACACTAAAACCATTCAAAGGTTTTAAGATCGTGTATATGACTTACAGTTTAATATCAGACTGTAACTCGGACTTCAATTTTAGGAAAGCTTATATTTTATGATAACTTATCCTCGTAACGGGAAATTAATTTTTCTCGATAATGAGCTTGTTTTAAAAATTCCAAGTTTTAAGCTCATAAAGGGAAGTGTATCTTTTAAATAAGAGAACTTTTCCTCAGAACGAGAAATTCACCTTTCTCGGTCCTGAGATTTACATTAATAACATTCAAAAGATTTTCAAGCTCATGAAAACGACTTCTAAGTATATGTCAACTTAGGACTCGTTCTTTAGTTAAAAGGAAAGTTTATCGCCGATGATAGACTTATCCTCACAATGGGAAGTTTACAACTTCTCGGACTTGATCTCGTTTTGTAAGATATTTAACATCTTAAGCTCAAGAAATTGGTTTTCAAAACATTGAACACAATTTTTCGAGAATTTCTCAATAGGTTATTCTAAATCTTTCAAAATTGTGTGTTCAAAAATGTTTTGATAAAAAGAGCATGTCTTCTAGAATCGATAATATTTATGATACTAGAAATGTCATCCAATAATGATACGGGGTTGTAAATAAAGTTCGAGCAGAAGTTCAAATGTTTTAAAACATGCTCAAAATGGCTTGCTATTATTTTTGATAGTAACCAGCTTTTCATATTCAAGTCAAGCATTTCACCGGAAAGCTTTGACTCAACAACGGGAATTAATTTTCTCGGGCATGGTTTACTTTATAACCATGTAAGGGGTTGTGTTTACGTAATAACACAATCTAACACAAATTTATGTACGTGTCAGTGCATTTACTTGTTAAAACAAGAGAAATCTTGTTTTTATGAAGCTATCATCTCCACAATCCGCAGCAATTTACAACTGATATCTACATACTCGACGATGCGACTACTCAAACGGCGACTACAACTCTTTCAATAGAACACGGGTCAACAATTGAGGGGGAGCAATTGTCTAGCATTCAGAATATTTGATGCTGAAAGTGCCAAGGTCACTAATTGGTGTCAAGACAGCGATATAAATCGTACACATGGTGTCAAGAGATAACTTCAGACGTGACGAGGCGACCAATATTCGTGAACAAAGTGATTCAATCATATGACGTTCTCCATCATTTAGGTCCAACCTCATAAATTTCTAATCATGTGAATACATTATCATATATGATCTTTGCACAGGACAAATACCTTACACTTGTGTTTTAAAGGTATTTAATTTACGTTTCGAGTACACCCTCATTAATTTGAGGGGAGCTTGGGAAAATCTTGAAGATAATTGGATTTGCATTTTTCTTCCTAAATTTTCTTAAAATGCTATTAAATCAGTTGATATTAAAAATATCGATTGGGTTAATATTTTTAATATGGGGGAGAAAATTTGATTTAATATGGGAAATGATTAATCACAAATGGTTTGACTTAACGTGATAGCTCATCCCGACATGTGCGAAATGTTTTCGGATATCGTGGCATATGTTAAGGGGGAGCAAAATGGATTTGGATATAAAAATGGACTTCATGGTGATTTATACTTATCCTCAACCCATTTATTTCACGACGATAAAGATTGTGGTGACAAAAGGATGGTAGGATAGGTTAAAGTCCAATGATTCTTCTAGAACCGGAGGAATCTTCCCAAGGACATTCCATAGCTAGAAATAGTAGTCCTTAGGAAAGATGGAGAAAAATTGTGAATGTAGCTGAATGCCGACCAAGTACTTAAGTTAACACTGGAACAATCACACTAAGGTGCTAGTTATGACATATTGGTAAGCATTAAAGGGGTTGAAGAATGAAAAAGAATTGTAAAGATAAAGGGTGAAAATAAAGAATCCCTCCTTACAACTTAGGCTGAAACCGGGTCAACACATATGATATTGAGATCATTTTTAATGATGCTAGATATTGAAGATAGACATCATGGACCCAGTGATGCAATTTACAACCCATCCTAGCTAACTCAGATATCTCTTAAAAGAATATTTGTTTTATTCACATGGAGACAACGCATTATCTATAGATTTATTCACTCCGAGTAAATTGGTATGGAAATGGTGGCACTCCTCTCCAGCCTCCGATCACTAAAATCCAAAATGCACGATCGAGTCTAGAGCCAGTTGAGATCATCAAATATCTCATTAGGACACACTTTCATAATTCCTTGCTTCTTTACACACTGTGAAAAGTAAGAAAGTTCTTAAGAGTCCTACGCAAAATCTTCATGATCTTGCCTGAACATCCGAGTAATACGAAAGTATTTACAATAAAGATGGAAATCCTTCTTGAGCGAATATCAAAAAGCTCATCGTAGGTCACTTGTGCGATTCTTTATGAATCAAGCTTGTGATAACTGGAAAGAAACAGTGGTTTAATTCTTAATTGAACTTAAACACGTTCCATGCCTCTACGCAATATCTTAGTGATCTTGCCAGAACACTCAGAGTGACACTCTATAGTGTTCACAGTGATGCGTGGAAATCCTTCTAGTGTTAACATCAAACAACACTTGGTAGGTAACTCGCAAGATTCTATATGAATCAAGCTCGTGACAACTGGAAAGCAACGACGGTGCGATTCTTTAAATGAATTAAACTTGTTCCAGGAATCGAATTTGACGGCTTCAATCATGCGGATTATTTTATCCTAATGATTCACTCTTAACGTTCGCAGTCAGCTTTGGACGGTCGAGTAAAGAGAACGGGGTTACCTACAAAATATTGTCAAGGAGGTTCTTAATTGAAACTACCTGCCACAAGTACGATATTTTATATCGTTCAACGGTCTTAACCGACCGGAGGTAAAATGCTACCGAATTAGAATGAAATGTTCAAGGCCATTTCATCCGTGTATATGTTTTGTTGTTAACTGTCTTATGCAGCGTAACAAGAAGGTGACATTGCGGTGTACAATCCAGAAGAAGTCATCCACGCATGCATATACTTTCTCCACTTAATACTTCAACAAATTCAAGAAAGCCTAAAATTCAAGTCTTCCACTGTATCAAACTATGAAGCTTTCAAGAATTTATAAAAGTATAAGTATGTGGAACATGAAGTCACGAGGAGGAAAATTTCACAAGTGATGAATGCACAAGGTCAAGGCAAGGAAACATGCTCAAGACTAAAGTCAAAGATCTCATCAGCATATTCACAAGAACAAGATCAAAGACTCAAGCATAATATGCTAGGTTTAAGATTTTGTAAAATGGTGTGACCTCCTTTAGGGGGAGATTGTTGGAAATACGTTTTCCCAAATAAAGTCTCGGTCACATCATTGTTTGCATAGATCACGAGCTATAGACGATTTAGGACATTGCAACTTGGAGTGACCTCCCTTAGGGGGAGATTGTTGGAAATACGTTTTTACGTATTTAGAAAGGATCATTCACTTCAACGATATATAGGTAGATTGGGCTCATGATCTAGTCATGTAAGTGTAACCCATAAAGCCCACATGTAGGGTGGGCTATATATACCCTTCCTAGCATGTTAGGAAGGGTAGTTGTTGGTTCCCATTTCACTAATTATTCTTTCTTTCTCTCATCCTCTCCTTTCTCTCTCTAACTTTCCCTCTCTAGTTCTTCATCTCCCTCCCTCTATTTAGATCATCCCAACACTTGTACAATCATAAGAAATCGTGGACCTACATAGTATATATACGTAGTATAGATAATATTTTTACCTTTTTACGTGCTAATTGCCAGTTAGAAATAGAATCCAAATCTCACGACTATAACCAAAAAAATAAAGTAATTGCTTGTTATTGTTGATCAATCCGAAAAGACCGAGAGAAAAAACGATACTAAAAAACGAATTATTAGTGATATTTAAAATAAGTATTTTGTAGTTTATAACTTTTTATAGTAAAAATAATAATCGACATTTTCAAAATATACATGATCAGACGATTTTATCAACGTCTGGGTAAGTCCGTCTATTGCACATAGGTTCATATTTTTTTACCAAAAGCTAAGTTATGTTTTTTATGTTGTCTTGGTAACTTTAATATTTTCGTAAAACGGATTTTTAAATATATAAAAACATGGGCTAAATTTCTTGTAACTTGTTATTTTCAATTTAAACTTGCATTGGGTTAGAGTTGGCGTGAACATACTTCAAACAATAATTTAGAAACATCATTGGAAAATTTATAATTTAAAGAGGGGTTTTTTGAGAAAAAAACAAACATGAGGGTTTAAATTAAACATCTTTATACCGAGTATATTTAAACCTGGATTTTAATTCACACTATGTGTGAACTGATGTAGAACCACCACAATTTAATAATGTAGAAACTAGAAGGGGGGGGGGGGGGGGTGGAATAGTTTCTCTTCGATTGGTGACCAAATTAAAAGTACTTTCAATTTGGTTTGTATCAAAACTATCTTTTACTTGAGGCTAAGTTGCATAATGATTAGGTTCAATTCAAGTGCACTAGCAAAGATAATAGGTAAGTGTAATGATAATGAAATAAGTAAAGAGTAAGGAAGGAGACAACCTAGTGGGAAGACACCAAGATTTATAGTGGTTCGACAACGAGGCTCTATCCTCGTTTCTACTCCACTCCTCGAGTACACCTACTCGAGATTTCCACTATATCCACAAGCTCCCTTCTCGGCGGAGAAAACCTTACATCGTTGCTTACATTATTTTCCGTTACTAAGCTAAGTGTCGAGACCTAATCTTTAGCTAGGACCAATCTACACAACGTTGCCTACTTCATAATTTAACGACACAAGGCTAGATGTCGGGTTCTAATCTTAAGGTAGAACCAATCTTCACGACTCTTCACTTTGAAGCTAAGTGAGAACTTCACACAACACAACTACTAGTCACTTTATAGTTTAGTGAGAACTCACAAGACACAACCACATCACTTTATAGTTTAGTGAGAACTCCTAATCAAATCTATTACAACTCAACTAGACTTATCCAAGTACACACATGTATCTTGGATTTACACAACACAAATCCAAGCAAACACATATGCAGTGGATGTACACAACAAATCCAAGTATCCACAAATAACTTGGATGAACACAACTAGTCCAAGTATTCATAAATACATTGGATTGACCTAAAACAAAAAGGGTATCATGATGAATATGACTAGCTCATAGATTCATCTTTATCACAACACTAGTGAGTGAGTGATCTTCTCATTGGACAAGGTAAAGGAGGGGATCAAGAGGATAATCATATGTAAACATCCTTAACAATTTAAGTGATCATTTACTAATGATTATGCTATAGAAAATAGAAAGAGGGCTGAGAAAAACGTCCAAGAGGCTTGCTGGAAAATGAGATTTGACCCACTATTTAAAGGAGACAAAGTATAACGGATCTATAACGGCTAGATGTGCGCGGTACCTTATCTCACCCTGCGGTTCTACATCGCTAAGGAACTGTAAAACCCGCATGCTTTTACCATGAATAGTACCCTTAAGATCGTACGTACTAGGTTAAAACTTTCCTATTATAGCATGATTACGATTACGTGTTAGGATTTTACGTATTACGTACGTGTTAGAACACGATAAGTATTTACTACGCATGAGCACGCAATAATTATTTGACAATAAATAATCACGAACATGCGATCATGAAATCATGAACGTAATTAAATCACGAGTTAATATTAATTACGTATATATATATATATTTATCACGAACACGAATAAATATATTAAGTCACGATCGATAACTAATTAAAACATATAAATTACGAACACGAGAACACACTATAATATTTAGACTCGGGAAATGTATGGGTTACCCCATGTGGGCCCCATACCACGAAATTAGGGAGGAATAATGGGCTTAGCCCATCAATTTTTACTAAACAAGAAAAACTAGGGAAAAAGATATCATTTTTCACTTTACAGGAAAAACATCAAAAACCCTAATTCTTTTCCTTCTCCCTCTTTTGGCCGCCACCTTCAAACACACCAAGGGGGTGTTTGATTGGTCTTTGATCTTGGATTTATTGCTAGTGTTCGTGTTTGTTCATCATTGTTTAGATCCACGCATTCGGTAATTCTTTTAACCCTTTTTCTTTTGATTTAATCTTTTAAAATAATTAAGAACATGATATGTTTTCTTAAAAACCTAATTAAATCATAGATCTAACATGGAATTGGGTTTTGTAATAAATCAAAAGGGATGTTTTAGGGGTGTTGTTCTTGGCCGCCGCCTAAACCGAACCCGAGAGGGTCTCGGTTTGGCTACATGACCACCACCGAGACCATATGGTCCCGGTTGGTTGGTGTGGGTCCCACGACAGCATCAAGACAAGGGGTACCCCGATTTGGTTCGGGGTATGGTGTCGATTTCATGTCCGGTTCATGGTTCTTAGTCAAGATCCGGTTCACGGTGTATGTTTAGATTTTTTATTTTTATGATCTTATGTTAAAATTAAATTAATAACATGACATGATTAATTTAATAACATGACTTAGGTTATTTTAATTATTAAAATCATGAAATTATTAACCTAAGTATTTTTATATTTTAGACTTATAAATTAATTAATTATTTAAAAACCATGGTTATAATTAATTAATTAACATGACTTAGGTTATATTATTAATAAATAATAATACATGTTTTAACCTAAGTATTTAAGTTTATTTAATTAAAAACATGTTATACTTTAATTAAATATTTTAACCTATAGTTTAATTTAATTACATGAAATAATTAATAAACTATACATTATATCATATGACTTAGAAAATAATCATGAAACACTTAGGCTTATATACTTAGCTTATTTAACCAGCTTATTTCTAATTATGGAAACTTCTATTTTTAGAAACTTATTTAAATAAGGCAGCTAATCTATTTATGGAAACGTTCTATTTTTAGAAACTTATTTATTTCAGGCAGCAAATCTATTTATGGAAACTTATTTAAATAAGGCAGCAAATCTATTTACGGAAACTTTCTATTTTTAGAAACTTATCTATTTTAAGCAGTAATTCTATTTTTGGTAACTTTCTATTTTTGAAAACTTTCTATTTTAAGAAACCTGCTATTTTTGAAAAGTTACTTATTATTACACAGTAAGTATAATAATACATGAAATACCAGAAATACTTAATCAGATTAAACAGGATGTAAGATAAACACAGTTTAAGGCTTTAAAACAGTAAAACATGGTAAGAACATATAAAATAAGCTAACACATGACATAAAACCAGCTACGTATTTAGTAAGCAAATAATTATTCATGTATGTATTTATGTAGCACTAGTGATACGGAAGTAGGATTCCTCTCAGTTCATCTTCTTCGTTCACTGGACATAAGGTACGGATTCCCGTCCTTCCAGTATGGACATTCTTTCCTTATTAGGATTCCCCGTATGCAGCCAACTGTTTTCCCAGTATTTGTTTTATATGTTTTTGAATTGCTTATGTTTAATTAGAATACCTAAAGCCATATACATGCATGACCAGTTTCACCTAGTTATGGAGGTACCATAACCATAACATTAGAGGCATTGATGTTATGACTTAACCACGACGGAGTGATTGCTCGTGGCGTCCCTTCAGCTTTTGGCCATTTATATTATATTTATCATGTGGGGCGTATGGGTGCATCCTAGTTACATGTTTTCAGTCAGGATTTCATGGTGAATGTGGTGTGTGCCTTGCATCCTTCATAAGGAGCTGATCCCTCCTACCCAGAACCAGTATATTTAAATTAGAGGCAGCCCCTCTAATTTGCATGATGAGGTCACTCCTCCAAGTATTCATGCACGGTGGATTTTCATGACCTATATTGGCTAATGGTAAAATATGTTAAACAGTTTTCATAAGATAAACATAAGGATTTTCAAACTATAAAACCAGTTTTATGAACATGTTCCAGGTTTTCCAAGACTTATACATTTCCGCTGCTATTAAGTCTTTATTATGTTTAGTCATTCATACTATGTCTATATCCGTGCACTGAGCGTTTTGCTCAGCCGTTACTTTCCTTTCCATGTCCCAAAACGGTAGGTACCCTAGGAAAGACTCGAGCATTTGGAGGACGTGCATAGGCGGGAAGCTGCTAGAGACTTCTTTTCCTTTTGCCTTCATATATTTATGCTTGTGTAGTCTTTCATTCATTTCTTTTGCTTTATTATGTTTTGGGCTTATGTTTGGGAACCGATGTTTGATTCCGGTTATCCCTATGGTCATGTAATGTTTTATACATTTATCCTTGTATGCTTTGATGACACGCCATAATTACGCGTGACATTTCCATTATCAAAATGGGGTGTTACAGGAACCGCGTAGGTACTTAAGGTACCGCCACTAGACTACGCTCCGTTTTTTGTCTTTTAGTGGGGTAGGAATATCTGAGGTATGTGAAACCTTCAAAGGATATTCTAACAGCATTTGGAATATGCTATTTTCAAATTTTCATTTTCCATTTTAATAAAACATTTTCTAAAAAAGAAATTTTATTAAAAAGTCTTTTGTCATATTAACAAAAGTGAGTTTTAAGGATAATCATTTTGATGATCACTAAGTATGATTAAGAAAGGTTAGTGATATGATTATTACCTTGATGATAGTGTTAGTTAAATAATTCATTTTGTGTTTTACACTAAATGTGTTGTATGGTTTGTTGTGATCAAAACTAAGAAAGATTAGTTAACACTAATAATGTTTTTAGGCATCACTTGCATTAACAATCTCCCCCTTTTTGATTACGACAAACGATCAACTCATTTACGTAGAAACACAAAATATGGAATTATTAACTAGTTTATCACTATCATTTCTCCCCCTTTGTCATAGCAAAAAGGTTAGCACAAGTCTTTGAAGAACACCGAACTTTGCTAGTAGCTCCCCCTTGGTGGTTGCTTCCCCTTGCTTGGGGCACCAAGTTTGTGAGCTAAGGTGACATGCTACACAAAGGTTAGTAGAAAGGAAAGAAACACCAATGTATATATGATCACTACCTACTAAGTAACTTGAGAGGGAGAGAGAGAAGAAATCTCAAATTAGAAGCAAGTATTTTGCTAAGTATGTCCAAAGAGGTAATTGACAAAATCAAGCTTCAATCCGATGAAGATGATAAGCTTGTCAATGGGTTAAAGTTTAGAATTGATGGAATCACCCATAAGCAATTGTAAAAATTAACCATGATCAACTCAAAATAGAACTAATGAAATAACACACAAACAACACAAAGGTTACATAAAAGAAAATGACACAACAAAGAAGATAGTCATACACACAATATGAGTATCTAAAAGCAATAAATATGGAAAATAAACCACTAAGCACAAGCTAGTCTAATAGTGATATTTTCCAAGATTGCTAAAAAAAGACTAAAAAGATGACGATGCATCATTCGAAGTTTTGTCCACCGGAACGAAAACTTAAATAGGAGGTCGAGTGAGGAGGAATTCAAGAAAATTTAACTTCTCATACACATGAGCAAGTTCAATTTGTTGAAATCGACAACAAGCACACGAGGATCCATGATGCAACACAAAATCGTTTGATGGGGGTATGGCATCAAACTTAGGGTTTGGTGGTGGTGGGGTAATGGGTTTGGGAATGTTTTCACAATGCCTTGTGAGGTTTGGGAAGGTTGAAAGGTCATTGAGTTGAGGGGTATTGAAGGATTGTGGTGGTGGGGGAACATTTTCTTTTGCTCCGGTGATGGGGTTTATGGTATAAGTCTCATTCCAATACTTGATTGGAGAGAAGGTAGGGTTTTTGGGTGGTTTGGATGAAGATGGTTCATTCTTCTTAACCCAAATAGGTCGAACCGAGATTTTCGGTTTCTTTGAAAGCTTGGATGAGGAAGCTTTGGGTGAGTGGGGTTGTGACAAAGAAATGTCAAGGTTAGGAATGTAGGAGTTAGGCATTGTGAGAGTGTGAGAATGAAATCTCAAGGTTGTGTGAGAATGAAATCTCAAGGTTGGGAAGGTGTGAGAATGAGATCTCAAGGTTGGGGTATAAGTAAAATGTAATCAAGGTAAGAATTTGAATACAAAATGTGAAGTGTCAAGGAATGTTTAGCCAAAATGAGTAAACAAGGAATCTTGACAGGGTATAGGGTTTTAAAAGTTTTGACCAAAAATTCGTCAAAGACTGACTTCTGCCCGTGGTACCTTAAAGGGACCGGCGGTTCCTTAGCACATAAGGAACCGCGCGACTTTATTGAGCCGCGTCCAGTGGACATGAAACCATGTTTTTCCAGGTTTTTGGGAAAAACTAAGACTTTTTCAAAAAGTTGCAAATCTTGGAATTTCACCTCTATTAGCACCAAATTATGCTAGGGTTGCATAAAGCAACACATTCACAAAGAATGTCTTGACAAAGGGTGACAAAATAATTTAGATATCATTTTGAACCAATTTTAGTCAAGTTTTTAGAGGTTGTGATAGATTTATGTTCAATTTTAATTTCAAATTAAAGTTGATTAATGTGCACATAAGGATAGAAACACACAAAGCTAAATCCATAGATCAACAACATGAAACATTCATGAAGGAAGCAAGTACAATGACAAATAAAACTAACTAATACATAGCTAGCTTAACATTAAATCTAGATAAGTAGTTTTCTTTGGCTAGGTTTTGTTGAAAACTCTTATTAAGAAAACTCCATCATTCATCTCCTAGGAGGAGGCATGGAGAAGAAGGCAAGCAAGAACTCTTGCAACCTCCTATGTAGTCCATACATATCCATCCTAAGGTTATGGATGATGTAGTGGTTGTAAAGACAACATGGACAACTAGGACCATGTGTTTGCTGAAACCCATAGTATGGATCACCCAAAAGGAGGGAAAGTGGAACACCCAAAATTGGAATGTTTGAGTTGGGTGGAGGTGGAGGAGGCAAGTTCTCCAAGGGTGATGTGGGTGAGAGTGGAGGCATGTTCCCTAAAGGGGAAATAGGTGAGTGTGGAGGTAAATTCTCCAAGGTTGGTTAAATGGGTGAGTTAAGAGGGGTAAATGGTGAAGTCACCAAGGTGTCATCAAAGTCATTCACAAAAGGAATGCTTTAGATTGGTTGGGGTTGTGTGGTCACATCCAAGGGTGCACTTGGAGTGAAGGGTGAAGAGAGCTCATTCATTCTGAGTTGAATGAAGAGGAGGTAGAACCAATGGAGTGGTTAGTACCATGGGTGGATGATGTCTTGCATGGTGCAAGAGGTGGGGAAGGTGATGAAGAAATGAGGATAGGAACCATCTCATTCTTAGGTGTGTGGAAAGGTGAGGAGTTAGGCTTGGCTACCTTAATCCTTATTTTGAGTGTTTTCCTTGGGGTGGAGGTCTTGGAAGTGTTTGAGGTTTTGGTACACACCATGGTTGTTTAGGGTTAAGGGAGGTATGTTTGATGTGTGAAGAACATGGCAAACAAGGTGGGTTTAAATGGGTGAGGGGATGATCCAAACTAGTAATGGGTTAAAGTCATTTTAGGTGAATAATGAATTTAGGTAAGCTAGTTAAGGAAATGTGCAGTTTATTACTGAAAATCATGCAAGGTTTACACAGATTTAAGAAAACAGTGTAAAGCAAAAGATGCTGTCGTGCACAGTGGCCGGCGGTTCCTTATCTAGGACCGGCGGTACCTTATCGATAAGGATCCGCGGGTCGATATGGAACCGCGACCAGAGGGCTTTCAAAAATTTCACCTCCCAAATTTTGGTTAACCCAGAATTTTACCAAAAGATTTATGAAATTGTGAATAATGCAGTTCGTTTTTCTCAGTTCTTGCTAACTGAAAGTCCTAACAATATCGGGTTTTTAACTGTTTTGGGTTGTTAATATTTTTTGGATATTCTATTTGCTAATTCAAACAAAGCCTAGCAAAACTGAAAAATATTGTCTACTTATATGTAAAACATCGTGCAATTACCAAGTATTTATTCAAATAAAATTCAAAATGTAAATTTTACAACTAAAAGGACTGAAATTATAAATTCAATGAAAATTAAATGCTCAAATTGTAAAAATAACAAGTACAAGGACTGAAATGGTAAAATCAGCAAACTATGAGGACTAAAATTGAAAACTATGCAACAAACTAACCAATTCTTAACAATTTCCAAACTACTAAACTGAATTTTAACAAAATATGAAAGTTAAAGGACCTGATTAATGAAAACCCTAAATAGTATCAAGTTTAGCCAAGTTTAAAACCAATTTAATACAAGAAGGACTAAATTGCAATTTTGAAAAGTTTTATATCAAAAACGGGTTAAGCTAACAAATAAGCTCGTTTGAGCTTATTTCTCAACCAAAATCAATCAAACCACTTGCAAAATGCTTAAAATCAAAAATAAGCTAGACCTGTAAGAGGAAATTTGATGAAAATGGCTAATAAGCTGATAAGCACTTTCCAATAAACACAAAATAAGCTCTAAGAGAATCTAGACATGCACAACTGGATTTTTGTAATGATACTGATTATTGAGCTCAAAACATGAACGGGAAATTAAGTCTTGTCAAAAATCATCCAGAAATAAGCTTGGAATTTGAAATAAGCTGAAATTGGCTTATGTTGACCAGCGTTGACCAAGCTTTTTTCAAAAAGCTCAAAATCTCAAAAATCAACCACAAGCACTTCCTAAGTGATTTTGTAAAAGAAAATTGACTAGTTTATGAAGAGGATTAAGAGATATGAAAAAGCAGTTTTCAATTTACAGAAACTTGCATTTGCTTATGTGTTCAAATTTTTGCTTATTTCTACTTGCTTAATGAAAGCTGTATAAAATGCCTATGGAATCTGAAACTTCATGTTATGACCTACAAATGAGAACTGGTTTGGTAGAATTTCATCAAGAAACAAGTAAATGCAAGGCAAATGAATTTGACAACTTTCCTGAACAAATCTGACTGAAAAATGACCCAAACTTTTACAATGCCATTTGCCTCTTTGTCCTTAGTCTTGACTTGAAAATGGTTTAAAACTACTTGTTATGACTTGTTTACTGAAAATGAATACTATTTTGCCAAAAATCAATACTTGAAAATCCTGAACAAGCTAATGCCAAACACTCTATTATTGAACTTTTGAAGATTTTTGTGAAGCCTTTTTAAGCACAAGTCAAAGCTGAGTAAAAACCTATAGTAAACCAAACTCAGTGATCAAAATGAGATGTGTGAAAGCTACTTGCAAGTACTGAAAGTTACTAGAACTCAATTTAGGAAGCAATGCTAAAATGACTGAATAAAACTAACAACTAGGACAAAAATCAAAGCAATAATCAGATAAGGCTACACTTAAGCTAAAACAAGTCTAGAATCAAACCAAAACCAGGCTAAACAAGTTTTATCATGCAGTCAACAAAGATTTAAGCTAGGAATGAAGCATGCATTTTGACAATTGAGTGGAACCCAAAACAAGAGGCGTTTGCACCTTGTGAAGTAACCTTTGAGCAGTAGAGGAGTGCTGAACACTAGTCTAGTGCTAACCACCACCTTAGCACTAGATTCAACTATCTATAATCAATCAAAACAGCTACACATCATCAACAAGGCTAAAATGCCTTATATTCATCACATATGCTATGAACTTGGACTGAGATCAATCAAACAGCTACAATCTTCACTCAAAGTCAGTTATGATCAAGAAATGATTATAACAAACTCAAATCAGTAACAAGAGTAACAATGGTGCAAGGAATGAACAGTGTAGAAAGGTAAGAAGATTGGACGGGAAAGTAAGAATTTGAATTTTATTAATGGAGAATTGGTTACAAGGTTGTTAAGTTGTTACAAACTAACTAACTAACTCAAGAGTGTGTCAAACTCTTGAGTAGTTCAACTAAAATCTAGAAATGATGAAAGGAAAAGTAAGTGTGTGTGTTTTCACACTTTACAACTCTACTACAGAAATGAGGACTAAACAGGCTATTTATAGACTTGGGAAGAAGAACAGTTGGGGTTGGTGACGTGTTGGAGCCAATCCCAGCTTTCCACGTGTCATAATTCTGCTCAATTGATTTTGCAGGTATGAACTCAAATTGGGGATTCTTTGTTGAGTTGATTTCATGTTGATTGGTTATGACCAATGGATTCGTCTTGTGATTTTGAGCAATTTTGATGTTTATATCATTCCATGAAATTGCCTCTAGCTCCAAATCGATCCTGGAAATTTTTGTTCGTTTGAAAATGCCACGTGTCAAGACCTTATTGGCTGTAGAAGCAGCACACGGATCACACTGTTGTGATTTGTTAATTAATGAAGGCGGCGCT
Source organism: Glebionis coronaria (assembly GCA_025667525.1). Taxonomy (NCBI): domain Eukaryota; kingdom Viridiplantae; phylum Streptophyta; class Magnoliopsida; order Asterales; family Asteraceae; genus Glebionis; species Glebionis coronaria. The sequence goes on from CM046882.1 coordinate 306,027,515, forward strand.
AGTGGGTAATAAATGCCATGATGTGGTAATCCAGGTTCATTTTTCTTTGGCTTCTCATTGGTCCAAAGTATAACACATGGATCACACTTGTATTAACTTTCCAAAATAGGCAGAAATGACCCTTGAACTTTGGTAGATTGTATTTTTGAGCTTGTAACTTCATTTCTTTGGCATATTTGGTCCTTCAAACTTCATTCTTGAACAAAATTGGTCCTTTGACTGAGTTGACTTGAGAGTAGACCAAATTTGACTATGATCTTGACTTTTACATATTTACACTTTGGTCCTTCATCTTTGGCAGATTGTCAAGATAGGTCCTTGCACTTCAAAGTCTTGTCACTTTTGATCCTTCTTTGTCTTTTTCATCAAATTAAGCTTGATTATTCCTTGTTTCCTTGAAAATGCATCCTTTTACCTACACAAGTGTACACAAACACAAACATACCACATAATACTGTTTTTTTACAAGATAAATTGGTATTTTGCTTCATGTTTTAGGGTTATTTGTTGATAAATTGATATGAGTTTTAGCTCATATCAAATCCCCTACACTTGAACATTGTCATGTCCTCATGCAATTCTATATATTTTAAAGCATAAATTTACATTCTCCTCATAATTAATCCACCTTGGCCATATGGAATGCATCTACACTATTCTAAACTACATGATGCATGATTTTGACTTTTAACAATGCAATGAACAAAAATACAATTCTATATATATCTTTTTGGTTTTTCTTGAAATGGTTTTGATGGAAATAACTCATAAAGAATTCAATGACTTTGATTAGGACTTGGGTACCATGGACATTTATCACCCTCAAGTTTCACTTTCCGCATACGAAGCTTAAAAATAGGATCATTGCATTCACAAGTAAAAAGTGCATCAACTTATCCATGACAATTAAATGTGGAACCGGTTATTATTTGAGCGAATTGCTTGTGGGCAAATTTGTCATTTATTCAAGTGTGAAGTATAAGAAATGTAAAATCCAAAAATAAGAAGCACGGTTTTAATCCTAAGTAATCCTCTCATCCATTACTTGAAAAACCGCTCACAATTAATACAAGTCCGTTTCAAGAGTAATAAGTCATTCGCCTTATGTGTAAAATCCTCATGTCATGCTTTCATAAGTAGCTACACACTCGCTAAGGAAAGAAAAATAAAACTCACGCAATAATTTACATCCGCCATCTTTTTGAGACTTTGGATCTTCAACCCCGCAACCCGTCAAGGTAATATTGGATTGGAGCAATCTATTGAATCCCCGCATCCCGTCAAGGTAATATTGGAACTCAATAGTCACTATAATTAACACCACACTGCCCCTCTTGGGAGTCTTGTATAATTTTTTTTCTTTTCTTTTCTTTTTCTCTTTATTTTCTAGCCACTCATTTTTTTGTAAGCCGCTCTTATTTTTCTTTATTCCTCACAAAGAAAGTAGAAAAGAATAAAAGGAAAAACACCCGCTAAATATTGAGCATGACATAAGTCTAGTACACATAAAACGTTCTAACTTAGGACCTTAAGACGTACTTATATCAACCATGAATGATTAGACAAAAATGCATAAGAGATTACAAACTGATTAAAACCGTTCTTGATTATTTATTAACAATTATATACATGCGAAGAAAATAGAGATTAAGAAGAGAAGGGTTTAGCCACAAGTAATTATCATGAAGTTTATCTAGCCCTTTTACACCTGCTTCAACTCTATCATTTCCCATTCTCCACAAATTTAAAATTTCAAATAATGAAATTGGTGGATGCTTAGCCTAATAGACCAATGAAGGACTACATGGTTAAGGATACTAGCTAGAGAATGCTTAAGATAAGAAAACTCGGGTTGAGTCAAAATATCCATGGCGGGCCTAATATGTCAAAGAAGTCTAAACTTGTTAAAACCATGTTTTATTATATTTTTTCCTTTTTATATATTTTGATGCAAAATAAAAGAAGAAATATATACAATGCAAAAGTGTTATGCAAAATGATTGATGCAAAAATTATGAATGCATATTTTTGGTGGCCAAAGTAGATCAAAAATTTGAAAAATGTTTGAAAATCCAATTTTCCATGTTATCATGAAAGACAATGACAAGTTCTAGGTAAGGTCACTTCGATAGAAGACCCCCCTACACTTAAGCTAAACATTGTCCTCAATGTTTAAGAGCATGGAAATATAAAAACTTCCCCTACACTTATGACAATGAATAGACTTCGCTTAACCCAAGTTAAGGAAAGGACAACTATTAGTGAAATCATGTTTAAGCACAAGGTGTCAATGAAAGATCACAATAGTAACGAAGTGAACCGGATACAAGGGCCTCCTCCATAAGCTCCAAAGCATGAAATGAGTGAGCAACCCTACAAACAATCATGAAAACAAAAGAAGGTCTCCCCTACACTTATCTCCAAGTCTATACCTTTATTTCTAACCTACAACATTCTAAACCTAGTTATACGATGCTTGAGTTAATGAGTCTCTAGCTCGACTCGTCCCTCAATGAATCAATTCATGGGGAAAATGGGGATCTCTTGGACCATTTCAACGGAAATGTCCTCTCCAAAGTAATGCTTAACACGGTGACCATTCACTTTAAAATTTGGACCATCGGGTTGTGACAACTCAATAGTTCCATATGGAAACACTTGAGCAATAGTGAATGGACCGGACCATCTCGACTTAAGCTTGCCCGCAAAAAGTTTCAACCTTGAGTTAAAGAGGAGAACCGGCTCTCCAACTTTGAACTCACGATTCTTGATCTTAGCATCATGCAATTTCTTAGTCTTTTCCTTGTAAAGCAAAGAATTTTCATAGGCATTGGCTCTCAATTCATCCATCTCATTGAGTTGATCTTTCCTATGGGAACCGGCTTGGTTTAAATCAAAATTAGCCCACTTGAGAGCCCAAGATGCCTTGTGTTCTAACTCAAATGGGAGGTGGCACGCTTTTCCATAGACAAGCCTATAAGGAGTACAACCAATTGGTGTTTTAAAAGCCGTCCTAAACGCCCACGAAGCATCATCAAGCTTATCCGACCAAGAAGCTCGATGCTCTCCCACCGTTCTCTCTAAAATTCTCTTTAAACCACGATTTGTGACCTCGGTTTGACCATTTGTTGGAGGGTGATACGCGGTAGAAAGTCTATGATTAACTCCATATTTCTTCATAACTCTCGTGAATTGATCATTACAAAAATGCGTACCACGATCTCTTATGATGGCCCGAGGTACACCAAATCTAGCAAACAATTGTTTCAAAAACTTCACAACAACTCTAGCATCATTGGTAGGTAAGGCTTTAGCCTCCACCCATTTGGACACATAATCCACCGCCACAAGTATATACTTGTTTCCCTTAGAGGATGGAAAAGGTCCCATGAAATCAATGCCCCACACATCAAATATCTTACACTCTTGAATAAAATTTTGTGGCATCTCATCGCGTTGCGTAATTTTTCCTTGCCTTTGACACACATCACAAAATTTCACCATTTCATGGGCATCTTTGTAAATGGAAGGCCAATAGTAACCCGAATCAAAGACTTTCTTGGCTGTATAGTTGGGCCCAAAATGTCCACCCGTAGGTCCTTTATGACACGCTTCTAAGATCTTAAATGCCTCGGGCCCATCTACACACCGTCTAATGATTTGGTCCGCACATTGCCTAAAAAGATAAGGATCATCCCAAAAGTAGTACTTAACTTCCTTAAGAAACTTCTTCTTTTGTTGATAAGTAAGACCCTCAATAAGCACATAGCCCACAAGATAGTTTGCGATATCCGCAAACCAAGAAGTGGCATCCTCTTGGGAAGAGATAGACATGAGCTCCTCTAATGGAAAGGATTCATTGATTTCTTGATGTGGCAAATCTCATTTAAAAGGATGCTCAAGTCTACTCAAGTGATCCGCCGCTAAATTCTCGGCCCCTTTCTTATCACAAATTTTTATCTTAAACTCTTGAAGCAACAAAACCCATCTCAAAAGCCTAGGCTTAGCATCTTGTTTTGTCATAAGATACTTGAGAGCGAAATGATCCGTATACACTATGGTTTTGGAAAGCACAAGGTATGGTCCAAACTTCTCAAAAGCATATACTATAGCAAGCAACTCTTTTTCCGTGGTAGTGTAATGAAGTTGTGCACCGGTCATGGTTTTACTCGCATAGTGTATAGGTTGAAAATGCTTATTAACTCTTTGTCCTAAGACGGCCCCCACCGCATAATCACTAGCGTCACACATAAGCTCAAAAGGTAATTCCTAATTTGGAGAAACCAAAACGGGAGCCTTAGTCAATTTCTCCTTAAGAGTCTCAAAAGAGTCCAAACAATCTTGGTTAAAAATGAAGGAGCCTCTTTCTCCAAGAGGTGAGTCATCGGTCTAGCTATCTTAGAAAAATCTTGTATAAAGCGCCTATAAAATCCCGCATGACCTAAGAAACTCCTCTCACCTTTAATCGAGGTGGGTGGGGGAAGCTTAGCAATCACATCAATTTTAGCTCGATCCACTTCTAATCCCTTGTTGGATATTTTGTGTCCTAAAACAATTCGCTCTTTCACCATAAAGTGACATTTCTCCCAATTTAGCACTAAACGTGTTTCCTCACAACGCTTAAGCATTCTCTCAAGATTGGTGAGACATGAGGTAAATGAATTTCCAAAGACGGAAAAATCATCCATAAAAACCTCCATAGTTTGCTCTATCATGTCATGGAAAATCGCCATCATGCACCTTTGAAACGTCCCCGGTGCATTACATAAGCCAAAAGGCATCCTCTTATAAGCAAATGTACCGTAGGGACAAGTGAATGTGGTCTTTTCTTGATCCTTAGGGTCAATGGGTATTTGGAAATAACCCGAAAAGCCATCAAGAAAGCAATAATACTCATTTCCCGCTAAGCGTTCAAGCATTTGATCCATAAAAGGTAATGGGAAATTGTCTTTCCTAGTCGCCTCATTGAGTTTTCTATAATCAATACAAACTCTCCAACCGGTCACAAGTCTCGTGGGAATAAGCTCATTGTTCTCATTAGGTACCACGGTGATTCCACCCTTCTTTGGAACACAATGAACCGGGCTAACCCATGGAGAGTCGGAAATGGGGTAAATCATACCCGCATCTAAGAGTTTAATCACTTCCTTCTTAATAACCTCATGGATTTTTTGGTTAACTCTCCTTTGATTTTGAATGGCGGGTTTATAGTCATCCTCTATAAGGATTTTGTGTGTACAAAAATGTGGATCAATTCCCCTTATGTCAGATATTTTCCATGCTAAGGCTTTCTTGTGTTTCTTAAGGACTTCAATAAGTTGCTCCTTCTCATCCTCTTTCAACTCTTTAGCAATGATCACAGGTAATTGGTCTTTGCCCTCTAAGAAAGCATACTCTAAGTGGGATGGAAGGTCCTTAAGTTCAATTGGAGGTGGACTCTCTATGGAAGGTTTTACTATGGAAGGTTCCTCAATGGTAACTTCTTGTGGAATAGGAGAAGGAATAGGGTCCTCATTGAGCAACTTTTGGATCGTAAGAATATCTTCTTCCCAATTAATGGGAGAATCATCATCACCAAGAAAGTTTGACTCAAATTCCTCCAAGAGGAAATCACTCTCTCCAAAAGGTGTTAAAGAGGGAGCAATTGAGGCCACGGTTTCAACATGGGGCATCTCATCACTAGTACTCTTACAAGCATCATGAAAGTGTTCATCACACACCTCATCTAGCACATCAACAATGTTAATAGTCTCACAAGGTCTAGACTCTTTAGCCTCTTTCCTATCACAAACTTTCCCTAACTTAAACACCACTCTCTCATCTTCTACTCTCATAATTAGTTCTCCTTCCGCCACATCTATCAAAGTACGACCCATTCTCAAAAACGGTCTACCAACAATCAAAGGCACTCTAGGATCCATGTCATAATCAACCACTACAAAGTCGGCCGGAAACGTAAACTTATCCACACCTACAAACACATCCTCCGCTATACCTATGGGGTAAGCTATGGTTCGGTTGGCTAGTTCAAGAGTCATCCTAGTGGGAGTGAGCTCGGGAAGAGAGAGTTTTTTCCAAACCGATAAAGGCATGAGGTTAATGCTTGCCCCTAGATCCGCCAAAGCCATGCAACTTTCAACATCGGGAAAATTACAAGGTATCAAGAAGCGCCCCAGATCTCCAAGTTTTGTTGGTAAGGTTTTAAGTAGCACGACGGAACAATTTTCATTAAGGGATGTGTTGGGCAAATCAACCAATTTTTCTTTGTTGGAGAGTAAATCCTTGAACATCTTAGCAAACTTTGGCATATAAGCAAGAGCTTCCGCAAAGGATATATTTATGTTGAGTTGCTTGAACATTCTTAAGAAATTGGAGACTTGGATGTCATCCTTGTTCTTTAACTTGTCCTTTTTCAACCTTGAAGGATATGGAAGAGTAGGTTTTGGTGTAGGTGGAATAGGGGTTGTAGTGGAAGATTTGTCTTTGTGAGCTTCTTCATTGGGAAGTGTGGAAGGAAAAGTATGAATAGGTTGAGAAGGTGTGTTTGAGTTAATGGGAGCATTTTGAGGGGGTGAAGTAGAGGTAGAAGGCTTGTCACAAGTAGGAGCACAAGTGGGTGGAACAATAGGAGGTTTAGGGGGTGAAGGATCCTTTGTTGACTTTCCACTCCTTGTTGTAATAGCATTGACATTTACCCTTGGATTTGTTTGTGTGTTGGAAGGTAAAGCCCCTTGTGGTCTTTGATTTAATGCCATTAAAAGCCTATTGGTTTGTTCATCCGCTATACGTTTCATTTGGTCATTCATTTTCTTCTCAATAGCTTGGAACCTCCTTTCATTCTCTTGATTCATTTTGTGCAAGAAATCCATTGTGTTATAATCTTGTGACACATTTCCTTGAAAACCTTGAGGTTGGAAAGGTGGAGGTTGAGCATTAAATCCTTGATTTGGTGGATAAAAGTTATTTGCTTGAGGTTGAAAATGATTGGGTGCCTTGTAGTTATTTCCTTGATAAGGTGGTCTTTGCCCTTGATTCCTTGGTAAAATTTGAGGAGGATTTTGTTGAATTTGGGTGGGAGGTTGGGGTGGGAATCCCGGTGGAGTAAGGTAGTTTTGGGACTTGTAAGAAAGATTATTTGGATTGATATTTGGCTTGAAGTGTTCACGATGTTCCTCTTGGTAAGCATATCATTCTCCTTGATAAACTTGCACCTTATCACATTGTTCATAAGAATGGGGACCTCCACAAGTTACACAAGAAAGAGTAATGGCATTCACATTATTTGAAGAATTGTTCAATGAAACGGTCTTAAGGGCTTGAACTATCTCTTGAGTCATTTCTTTTTGTCCTTGTTTGAATTGTTGAAGGATCTCTTGGTGATATTTAAGGAATTGGTTATCACAAGGTGTTTGAGAAGTGTTTTGGATAACATGAACCCTTTCTTCAAATTGAGAGTTTGTTTGAACCATTGCTTTAGTCTCAATGATGTCCACGGCCTCTTGCATGGATTTAAGAAGAATATTCCCTCCCGCGGAAGCATTGAGTGAATCTTGGTGGTGAGATTTATGGCCGGTATAGAAAGTATTGATTTGGTGAACATCATCCAATCCGTGGTTAGGGCATCGCCTCAATAACTCTCTATACTCTTCCCAAGCATCACTAAAGGATTGACTAGGTTTTTGTTGAAAGCCTATAATCAAATTCCTCAAGGCCATGGTCTTAGATGGAGGAAAGAACTTGTTCAAAAACTTAGTGGTGAAACCATCCCATGTGGTGATACTATCGGGTGGTTGGGTGTCTAACCAATGCTTAGCTTGTCCCTCTAGTGAAAATGGCACTAACATCAACTTAATAGCATCATGTGGAACTCCATTGTGCTTAACGGTATTGCAAAGAGAAAGGAATCTCTTAAGGTGATCATGAGGATCATCATTCTTGTTACCATAGAAAGGTGATTGTGAAACCATAGTAATCATAGACGTTTTTAGCTCAAATGTATTTGCGGGAATGTCGGGAATCCTAATAGCACTAGCATATCCATGAACATTGGTTTGCAAACGTTCCATCAAAGAACGATTATCAAGAGCCATGGCTTCTTGTGGTGGAGGAGTCAAAGCACGATTCTCGTGATCGGCTTGATGGACGGTGGTGGTCTTACTCTTTCTCTTTTTCTTCCTTTTCGGAGGAAGAGGTTGTACACCAATCGGTATTTGTGCACGCCCGCGAGTGAGCATGCAACTCAATACGAGGAATGAGAGAGAAGCTCTCGTGTGACTTTGAAGAGAAAAGGATTATCCTCTTCGAGTTTCAATATGAAATATCCACAAGAAAATAATATATATGTATGTACTACTTGGGTGCAAGACCCCCAATGAAGCCTTCCTTCTCAGAATACTCACAAGTGAACGGGGGGTTAGGTGGCGCGAAGCACTTAAGTACCTATTGACCCTTAGATGGCATTTTATAGCACATCGCCTTTCTCTTCACTTAAATGTTCGTATTCTTCGAATTGTTGCTTATTGAGAGTATTTATCTATTCTTGCTTTATTTTGTTTGATCGATACACGTGTCAAGGACCGGAACGCCCCTCAACACGGTGTATTGACTCGGCAATACTTATGGAGAATATGTAAATTAATTGTTCTTATACGTATACGTATTTAATTATAATAATATATGGAAAATATTTTTGTATTTATGAGTTTTTAAGAGAAAATACTATATGTACATAAAAACCGAGAGAATCCAATAATATATATTTTTGGGTGCAATCTCTTAGGAAAAAGATTGCTTTTTGGATTTTTAATTTGTTTGGTCAATTCTTTAGGAAAAGAATTGTTTTGTTAATTTTTTAATTTTTATATATTTTTATATTTTTGATTTTTGATTTTTTTTTATTTATGATACGTAAAAATAACGTTCACAAGGTGAATGGATCCCAAAATCCAATGAAAACCGTCAATCGATAGTCTCTCGTAAAGTCAAAGAACCGGCAGCGGCGCCATTTGAAATTGTGTATAATGCAGTTCGTTTTTCTCAGTTCTTGCTAATTGAAAGTCCTAACAATATCGGGTTTTTAACTGTTTTTGGTTGTTAATATTTTTTGGATATTCTATTTGCTAATTCAAACAAATCCTAGCAATACTGAAAAATATTGTCTACTTATATGTAAAACATCGTGCAATTACCAAGTATTTATTCAAATAAAATTCAAAATGTAAATTTTACAACTAAAAGGACTGAAATTGTAAATTCAATGAAAATTAAATGCTCAAAATGTAAAAATAACAAGTACAAGGACTGAAATGGTAAAATCAGCAAACTATGAGGACTAAAATTGAAAACTATGCAACAAACTAACCAATTCTTAACAATTTCCAAACTACTAAACTGAATTTTAACAAAATATGAAAGTTAAAGGACCTGATTAATGAAAACCCTAAATAGTATCAAGTTTAGCCAAGTTTAAAACCAGTTTAATACAAGAAGGACTAAATTGCAATTTTGAAAAGTTTTATATCAAAAACGTGTTAAGCTAACAAATAAGCTCGTTTGAGCTTATTTCTCAACCAAAATCAATCAAACCACTTGCAAAATGCTTAAAATAAAAAATAAGCTAGACCTGTAAGAGGAAATTTGATGAAAATGGCTAATAAGCTGATAAGCACTTTCCAATAAGCATAAAATAAGCTCTAAGAGAATCTAGACATGCACAACTGGATTTTTATAATGATACTGATTATTGAGCTCAAAACATGAACGGGAAATTAAGTCTTGTCAAAAATCATCCAGAAATAAGCTTGGAATTTGAAATAAACTGAAATTGGCTTATGTTGACCAGCGTTGACCAAGCTTTTTTCAAAAAGCTCAAAATCTCAAAAATCAACCACAAGCACTTCCTAAGTGATTTTGTAAAAGAAAATTGACTAGTTTATGAAGAGGATTAAGAGATATGAAAAAGCAGTTTTCAATTACAGAAACTTGCATTTGCTTATGTGTTCAAATTTTTGCTTATTTCTACTTGCTTACTGAAAACTGTATAAAATGCCTATGGAATCTGAAACTTCATGTTATGACCTACAAATGAGAACTGGTTTGGTAGAATTTCATCAAGAAACAAGTAAATGCAAGGCAAATGAATTTGACAACTTTCCTGAACAAATCTGACTGAAAAATGACCCAAACTTTTACAATGCCATTTGCCTCTTTGACCTTAGTCTTGACTTGAAAATGGTTTAAAACTACTTGTTATGACTTGTTTACTGAAAATGAATACTATTTTGCCAAAAATCAATACTTGAAAATCCTGAACAAGCTAATGCCAAACACTCTATTATTGAACTTTTTAAGATTTTTGTGAAGCCTTTTTAAGCACAAGTCAAAGCTGAGTAAAAACCTATAGTAAACCAAACTCAGTGATCAAAATGAGATGTGTGAAAGCTACTTGCAAGTACTGAAAGTTACTAGAACTCAATTTAGGAAGCAAGGCTAAAATGACTGAATAAAACTAACAACTAGGACAAAAATCAAAGCAATAATCAGATAAGGCTACACTTAAGCTAAAACAAGTCTAGAATCAAACCAAAACCAGGCTAAACAAGTTTTATCATGCAGTCAACAAAGATTTAAGCTAGGAATGAAGCATGCATTTTGACAATTGAGTGGAACCCAAAACAAGAGGCATTTGCACCTTGTGAAGTAACCTTTGAGCAGTAGAGGAGTGCTGAACTCTCTAGTCTAGTGCTAACCACCACCTTAGCACTAGATTCAACTATCTACAATCAATCAAAACAGCTACACATCATCAACAAGGCTAAAATGCCTTGAATTCATCACATATGCTATGAACTTGGACTGAGATCAATCAAACAGCTACAATCTTCACTCAAAGTCAGTTATGATCAAGAAATGATTATAATAAACTCAAATCAGCAACAAGAGTAACAATGGTGCAAGGAATGAACAGTGTAGAAAGGTAAGAAGATTTGGCGGGAAAGTAAGAATTTGAATTTTATTAATGGAGAATTGGTTACAAGGCTGTTAAGTTGTTACAAACTAACTAACTAACTCAAGAGTGTGTCAAACTCTTGAGAAGTTCAACTAAAATCTAGAAATGATGAAAGGAAAAGTAAGTGTGTGTGTTTTCATAGTTTACAACTCTACTATAGAAATGAGGACTAAACATGCTATTTATAGACTTGGGAAGAAGAACAGTTGGGGTTGGCGACGTGTTGGAGCCAATCCCAGCTTTCCACGTGTCATAATTCTGCTCAATTGATTTTGCAGGTATGAACTCAAATTGGGGATTCTTTGTTGAGTTGATTTCATGTTGATTGGTTATGACCAATGGATTCGTCTTGTGATTTTGAGCAATTTTTATGTTTATATCATTCCATGAAATTGCCTCTACTCCAAATCGATCCTGGAAATTTTTGTTCGTTTGAAAATGCCACGTGTCAAGACCTTATGGGCTGTAGAAGCAGCACACGGATCACACTGTTGTGATTTGTTAATTAATGAAGGCGGCGCTAGTGGGTAATAAATGCCATGATGTGGCAATCCAGGTTCATTTTTCTTTGGCTTCTCATTGGTCCAAAGTATAACACATGGATCACACTTGTATTAACTTTCCAAAATAGGCAGAAATGACTATTGAACTTTGGCAGATTGTATTTTTGAGCTTGTAACTTCATTTCTTTGGCATATTTGGTCCTTCAAACTTCATTCTTGAACAAAATTGGTCCTTTGACTGAGTTGACTTGAGAGTTGACCAAATTTGACTATGATCTTGACTTTTACATATTTACACTTTGGTCCTTCATCTTTGGCAGATTGTCAAGATAGGTCCTTGCACTTCAAAGTCTTGTCACTTTTGATCGTTCTTTGTCTTTTTAATCAAATTAAGCTTGATTATTCCTTGTTTGCTTGAAAATGCATCCTTTTACCTACACAAGTGTACACAAACACAAACATACCACATAATACTGTTTTTTTACAAGATAAATTGGTATTTTGCTTCATGTTTTAGGGTTATTTGTTGATAAATTGATATGAGTTTTAGCTCATATCAATTTACAAGCCAAAGTTAACTACAGATCATAATCTAATAAGCTAACTATCACAAAGATGTACAAAGCTATGTAAATCACAAACATCATGGCATAAACAATATTAAGGATCAAAATAGATAATAATCCAAACATGTAGCATAAGTTAATACACATTCAAGATAATAAAAAATATTGTTCAACATTACATGTTTACCAACATGTATTCTTTGAAAAACTTCAAAGCTTTCACCTTCTCTTTTTGCCCAATCCCTTGATCATATTCCCCAAGAACTTGAACCCTTTTCTTGATTCAACCCGGTGTTCGTGCAAATCCCCTCGAGTTCTAAGGTTTTCACGGTAAAGATGCTCCATATTGAGATCTTCTGGTACTTCACTAGAATGATGAGGAGGAGGAGCTAAGTCTTCAAATTCATCCTCGAATGGGTTTGAGGATGGATGGGAATTACTCGAAGAGTGGAAATGAGAACTAGTACATATGCCATCACCATCACTTGTTGGCATGTCCATGTCCTCATCATCCATCTCTTGATGATCAGATTTTCTCGATCCTCGGCCACTTCTTGTCTTTCTTGCATATGCCTCTTGAATAAGCAACATAACCCGATGAACCGGGTAGAAGCGAGAGAGATCGAGGTGGGGAAAATCATGAGAAACCCTTTTGAAAAGGCGAGTTAGAAGCATAGCATAGGGAAGGTTTGTTTTGGGCTTCGAAAGGGCATAATTGATTCGTCGAGCGATATAATATGCAAGATTGTACTTGGTGGAAGTAAAAAGGCAAAACAACATATGCCCCATGCAAGCCGGGATATGATCTCGGTTCCCACCAAGACAAAACACATTTTCCCTAAGGATGTTTGCCCATTGGAGCATGTAATCTTAAGGTCGCTTGAGAGCACTTCATACCTATTCACATTTCGCACATTTGTATGAAGGCTTCTCACAACGTTTCCACTACGCTCTTTCGTGATGATTTCAAGGATGAAATTTAGATCAACTTCGGTGGTGTCATTTGGAGGTTTATCGTTAGACTCTAAGAGAGCATCTAGTCTCCACTTATCCGTAAAACGACAAGTTCCTTCAAATGGCACACCAAGAATATCACTAAAGTCATCGAGGGAATATTGAATGATTTGACCATTCAACAAGAAACGAATAAAGATTTGGTCGTTGATTTCAAGCATGGAGTAAGTACTAAAGAACTCAAGAAGAAACAAGGGATAAATTACCTCGTCTATGTAGAGCAAACAATCAAACCCAATAAGCTCGAACATAGAGTTGATATAATTATCTCCCTCTATTCTTGAATCTACAATCCTACCCTCATGGAAATTACGAGAGGAAAAGGATGGGTAAGAGTTTTGGAGTTGAGGGGAAACAATGGTTTGAGAAATGTCGGGCATATAATCTCTAGTGAATTGATGATCTTTTTGATATTGAGAATGCATGATTAGTACCTAAATAAACACAAGAAAATATTTCTCCAATCACTCATATGAAAAATAAAATCAAAGATAAAAAATATGAGAATGTGTTATATCAATTTCTTGACAAACATAGGATTGAATCCATATCATTCTCATGTTCACAATGTGTCTATTCCATCATTAACCAAGAACACATGATCTATGTTAGATCAACAATGGATTAGAACATTGGTTTTTCAAAACAAGGTTTTTAGGTAAGCATTAACAATGTCATTACCTACTTGTTCATGGGTTCATCTCAAATCCATCTTTTAATAAAAAATAATTAATCAAAATTCGGATTTTTTCTACAAGTGGGTTTTAGTTAAATCTTAATGAATATCAACCTAAGGAATCATAGTAAAATAACCATGTCAACCCACATTCCTATTAAGGTTTTAATTCAATTTCAATTTTAAAAATCCCCAATTATGAAAGGATGAACCCTAGAACAAAATAGATGAAATTGAAAGAAAATACTTACAATTAATTGATGTTAGATGATAGATGAGTGAAACCCACAAATTGGAATCAATTAATTTGAGTGATTGAAGGTTTTTGAAGCTTCAACAATAGTGGAAAAGGTAAAACCCGTCGGCTATGAGTTTTTGGGAGAGAGAGATAGTGGTTTGAAAATGAATAAAATAATCAAACTGGCGCTCTGACTCAAATTCCTGCCTGCGGTTCCTTATCGATAAGGAATCGCGCCTTTGAGCCGCTGAGATAAAGAACCGCCTCCAGAGGTCGGTTTTTATCTATGAAGGACGCCAAATTTTAAAAACAAATTTTTCTAAAACACTTAAAAATATGTCATGAGCCTTCTAAAATATCATTGGATCATCATAACACTAAGCAATATGCCTAAACGAAGGATTACCAGTTAAATCGAGATAAAAAGGAACCGAAACGGACAAACGACTACTCGTAGCAAAACGACTAAGTGGAGAGAAGACAAGGGAAGTGAATCAAGACTAGGAAAAATGCTCAAGGAAATAATGACAATCTTCAAATGATGGAAACGAAGAGCTTGTGTCATATATAGTGGTTTAAGACGTGCCTTTCCGGCGAAACATTAAACGACTTTGGTAATGAATAAGCACACATCAATTATTCAAGTATAGACTAAGATCACTTTCAATAATAGTCTTAGTCTAAACCAAAATATGAGCAAGGTATTAATTCACTTTCTCTCCCACAAAGGGCCTACTAACCGTATGGGTGCAAACCATGGAAATCATGCTTGATACCTTAAGCTTCTACTAACTCACTCTACATCACCATAGTGAGTCAAGTATCCAAGCAAAGAAGGTTTTAGAGGATAAAGGAAAAGAAACACAAACCACAAATAAATGTCAAGGCAAGGATGCCGAGAACAAGCACATAGTCAAGTAATGATCAAAAGAATGATCAAAAGGGCGTGTGGAAGAACGAAAGCGTACCTTGGCCACAAGAGCATTCCAATCCATCACAAACCCCAAGAGTGACTATCATGAATACTAAGTCTTCAATGACTAGTATCAATCCCACTCATCATTCAAAGATATTGAAAATCGATGATGATAAGTCTTCTACAAGTGCAAGTAACTCAATCCGCAACCAATTCAATGATTGATCTTCATGAGTACCTACACAAAACAAGATGCAATCTAGTAGATACATTTCAAGAGTAGATCTAAAATGTATAAAGGCTACTAATCTAAGTGGGATGCAATATTACCAATTAAAAGACCTATTTTCAAAGGAAAAAATAATTTTGACAAAAGAGAAACTTTAGTACAACTAGACCTTCTAATTTGAGGAGACAATGGATCGATCCAAGTTTCAAAGTACAATATACTTCAAAGATCTTGAGTGACCATCGCTCTGATACCAGTTGTAGAAACTAGAAGGGGGGGTTGAATAGTTTCTCTTCGATTGGTGACCAAATTAAAAGTACTTTCAGTTTGGTTTGTATCAAAACTATCTTTTACTTGAGGCTAAGTTGCATAATGATTAGGTTCAATTCAAGTGCACTAGCAAAGATAATAGGTAAGTGTAATGATAATGAAATAAGTAAAGAGTAAGGAAGGAGACAACCTAGTGGGAAGACACCAAGATTTATAGTGGTTCGTCGACGAGGCTCTATCCTCGTTTCTACTCCACTCCTCGAGTACACCTACTCGAGATTTCCACTATATCCACAAGCTCCCTTCTCGGCGGAGAAAACCTTACATTGTTGCTTACATTATTTTCCGACACTAAGCTAAATGTCGAGACCTAATCGTTAGCTAGGACCAATCTACACAACCTTGCCTACTTCACAAGTTAACGACACAAGGCTAGATGTCGGGTTCTAATCTTAAGGTAGAACCAATCTTCACGACTCTTCACTTTGAAGCTAAGTGAGAACTTCACACAACACAACTACTAGTCACTTTATAGTTTAGTGAGAACTCACAAGACATAACCACATCACTTTATAGTTTAGTGAGAACTCCTAATCAAATAAATTACAACTCAACTAGACTTATCCAAGTACACACATGTATCTTGGATTTACACAACACAAATCCAAGCAAACACATATGCAATGGATGTACGCAACAAATCCAAGTATCCACAAATAACTTGGATGAACACAACTAGTCCAAGTATTCATAAATACATTGGATTGACATAAAACAAAAAGGGTATCATGATGAATATGACTAGCTCATAGATTCATCTTTATCACAACACTAGTGAGTGAGTGATCTTCTCATTGGACAAGGTAAAGGAGGGGATCAAGAGGATAATCATATGTAAACATCCTTAACAATTTAAGTGATCATTTACTAATAATTATGCTATAGAAAATAGAAAGAGGGCTGAGAAAAACGTCCAAGAGGCTTGCTGGAAAATGAGATTTGACCCACTATTTAAAGGAGACAAAGTATAACGGATCTATAACGGCTAGCTGTGCGCGGTACCTTATCTCACCCCGCGGTTCCATATCGCTAAGGAACCGCGTAGGTACTTAAGGTACCGCCACTAGACTACGCTCCATTTTGTTTCTTTTATTGGGGTGGGAATATCTGAGGTATTTGAAACTTTCAAAGGATATTCTAACAGCATTTGGAATATGCTATTTTCAAATTTTCATTTTCCATTTTAATAAAACATTTTCTAAAAAAGAAAGTTTATTAAAAAGTCTTTTGTCATATTAACAAAAGTGAGTTTTAAGGATAATCATTTTGATGATCACTAAGTATGATTAAGAAAGGTTAGTGATATGATTATTACCTTGATGATAGTGTTAGTTAAATAATTCATTTTTTGTTTTACACTAAATGTGTTGTATGGTTTGTTGTGATCAAAACTAAGAAAGATTAGTTAACACTAATAATGTTTTTAGGCATCACTTGCATTAACAAATAAATCTCATGATGGTTTACGACTGTTGGTATGTTGCATTCAATTTTAATCCAGGCTATCAGTGTATATATACTTAGCCACATATCCCCAATAATTCATTCATCATGTTTATTTAATTATTGTTAAACCTAATCTCAAACAGTTAAATCATTAATGGCTTCCAACGCTTCTAATGCTTCGAATGGTGGTAACCGTCCTACTCAAGTGTTAGATGAGCTTATATCTTTGAGAGGTCACACTGATATTCCAAAGGTGATGAAGGCTTATTTTGAGCAAGAGATTGCTGAAGATAAGGCGTTTTCAAACACCATCTGTGATATGACTGGTGTCATTAGGTGTTGGCTTAATAGGATTGGTGGTTTAGTTGATGAAATGGATAGCAAGGATGATCCGACCACTTTTAATGAGATTATTAATTATTTGGAGGAAACATAGAGTAGATTGGAGGTTAGGTTGACTCGTCTAGATAGGGTTGTTAGAAATACGTTTTTATGTATTTAGGAAGGAGCGGTCACTTCAACGATATATACGTTGTATGGGCTCGTGATCTAATATGTAATAGTATAACCCATAAATCCCACATGTAGGGTTGGATATATATACCCCATCCTAGCATGTTAGGAGGGGTTGTTGGTTCTCATTTCATTAATCAAACATTCCTTTCTCTCGTTCTCTCCAACCTCTCTCTACTTTCTCTCTCTAGTTCTTCATCTATCTCTCTCTCTTTAGATCATTCCAAGGTTTAGATAATCCAAGGAATACGTGGGCCTTCAATTTGTATCAAGAGCCATGGGATGATTGCTTTGTTTTTGTGTTTGTGTTCTTGATTTTAGTATTTTTTTATCTAAAAAACCCACGTCCAATTTTTTTTTTGTTTTTCGTGGTTTGATCTTTACCAATATCATCTACATAGTCGTGGTAGTGATTTGGTATATTTTTTTTGGTCAAAAACACAAATTTTTTGGGTGTTTGGATCTTTTTTTGGCTTAAAATCTCGAATTGGATGTGTTTGATCCGAGAAAAGTGCAAGTTGGAAGAATTTTGTACTATTGCGACAGGTTATTGCGACACTCAATCCATCGCAAAGGCTAGGGTTTTCACATTGCGACAGTTATTGCGAACAGTATTGCGACAATTATTGCGACAAGTTATTGTGATAGGTGTATTGCGACAACTTTTGTTATTGCGATAGGTATACTGCGACAACTTTTTTTATTGCGATAGGTTGACTTTGCGACAAGTGACTATTGCGAAAGGTTGATTATTACGATAGATATTGGCATTGCGATAGATTGATTATTGCGATAAGTATTGCGATGGAAGTGTGATGGGTATTGCGATGGACTGTCGTTGCGACAAATGTGATATTGCGATGGATATTGTGAAACATATGATATACTAACATTGCGATAGGTGCTAATAGACATTGCGAAATCTTCACAACTATTCTGAGATTTTTTCAAAAAACGTGATTTAGAAACTTTCGTATCGTGAGTTTTTTTGTCTTAGAATTTTTGGTTCATCGAGAACATATTTTAGGGGATTTCAACATTGTTTCTCGACTTCTACACACAACAACAAAGACAATTACTTTCTTTCATTGATCGATCGATAAGTAATCCTTATCTTCGTTTCCCATCGAATTTCAATAAAATAGTTGAATTCGACATCTCAAGAGGGAGAATTGCATCTAATGCAAAACACAGCTAGAGAAAGTGGTATAACATTATTTCAACTACTTCAGTCTCATCTTGTAACCCTTTCATGGCTTCAAGGAGGAAGCGAATTTGTGACACTCTTCGATCAAGATCGTAACATATTCATCGACTCAATATTCTTCAACTTGAACCAACTAGCTGAACAACTTCACAAAGAAGACTTTAATCACTCTGCATCAGAATCTGCATATAAAGCTCTTGTGACCCAACTTACGCACTTCTTCAAATTCAACATCGCTAAGTCTGAAAATTCAGGGATATGCTAGTCATTTTTTTAATACTCACATACCGAGGTTCAAGATTTCCGTGGTACACTGTTGAAATTCATGACATTGGTCTCGTCTTCAATTTATGAAAGATCCTGACTTCAACAAGCGTATGATAACGGAGTGCAAGAATCTACGATGCAGATGCAAAAGGAGAATGGTCATCCGGTTGACAATTTGGAGCCTAAGGATTGCAAGAGCATGGAATCGGGAGGAAAGCATGATACAAGCAGCATGTCAGGGAATGATATAGACATCTCTTATGATGAAACCATACTCGTTTATGACAACGAGCCTACAAATACGGTACAACGGATATGGTATATAATGTATATGCCAATGAAATACCGCATATTGAGCATTCCGAACCTAATTATGACAAACATGGGATGCAAACGAGTGATACCGATACCATTTCTAATTCATTCGATGTGCGTCATAATGGGGGAGAAAGTGTTCAAAATGCTAAAAATTATGATAATTGTCTTATGACTGCTTCATTAACTGCTTCTGATTCCAAGGTTAAAGAGCTCGAAACGATCGTAGCTCAGCAATCTAAAGATCTTGAGGATGCCAAACTAGAATTTTCTAAGAAAACAGATAAATTTGAAACATATTTTGAAAAACTTGAAAAGTCAAACGTTGTTCTTGAACGAAAATTGGATCAAAAAGTTCTAGATTCTAAAGCTGAAAAGGATAGTCTTTTGAAACAAATTAAGTTGCTAGAATATAAGTTGGCATCCCAAGATAAATTGCTCAAAGACAATGAGACTTTAAAGGCTCAAATTTAGGAAAAGGTTTTTCCAATAGCTGCTCTGAAAAACGAGTTGCAAAAAACTAAAGGAACTAGTGTGGACACTAAGCTTGAAGAACCATCAATCTTGGGGAAACCGCCTAAAAATCAGTCTGTTCGACAACCGACTGCATTTAGATCCGAGCAACCAAAATCCTCGAGACCGCGGTTTGCCTCCCAAGTTGATATGTTTCATCCTTCTAGACTAGTCACTCCACTATCTAGGCCTACTGTGATCAAATCAGCCTATGCAAAACCTACAAACAAGACTGCTACTAGTGATTCTAGGTATAGTTCTAAGGATATGCCACAACATAGGTCGAATAGCATGCCTAATAATCACTATGTAGATGCATCTAAGAAAATGACACAAGAAAGAACTAGGATTTCTAGATCTCATTCGGATCTTAAACACTGTGTTTGTTCCATATACATGAAAAGTGTCTTCACAACAAATCATGCGGCTTGTGTAACTAAAGTCTTGAAGGAGCTGAACTCAAGTGCTAAAAAAGGTATTCCTAAAGGAAATAGGTTTTCTGCCGCTAAGTCTTCCGATGTGCATAAGAAAACCATGTCGCCTAGATCCAATCTTAGGTGGCAACCCACGGGTAGGATTATCAAATCAGTTAATCTTCAATGGGTTCCTACAGGAAGGATGTTTCCCTCTAGCACTAGCAAGGTTGACTGTGAACCCCCGCATGGTTCTAAAATAGATATCGCTAATCCATATCAAAGCATACAAACTACTAATGAGAATGAAGGTACCAAAGTCAACGTTCAACAAGAACACAACGGTCCAATCGTTGTATACCGTTCAACTAAGGACACTGTTAGAGTTTGGTTGCTAAAGATGCTGATATCTAAGAAACAAGTGTCTTAGGGGACTCGCAGTTAAGCTTAAAACAATGGCTCATAGTCAAATCACAGTCTGTGACCCGAACTTCAAAGAAAGGGAAGTTTATCTCATCAACGATAACTTATCCTCAAAACGAGAAATTAAATTTTCTCGAACATGAGCTTACATTAAAACTATTCAAAGGTTATTAAGCTCGTGTACTTGCTTTATCGTTATATATCAGACGATGACCCGATCTTCAAATAAAGGAAAGTTTATCACCGATGATAAACTTATCCTCATTAACGAGAAATTAAATTTTCTCGGACACGAGCCTACATGAAAACTATTCAAAGGTTTTAAGCTGGTGTAGTTGGTTCATCGTTATATATCAGACGATGACCCGATCTTCAAATAAAGGAAAGTTTATCACCGATGATAAACTTATCCTCATTAACGATAAATTAAATTTTCTCGGACATGAGCTTACAATAAAACTATTCAAAGTTTTTAAGCTTGTGTATACGGCTCATCGTTAAATGTCAGACGATGACCCGATCTCCAAATAAAGGAAAGTTTATCGCCGATGATAAACTTATCCTCACAAACGAGGAAATTAAATTTTCTCGGACACGAGCTATTATTAAAAATATTCAAAGGTTTTAAGCTCGTGTATTTGGCTCATCGTTAAATATCAGACGATGACCAGATCTTCAAATAAAGGAAAGTTTATCGCCGATGATAAACTTATCCTCACAAACGAGAAATTAAATTTTCTCGAACACGAGCTAAAATTAAAACTATTCAAAGGTTTTAAGCTCGTATACTTGGTTCATTATTAAATGACAGACAATGACCCGGACTTCAAATAAAAGAAAGTTTATCGCCGATGATAAACTTATCCTCACAACGAGAAATTAATTTTTCTCGGGCATGAGCTTATATTAAAAACATTCGAAGTTTTTAAGCTCATGAAGAACAGTTTGCAGTCACATGTCAGATTGTAACCCGCGCTTCAAAGAAAGGAAAGTTTATCGCCGATGATAAACTTATCCTCATTAACGAGAAATTATATTTTCTCATACACGAGCTTACATTAAAACTATTCGAAGGTTTTAAACTCGTGTAAATGGCGTATAATTTTATTTCAATTTATGCCCTGGACTTCAAAGAAAGGAAAGTTTATCGCCGATGATAACTTATCCTTAAAACGAGAAATTAATTTTTCTCGGGCATGAGCTTATATTAAAAACATTCAAAGTTTTTAAGCTCATGCACAATGACTTACAGTTAAATATCAGACTGTAACTCAGACTTTAATTTTAGGAAAGCTTATCTCTAATGATAACTTATCCTCGTAATGAGAAATTAATTTTTCTCGGTCATGAGTTTGTATTAAAACATTCCAAGTTTTAAGCTCAGCAAGGGAAGTGTATCTTTTAAATAAGAGAACTTTTCCTCATAACGAGAAATTCATCTTTCTCGGTCATGAATTAAAACATTCAAAAGTTTTTCAAGCTCATGAATACGACTTCTAAGTAAATGTCAGCTTAGAACTCGTTCTTCAGTTAAAAGGAAAGGTTATCGCTGATGGTAACTTATCCTTAACAACGGGACGTTTACAACTTATTGGACTTAAGCTCGTTTAGTAAGATATTCAAAGTCTTAAGCTCAAGTAGTTGGTTTTTAAAACTGTTGAACATAATTTTTCAAGAATTTTTCAAAAGGTTTTTCTAAATCTTTCAAAATTATGTGTTCAAAATGTTTTGATAAAAAGAGCATGTCTTCTGGAATCGATAATATTTACGATCCTAGAAATGTAGTTTAATAATGACACGGGGTTGTAAATAAAGTTTGAGCAGAAGTTTAAATGATTTAAAACATGCTCAAAATGGCTTGCTATTATTTCAGGTAGTAACCCGCCTTTCATATTCAAGTCAAGCATTTCACCGGAAAGCTTTGACTTAATAACAGGAATTAATTTTATCGGGCATGGTTTATTTCTATAACCATGTAAGGGATTGTGTTTACGTAATAACACAATCTAACACGAATATATGTACGCATCAGTGCATTTATTTGTTAAAACAAGAGAAATCTTGTTTTTATGAATTTATCATCTCTACGACCAGCAGCAATTTATAATTGATATCTACATACTCGACGATGCGACTACTCAAACGGCGACTACAACTCTTTCGATAAAACATGGGTCAACAATTGAAGGGGAGCAATTGTCCAGCGTTCAGAATCTTTGATGCCAAAAGTGCTAAGTTTACAAATTGGTGTCAAGAGAACGATATCAATCGTACACATGGTGTCAAGAGATAACCTCAGACGTGATGAGGCGACCAAAATTCGTGAACAAGAACCATGTGATTTTATCATATGATGTTCTCCATCATTCAGGTCCAACCTCCTAAATTATTAATTTTGTGAATACATTATCATATATGATATTTGCACGTGATAAATACTTTAAACTTGTGTTTAAAAGGTATTTAATTTATGTTTTAAGTACACCCTCATTAATTTGAGGGGGAGCTTGTCATAATCATGAAGATAATTGGATTTTCATTTTTCTTCCCAAATTTTATTAAAATGTTATTAAATCAATTGTAATTAAAAACATCGATTAGGTTAATATTTTTAATATGAGGAAGAAAATGTGATTTAATGTTGAGATCAATAATGGTTTACTTAATGTGATGGCTCATCCCGACATGTGCGAAATGTTTTCGAATATCGTGGCATATGTTAAGGGGGAGCAAAATGGATTTGCTATATCTAAAATGGAATTCATGGTGATTTATACTTACCCACAACCCATTTATTTCACGACGATGAAGATTGTGGTGACAAAAGGATGGTAGGATAGGTTAAGTCTAATGATTCTTTCAAAACCGGAGGAATCTTCCCAAGGACATTCCATAGCTAGAAATATTAGTCCTTAGGAAATATGGAGAAAGATTGTGAATGTAGCTGAATGCCGACCAAGTACTTAAGTTAGCACTGAATCAATCATTACAAGGTGCTAGTTATGACGTATTGGTAAGCATTGAAGGGGTTGAAAAATGAAAAAGAATTGTAAAGATAAAGGGTCTAAAGAAAGAAGCCCTCCTTACAACCTTAGGTAGAAACCGGGTCAATACATATGCTATTGAGATCATTTTTAATGATGCTTGATATTGAAGATAAGACATCATAGACCCAGTGATGCAATGCACAACCCATCCCAGCTAACTCAGATATCACTCAAAAGATATTTGATTTAATCACACGGAGACAAAGCAATATCTATTGATTTGTTCACTCTGAATAAATTGATATTAAAATGATGGCACTCCTCTCCAGCCTCCGATCACTAAAATACAAAATGCACGATCGAGTCTAGAGCCATTTGAGATCATCAAATATCTCATTAGGACACACTTTCATATTTACTTGCTTCTTCACATACTGTGAAAAGTAAGAAAGATCTTAAGAGTCCTACGCAAAATGTTCATGATCTTGCCTGAACATCCGAGTGTTATGGAAGTATTTACAATGAAGATGGAAATCCTTCTTGAGTGAATATCAAAAAGCTCAGGATAGGTGACTTGTGTGATTCTTTATGAATCAAGCTTGTGATAACTTGAAAGCAACAGTGGTTTAATTCTTAACTGAACTTAAACACGTTCCAGGCCTCTACGCAATATCTTAGTGATCTTGCTAGAACATTCAGAGTGACACTCTATAGTATTCACAATGATGAGTGGAAATCCTTCTAGTGTTAACATTAAACAGCACTTGGTAGGTAATGTGCAAGATTCTATATGAATCAAGCTCGTGACAACTGGAAAGCAACGATGGTGCAGTTCTTAATTGAATTTCACTTGTTCCAGGTGTATGTTTTGACGGCTTCAAATCATGCGGATAATTTTATCCAAATGATTCACTCTTTATGTTCACAGTCAGCTTTGGACGGTCGAATAAAGATAACATGTTTACCCACGAAATCTTGTAAAGGAGGTTCTTAATTGAAACTACCTGCCACAAGTAAGATATTTTATATCGTCCAACGGTCTTCACCGACCAGAGGTAAAATGCTACCGAATTAGAATGAAATGTTCAAGACCATTTCATCCGTGTATACGTTTTGTTGCTAACGTCGTATGTAGCGTAACAAGAAGGTGGCATTGCGGTGTACAATCCAGAAGAAGTCATCAACACATGCTTATACTTTCTGCACATAATACTTTAACAAGTTCAAGAAAGCCTAAAAGTCAAGTCTTCCGCTGTATAAATATTTGACGCTTTCACGAATTCATCAAGGTATAAGTATGTGGAACATGAAGTCACGAGGAGGCGAATATCACAAGTGATGAATGCACACGGTCAAGTCAAGGAAACATGCTCAAGACTAAAGTCAAATATCTCATCAGCATATTCACAAGAACAAGATCGAAGATTCAAGCATAGTATTCTAGGTTTAAGATTTTGTAAAATGGTGTGACCTCCCTTAGGGGGAGATTATTGAAAATACGTTTTCCCAAAGAAAGTCTCGGTCACATCATTGTTAGAATAGATCACGAGCTATAGACTATTTAGGACCTTGTAACTTGGAGTGACCTCCCTTAGGGGAGATTGTTGGAAATACGTTTTTACGTATTTAGGAAGGATTGTCACTCCAATGATATATACGTAGTATGGTGATAGGACTGTAATTATACATAGTCTCATCGTCCAAATCGGGCTTAAAACGCTTAAAATATCATCAAAATACCCAAATATATGCTTGTGTTTGTTCATTGTGTATTGTTAAGAATAAAATTAGCTAAGTCACTGGAACGCTGACAAGAGGAAATTGGACGCTGACAAGAGTAAACGTGGCGCTGACAGATGAGACGCTGATAAGAATTATCAAGACGTTGACAAGAAGAATCTTAAGACAAAGACAAGGACTAAATCTGCCAACGATGAATTCTTCAAGCTGGTGGACAAAATATGAAGATAAGAATTCAGAATATATTCTTAATGTTTAAAAAGATTTAGTCAATAAGTTATGTTTATCTTATGTCTTTTCCTAAAATAGTTGATCTTATCTTTTTGTACAAGGCTCCTTAAACCTATAAAAGGAGGCCTTAGGGTTAGACATAAGACACATCCCTTTCACACAAATCTTCTACATATCTCATAACACTTTCATTGTAATCATTCATTGATATTATTAATCAAAGTGAAAGTTTGGTTTACTTGTTTTGTTCTTTGTTCTAAGTGTTAAATTCCGCATAACACTTAGATTGTTCAATAAAACAAAGTTTCTCTACGTGTTATACTTGATCTAATCTCGATAACACAAAGCTAAATCGATCTAAGTTTGGGATCAACAAGTGGTATCAGAGCTTGTTGAGAAACTTTGATTTGAAGAACGAGATACAATACCGTGAGGTGAACCAGGCTAAGGAAGAAGGTGAAGAAGAATCTGATGATGTTTTCAGTCAAGGCCAAGTCTACTTCAAGTTCCAACTCATCTTCGTCATCTGATAATGAGGTATGTAATGACTCTTCTTGTAGGTTAAATACTGAGAGACTTAACAAAGAGGTGTTAAGGTTGTTAGATGATGTGAGTACTGAAAGATGCAAACTGTCTAACTATCAAATTGCTCTCACTCAAACTGAGAAGACAGTTTCTGAGTACAAGAAAATGGAATTTGACTTAAAAGAAAAAATAAATATCTTAAAACATGAGTTAAATGCTAGTATGGATATTAGAAACATCATGGAGAGAGTCAATGCTGAATTATAGGCTAAGTTATATGAGGCTATCAAAAATAAGGATAATGTAGACCTTAAAATTCAGAGATTTGATAAAGCCTCACAAACCCTAGAAAAATGTGTTTGTGAACAAAGGGATTCTAGGGATATGTCTGGGATTGGGTTGAAAGAATATGTTGCCGTTCCACCACCTGTTGGGGACTTCTATGGTGTCCATAGAAATGATATCTCTTGGACTGGTATTCCAGAAATCCAAGAAGAGGAATTTATTCCTCCACCTAGAGTTCTTTCCCCAGTTGAGGAATATCAACTAAAGGTTATTGACCTAGAAGAGTGGAAAAAGGCCAATCCCACTTTATTTGTTAAAGGTGGGATACTTAGTGAGAGTCCATTTGTGCCTACACCCATTGAGAGTCCAGTTGTATCTACACCTATAACTGTGACAAATCCCATCACTAGAAAAGCTGTTAATCTTGGCTCCCCAATTAAGAAACAACCTAGTGTTAAATATGCTGAAATGTATAGGAAACCTAGGTCACCTCAAAGCTAAGCAAGTGTTAATGGGACAGGGTTTTATCAGTCTAAGCCTAAGTTTGTGTCCAAAAAGGCTTGTTACTCATGTGGGAGCTTCTCACATTTGGCCTATAATTGTGTCAATGGATACAATTCATTCGCTGACAATAGGTCATCCAATGTCAACCATAGACCTTTTGTCCAAACTAGACCACAGGCTACTAGACCAGCTCCTTTCTTCTCTAAGGCAGCTAATACCCATGGACAAAGGCCCTTTCAAAAGACCAACACTTGGTCAAACAGACAGTATGTTCCTGTAGCAAACCCTAATTTGGGCGCTGACAAGAACAAATTCAGCGCTGACATGAACAAATTCAGCGCTGACAGGAACAAATTCAGCGCTGATAGGAGCAAATGCAGCGCTGACAGCTCCAAGTTTGGTATTAGACCGTATTTTAGACCATATAAACAAAGATACTTGGTTAATAAGGTTCAAGGGTCTGAAGCATCATCCTATTTAACATGGAAACCTAAACAAGAGCAAAACTCTAATTTTAATGGTATTTCAATGACTTACAATAGATTTAAATATCTTGAGAAGTTCATTAATAGTCTCATTGGAACAAATTGGGTGTTTAGGTCACAAAGGGATGAACAGGGATTTATGGCAAAGAATAAGACCACTCTAGTTGAACAACTAGATAGATCCAAGTCTGACAAGGCTTGGATCTCCAAATAAAACTAATTTGTTTTCTTTTTGAGCAGGTTAATGATCAAGGATATTGGGATAGTGGATGCTCAAGGAACATGCATTGTTGGTCTTTCCACTGTTATTATTTTTATCCACTGACATGTTATCTCTACCCATTATTGTGGGAAAGGATAGCCTCTATTGGTGTGTTTTTGTGGTTTTTGTCTAACTATGCAGGAAAATGGAGCTACATTAGGATGGATACAAAGTTGCAAAATTTATTTATGATGGTTGGAGTGTTTACATTCCTATCTTGAGATAAAATTTTGCCTTTTCACATATAATGATTTGTATGCTTCTGTTAAGGGGAGGTAAACCTCTAGGTTTTTGGGTACTCTTAGAGCACTCTTATCATAATTCTAGATTGTGTCCACTGGTGAGAACGATTTAGTTTTCTAATTCGTGAGGCACTGTAGCATGCAAAGTTGATATACTGTGCATGCTGCCAAGACTTTTGACCTAGAATTGGGTGTGGTCGTATGGGTGACTTAGGGTAGATATATTTTTGGCTTACTTGGGAGTTGCAAAGGTTTTATATGTGTTAACTTTCTCTTTGGGGCATTTGTGAACAAAGGACTCTAGAGTTCATGTGTGTCTATCATGCTTTTGCATGAGTGTATACATGAACAGTGTTTGTCACTCTTGCTTATTGGAGACTAGTTAATTTCCTTTGGATTATTAACTTTGTTTACGTTCTAACTAAAGTTTTCTATATTCTCAAGTCCATTTTATGTTATGACATCTTAGCTGGTGTCATTTATAAACTTCTTTGTAGACCCAAAATGTTTCATCACCCTTTCATTTTTCAAATTTTTGGATATCTAGAAGCCTAATGATCATTGAGATGTTTTTCCTAGTGATTGACATCTAGTAGCAGCAGAGATCACTTTCACAAGGGTGTATAGTGTTATGGAGATGGTTGAGACTATTGGCACTAGCATTAATGCAGGTCAAGTCAGTCTTATCATCAGTAAGTCCATCCCCATGTCCTATGAATCAACATTGAGGATTCATTTCTCGAATGTGGATGAGGACAGTATGAAACCTTTGACATTAATGGAATTGAAGAAAATCTGTATTAGCTTGTAAAAGCATAATACAGAAATGGTACAAATTGTCAAGGATCACTTTTTTGAACTGATAGACTTGTTGTTTTGGAAGCTGATGCAAGGAGGACGTTCTTGGTTCCGTCCTTGTATATTGATCTTGGAGAGGAGTCTTAAAAAGGGGAGGAGCAATCGAATTTGAGTGACAAAAGTAATAAAGAATGATCCAAAGACTCTACATGTGCTGAAGATGATTAAGACCAAGTGAAGGCTGACTATATAAGTGATTTGAGTGATTGACTTTTCGAGATTTATTATTACTCAAATTCAGGGATAAGCATGTTTGTAAGAATCCGCTCTGTATGTTTTATTTTATTCAGAAACTTGATTACTAGAGTAGATATCAAGTTTAGGGGAGGATTGTTGGGAATAAAATTAGCTAAGTCACTGGAACGCTGACAAGAGGAAATTGGACGCTGACAAGAGTAAACGAGGCGCTGACAGATGAGACGATGATAAGAATTATCAAGACGTTGACAAGAAGAATCTTAAGACAAAGACAAGGACTAAATCTGCCAACGATGAATTCTTCAAGCTGGTGGACAAAATATGAAGATAAGAATTCAGAATATATTCTTAATGTTTAAAAAGATTTAGTCAATAAGTTATGTTTATCTTATGTCTTTTCCTAAAATAGTTGATCTTATCTTTTTGTACAAGGCTCCTTAAACCTATAAAAGGAGGCCTTAGGGTTAGACATAAGACACATCCCTTTCACACAAATCTTCTACATATCTCATAACACTTTCATTGTAATCATTCATTGATATTATTAATCAAAGTGAAAGTTTGGTTTACTTGTTTTGTTCTATGTTCTAAGTGTTAAATTCCGCATAACACTTAGATTGTTCAATACAACAAAGTTTCTCTACGTGTTATACTTGATCTAATCTCGATAACACAAAGCTAAATCGATCTAAGTTTGGGATCAAAATATTTTAGGTACGGATATCGTGAATTCAACAAATGATCACAAGAATGAAGCAATAACGAACACAGGAAATGAAGCCGCACAAAGAACCGGGCCCAAGTATGGAATTTACAAAATTGCCCTTGAAGTTTTGAAGAATGTCAAGTTTGGTCCCTCATCTTTTGAGATTAGTCAACTTTGGTTCTCCAAGAATCAAATTATACAAGAATTATGCTTGAAGAATGAAGAATTTACAAACAAAAGCCCTTGGAGATTGGATAAAGTTACAAGAATAATCCTTAAAGTCCAAATTGTTAACAAAGGACTAAACTTGCAAATGCTTAAAGGACTAACGGTGAAAGGGGACATGGACTGTTTGTGCAAAGCTATCAAAGGGGTAACATAACTAGGGGGTCATTTCTACCAACAAACTAAACCTATTTAACCCTTACACCAATTAAACTTAACTACCCGACAACCTTATTCCCCTCACCCAATAGAACCATGCCACCTCAGCCACTATCACACATCAACCAATCAAAACCCCCAAATCCACCACGTCACATTCCACCACCCTTTTATTTAAACTAACTTAATCCATTTTATTTCCCACCTAAACACTAATTTAAAAACTAAAACCGATTAAACCACCCTAATCCTTTTCCCTCCCACACATAAACCCTAAAATCCTAGCTTAATCAAATCAAAGGGTTTTAGCCCAATCATCTCTAGAATAACAATTAAACCTACACTAAACCTTTCACACTCATAAACAAAACCTCCCCATGACCCATATAGCCCCACCATGGTTCCCCTGCTCAACCAAAAGAGGCAAAAACAGTCATCCAATGATTCTCATCGTTTTTCTTGGTCCCCAAGTATAATTAAACATTCAAGATTGCTTCTCATCAGCTGGCATTCATCAGAACTCACATGCCCCAACTTTTGACCAAGACTTAATTTTCAAGCAAAGGGCAAGACTGGAAAATCAGCCATTAGGGTTTAGGGTTTGCTTTTCTTTGTAATATTTTATTTCAATTTATAGATGGTTCTATGTAGTAGTATAAATGAAACGGGTTGTGTTTCATTTTAGTTGTTCCAGATTTTGTACTTTTCTTTCAAAATAATGAAAATGAAATGATTTTAATGTGTAATTCTGAGTTGCTCTTTATCTGTTTTTCTTGGTATAATTTTTCCATTATTTGCAAAATAGTTTAAGGTTTCAAAGGTTTTTATTTATCAAAGAATTTTCAGAAAATCGTTTTTTAGAGTTCTTGAAAAAATCTTTTCAACTGTTTGAATCTTATATCAAAATGAAGTGATAGTGGACTTTTGATATTTGTTTTCCTTCTTGTTGAGTTTTTTGTCAAGGTTCTAGTGTTTCACAAAATTTGTTTTCAATGTTTGGAGGTTTTAAGATTTTGACAAAATCTTTTTCATTTTTTTTTCACAGCTTATAAGCCATAAGCCACCAGTAAGCTCATTGAAACTGAGCTTATTGGTTTGTTTATGTGCCTTGTTTCTTTCTTTGTTGGCTTTGTTATGTGCAGGAATCAAACAAGTCCCCTATTTGCATTATTTTTGAAGATATTGTAGCCTAGGGTCCTTCTTGGATTCCTACAACAGGCATCTCTACACTTCATAAGCTCCCATAAGCTCTCAAAAGTTCAAGTAGAAGGCACTCAGTCAGGTCAAAAGGCTTGAACCATACTTGAGTATTTTTTTGGTTTTTATGAAAGTTATATGATTTTGTGGGAAATCTGTTTTTATGTTATTTTAACTGTTCATTTATGTTAGTTTATGTCTTATATGCATGATTGAGTGATTATTATTCAGTTTGGGTAGGATTTGGGTGCATTGTCTTGAAAATTTTGATTTTCATTCATTTAACGGGTGTTTGGATTTTAGGTTTTAATCAGTTTAAAGTGACATTAAACGTGTTAAAAACTAGTTCAAAATACTCACTTTGGTCAAGTAAGGTTAAGTTAAGGGTGGTTTCTAGTTTGGTTAAGTTTTAAAAGAAGTTTGCTTGATAAAACTTGGTCATTATAGCTAAAAATCAGTAAGTTGCCCTTATCTGCTTGTTTAGGTGTAATTGGACCAACCTTTTGTTTGATCTATTAGATCTGGTAGTATTTAGGGGTAGGACTGGTTTTGTAGAAGTTTGTGAGTCAAGTGAGTGAGTTTTATTCAACAAAAACTCACCCATTTGCCAAACACATCAGCAAAGGACGCATCAGACCCCCCCTCCCCCCCAACTATAACAGTAACTTTATTTGGGGATTTTTGTGTGATTTTTGTTAGTGAGCTTGTGTTTTTATTGCATTTCCTGACTCCCCACACTTCACTGAGTGTGGGGGTGCCCAATTGTCCAAATAAAACCAAGTAATCATCAAGATACACTCAAAAAGGTGCCCAGACCTTAATTTTTATTCTGTCAGTGGGAACCAAGTTCCCACTGCTAGTTGTAAAATTGGTACTGCTTAGCTACTGGACAAAAGAAACCCACATGTCACTTTCCGTTTTCCTTTATTTTGTCTTTAGTGGTCTATTTTAAGAGTTTTTGTTTTATTTTAATTTTATTATTTTTCTTATTTAATTTCTAATTTTTCTATGAAGTTTATTTTCTTGTCACTGTTCATTTACAATTTTTTTGATTAAATAGCATTTTAAATTAGTTTTTAATTATCTGTTTTTGTCTTTTAGTGCCAAAACTTAATATTTTTCAGTTTTAAAAATTTTCTTAGATTCATAAAATTATTTTAACATTTTTAGTGTTTAAATATATTTTATTGTTCATTTTTTAGTAATTTTTAGATTTTATTTAAGTTTAATTAGGGTTTTATTATAACCTGCTTTGTCTTTTAGTGAAAAATATTTACTTTTTCAAACTTTTTCATTTTTATACTATTCATTAGTATAATTTAGGATTTTTAAAATAGTCAAATTATTTTTAGTATTATTTTATTATTTTTATGATTATTTTAGTTTAAAAATTGTTTTTAGAGTTTTAAAAATAGAAAAATAGTTTTGAAAATTTAGGAAAAATAATTTTTAGTCTTTAAATAATATAAGTGAGTTATTAGTTCAATAAAATAATATTTTGGGCTTTTTCTTAATTATATTTAATTTTAGGGCTTTAATTAGCATTAAAAAATGAATATTTAATTAATAAAAGGGTTTAAAATATATTTATTGGATTTTTATTCTTATTTATATTATGTTAGACTTAGTTTTAATTTTTAATTAATTTTTAAGTTTAATTTTTAAATTTTGTCACGTTTTACGTATTTACGTTCGCGTTTTACGTTAATTCGTCGTAGTGTAATCGTAATCGTAGCTCGTCTTTAATTTTTCTCTTCTAAACCAAAAACGTCACTAATCCAAACTTTGATTTTATATATTGGCACACTTAATCCATACACCTCCTTTGAGAACGAACTCGCATTTATTCGGCTTGTCGGTTTTCCTAAATCGTCGAGTTTAATACTAGCCGCTCATACGCGTTTTTCCTAAAACGTGTACGAAAAACCTACATCAATTTTAGGCGCCGCTGCCGGGGAGGTGTTTTTAGTGTGCCATTATTACTATCGTGTTTGTGTGAGTAGTGCGTTTTTACTTTTCAATTTTTGGAAAGCGTAAATATCGTACATACTCATTTTTGTTATTTTCCTTATTATATTATAATATCCAAATAAATCGTGTTTAATTTTCCTAAATTAAACACAAAACAATCTTTTACTATATTGTAGATATCCCATTATCGTTTTCGTTTTTCTTGTGAATATATTACTATATTTTACTTACGTAGAACAATAAATATACAAGTACTCCAAAAGCGTGAAAACGCAACCTTGATTCGGGATTTCATCACTCGATCATTGTATTCGAATCTAAACCAAAAGTTTAAAGGCAAAATAGATAAATACTTTCGTGAGGCTTAATTTCGATTAACACAAACTATAAGGTGGGTATAAGGCGGTTGTATTTTACGACCTAAGGGAAAAAGGCTCTTAAGTGCTTGGTGCCGCCTCGTTTCCCCCGCTTTCTTCTGCTTTTTTTGAGAAAGAGGGGTAATCGAGGATTTGCCGCCCAAGTATTATCTACGTATATTATATTTTCTTGTTTTCAAGATTAAACCCTCTTGAACGTTTTGGTGTTCCACCAACGTTCTAAAGTCATCGAAGGCGTTCACTCCACGTGATCGTTTTCATTCTTTGAGGCTCCTTTAATCGAGAAATCGATTCGAGGAGATATTTGTAGATTTGTGTCTACGTAATATATTCAAAAATCCAAAAAAAAATTAAAAACAATCAAAAACCAAAAAAATTGAAAAATTGAAAAACCGCAAAAAGAATCTTCTTTGCTACCACCAATTCTACGCTTAGTGCATGCGCACTCGATCGAAGGGTTATTCTAATTCTAGCGACGCTTCAAATCGACGCAATCGTAATCGAAGTAATCGACGACGTAGACGAGATTTAGAAACCGACGTTCCTAATATCGTTGTTGAAGAAACCGTAGAGGAGATGGCCGACAATCGTTCGATGATGGAATTTCTCCAAGCACCCACCGAGGGTTATGGAGACGCGATCGTAATTCCCGCTATCGAAGCGGAGAATTTTGAGATTAAGAGCGGAATGCTTTCGTTAATCCAAGCTACGAAGTTTCAAGGTCGTGAAGCCGATAATCCACACGACCACATTCGAAATTTTGATCGTCTTTTAGCCATGAGCAAGTTTAAGAACGTCGACACCGATGTCGTCAAGCTTATGCTTTTTCCGTACTCGCTCGATGGGCGCCGCCAAGGATTGGTACGAGAAAGAGCCACCTAATTCGATAACTACGTGGAAGGATCTCGTCTCCAAGTTCGTTAATTATTTTTTCCCACTGTCTAAGACAACGTTTTTCAAAAATGAAATTACGAAATTTGAGCAAAAACCGAATGAATCTTTTAGAGACGCGTGGGATCGTTTTAAGGAATTGCTTAGGCAATGTCCTCACCATGGTTTTTACGAGTTGCACCAAATCGATACGTTTTACAACAGTCTTAATTTTCAAGAATAAGATTCGTTGAATTCCGCCGTCGGTGGCAACTTTTTATGTAAAACTCCGAAAGATGCATTGATAATTATCGAAAACCGATCCAAGGTTTACCAACTTCGTAACACATCGAGTGT
Organism: Glebionis coronaria; assembly: GCA_025667525.1. NCBI lineage: Eukaryota > Viridiplantae > Streptophyta > Magnoliopsida > Asterales > Asteraceae > Glebionis > Glebionis coronaria. The sequence continues at coordinate 306,062,271 of CM046882.1, forward strand.
TGCCAATATCGCCAATGTTATTAATTCTAATCGAGACATTGAGAGGGTTGATGCGAAAGTCGACAAGTTGACGAATGTGTTTACGTCTTTTCTCGTTGAGATGCAAAAGAAAGACGCTCTCGCTACGGTGAAAGCGGTTGAGGTTTCGTGTACGTTTTGTGGTGGACCTCATAATTATTACGAGTGTGCGGCTACGGATGGCCAAACGTCGAATGTGAGTGCGTTAAATGGAAACAACAATTTTCAAAATCAAAATAACGCGGGTCCATCACAACAAGGCAATTATAACCAAGGAAACAATTTTTCGAATCAAAACCGTAACAATTTTCAAGGAAACAATCAACAAGGGAATTTTCAAAATCAAGGAGGTTATAATCAAGGTCGTAATTTGAATTGGCAAAACCGAGATAACAACAACAATCAAGAAAACAATTTTTCAAGTGGTAATCAAGGAAATTTTCAAAGAAGTAATCAAAACCAAGGGAACTTTAATTCAAATCAAAACAGTTCGTCAAACGATTTTCAAAATTACATGAAAACGAATGAGGCTAATATGAGACGATTAGAGGGAGAAATTGGTACTTTGAAAAACGACTTTACTAATACTTTGAAATTGCAAAACACGAGGATTGAGCAAGGACAAATTGACATTAAAAAGATGTTTTCGACCATTATGAACAAGTCCTCGGGTGCGTCATCGAGTTCGTTACCTAGTGACACCGTTGCAAATCCGAAGGAACAATGTAAAGCCGCCTCGTCTCGTGAGAAAGGTCGTGTGATTACCCCTAACCTTGATGGATTTTGAGTTGTTCCTTCTTCTCAACACTCGACTTCTAAGACGTCTTATTGTTCTAAAGTCGATGGGGTGAACGTGGCGACCAAGGAAAGGAGTGCACACCCTCGTGTACCTCAAATTCCATCTACGGTTCAAAAAGAGAGCTTTACTGACCTTACGAAAGTAACCCTTGAAGAAACTTGTGCATCGATCCTTCTTAAAAAACCCAAAAGGCATATGCCGAGAAAGGAAGAGGATCTGGGCCAATTTCTATTACCTTCTGATTTTTCCGAGATTGAGGGATGTTTAGCCCTTGCCGATTTAGGTGCTAGCATCAATCTCATGCCTCATTCTCTTTGGAAACTGATGAGATTGCCTAGACTTACCCCCACGAACATGACTATCGAGCTTGCAAATTGTACTCCACTTATACCAATTGGAATAGCCGAGGATGTCTATGTTAAAGTTGGAAAGTTCGTTTTTCCCGCGGATTTCGTTATATCCGATTACGAGTGTGACCCTAAATGTCCCATTATTTTAGGCCGACCATTTTTATCGACGGCTCGAACCGTAATCGACGTTCACGAGGGGAGACTTACTATGAGATATGGGGAGGATAAAATGGATTTTTTCACGAGTAAGTCCCAAGTGTTTAATGAAAATGGAAAAACCGAGGTTTCAAAACCTAATTATTCGAAACCTAATAATTTCAAAATGTACACTTTAGCGGAAAGAATGAGGCTTAATGCATGTTTTGAAAAATTTAAGAAGAAAGGTTTTAAAGATGAGGATTTTAATGATAAAGAATACGTGTACCTAATTCAAAAGGGTATGTGTAAATTTATGAATGAAAAATCACTTTGGGGTGTATTCGATGAAACAAGTGAAATACCAATTCCGAAGGGTGACGTTAGTGCCATCACAACAATGACCAAAATGGGCTCGTCTTCACCACCTTTGAAGGACCACGTCTTTGAGGCTTCAACTTCTAACTCCATCGAAGTGCCTCCTTTTCCTAGCCCAACACCCGTTGAGGCTAAAGGTTTTATCGACATCGATCCTCTCGTTTTAGAAAAGTCACCTAAGCATAGTCATTCGACTTGTAAGACCAGGGTTGTGAGTGCTCACATCGACTCTTGCTTTGACGATGACGATGGCGATTTTGCCGAGATTGATCACGTACTTCGAAATCCACATGCCATTTTTGAGGATTCTCCTAAAAAGACCTCTTCTCATGTGAAGTACGATGATTACGAGTTTGATCCCGAGATTGAGGAAATCATTGAACGAGAGCTAGCTCTTATGCCTTCACTTCCACCTACAAGTGAGGTCGATGTTTCCAAAATCGAGGATGAACTAAACGAGTTGGAACGTCTTATTTTCAAGGACGAACCAACTCATGTGACCCAAAATCCAATTCTCGAGGAGTTACTTAATAAACACTCATCAAATGAGAATTACGTTTACAACATTCGTGAAGATTTAACTTATCAACAATCCCCACAAATGGATGATGGTTTTGTGCTTGATCGCGATCTTTTCGAGAGAGTTTCTAAGATACTCAAGGAGGGGAATGACAAACCTTGGTTTGACAAGCCTATCTTTGATGAAGAAATCGATGAGATCGACGTTCATGAGGATGACAAATATGTAGACCCCGAGGGGGCGGTGTTCTTTATTGATAAACGTTTTGAGAAATTATATAATCCGCCACCCCCTTCCACCAATGACTTAAATGTGAGGATTTTTAGCGCGACTAATTTTGAATTTGTCACGCCAAATATTTTCGACATTATCAAATCGGGTTTTCATAAAGAGTTTTTGAACGATGAAAAAGGGAAAGATTTTAAAAATATTTTAAAAGATTTTTCTACAAGTTTAACTCCGTCATCACCACGTTATATGAGTGCTACCACCTCGTCTACTCCTTTTGACGACGGTTGGTGTGGATCTAGTGTGGGGGAAGCCCCTTATGTTCCCTCACATTTCTCCACCGAGGACGAGATTTACGATCCTGGAATTGCTTGTAAAGGGAAATCTCGGTCTTCCACCGATGCAAAAAATGGAAATCTTATTCATTTGCTTGGTGTGAGTCTACCTCGAGTAGCTCATTATGTTGACTTACCCATTGCCCCACCTTTCTACTTCTTATCTATTTCTTCTACACCTTTGGGGTTCTAGTTCATGTTGGAGTGGCGTTGTTACGTCTTTCATCCCAAAACGAAGACGCTATCTTTGACCCCGGTATACGTGTATCGGGTTTTTAAAGTACTCCACGTACTTTTGGGCATTGTTTATCATGTAAGCCCCACCAAAAATGACCATACCATGATTATCCCTAAATGATCACATTTATGGGGATTCGAGTCGAGCTTTTGACTCGGTTATAAAAAACAAGGTGCCTCGTGGGTGATTCTCATGCTTATCCTTGTAAATATTATCGCTTTCTTAGTTAATGTAACGAGGGGACTTGTGCTCTTCCAAACTTTGTTCCGTGGTTGTTTGTGATTGTGATTTATTAGGTTCATCGTCATCATTGAAGCCTCTCGTATTCATTTTACGGATCACTCGAGCTTCGATCGTTGCCTTTGGAGATTCCGATATCCGATGATATCCTTTTATGTTCTAACGTTTATCTTAATAGCATAATTCATAAACGGCTTTTAGGTTATTCGTTTTACCCTTTCCATGCTCGAGATTAAGCATTCGACTTCGTCTCTAGTATGGGGGTGTTTTCACCCCTAGATTCGAAACATTGAGGCAATGTTTAGTTTTAGTATGGGGGTGAGTAGATACTTCACCTTGCTCACATCATCACGCAATCTAATATTCATCTTTTTGTTAACGTTTTGTTGCAAAATAAGGCTAAAAATGATCAAATTTTAAAAATTTTCTTGTTTTTCATAAGTGTTTAAGACACGAATGTAGGTTTTCCGATGGTGAGAATAAGAGTAATTTTTGACTCGACCGTGCGTGTTGAGCACTTAGCATCGATTCCTTAACTTTTTAGGCTAAGTCTCTTAAATGAGGACGAGAAATGATAAAGTTATTTATAAGTCTCGTAATCGACACGATCTAATGTGTAGTAATTATTAGCTTGCTTTTGATAATAAATTGTTAATAAATATTGATTTAGTGGTTTAGTCACTATTGTTGGTTGCTAATTTGTTTTAGTAGCTTCCATGTAATTATATTGGGAAAACATTGAGGATTCGCCAGTGTCACGATTTTGAAGTATTGGCACCCGAATAATCGAAAGCTTCACCCAATAATAAGATTTCAAGTGCTCACCTAAATTAAGAAAAAATTTGAAGCTCACAAGACCGAAAAATATATGCCCAAATTGAAAGTGAATCAAGCCTTAATCTTTGAAGCTTTAAAGATCCAAAATTCGCTTTAGCGTGAGGACGTCTTTGGCCATAATAAAACCACCGATGATGGCGGATAATAAAAGGCAAGACAAGACCAAAGTCATAATAAAAGCTTCATGGCGAAGTTGAATAAAAGATGGAGGTAAACCTATGATAATAAGGCCCTTCCGTTAGGGGGCGTATAAAAGTCTTGGTAATAAGTCTCATGTTCAAAACCGTTATAAAATCGTGTTTATCGATCCTTCTTGTTGACTTAATTTTTTAACATCGTTGTCTATTAGGATGAATTATTAATTTAATGATTTTGGTTACACCGTTAAGACTCTATTTTTAGACCTAATCTCTATTCACGCATAAGTCAATGATGTATCCTCGTGATCATTAAGACAAAAATAAAATATAAGAGATACCAATTAGGAATAAGGGAGTCTAGGTTCGTAATTAACACTCATGAGATATGATTGTGTTGCTAACTTATAATAACAATGATCTTGTTACACGCTTAGCATGGAATTGGGTGAAAATCGAGGACGACAAAATTATTTCTAACGAAGCATTCACGTGTTCTTGTTCTATGATCCTAAAAGTCACTTTTTCGTGATGAAAATCATACATTATGTCTAAAACACGTGTAGAAGTTTATTTAAGTTTATGTCTTCAATAAATGTCATCATAAAATGAATTTTGGAGGTGCTAAGATACTTAATTCTAGCATTGCATGGGGACACGACAATGGTTTAGTATGAGGGAGTGATGAGACTGTAATTATAGATAGTCTCATTGTCCAAATCAGGCTTAAAACGCTTAAAATATCATCAAAATACCCAAATATATGCTTGTGTTTGTTCATTGTGTATTTTAGGTACGGATATCGTGAATTCAACAAATAATCACAAGAATGAAGCAATAAAGAACACGGGAAACGAAGCCGCACAAAGAACCGGGCCCAAGTATGGAATTTATAAAATTGCCCTTGAAGTTTTGAAGAATGTCAAGTTTCGTCCCTCATCTTTTGAGATTTGTCAACTTTGGTCCTCCAAGAATCAAATTATATAAGAATTATGCTGGAAGAATGAAGAATTTACAAAGAAAGCTCTTGGAGATTGGATAAAGTTACAAGAATAATCCTTAAAGTCCAAATTGTTAACAAAGGACTAAACTTGCAAATGCTTAAAGAACTAACGGTGAAAGGGGACATGGACTGTTTGTGCAAAGCTATCAAAGGGGTAACATAACTAGGGGGTCATTTTTGCCATCAAACTAAACCTATTTAACCCTTAAACCCATTAAACTTAACTACCCGACAACCTTATTCCCCTCACCCAATAGAACCATGCCACCTCAGCCACTATCACACATCAACCAATCAAAACCCCCAAATCCACCACGTCACATTCCACCACCCTTTTATTTAAACTAACTTAATCAGTTTTATTTCCCACCTAAACACTAATTTAAAAACTAAAACCAATTAAACCACCATAATCCTTTTCCCTCCCACACATAAACCCTTAAATCCTAGCTTAATCAAATCAAAGGGTTTTAGCCCAATTATCTCCAGAATAACAATTAACCCTACACTAAAACTTTCCCACTCACAAACAAAACCTCCCCGTGACCCATATGGCCCCACCATGGTTCCCCTGCTCAACCAAAAGAGGCAAAAACAGTCATCTAACAATTCTCATCATTTTTCTTGGTCCCGAAGTACTATTAAATGTTCAAGACACTAGCATTCATCAGAACTCACATGCCTCAACTTTTGACCAAGACTCAATTTTCAAGCAAAGGGCAAGACTAGAAAATCAGCCATTAGGGTTTAGGGTTTTCTTTTCTTTGTAATATTTTATTTCAATTTCTAGATGGTTCTATGTAGTAGTATAAATGAAACGGGTTGTGTTTCATTTTAGTTGTTCCAGATTTTGTACTTTTCTTTCAAAATAATGAAAATGAAATGATTTTAATGTCCAATTCTGAGTTCCTCTTTATCTGTTTTTCTTAGTATAATTTTTCCATTATTTGCAAAATAGTTTAAGGTTTCAAAGGTTTTCATTTATTAAAGAATTTTCAGAAAATCGTTTTTTAGAGTTCTTGAAAAAATCTTTTCAACTGTTTGAATCTTATATCAAAATGAAATGATAGTGGACTTTTGATATTTGTTTTCCTTCTTGTTGAGTTTTTTGTCAAGCTTCTAGTGTTTCACAAATTTTGTTTTCAAGGTTTGGAGATTTTAAGATTTTGACAAAATCTTTTTCATTTTTTTTTGTTCACAGCTTATAAGCCATAAGCCACCAATAAGCTCATTGAAACTGAGCTTATTGGTTTGTTTATGTGCCTTGTTTCTTTCTTTGTTGGCTTTGTTATATGCAGGAATCAAACAAGTCCCCTATTTACATTTATTTTTGAAGATATTGTAGCCTAGGGTCCTTCTTGGATTCCTACAACAGGCATCTCTACACTTCATAAGCTCCCATAAGCTCTCAAAAGTCCAAGTAGAAGGCACTCAGCCAGGTCAAAAGGCTTGAACCCTACTTGAATATTTTTTTTGGTTTTTTTGAAAGTTATATGCTTTTGTGGGAAATATGTTTTTATGTTATTTTAACTGTTCATTTATGTTAGTTTTGTGTCTTATATGCATGATTGAGTGATTATTATTCAGTTTGGGTAGGATTTGGGTGCATTGTCTTTGAAAATTTTGATTTTCATTCATTTAAGGGATGTTTGGATTTGAGGTTTTAATCAGTTTAAAGTGACATTAAAGGTGTTAAAAACTAGTTCAAAATACTCACTTTGGTCAAGTAAGATTAAGTTAAGGGTGGTTTCTAGTTTGGTTAAGTTTTAAAAGAAGTTTGCTTGATAAAACTAGGTCATTATAACTAAAAATCAGTAAGTTGCCCTTATCTGCTTGTTTAGGTGTAATTGGACCAACCTTTTGTTTGATCTGTTAGATCTTGGTAGTATTTAGGGGTAGGACTGGTTTTGTAGAGGTTTGTGAGTCAAGTGAGTGAGTTTTGGTCAACCAAAACTCACCCATTTTCCTAACACATCAGCAAAGGACTCATCAGACCCCCCAACTATAACAGTAACTTTATTTGGGGATTTTTGTGTGATTTTTGTTAGTGAGCTTGTGTTTTTATTTCATTTCTAGACTCCCCACACTTCACTGAGTGTGGGGGTGCCCAATTGTCCAGATAAAACCAAGCAATCATCAAGATACACTCAAAAAGGTGCCCAGACCTTAATTTTTATTCTGTCAGTGAGAACCAAGTTCCCACTGCTAGTTGTAAAATTTGTACTGCTTAGCTACTGGCAAAACAAACCCACATGTCACTTTCAGTTTTCCTTTATTTTGTATTTAGTGGTCTATTTTAAGAGTTATTGTTTGATTTTAATTTTATTATTTTTTTATTTAATTTCTGATTTTTCTATAAAGTTTATTTTCTTGTCACTGTTCATTTACTATTTTTTTGATTAAATAGCATTTTAAATTGGTTTTTAATTATCTGTTTTTGTCTTTTAGTGCCAAAACTTAATATTTTTCAGTTTTAAAAATTTTCTTAGATTCATAAAATTATTTTAAGATTTTTAGTTTAAAAATATTCTACTGTTCATTTTTTTTAGTAATTTTTAGATTTTATTTAAGTTTAATTAGGGTTTTATTATAATCTGTTTTGTCTTTTAGTGAAAAATATTTACTTTTTCAAACTTTTTCATTTTTATACTATTCATTAGTATAATTTAGGATTTTTAAAATAGTCAAATTCTTTCTAGCATTATTTTATTATTTTTTATGATTATTTTAGTTTAAAAATTATTTTTAGAGTTTTAATAATAGAAAAATAGTTTTGAAAATTTAGGAAAAATACTTTTTAGTCCTTAAATAATATAAGTGAAATTTACTGATATTCTATTAAACATTAAAGAATAATGAGATGAGTTGGCTAAATATCCAGATCGTTATATTTTATATATAGAAAAAGAGTTATTAGTTCAATAAAATAATATTTTGGGCTTTTTCTTAATTATATTTAATTTTAGGGCTTTAATTAGCATTTAAAATTGAATATTTAATTAATAAAGGTTTTAAAATATATTTATTGGATTTTTATTCTTATTTATATTATTTTAGACTTAGTTTTAATTTTTAATTAATTTTTAGGTTTAATTTTTAAATTTTGTCACGTTTTACGTATTTACGTTCGCGTTTTACGTTAATTCGTCGTAGTGTAATCGTAATCGTAGCTCGTCTTTAATTTTTCTCTTCTAAACCAAAAATGTCACTAATCCAAACTTTGATTTTATATATTGGCACATTTAATCCATACACCTCCTTCGAGAACCAACCCGCATTTATTCGGCTTGTCGGTTTTCCTAAATCGTCGAGTTTAATACTTGCCGCTCATACGCGTTTTTCCTAAAACGTGTACGAAAAACCTACATCATATGGGCTCGCGATCTAATATGTAATAGTATAACCCATAAATCCCACATGTAGGGTGGGCTATATATACCCCCTCCTAACATGTTAGGAGGGGTTGTTGGTTCCCATTTCATTAATCAAACATTCCTTTCTCTCATTCTCTCCTTTCTCTCTCTAACTTTCTCTCTCTAGTTCTTTATCTCTCTCCCTCTCTTTAGATCATTACAACATATAGATAATCCAAGGATTTCGTGTACCTACAAGGGTTGTGGATGAAAATAGTAAAACCATAAAGGAGAAAGAAGATCATGTCGTGCAAATAGATTTGGCTGAAAGTGGTGATGAGGATGACTCGGAGATGGATTCAAATGATGGTTCAGAGGATGATGCAACAGATGGCTCGCATGATGGTTGTGACACCCTGGGTAGGGTCAAAATATGCGGAAATATCCACGGAGATGTCACTAGGGTGGATCGATAGCATATAGTCCATAGAGCATAAGATAAAGAGTTATTTAAATCAGTTTACATGTTTGATAATAAATAAAATAAAATTGTCTTAAACATGATAGAAGGTGATTGTTTATGATTCTCAAATAGAACCCCTGACGAGTCCTATGATGCAGATTACTAAGATGCTGGAGACCATGCACACACCACGCACTAACTTCATATTCCTGTGCAAAACATACTAAAGGGGTCAACATAAAGTTGGTGAATTTACAGGTTTGAACAATTATTTAGTTTGGAAATACATTAATCATAGAAGTAACAATGCACAAAGCATTCTTACTAAAATGTAGATTACATTTGTTTATTATTAGAAACTGAAGCTTAACCTTCCATAGTACTCAACAGATGAGGAGGTAGTATCTTACAAAAAGACACCCATTCCAGTTCCAACATGGTATACGTCTGTTGTCCCGGCCAAGGCACAGTGAGCATGACTCAACCAGACGGGGATGGTCAATCCCTAATAGATCTATTTATAACATTCGGGCGATTTACAACAATTTAACAGTTCCAATAATAATCAATCATAGTAAAGTTTATACAACCTTATTATGTCCATTAAGTGTTTGCATATTATCTTTCCCAAATGGGAAAGTTTTATTAAAAGTTTATATGGGGCTGTAAACTCACCTGGGAGTAGGCAATAGCTGTTTAATATGAATATCCAAATAAAGTTCATGCCAAAGTTATGCCTAATCAGATAGTACAGTCTTAATAGATAGTACAAAGAACATATATGTATGCTTATACAGATTTTAGTCAGTTCATTTATGCTACGGTATTTATCTAAATAACCGTATTTCAAGTATCATCAATATTCATTTAACTTATCTATATAAGTTTCATTTCTAAGTAAATATAAAATGTTTAACTATTAATATCAGTTAGCATACATGTATTTATAATAATCATTCAACTTACAATTAAGTTTCTTATTTAAGTGGACATATAATATCTTACTTAAAATATTAATTTATGTTCTCTGTTCAAGTATTATAATCACTCATTTACTATCAAGTTTCATTATTAAGTAAACATAAAAATTCTACTTAATATTAGTTCACGTTCGTAGTTCATGTATTATAATCATTCATTTAAACCTTAATATTAAGTTTCACATTTTAAGTAGACGTAAGATGTTCTACTTAAATATTAACATTCAATTTATCCAACGTTCATATAAATTTTATTTTCTAAAAGTATATGAGTTTATGTATGAGTAATACATATTCATAATTGTTTATACAATTATTTCCTTAAGTAAATATAAATATTTTATTTTGAAAAATAAAATATTTTATTTTATTTAACTTTAAAGTTTCCATAACTTATTTTAATATTTATAAATTAATTCAAACTTAAGAATTTATACCTTAATTCTTATGGTCTAAGTATTTTAATTATGTTTTATTATAATTAAAATAGATTTTAGGGTTAGGGCTTTTTAATGTTTTGGAATATGGCAAAACTAGTCCCTCTATATTCTTAAACAAGTATAACTTTCGGATTTTACATATTTAGTACCTAGGGCTTGTTAAAGTTTCGGCTTATGGCAGATTTAGTCCCCCTAGTTATATCTAGGTTTGTAACTTTACTAAAATTACAAAAACAACCCCTAGGGCTTTTTTAAGTTTCGGCAAATTACAAGAATAGTCCTTAGGGTTATAAAATGACAAAATAACTTTTAGAAACTTCCCAAAATGGTCCCTAGGGTTTAATTTTCCACGGATAGTATTTATTAAACCCTAGACTTTTGGATATTTACATTTTCAGTCCTTGTGTTTACTAGTTTATCAAAACAAGTTTCATAAGTTACGGTTTTAGTCCTTAAGTTTCATAAATTGTCATTTTCATCCAAAAAGTTTTTATAAGTTATATTTTATTATAAAAACTTTTATTTTAACATTCAAACTTTATATGGGTTCATTAAATGGGTTAAACATCTAATGGGCTATTTAGTGGGCTTAAATATATCTCAAGTCCACTAATTTATTTAAATAGGCTTAAATGAAATCTTAAGTCCATTAAGTTACCAAGATTTATCAAATGGGCTTATTGGGTCCATTAAGGTTTATATTAACATCTTATGGGCTTAACTAGTCTATTAACACAACTTTACATTTTATGTAAGTTTTAACTTAAAAAATTCTTATAAGCTTATTATTAGCTTATTCATATTTAGTTTTAGATCTTAATAGAATAATAAAACTTATAATTTGTATTAAGTGATGTACGAAATTAGATCTAGGTGTGTTATAAGGTTGCAAGTAAGTCATAAGCCCTAATAGGATCCTACATGGCTATAATTAGTTATAGCTTATTAATATAAGTCAAGTCTCATTTTAAGGTTGCATGTCATTTATAAGTGTTACAAAAATAGATCTAGCTATGTACAAGTCAAGAAAACAAGTCACAAGTCCAAAATGAAATCTAAACTATGTCTACACCTAAAAATCAAATATAGATCCATGTACACTCATATATAGCCCACAAATATTTTTCTAAATCTTGGTATTTCCAAGATGAACACTTTAGCTAATTTTAAGTCTTGTAAATATTTACAAAAATACAATCATGATTATCTAGGTGTCATGCATGTTTCCAAGGTTACTATTTTACCAAGGAGACTACATATAGCCCACGGCTATATTGTCTCTTCCCAAGGTTCCCATAATCTTGTTTGTTTAACATACTCAAGTTAATCTTTATTATTAGATCTATGGTTTATATAAGCATGCATGTACATCTAATCCCATTTTAGGTCATATGTAACCCACGACTACATATATTCACATAAGTTATTTTTGTGATTATTAATAATCCATCTAACATGTAACATTTCATATTCCATTCTTAAACTAAGTAGACAAATCATATGGTCACCATTTATTTTAGCCATGACCTTTAGGGTCATGGTTTTCATGATCTTTAAGTTACATAAGTTCATTTTATGAGATCTATGATTATTAGTTAACCATAGTCCCATAAAACAAGATTTGTAACCCATGCAAAATTTAGATTTATAAAAGGTTTCATATGGTTTTTAAATCAAGTTTTAAACATAACATACAAGTCATAAGTTTCTTATTAAAAGATTTTAAATCATGAACATGATTTGCATAAATATGCCGTGACCTATAATGGTCATAGCTTTATCAAATCTTGATTTTAACATGTTATTTACTTGTGTTTATAGATGTATGATGATGCATGCATGAAGAAATGAAAGAACATGATGTGTATACCTTTCTTGCCTAAAAGTACCAAACAGGATCTAGATGAACAAGGAGATTTGAGATCTACTCAAGATGATGAAGAAAACCTTACTTATAACTAAGCCGTGGCCTATAATGATTTGGCTAGGGCTTGTTACAATACTTCCAAATGATTTGTAATCAAGATGGGACAAAGATTTAGTTGATTTAATGAATCAACTTTGGATTTTTGTGGCTTGTAGCCGAATGATAGAGAGAGATAGAGAGAGATGAAGAGAGAGGTGAGTTTGCATGTATGAGAGAATGTGTGTGTGTTTCGGCTAAAAGGGAAAAGAGAGAGAGAAGGGAAAAAGGTATGATTCACCTTGGTAAGACACATTGTGCCAAGTGTTACCCCTTTCCGTTCCAAGGCAACTCTTCTTCTTCCACACAAGCCTATGTGCCGTGTCTAGCTAGCCAAAAAGGGATAATGGGCTTGTGTTAGGCTTATCACAAAGGAGGGTGATGATCTTGGGCTAGTCCAAGAGTAATGTAATATGTAGGGGATGTATACATATGCCTAAACGGCTAAGTATGCATGATGTAACATTTTTCTCCAATTTGTTAAGTGTGGCACACACACACATTGCTAGTTATAACTTCATTACTTGTTTTTCCCTAGTTGTATGTTCATGGTTTTAGGTTATGAAGCTATTTTCAACAAAGATGTAAGTAAAAGTATAGTTACATGATGGACATGTTTATACACATCTTATGGAATTATAATACATGAATAAGTGTTCTAGGATTATTGGGTGGAAATTTATTACATTCAATCATGGTAAAATCATGGATTTTACAGCACCACCCCGTTATTTTAGCTTTGTCCTCAAAGCTACTAAAAACGTAGTTATCTTTTAAGTGAAAGATGTTCTAAGTATGATTCGTTTCAGACTCTCTCTCAGGTACGAATGGCGGCATGGACGCGAAGTGGTCTATACCTAGGTTACTCTTATACGTCCGATTGAGCATTAATGAAATCTTCTGTTATTACGGGTGAACAGAAGAGAATGCAAAGAGATTTTTTTTATCCGGGTTGCACTATACATACGATTGAGCAGTAAAGGAGACTGCGATTGTAGATGAATAGGAAGGGAATGTAAAGAGATCTTTATCTGGATCGTACTATACATCCGATTGAGCAGTAAAGGAGACTGCTATGGATGGATATGAAATGTAACACCCCAAATTCGATCATAACAGCGGAAGGGTCATGGGGTGTTACTATCATGGTTCAATCTCATAATCATAGAAAACGGCTCAAAACGAGACGTTTTAATAAACATCCATTCATTTTCATTCAATAAAAGTACAATTTCATACACGGTCCCAGATAACTTCAAGTTTACAAAAGCTAGTAATTGGTAAAAATTATTTGAATGGATATAATTTATAAAAGCGGGCCAAAACATTTCAATAAGCAAGCTTCACGAAACCGCGTTCCTCGAGTGCCTTCCCAATGGACCTGAGATAAAACATGTTAAAAAGTCAGCAAAATTTTCCGAGTGAATCTCTAGAGTTTAATTTAATTAAAGAGAACACAAGTATTCAAAATAACCTTCCATGGTTAATAATTTACCGAAATACCATTATGTTGTACGGACATAATTATTGGTTTCATTACATAAGCCTCGTGACATTGAACGTTAACATATATTATTTCAGCCCAACACACCTAGCCAAGTGCGTATATTTCTCTTATACAATGCATCTGATGTTTCATTACTAGTGCATCACAACACCACGCGATAGCTAGTCGCGACCGGACTGGGCGTCACCCAGATAGATCTATCCATAGCATTAGCGTTATCTCGATTAACAATTCACGATTCATGGGTCTTTTAAGGCTAAAACTAACTTATGCAATAAATTTCATCTAAGCATACAATCGTGTTCCTTGTGTTCAATTTAAAAACAAAGAGGGTTTACCACAACTTCTCGTTGTACCCTTCATTTATAATAATTACTTTTCCAATAATAAGGGTTTCCACAACTTCTCGTTGCACCCATACTTTTCCAATAAGTAGAGTTTTCACAACTTATCGTTGTACCCTTTTATTTTAATAAAACAAGCATGTTATCCCCCTCACGGGTTTATAAAACAAGTAAACATGTTAAAAGCGAGGCTATAGACTCACCTTAGCCAATAGTGGTAATGAGACGATCGCCGACGATTAGTGATGCCCGTTTAAACACGAAAACCGAAACCTACCAAATAAGGCGCGTTCGTTAAAAATCGACTTAAGTATAAATCATACTTAAATAATATAAAAATCAAAATTACAAAACCAAGACAATCCCGAAAAATTTAATAATACAAGTGTTATTACTATATCCTTTTATTCAACACTATTCTTTTAAACACTTGCACTCCCGATATTGACCTGTCTTAAGACGCCAAGTCAACGCAAGTCAAATTCTCATTTTACTTCCCTCGGACCAGTAGATAAGTCATTTACATAATGACTTAACACTTGAGTAAGTCACCATGTCCAATAGTGAATACTCAAACTCACGCCACACGAGCATTGGACTACGTGTCCAAAATACCAATCAACATGTACACTCAGAATGCACACACCAATCTACCCTATCTAGACTTGTCCGATTTCGACTCAGTTTAAGTTTCATTCAAAAATATTACTCCTAAGACCTTCTGCCCGACACATCTTCGTGTTGTAAAAACCGGACAGATTTACGCCTTGGACTCGTAAAACCATTTTGACGTATCTAAACAACTCCATTTATAAAACTGACACTCGGGTTTGAAAATAGACTCATAACCTGAGGTTTAGTAACTTACATCAGTCCTTGAACATTTTTAAATGTCATTCTATAGTCCCCGAGATTCGATCCAAATATCGACAACAATTTTCGGATTGTGCCGATACTCGTCTCCCGGTACACAAATACTAAAACTAGCATAACTTTTCGCTCGTAATGAGTTAGAAGCTCATTCAAGCGGAAAAACGAGCGTCTTGAAGATTACTACAACAATATCAAATGATATAAGCCTATCTCAGAACTTAAACCCACGAAATAATCTGTTGTAAGCTGCTGTCCCGAAAATACATTTTAGAAATCATGTCAAATCAACATTTTGACCCATTTTCACCACTTCTATACTCTTAATAACAACCTACAATCATTCTAATCCAACCCTTTCATTCCTAATTCACTTGTATGTACAAATCAAAGAAAACCCAATTCAAAAATCAAACATGCAACCAATTAAAACTTGAATATAATAATATTAACACTTATATACAACATAAAAATTGATCAAACACTACTAGTTCATCAAGAAAAATAAAATTTTGAAAAATTTAATGCATGTGTATAAAAATCATACCAGTATGATGGGTAGCTCAAGATTAAGATGGGTCTTAATTTAGTTTTCTTGGATTCAAGCTTGATTTTGAAAAATCAATATGTTTGTGTGGTGTTTTTGGGCCGTGGGTTTCAAAGGAAGAGAGAGAGATGGTTTGAAAATTTTTTAATGAATAAAATGAGATGTGTGTGTTAGTGGATGCTATTTATATAGTGGGGTGAGGGTAGTTTTTTTTCAATTTTGCATAGATTTGGTCCAAAATGAAATTAAATAGTTGTAAGGGTATAAAATGTAAATATTAAATTTTGAAAATATTTACGGGACTCGGGTTTCGTAAAAATACTTTTTAAAAGTTAAAACGCTTCTTACATATAATAATATTACATCGACACGACTTAAAACGTAATTAAATCGGAAACGTCGAAAATATTAAATATCGAGACAATCGATAATAAAACGTAAATTTTTGGGCATCCGTCGGTATCGCGATCATTCGTAGTTCTCGTCATTCGTTAAAACGTAAAATACGAGAAATAAAAATAAATATAATAAAATCATTCATATGATAAATTGAGAATATAATATCGATACTTAATGTTTTTCTTGTCGGTTTCCATCTAAACGACATTCTTACGTTAAGTTTCAAACTATAACCTTCTCGGTTAGCCGATAATTTAAAATTCTCATTAAAGTAAACATGAATACGTAATAGTAGAGATTAAAATAACGACCTGAAATTGACGGATTGTCAAATTATCCCCACCAAATTGGGATCTTCGTCCCGAAGATCAACTTGCGTTCTTCCTCGATCGCTCGTTGAAATCAAAGAGTTAAACGTATTTTGGTCCTCTTCTTGAGTTCCATCACACATGACAATAGGAATTCGACTTTGCTTCGGTTGCCTAACTTCCTTATCGATAATATCAACAAGTACTTTGATGAAATGCAACTTACCGTCGATTCATACTTCATCAAGAGAGATAATAAGATCTTCGTCAGGAAGAAATTTCTTTAAGTTCGACATATGAAAGAGTATTGTGAATTCCTTGTAGCTCTCGAGGTAATTTAAGTTTTCATGCCACTGGACTTACACTCGATATCAGCTCGAATGGTCCAAACTAACGGGGACTTAACTTCCCACGTTTTCCAAAATACATAACACCTTTTCAGGGTGATAGCTTTGGCATAACTTTTCCACCTACCTCGAATTCCAAAGGTTTTCGCTTCACATTATCATAACTTCTATGTCTACTACGAGTGGTTCACAAACGATCCTTAATTAGCACAATCGATTTATTTATCAAAATAAAATGAGCAGAGTCAATCAACCAACATTGACAGAAATCGAGTCATATTCAGACTGAGTTTTCGAGAGCTTAACAATGAATCCATTGTAATTTGCTCCAACTTCACGAATGATAACGAATAACACAATTGTAATCACCTGAAGGCTAATTTACCTTATTTAATCCAGAATACATTGTAGGCTCTTACTATCGGTGGATACCGTACCTTAGTGCCATACAATTAATGTCTCAATAGACGAAGAGTAAAATCACCGCACCCAATTACAAGTCATGGGTTGTGCAGTTTCCTCTTTCTTCCTAAGTTTCCTACAAGCATATACAAATCAAACAGCTCTAAATCCTTCAAGAGATATATCACGATTAACAACAAAATCTTTACTTCTTTCGAGTAACGATAAGATCGGTGTGTTGCAGAGTTCTCTTTTCATGGTTTGAAAAGCTTTCTCTTCATCATTGCCACACATATACAGTTCAATCTTTTTAGTTAGCTTAGTTAATGGTTTTGATATCAAAGAGATTCCCTTAATAAACCTTCAGTAATAACCAGCCAAACCTAGAATTTGTCGTACTTTAGTTGGAATAGTTGGAACATTCAAATCATCGATGGCTTCAATTTTCGCAGAATCAACATGTATGCCACATTTGTCAATCACATGACCGAGAAGTTGCACAGAACAAAGCCAAAAATCACACGTTTAGAATTTTGGGTACATCTTTTCGTTCTTTAACAAGTTCAAGATAATCCCTAAGTGTTCGGCATGTTCTTTCTTGCTCGTAGAGCAGATGAGAATATCATCAAAGAAAACGATTACGAATTTATCAAGACACGGCTTACACATACAATTCATTAAGTCAATGAATTTAATAGGTGTACTGGTCAAACCAGAAGGCATAACCCTAAACTCATAATGATCATCACAAGTTCTAAACACCGTAATAGGAATATCTTCCTCGCGTATGCAAAGTTGATGATAAGCAAAACAAAGATCAATCTTGGGGAAAATACCAGAATCTTAGAGAAAACACGAGAGTTTGAAGTTGATCAAATAGATCATCAATTCTTGGATGCGGATAACAGTTCTTGACCGTTAGCCTATGCAGCTCTCGGTAATCGATACACATACGAAACGAATCATCTTTCTTCTTAGCGAATAGAATAAGAGTTCTACAACTAACGATCTCGGTCGAATGAAACCTCTATCAGATAGTTCTTAAAACTGCACAAATAATTACTTCAACTCAGAGGGTGCTAATAAATATGGCTCATGTGCCACAGTTGCAGCACCAGAAATCAGATCAATTAGGATTTCTATTTGCCTTGGAGGCGGAAGCCTTGGCAAATCTTCAGGAAACACTTCAGAATAGTCACAAATGACTAGAGTAATTCTACTTACTTCTCTTACGATTCCTAAGCCATGAATAATCCACAACCTTTTTCGATATACTTACGAGCTCTAATGCACGAAAAGAATTTTCAATTTGGAATTATTTTCCCCCTTCAGTGACCTTGTCAGCCTTGCCTTGAATTATGTGTCCCATGAGCTAATCAGCCATGCAGACAACTTAACAAATAGTAACTGGCTTAGAAGAAGTCACATCACCGCATATATTCCTGGTCAGCCGTAAAAAAATACTGCTTGACCTTGACGGTTCGGGTTCCATAATTCTTGGACAAAAAGGAGTCAACTTGTGGAAACACTTGATATATCTACCAATGTTAGTTCCCTTCAGTTTCAAGTTGTACAACACTTGCTCCATACTTTGGGAATGCTTCAAGGAAAAACTCCTCAGTTAGCCGTTTTCTCACCTTAGTCCATGGTGTCCCATAAGTAACGATACCTATGGAAGCAAGTCTGCCATTCCACCAAATTAATGCACGACCTTGGAGAGTAGCGATTTCAAACTGCACCTTATCCTCCTGATTAGGGTCACTGATTCGAAAGACTAACGCCAGCTTTTCAACAACTGACACAATCCTCCATCATCTTTAGTCCCCTTAAGAGTCTACGGTTTGCACTTGTTGGAAATACGTTTTTACGTATTTAGGAAGATTCGATCACTCCGACAATATATTAAGTTGTAGCTCGTAGTCTAGATATCTTTTAATTAACTAAACAAGGAAAAGCCCGGTCCATGCTTGTATGGCTGACCCAAATGTAAGCCCAAGCCCATCTTATGGGCTTGGTATATAAACCCTCTCCATTGATGGAGAGGGTGGTGATTTCATTTGAATAACACATAGTTCTCTTAAACTTTCTCTCTCTAGAAGTGTGAAATCCACCATCTTTCTATCTCTTTTTCTCTCTAAAACATAAGCATAGATTTACATATCCTACAAATGGTATCAAGAGCCATGGGATGATTGTTTAGTTCTTGTGTTTGTGTTCTTGATTCTCTCACCATTTTTGATCCTTTTTCACACGAACCAATTTTTTTTTGTGTTTTTATGGATTAATCTTGATATACTTCATCTTGTTACTTGTTATAGTGATTAGGTATTGTTATTTGGGTTAAAAACACAAAATTTTTTGGTTGTTTGATTCATATTTTGGCTTAGAATCTCGATTTGATTGTGTTTTTGTACTGTCCGAGAAAAGTGGTAAGTTGTATCCTTAGTACGATTACACGTTGCGATCCATAGTACGATCACTCGTTGCGATCCATAGTACGATCACTCACTGCGATAAGGAGTACGATCACTCACTGCGATCACCACTGCGATCACTTGTTGCGGTAAGGGAGTGCGATCAGGGTACGATCGTTGGGTACGATCAAGGAGTACGATCATTAGTGCGATCTGAATACGATCATAGTGAGTGCGATCACCAGTATGATCTGAGTACGATCGTTGGGTACGATCACTAGTACGATTCGAGTGCGATCTGAGTACGATCCAACATTTTTTCAAAAACGTGTTTTTGAAAATTTTTATCTTGGAATTTTTGGTTTATCGAGAACATAATTTAGGGGATTTTAACATTATTTCTCGGTTTTAACACACTATAACAAACACATTTACTTTCTTTCATTGACCGATCAAGTTTGTAAATCTTAACTTATAGAAATGGAGTACACATCTCTTACGGATAAGTCCATCCTCTCAGGTACGGATAATCGTCCACCAATGTTGGAGAAGTCTATGTACGAGGATTGGACTTCCCGAATGGAACTTTACATGTTGAACAAAGAGAATGGACATCTCATTTGGGCATCGGTGCTCAATGGACCATTAGACTATGGTACAGTGACGGAAGGTACGACTACTCGTCCTCGCGCAACGGGTGAGTTGACTGGAGATATGAAGATTCAAGACAAATGTGATAAGTATGATACAAACATCATTCTCCAAGCCCTTCCTCCAGATGTCTACAAACTCGTCAGCAAACATAAAGTTGCCAAATAGTTATGGGATAGAATTCGTGTTCTCATGCAAGGCACCTCGTTAACTAAACAAGAACGAGAGTGTAAGCTTTACGATACTTTTGATAAGTTTGCCTATGTGCCAGGGGAGACTCTCAATGATTACTATCTGAGATTTACCCTATTGTTGAATGAGCTTAATATCTATGGCATGGCAATTCCTACCTTTCAATTGAACACCAAGTATTTGAACACTCTTCCTCCAGAATGGAAAAAATACGTGACAGATGTTAAATTGGCTAAGGACTTGCATAACACCAATGTGGATCAACTTCAAGCTTTTCTTCAACAACACGAATGCCATGTGATCGAGGCTCGGTTGTCTACACCTCAAGTTCATGATCCACTTGCAATGTATGCTTCTCAATAACACATGGCTTATACTTATCAGCAACCATCATACTTGCAGCAGACACCACCACACAACTATCAGCAACCACAAAAACCATCTTATCCACCACTAATGATGCCATAACAAGCACTTCAACAAAGTGTTCATCAACAATCGTTTCCACAGCAACCACCATATCATACATCACCATCACAAGCCAACACTTCTCCAATGGGCTATACTCCTCAGCAAGGATATTTTCCAATAGAAGCACAACCAGCACAAGCTTTCTACTCTAAAGAACTTCCGCCAATCCAAGCACCGGTCTTTACTCCAAATGATACGCCAGCTGATGTACTAAACCATCTCACTGCCTACTTGTCAAAACTTGTTGCAACTAGAGGATTTCCACCAACAAACAATCAGCTCCGCACCTCTTCAAATCCTCGACAACAAGCTACTGTTCAAGATGGTCAAGTAACAGTGAAACCTATTCAGGGAAGGCAAAATTCATATGGACCTCCTACAAGGACTGGGAACAATCAAGCTGTGAATTCTCAAGCTAATGGAAATGGAAGCCCCATTGGTCCTAAAAAGGTTGTGACTTGCTACAATTGCCGAGGACAAGGTCATATGGCTAGGGAATGCACTCAACCGAAAAGGAGAAGGGATGATGAATGGTTTCGTGAGAAGATGTATTTGGTTGATGCTCAGTCTAAGGGGAATATTTTGGATTCAGAGGAGTTAGCATTTCTTGCAGACCCAGGGGCAGCAGATACTGAAGGCATTGCAGTCGTTTCTACCTCTAATGCAGCTTATCAAGCAGATGATCTTGATGCATATGATTCGGATTGTGATGACATTCACTCTGCCCAAGTTGCTCTCGTTGCTAATCTCTCTCACTACAATTCTGATGTCGTTAGTGAGGTACCAACCACATCTAATAATATTGATGATAACCAACATCAAGTTAGGCATGGAAATGACAACCTCGAACAGCATTCGGGAACTAGTAATTCAAATGATGTGGTATCCAATCCTACACATTTGAGTGAACCTCAACCAAATGCTACGACGGGTATGGAATCTTATGCTCAACATGATTTGGTCATGGTTCCTAAACATATTATTGATCAAATGCATATGGCTCTCAAACAATCCATAGATACGAATTCCACCCTGACTACTGAGCTTGCGTTGCATAAAGAAAAGGTCAAAACTTTTGAAATGGTCCCTCAAGCAGAGAAAATAACATGTTCTGAATTTGACCAATTTCGTTTTGAAAAGATTGAACACTTGAAAGAAATAGAATCATTAAAAGCTAATCTTTCCAATGAATTAAAAGCAAAAGTGTCGGTTGTCAATGATTTTCAGAAACTTAAAATGGATTTCGAAACTCTCGAGTCTAAAAAGTTTGAATCAGAAATTAATGCTACCAAACTTCTTAAATTCAAAGAACAACAGCTTTTAAAACAATACGCTTCCACAGAAAAGGTTCATCTTTTAACTAAATCATTTAAAGAACTCGAACTTAAGCGTCTTCAAGATTTACCACCTAATCCCGGTTATGCAAAACAAGCTCAGGAACATATTCCCGATCTTTATGATATGACCATAATTGGAAAATCGAAAGAAGCACCTTTTGTTCGTAGTACTGAGGAGACACAGTCACTTGCGGATGAAACTCATTCTAAAATGCTTTCAAAATTCCATACAATTGATTATGATCGACATAACAAAGATCAATTTTCGAAAAAGACACGCATTCGTTTACAAAAGGAATTAGTAGAATTGACAGTTCTTGTGCCCCAAAATTTGTCAAATGAAAACCTTCCTAGTACGTCTACTACACTTGTCAAAACAGATTTAACACAGTTAATTCCACCGGTAAGCAAGGCGTCCGTTAACTTAAATGCGGTTCACCAACACTTAGCCGATTTTGACAAGGTCATTTTAGAACGTACGACGGCTTCGGCCATAACGGAAGGTGAATGGAATTTTGAGCACACGAGAGCTGCGTTTCAAGACGAAATTGTTTCGTTTGTAAAAAATGTTAAAGCTTGTCTTAGTAATCTTGATCAAGATTTGCTTTTGGAAATAGAAGAAGTTAGACGTGTTTTCAATGAAATGGAAGATGCTTATGAAAACAGTTTACTTGAAATAGAACGGGTTTCACGCCAAAATGATCAGCTTTTGAAGCAAGTGATGTCTCATGATATAGTTTCCGTCTGTGTGAATAAAAGTGTTGATGATGATTCTATTGTGCATAATGTTGAATCTGTGGATAATGTGGTAGATAGTACTTGTCACGAATCTGACGCTGTATTTTTAAAGCTTCAAGATTCATATCCTTCGCTTTCAAAACGTTTTGATGAGATTCAAACACATTGTATTTCTCTTGAATGCAAGCAACAATTTATTCAAGAAATCTTTGAAACGTCATTCGAAGGTGTTAATATCGATGATGCAAACTTTGAAAAGAATTTTCAATTGAATTTACAATAAAAACAGCGTCAGCCAAGTGACAAAGTTGCTACATCTTTGTCGATATACATAGAGAAATCTAAGGAGCTTAACTGTGTGAACGTACTTGAGGCCACTGAGAATTTTAAACTTGATCTAGATAATCGAGTTTCCAAGATTTTGTCCAAAGTTGATAACTTAAAACAGAAAAATACACGACTCTTTGATTCAGTAAAGCCCGCATGTGCTAATACCACTGCACAGAATCAATCTTTGATTGAACAATTGAATCGAAAGTCGGTGGAAATATCTGATTTGAGGGAACAAATTTGTGATAAAAATCTGGTCTTGGCTGAGTTAAAGGAAACACTTTGTACTTTAAAAGGTAAGAATGTTGTGGATAACGCAGCCACTGTCTCAGCATCTTCCTCTAGTGCAATCAAAAGGAACCTTATAGCCGTCACATCATTTAATAAGGGCTCTAGGACTAAACCATCTCAAACCTTGGTCAGTAAAGATAAGGCGGAATCAAAACCAGCTTCTAATATTCCCGTGTTGCCTTCTACAGGAGTAAGCACCACTACTATGGCTCAAAGATCTAAGCTTAAGAGAAACAAGAAGAATGATAGGATCTTGCCCCCATCTAGTAGTCAAGTGAAGAAGAAAGTAGAAGCCCATCCTATGAATGTTATTTCTGTTTTGAATAAAAATAATCATGTAGCTAAACTTAAAGGCTCTGCGGTTGTGCAGTGTTCTAAGCCTACTGTGAATTCTAATTTGAAATGTTGGAATTGCAATGAATATATGTTTTCTAGTCGTCATGATTCTTGCCTCATTGACCATGTGAATGAGATGTATGCCCGGAAAAATGGATTAGAATGGAAACCGACTGGGAAAGTGTTAACCCAAGTTGGTTGGATGTGGCGCCCCACTGGTAGAACTTTCACAATAGTAGGAAATACGTGCCCTTTAACTAGGATCACTCTCACTGAAGTGAAGAAAGCGTGCCCTTTAACTAGGAGTACCAAGGCTACCAAAACACAAGCGTGCCCTTTAACTAGGAACACTGACACTACTGTAGGAACCAAGTGCCCTTTAAATAGGTCTACTCCCACTGTAGTGCCCGCGAATAATCCAAAACCTAAGAAAGTTGGAACAGTAAAACCTGTTAGTGCTAAGACTCACATTAGAAAACGCAGGAAATCTAAGGGTCACAAAAATGTTAGCAGTTCTGATAATATTTTATCTGTATCTGCTAACACTCCGGAACCAATAGTTTCCAATGCATTGTCTACTGTTGTTATTGAAAACAGGTGGTCCAAATTGTTCTCTGGTATTTGGACTCTGGTTGCTCCAAGAATATGACTGGAGATCGCTCTCAGCTCAGAAATTTCGTCAGCAAGTTCCTTGGTATGGTTCGATTTGGAAATGATCATATTGCAAAGATAATGGGTTACGGTGAATATCATATTGGGAATGTTATAATTTCAAGAGTGTATTACGTGGAAGGTCTTGGTCACAACTTATTTTCTGTGGGACAATTTTGTGATGCAAACCTAGAAGTTGCTTTTCGAGAGCATACCTGCTTCATTCGTAATTTGGAAGGGGTTGATTTATTGAAAGGTACTCGAGGGAATAATTTTTATACTTTGTCTCTACAAGACATGATGACCGCTTCTCCCGTATGTCTTCTCTCCAAAGCATCAAAGACTAAGTCATGGTTATGGCATCGACGGTTATCTCATCTTAACTTTGACGCTATTAATCACTTGGCGAAAAACGAACTTGTTCGTGGTCTTCCTAAACTATCATTTCACAAGGATCATTTGTGTTCCGCGTGTACAATGGGGAAAAGCACTAAGAAATCATACAAACCCAAGACGGAAGACACCAACCAAGAGAAACTTTATTTGTTGCATATGGATCTTTGTGGACCTATGCGTGTTGAAAGTCTTAGTGGAAAAAAGTACATCCTCGTCATTGTCGATGATTACTCTCGGTTTACATGGGTGAAATTTCTTAAAGCAAAAAATGAGGCACCTAAATTCATCATCGGATTTCTCAAGATGATTCAAGTGCGTCTCAACACTACTGTCCGACGAATTTGTACAGATAATGGAACCGAATTTGTGAATCAAATTTTGCGTGATTATTATGAAGAAGTTGGCATTTCTCATGAAACATCCGTTGCTCGCACTCCACAACAAAACGGTGTCGTTGAAAGGAGAAATCACATACTTATGGAAGCTTCTCGAACGATGTTAATTTACGCAAAGGCTCCATTGTTTTTATGGGCAGAAGCAGTATCTACAACAGTGTACATCCAAAACCGGTCACTAATTCGTAAACGCCATGGTAAAACACCTTATGAGCTTCTCCATGGAAAAGTACCAGATTTATCATATCTTCATGTATTTGGTTCTCTTTGCTATCCAAATAATGATGGTGACAATTTGGGAAAACTTCAACCAAAGGCTGATATTGGTATTTTCATTGGTTACGTACCCGCAAAGAAGGCATACCGAATCTACAACCTTAACTCTCGCAAGATCCTCGAAACTATGAATGTTGATTTTGATGAGCTGACAGCAATGACTTCTGAGCAAAGCAGCTCTGAATCCGCACTTCATGAAATGGGACCCAGTAACATTAGTTCTGGTCTTGTCCCAAAAAACCCTACTTCATCATCATTTACACACCTTCTAGGACTGAATGGGATACGTTGTTTCAACCGTTCTTTGATGAATTCTTTACTCCTCCAAGTACTGTTTCTCCAGAACCTGAGGTAATAGCTCCGGTAACCGAAGTTGTCGCTCCAGCACCCGAAGCACAATCAGATACGTCTGCACCTACAATTGGTCAAGATATACCATCATCTAGTAATTCTCAACCAACACCCGAATCAATTACCCATGTCATGCCTATTGATGATGAAGAGGATGATGATGATCACGATTTGGAATTCGCTCAAATGCGTGAACTTCCATTCTTTGGTGTACCAATTCCCGACCCTAATCAAGCCGGGTCGTCCACCTCAGAGGAAGCTCCTTCTACAGTTTACTCCAATCCACGGATTCGTGAACATGACAGCAAGTGGACAAAGGATCATCCTATAGATTCTATTATTGGTGACCCTAATCATCCGGTATCCACACGAAGTCAGTTAGAAGAAAGTGCAATGTTTTGTCACTTTGATGTTTTTCTCACTGAAGTTGAACCTAAGACATGGCAACAAGCTTTTACTCAATCATGTTGGATAGAAGCTATACAAGAAGAACTTAATGAATTTCTACGTCTTGAAGTATGGGAACTTGTCCCATGCCCGGATCAAGTGCAATAACTCACTTTGAAATGGGTTTACAAGGTGAAACTAGATGAGTTAGGCGGAATATTGAAGAACAAAGCTCGACTAGTAGCTCGTGGATACAAGCAATTATTGGGCATCAACTTTATGGAATCCTTTGCACCTGTTTCCCGTTTGGAAGCTATTCGGCTATTCCTCGCTTATGTAGCCCATATGAATATGATCGTCTATCAGATGGATGTGAAGACGGCATTTCTTAATGGTGAACTCAAGGAAGAGGTCTATGTTCAACAACCGGATGGTTTTGTGAATCCTAATTATCCTAATCATGTGTACAAGCTTAAAAAGGCTCTCTATGGGTTGAAGCAAGCTCCACGCGCATGGTATGATCTATTATCACAATTCCTCATTACGTAAGGCTTCACAAAAGGAAAGGTGGATCCCACGCTGTTCATTCAGAAACGAGGTAAAGATATGATTATGGTACAAATATATGTTGATGATATTATATTTGCAGCCTCTACCCAAACCTTATCCGACGAGTTTGGGACACTCATGTCTTCCAAGTTTAAGATGTGAATGATGGGCAAGGTATCATTCTTCTTAGGTCTTCAGATATCTCAAAGTCCCAGAGGCACCTTTATCAATCAATCCAATTATGCCCTTGAATCGCTTAAGAAATATAAGATGGAATCTTGCGACCCCGTGGATACTCTAATGGTGGAACGAACTAAGCTTGATGCAGATCCACATGGAGTTGCCGTTGATCCCACACTGTATCGTGGAATGATCGGCACTCTTCTGTATATCACAGCTAGTCGACCTGATCTCCAGTTTGCTATATGTATGTGTGCTCGGTATCAAACTCGACCTACTGAGTTACACTTGGCTACTGTGAAACGGATCTTTCGATATCTTAAAGGAACCATTAATTGGGGACTTTGGTATTCGAAGGACTCTTCGATTGCACTAATGACATATGCAGATGCGGATCACGCGGGTTGTCAAGATACAAGGCGTAACACGAGTGGAACTTTGCAACTACTAGGAGATCGACTAATCAGTTGGGCATCGAAAAGGCATAAAAGTGCTGCAATTTCAAGTACGGAAGCAGAATACATAGCTATGTCCGGTTGCTGTGCTCAAATTCTTTGGATGAGATCGCAATTAACCGACTATGGTCTAGGTTTCAATAAGATTCCGATGTATTGCGACAACAAGAGTGCAATTGCCTTATGCTGCAACAACGTTCAATTCTCCCGGTCAAAGCATATTGACATTCACTACCATTTCATCAAGGAGCAAGTGGAAAATGGAGTAATCGAGCTTTACTTTGTCCGATCTGAGTATCAATTGGCGGATATTTTCACGAAGGCTTTATATCGCGCTCGAATTGAATTTTTGGCCGACAAGCTAGGAATGAGAACCTTCTCGCGTGAGACTCTTAAGGAATTGGCAGATGAAGCGAAAGAATAGTGATGGTAAACTATTCTCCGTATCCTTGGTGATCATCTGTATATATTGTTTATATTTTTATCTACAAAAGCAAAATACAAAAATATAAAACCATATAAAAACCATAAAAATTGAAAAATCTAGAAAAATCCAAAAATATTTTTACTTTATTTTTCAAAGGCATGTCTTTTGGTACGATAATATTTATGACATTATAAATGTCGATTAATATTGACACGGCGCCATAAATAGAGTTCGTACAAAAGTTGCAAATATTTCATAAAACATGCCTAAATGGCTTGTAGTTATTTCTGACTGCAACCCGGTTTTCATATTAAAGTCAAGTATTTCTTATGAAAGCTTTGGCTCACAACGGGAATTAATTTTCTCGGGCAAGGTTTACTTTAAAACCTTGTAAGGGATCAAGTTTACTTTATAACTCGGTGTCACGCAAATCTATGTACGTTTCAGTGCATTTATTTGTTAAAACAAGAGAAGTCTTGTTCTTATGAAGCTATCATCTCTACAACCATAGCAATCTACAATTGGTATCTATATACTCGACGATGCGACTACTCAACCGACGACTACAGCTCATTCAGTAGAACACGGGTCAACAATTGAGGGGGAGAAATTGTCAAGCATTCAGAATCTTCGATACCGAACGTGCCAAGCTCACTAACTGGTGTCAAGACAACAAAACCAATCGTACACGTGGTGGCAAGAGATGACTTCAGACGTGACGAGGCGACCAACATATGCTGACAAGAACCATTTGATCTTATCATATGATGTTCTCAATCAGGTCCAACCATGTCAATTTTCTAATATGGTGAATATGTGATCATGTTACAAATCGGTATCATATCTCATAAGTTTGATATCATGAAGATAAAATGGACTTGCATTTTTCTTCCCAAAACCTTTGTAAAACTTCATTAAATCAATTGATATTAAAAACATCGATTGGGTTAATATTTTTAATATGGGGGATAAAATGTGATTTAATATGCGATATTATCACAAATAGTTTAACTTAATGTGTTGGCTCATCCCGACATATGCGAAATGTTTTCGAATATCGTAGCATATGTTAAGGGGTAGCAAAATGGATTTGCTACATCAAAATGGATTTCATGGTGACATATACTTACCCAAAACCCATTTATCTCACGACGATGAAGATTGTGGTGACATAAGGATGGTAGGATAGGTTAAGTCCTATGATTCTTCCAAAACCGGAGGAATCTTCCCAAGGACATTCCATAGCTATAAATAGTCGTCCTTAGGAAAGTTGGAGAAAGATTGTGAACGTAGCTGAATGCCGACCAAGTACTTAAGTTAGAACTGGAACAATCACAACAAGGTGCTAGTTATGATGTATTGGTAAGCATTGAAGGGGTTGAAGAATGAAAAAGAATTGTAAAGATAAAGGGTGTAAAGAAAGAAGCCCTCCTTACAACTTTAGGTAGAAACCGGGTCAATACATATGCTATTGAGATCATTTTTAATGATGCTTGATATTGAAGATAAGACATCATGGACCCAGTGATGCAATGCACAACCCATCCCAGCTAACTCAGATATCTCTCAAAAGGTATTTGTTTTAATCACACGGAGACAACACGTTATCTATTGATTTATTCACTCCAAATAAATTGGTATTGAAATGGTGGCACTCCTCTCTAGCCTCCGATCACTAAAATCCAAAATGCATGATCGAGTCTAGAGCCATTTGAGATCATCAAATATCTCATTAGGACACACTTCCATATTTCCTTGCTTCTTCACACACTGTGAAAAGTAAGAAAGATTTTAAGAGTCCTACGCAAAATCTTCATGATCTTGCCTGAACATCCGAGTAATACGAAAGTATTTACAATGAAGATGGAAATCCTTCTTGAGCGAACATTAAAAAGCTCATGGTAGGTGACTTGTGCGATTCTTTATGAATCAAACTTGTGATAACTGGAAAGCAACAGTGGTTTAATTCTTAACTGAATTTAAACACGTTCCAAGCCTCTACGCAATATCTTAGTGATCTTGCCAGAACACTCAGAGTGATACCTTAGTGTTCACGGTGATGAGTGGAAATCCTTCTAGTGTTAACCTCAAACAGCACTTGGTAGGTAACTTGTAAGATTCAATATGAATCAAGCTCGTGACAACTGGAAAGCAACGATGGTGTGATTCTTTAATGAATCAAACTTGTTCCAGGAATCAGAATTGACGGCTTCAATCATGCCGATAGTTTTATCCAAATGATTCACTCTTTACGTTCGCAGTCAGCTTTGGACGGTCGAGTAAAGAGAACGGGTTTACCTGCGAAATCTTGTCAAGGAGATTTTTAATTAAATCTACCTGCCACAAGTACGATATTTTATATTGTCCAACGGTCTTCACCGACCGGAGGTAAAATGCTACCGAATTAGAATGAAATGTTCAAAGCCATTTCGTTCGTGTCTACTTATGTTGCGGCATTTGAAGATGGTGGCGTTGCGGGATCCAAGAAGAAGTCGTCCCCGCATGCTTATACTTTATTTACTTAATATCTCATCTAATTCAAGAAAGCCTATAAGTTAAGTCTTCCGCTGTATTGAACTCTGAAGCTTTCAAGAATTACAAAGGTATAAGTATGTGGGACGTGAGGTCACGAAGAGGCGAAGATCACAAGTGATGGATGCACAAGATCAAGGCAAGAGATTAATGCTCAAGATTGATATCAAAGATCACATCAGCATGTTCACCAGAAAAGAAAAAGAAAAGAAAGACGAAGACTACGAGCTCAAGACAAGCATAGTATGCTAGGTTTAATTTATTATTGTAACTTGGGTAACGCCCTTGTTTGGAGTGACCTCCCTTAGGGGGAGATTGTTGGAAATACGTTTTTACGTATTTAGGAAGATTCGGTCACTCCGACAATATATTAAGTTGTAGCTCGTAGTCTAGATATCTTTTAATTAACTAAACAAGGAAAAGCCCGGTCCATGCTTGTATGGCCGGCCCAAATGTAAGCCCAAGCCCATCTTATGGGCTTGGTATATAAACCTTCTCCATTGATGGAGAGGGTGGTGATTTCATTTGAATAACACATAGTTCTCTTAAACTTTCTCTCTCTAGAAGTGTGAAATCCACCATCTTTCTATCTCTTTCTCTCTCTAAAACATAAGCATAGATTTACATATCCTACAACACTTAATGAAAGAAGTGTAGTTATAGCCTCTAACTTCGGGCACATTTGTTTCATCAGTACCACGAACATTATCGGCTCCAGCTTCAGCTCCACTGGTTCCAGATCCATCAGTTTTAGCTTCAGCTCCAGTTCCAGATCCATCATTCATGTTGGCCATGAATTCAACAAAGATACAACAACTTATTCACTAATAACTTGGCGCATTCGTGCTTCAGTCATAGCTTTCATTGACTGCATGAGTCTTGTGAACGCAAATCAAATCATAATGAGTATTCATTCAATAATTGCGTTATACGACAGGAATTTAAATAAGAAAGACAAAGACATATAATAGAACGATGTAGAATTTGGAATCAAAAGATAGTCATTCCATTGATCACAAACTAGTACAAGTCGTATTGTCAAACATTATAGATAATCATCGTCTAATGCCATACAACTTAAAAGACTAGTCCTACTAATTGTTGTCACAATTTAGTTAGGGATTAATGAGAAGATACTACAATTGATAAACTAATCTACTAAGAGTTACTAGGTAATTCACATGGCTAAGAAAGCTCCTCGGTCTCACAAGAAGAAGATTTCTTCAATGTCTTTCAGAGACGCTTGATATCCTCCTCAATTGGTGGTTTTGGAACAATCTCAATACAACCATTTCACGATCAAGGAATTAAGGAACAAAATCAAAGAATGAATCGAGCAAACGAATTATAATTTAATAAGAGTTTAATCACGCAGATGCTATATGCTTAAGCCCACACCTTTATGAATCATTATTCCATGGATTTATCAAGTCCTTCCAAATAAGATTCAGAAATTTGTAGTTCAACAATTTATAATTTCCTTGTTCAAATAAATGGCCAATTTATTTCAACGATTATAAATCACTTTATTCAAGCATCGCCAGCTCAACGCGAAAGATTAAGATCGAAACAAATGAGAAACTGATTTAACAGAAAATGATCAGTGATATGATATGGAATCCTGATTGGCATGTGAATACCATACAAATCAATCTCAGTTCCTAACAATCAACAGTACCATCTCGGACAAACTTGTTTTTATCAAAACAGTATAATGTCAAAGATTAATGAAAATGCAGATTAAATTTGCTAAACGAAATGAGCGAATCGATAAATCAAGAATAAGAACCAAGGAAATCAAAATCATCGTAATCAGAAGAATATCAGCAAGAGTATTAACCATTTCGTTGGGATCATGTCTATCCACAACTTAGTTAATCTCGAGAATAACAGGATTCATTTCAGGAATAGCTTCGGCGCTAGCATAAAAATGACTAGGGTGGCTTCGTGACAATCGACGTCGTATAAATATCTCGTATAAATATAAAATTATCATTTATAATTAAATAAATGAAAACATACCTTGTAATTTACAAGTTCAAATAATCGATAAGGATTACAACATATGTATAATCCCATGTATATATATATATATATATATATATATATATATATATATATATATATATATATATTTAAATACTATCATTCTCGTCCATTGGCAACTCGTAGGTTTCGCTTGCAACAGTTATAGTTAAAAGATTTCAAAAATTCATTTTTGGAAAAATCTTTTCGTTCTCTATAACTTGAGCTCTGATGCCAATCTGTAACACCCCCAAATTCGATCATAACAGCGGAAGGGTCATGGGGTGTTACTATCATGGTTCAATCTCATAATCATAGAAAACGGCTCAAAACGAGACGTTTTAATAAACACCCATTCATTTTCATTCAATAAAAGTACAATTTCATACACGGTCCCAGATAACTTCAAGTTTACAAAAGCTAGTAACTGGTAAAAATTATTTGAATGGATATAATTTATAAAAGCGGGCCAAAACATTTCAATAAGCAAGCTTCACGAAACCGCCTTCCTCGAGTGCCTTCCCAATGGACCTGAGATAAAACATGTTAAAAAGTCAGCAAAATTTGCCGAGTGAATCTGTAGAGTTTAATTTAATTAAAGAGAACACAAGTATTCAAAATAACCTTCCATGGTTAATAATTTACCGAAATACCATTATGTTGCACGGACATAATTATCGGTTTCATTACATAAGCCTCGTGACATTGAACGTTAACATATATTATTTCAGCCCAACACACCTAGCCAAGTGCGTATATTTCTCTTATACAATGCATCCGATGTTTCATTACTAGTGCATCACAACACCACGCGATAGCTAGTCGCGACCGGACTGGGCGTCACCCCGACAGATCTATCCGTAGCATTAGCGTTATCTCGATTAACAATTCACGATTCATGGGTCTTTTAAGGCTAAAACTAACTTATGCAATAAATTTCATCTAAGCATACAATCATGTTCCTTGTGTTCAATTTAAAAACAAAGAGGGTTTACCAAAACTACTCGTTGTACCCTTCATTTATAATAATTACTTTTCCAATAATAAGGGTTTCCACAACTTCTCGTTGCACCCATACTTTTCCAATAAGTAGAGTTTCCACAACTTATCGTTGTACCCTTTTATTTTAATAAAACAAGCATGTTATCCCCCTCGCGGGTTTATAAAACAAGTAAACATGTTAAAAGCGAGGCTATAGACTCACCTTAGCCAATAGTGGTAATGAGACGATCGCCGACGATTAGTGATGCCCGTTTAAACACGAAAATTGCAACCTACCAAATAAGGCGCGTTCGTTAAAAATTGACTTAAGTATAAATCATACTTAAATAATATAAAAATCAAAATTACAAAACCAAGACAATCCCGAAAAATTTATTAATACAAGTGTTATTACTATATCCTTTTATTCAACACTATTCTTTTAAACACTTGCACTCTCGATATTGACCCGTCTTAAGACGCCAAGTCAACGCAAGTCAAATTCTAATTTTACTTCCCTCGGACCAGTAGCTAAGTCATTTACATAATGACTTAACACTTGAGTAAGTCACCATGTCCAATAGTGAATACTCAAACTCACGCCACACGAGCATTAGACTACGTGTCCAAAATACCAATCAGCATGTACACTCCGAATGCACACACCAATCTACCCTATCTAGACTTGTCCGATTTCGACGAAACTGGGTCACAAACTCACTTATTATATGAATAAGACTCAGTTTAAGTTTCATTCAAAAATATTACTCCTAAGACCTTCTGCCCGACACATCTTCGTGTTGTAAAAACCGGACAGATTTACGCCTTGGACTCGTAAAACCATACGTATCTAAACAACTCCATTTATAAAACCGACACTCGGGTTTGAAAATAGACTCATGACCTGAGGTTTAGTAACTTAAATCAGTCCTTGAAAAGTTTTAAAACTCATTCTATAGTCCTCGAGATTCGATCCAAATATCGACAACAATTTTCGGATTGTGCCGATACTCGTCTCCCGGTACACAAATACTAAAACTAGCATAACTTTTCGCTCTTAATGAGTTAGAAGCTCATTCAAGCGGCAAAACGAGCGTCTTGAAGATTACTACAACAATATCAAATGATATAAGCCTATCTCAGAACTTAAACCCACGAAATAAGCTGTTGTAAGCTGCTGTCCCGAAAATACATTTTAGAAATCATGTCAAATCAACATTTTGACCCATTTTCACCACTTCTATACTCTTAATAACAACCTACAATCATTCTGATCCAACTCTTTCATTCCTAATTCACTTGTATGTACAAATCAAAGAAAACTCAATTCAAAAATCAAACATGCAACCAATTAAAACTTGAATATAATAATATTAACACTTATATACAACATAAAAATGGATCAAACACTACTAGTTCATCAAGAAAAATAAAATTTTGAAAAAGTTAATGCATGTGTATAAAAATCATACCAATATGATGGGTAGCTCAAGATTAAGATGGGTCTTAATTTAGTTTTCTTAGATTCAAGCTTGATTTTGAAAAATCAATGTGTTTGTGTGGTGTTTTTGGGCCGTGGGTTTCAAAGGAAGAGAGAGAGGTGGTTTGAAAATTTTTAATGAATAAATTGAGATGTGTGTGTTAGTGGAGGCTATTTATATAGTGGGGTGAGGGTAGTTTTTGCCAATTCTGCATAGATTTGGTCCAAAATGAAATTAAATAGTTGTAAGGGTATAAAATGTAAATATTAAATTTTGAAAATATTTACGGGACTCGGGTTCGTAAAAATACTTTTTAAAAGTTAAAACGCTTCTTAAATATAATAATATTACATCGACACGACTTAAAACGTAATTAAATCGGAAACGTCGAAAATATTAAATATCGAGACAATCGATAATAAAACGTAAATTTTTGGGCATCCATCGGTATCGCGATCATTCGTAGTTCTCGTCATTCGTTAAAACGTAAAATACGAGAAATAAAAATAAATATAATATAATCATTCATATGATAAATTGAGAATATAATATCGATACTTAATGTTTTTCTTGTCGGTTTTCATCTAAACGACATTCTTACTAAAAGTTTCAAACTATAACCTTCTCGGTTAGCCGATAATTTAAAATTCTCATTGAAGTAAACATGAATACGTAATAGTAGAGATTAAAATAACGACCTGAAATTGACGGATTGTCACAGGAAAGGAATGCAAAGAGATCTTTATCCGAATCGCACTATACATCCGATTGAGCAGTAAAAGAGACTGCTGCTGTGGATGAATAGGAAGAGAATGTAAAGAGATCTTTATCTAGATCGCACTATACATCCGATTGAGCAGTAAAGGAGACTGCTGCTATGAATGGATAGGAAAGGAATGCAAAGAGATCTTTATCCGAATCGTACTATACATCCGATTGAGCAGTAAGAGAGACTGCTGCTGTGGATGAATAGGAAGGGATTGTAAAGAGATCTTTATCTGAACCGCACTATTCATCCGATTGAGTAGTAACGGAGACTGCTGCTGTGGATGAATAAGAAGGGAATGTAAAGAGATCTTTATCTGAATCTTACTATACATCCGATTGAGTAGTAAAGGAGACTGCTGCTGTGGATGAATAAGGAGGGAATGCAAAGAGATCTCTATCTGGATCACACTATATATACGATTGAGCAGTGAAGGAGACTACTGTGGTGGATGGATAGACGCGGGCTTCTTAATGGGTGTTGTAGTCATACCTTTCCCGGATCTAAGAGAGGACCATTGGCGTTGTGGATTTGGTTAGGAGGAAAAATCCATTGCAAATGGTTTCTGATATGAGGAGGACACGTCAGCATGTTTTATACGTCGGGGAAGCTGGGGATGTACTATATCTGAATCCTTTTCACGGGTGAGATACGGGTTATATCTCCACACTCGATGATGAAAATTGGGGGTTGAAGGTAAAACAAAACATTTTAACTATAACCCCTCCTATATCAGCAACTTTAAGAAAAGACCTATAATTATACCTCAAGCTTGTGGGATACAAACATTAGTTAATAGTACTAAAGTTTCTACCCAACAGAGATTTTAAGATTATTATTGATGGCGATTGGGTAAGAAGTTGCAAAGAATCTGCTTCATTCGCCGCGGTGCTGAGCGAGAGGGACGTAGAAAAGAAGTACCTCAAATGGTGGAAATAAAAGAGGATACCAAGAATAAAGAAGTGTGCGCCTTGCAGGGTGCTGTAACAAGGGTCATGCATTCACTATTACTGGTTCAAAATTTGTACAAATTCTAACTTCTAATGAGAGGAAATCACATCTCCTAGAGCCTAGTGGGTGATGGTATTGTCAAACTAATTGGACCCGCAGAGGAAAGAGGAATGTCCAAAAACACGGGTCGTTCAACATCTCTTTACGAGGGATGTCAGACATAGCCCTTCAAAGTACACCCATTGTGAGTTGGATGTGCCTTTCAGGTTTAGGGTTGCATGAGTGGCGAATATAACCCTGCAAAATACACTCATTGTGAGTTAGATGTGTCTTTCAGGTTTAGGCAGGGGAGAAACAGGATAGGGAAATGGAGTATTCCCGGACCAAGTACTCTATGGCCTGTTGGTGCTAGAGATGACACTAAATCTAGTGTTAACTATATCGTGGTTTTGGCTCCCCAATATAATCAAGGTTTCATCTCCCCAAGGTACACAAACCCATTTTTGGTCATATAGGATAATTGCGTGATACTTGCTAGTCTATTCATGCCAATGACGACATCATAGCTATCAAGACTTTCTAGGATCTGATTGATGTAAAACGACGATTTGGAAAGTTTTAAGGAACAACCTCGAATGATGGTGTTTAACTATCATAACTTTTCCGTCGACTATTCCACAATATAATAGGATTCTAGAACTATCAGAGGGATTTCCGATACCTTACTAAATTTAGCAATTGCAATGCTTTGGTCTACTCATGTATCGAACAAGATAGATGCATATCATTGGTTTAGTAAGAACGTACCAGGTATGATGTTGGAGCCTGGATTAGTTTGAGCATTGCCGGCCATGTACACTTGCGAGGAAGTTCCCTTGTTGTCCTTCTTCTGGTTAGCCAACTTGGGACAATCGGGTCTCACATGCCCAGGGGTTCCACACTCGTAACATACCACAACTTTCTTTGGTCCACTATTGCTCCCACCAGTGGGGTTTCGGTTTCCCCGCTGCCCACTTCCACTTCCACGTGTGTTGGACTTGCCCTTGTTGCTGTTCCTGGGATTGGTATTGGGTCGATGATAGGTGTGTAAACACCCATCCTTTTTACCACTTAATTACAATAATAACCGAGCCAAAACGTGTATTTTATGTCTTTTATGTCAGAATTATGCGTGGTTTGTGTTTTTGTTGTGATTTAGGACGAAAAGATGAAAAGTGGGGAAAACACGGGCATTTACGGGCTTTTATTGAAGAAAAAGATGAAAGACGAAGTCAAGAAGTCAAGAGTGCAAAAAGAACGGAAGTCCAAGACCAATTCTGAAGATTTATCGAAGAAAAAGTCAAAAGACGGAAGTTTACTAAAAGCCGGAGAACTCAAGTCTTATTTATTGAAGAATTAAAAGACGAGTCCAAAGAAATCACGAGCCAAAAGTCATTAAAGTCCAAGATTAAAGAAGATTAAAGGCTTAAGGACCTAATGGTGCAATTAAGAGGAAATGAAGGAGGGGAGGAAGCTTCCTAATCCTCCCCTATATATAGATCATTAAGTTTATCATTTCATTTTGTTGGCTAGAGTGACACTAGTTCTTCCACCTTTTATTTACTTGCTCTTTAAATACATGTCAATTTAAATACTTGTCTTGCACTTTTAATACCTTTAATTTCCAAGTAAGTGTTCTTTAATTTTCTTATTTTTACATCTCTCATTCTACCTTTCTTTCTTGCTTGATCTTGTTGTTTACATGCTTATTGTCTTGCTTATTTGATTAAAGATTATGTTTTTATCCTTTTGATCGTTTTGGATCATTGATTTTTATAGCTTATTGTGTTTATCTTTAAGTTTATAAAGTTTTTATAAAAATTATTTTTATTTAAAAGTTTGTTTTTCGTAAACCTTTTCCCTTTCGTGTTTTAAAAGTCCTTAAATTTCAGCTTATTAGCTTTTTCTTATACTGTTTGGTTTAGGATTTTAGACTTGTGCTTATTTGATAAATAGCTTATTAGTTTAGCTTATTTTACATTCCTTTATCCGTATTCCGATTTGTACAATCGGAAAAGGGTTATACATTCCGACCAGCACTCCACTGCTTGGTCAGAAAAGGGTTTGCAATATTCCGATTGGGAAGTTTTGACATTCCGATCAGGTAAGTTGCTATTCCGATCAGGGATTTGGTTTGGTTATTCCGATCAGAAAAAGTGACAGCTTTCCGATTTGAGTTCTAATAACATTCCGACGAGGAGGATTCCGATATCCCTTTTTCCACTTTCCGATTGTAGTATTCCGATCAAGGTAAGTTCATACTCCGATTGGGAGGTAAGTTTGATATTCCGATTGGGAGAGGTGACATTATTCCGATTAGGGGTTCCGATCTACTTTCCGATAGGGAGATTTGTGTTCATTCCGATCATAGTCTGATCGGAATATATATTCCAATTGGATTAATTTTTCACTTATTTTGTCTTGTTTAATTCTTAAGTTATCATTTTTATTCTTTGTCTAACTTTAATTCTCGTCACGCTTTAATTTTAAGTCATTTAATTATTTAAATTTTCAAAGTTTTAAATATTGCACCCTTCCTTTTAATTAGACTTAGATTTATTTTAAACGTCATTTAACTTTAACGCCTTTTACTTTAACATCATTTACATTTAAGTCTTTGCACATTTTATTTTAAAACAACCAAAAATATTTGTTTCACCAAATTCAACTGAGTCGTACTTTAAGCCGGAAATCAATTCGTTAAGATATCGAGAACAAGAATTTTAATTTTTATACGGGGTGTCAAAAGCTTCGTTTCAAATGGCGCCGCTGCCGGCTCTTTTCGTAAAGATTAACGGTTTTCTGTGAGAGACGCGTTGCTTTTTGGGATCCGTTCACTTGTGAGCGTTATTTTCTTGCTCAAAAAATTCAAAAAACCATAAAAATTAAAAATTTCAAAAATCCAAAAAGATTTTATCTTTATTGTGTATATATATTGTCTTTGTGTTTGGTTTCTTTTTCTTTTGCATTTTCAAGTGTATGCGTACTAGATCTTCTAATTATCAAGAGCCCTAGACTCACGAAGATTTAAGTATGTCAGGTGTTAACAACAACAATAATCCACCGCACCTCAACAACAACAACAATGTTCTTCCACAGCCCGATCTTCGGACAATGGAGGAGCTTTGTCAACCTACCATGTTTGGACGAGGAGGACCGATTGCGCCGATGCAAATCAACGCTCCTGAGTTTTCGTTGAAGCACCACATGATTCAGCAAGTGCAAACTAACCCATTCCGTGGATTGCCTGATGATGATGCCAACAAACACCTCGACAAGTTCATTACAATCACCCAAAGCATGAAGTTGCCTGGTGCCACAATGGATGTTCTTCGCCTACAACTCTTCCCACATACTTTATCACATCACGCCGAGAAATGGTTTGATCGTCTTCCAACGAATTCTATTCATACTTGGGATGACATGACTCAACGCTTTTTGTCGCGCTACTTTCCACCATCCATGGTCACAAGCCTTAGCAATCAAATCAGCGGTTTCATGCAAGACCTTGATGAATCTCTTTTTGATGCTTGGGAAAGATATAATGTCTTGATTGATCGTTGTCCAAACCACAACATGCTCCCTGTGACCTTAATTGATACTTTCTACAATGGTTTGACTTTTCGATATCGTGATACGATTAATGCAGCCGCCGGTGGCACATTCATGAAAAGGAGACCCGAGGAGTGTAGAGAGCTTATTGAGAACATGACTACTCACCACAAAAATTGGTATTCCTCTGCTTCTTCACGGAACAACCCGAGAGTCAATGTTTCTTCTACTTCAGCAAACCCTGATATGACCGAACTCACCCGCATGATGACTGAAATGAGCAAAAGTATCTTGCTTCTCGCTTCAAACCAACAACAACAAGTTAAAGCGGTTGCACCTTCTTGTGAAACATGCGGCGGTCCTCACTCATACACCGATTGTCCAAAAATAAAGGGAACAAAATGACTTTAGCTTATCCCAGATTTTTACTAATGGTTTTTGAGGTGCAAAATTACTGCACAAGGGATCATGATGATTTTTATGAAATCCCTGTGCAAAAGAAAGGAATTTTTATGAAGATGAACTCACCCCCACATCGTGACCTACCCCTCACCCCAGCTATGATTGCTGTTATTGAATCAGCACAACCCCAACCAGACCCACAACCCCAAATTGACCCAATACCTGAACCTTTACCTTCACCACAACATATGCAAATTGACCAAGAACCCTTCAACGCTGACACATTAAATGTTGCCGTTGATGTGCCTATTTCAAATGTTGACACTAATCCTTCACAGACCCAAACACTCCTTCACCAACCCACATCCACCCAATCCACATCCTCTTCTCCCCCAACACAATATAGGTTACAAAAACGCCAAAGGACTACTGGAGTGTTCTCCTCTAGTGGTCCTATCCATGTAGCAGAGAGAACCACCACCACAAGTGTGGTTGGTGTTATGGATGAGGCTGGGACTATTGGTTTTGGCTTACAAGCTGGCCAAGACAGTCCTACCATAATTAAGACCTCACCCATGCCTAATGAATCTAACTTGGGAGGTCAAATACCCATTTTAGAAGAGGGCAGATTGGAACCAATGACATTGATGGAATTGACGGTTGTCTACATAAGCTTGCAAAAGCAAAATGCAGACTTGGTAAAAGTTGTCAGCACACAAGGCCTTGAACTCAAGCAATTGAGGGAGAGGATTGTTATCTTGGAGAATGCTAGCACAAGGAGAGGGATGGAGGAATCTTCCAAAGGGGAGGATGAACACATAAATGTGAGTGATAAGGGCTCTCATGATGGTCAATCTTTAGATGTTGCTGAGGCGCTAACAAGTTTGAAGAAACTGACAGGTTTTGATACGTCTCTAGTCTCTCCCAAAAACTTAAATTTGTCATTTACAGCCATGTTGGAGGAAATTGCAAGAGGCGTTGAGACAGGTAATTTAAGCGTTGACAAGCAGAATTTAAACGCTGACATGAGTATCTTGGGCACTGACAAAGCAAAATTGGGCGTTGACAAACCTGCAAATGAGGTTGATGTATTCCAGTCATCATCCATCATCAAAGAGGTTTCTTCACAGGTATTACCATCTACCTTACCAACAGTTGATCCATTAGATAAGGGTAAGGGTATTATGGTAGAAGAAGTAGTTCCAAAGAATGCAGCACAAATTGAGTTTGATAGAAGGATGGCTGCACAAATTATGGAACAAGAAAGAAAGAAGGTGGGTGAATCACCTTTTGTTGTCACTTCAGAAGAGCATGAAGGAAGTGATGAAGCCAGTTCAGACTCAAGTGTTATGATCATAGAACAGCCAGAAAGACTTGAGTATGGTGATGAGTTGGCAAAAGAGAAGTTGAATGAGTTGAAGTTGCAAGTTGATTTTGACATGCCTGAAGTTGTTCAGATGTACCATGCTTGGGAAGATAGGTGTATGGAGATTCCAGATTTGACCATTTTAGATCAGATATGGAGTTTGGAGATTCTTCTTGGAGTACAAAAGGATTGCAAGGTCATTTTGAAACACAAAGCAAGCAATGTTCTCTCAAATTTGAAAAGGGATATAAGGGAGTTGTACTACATGCTACTCAGATGTCATGGAACAGGATGGACTCATAAGAAATTGATTGGTTTGACATTTGAAGAGTTAGAGTGTAGAGCTTATCCCATTTGGGTTAGAGTGCATGAATAAAACACTCTAAGACTTCTTTCTGATGAAAGAAAAGAAAAACTTGCAGAGGAAATAGAGCTTAAGAAGGCAATGTTTGTTCACAGTCCTGTGAAAAAAGGAGTCCCTCTTGAGTTTCCCAAAGATATGGATCCATTACATCCAAGTGAAGCTATTATAAGAAAGAGCCTCAAGCTCTCACCATTGGAAGCTTAAGATATGGTACAAGTGTTACCACTTGATTCCAGAAACCCTATTATAAGTTATGAAGAAGATGAATGTGGGTTTTGGAAGATTGGCAGGTATGGAAAAGAGGTTCACACTTTTACCACTCTTATATCTTTGTTTGCAAGTTGTGATAGAGAATACTTGGTAGACCTATGGAGGTTGTTAGAGGCCAAGTATGAGACTGAAGCACCAACTTCAATCAATGGAATAAAACTGTGGTCAACATTCAAGAGAATGTGTGGACCAAGAGATGAAGATCCTGCTATTTGGAAGGATCTTGAAGATGACCTCAGTGGTCTTCAATGGAGATTGTATTCAGCTGCTGGAGTATATTATTTGATTTCTACAAAGTTTGCTGAGTATCTACTTGTAGATGGTCAGTATTTCATGTCCAAGGAAGTCTTGGAGAAGATGAAGAACACACAGCCGGAAATTGATTATTCAAGTGACGTGGCCAAAGATTTGATCAGATTTATTTATTACCAATATGAGAAG
This sequence comes from Glebionis coronaria, assembly GCA_025667525.1. Classification (NCBI taxonomy): domain Eukaryota; kingdom Viridiplantae; phylum Streptophyta; class Magnoliopsida; order Asterales; family Asteraceae; genus Glebionis; species Glebionis coronaria. The sequence continues at coordinate 306,105,409 of CM046882.1, forward strand.
GTTTGTAAGATTCCTCCTAGTTCTTAATGCTTATTCAGAAACTTGATTACTAGAGTAGATATCAAGTTTAGGGGAGGATTGTTGGGAATAAAATATAGCCAGTCTACTTGAGCGCTGACAAGAGTAAAACAAGCGTTGAAAGGAGTAAAACAAACGCTGACAGATCAAGCGTTGACAAGAAGAAGTCAAGCGTTGACACATTGAAGACAAGCACTGATGGAAGGATATGATCTACACGTTTATTATATTCTAGATTACTTCTAGTAAAGATAGGAACAACAATGTATTTTCTATAATTATCTTTACCTAGAATAGTTGATACGTAGATTATTGTACAAGGCTTCTTATGTATATAAAAGAAGACCTTTAGGTTAATGTTCAATATACGTTTTTCATACGTTAAACACTTTCATTGTAAGAAAGTTTGATATCATTAATCAAAGTGAAAGTTTGTTTACATCTTCTCTGTTCTTGTTTAAGTGTTAATTCCGCATAACACTTAGATTGTCATATACATATACAAAGGTTTCTCTAAGTGTATTACTTGATCTAATCTCGTATACATAAAGCTAAATCGATCTATGTTTGGGATCAACAAATTGGACATTGACTTGCATGGTAGAAACTTGCAAGTTGTTTCGGGTCATGTCATTCATCATTTTGTAGAATCGGGAGTAATATGAATCAATGGATTCCCCATCCTTTGAAGTAAACTTGCCAAAGTTCCAAAACATCTTTGTTTTCACATCTTGTTTGTTGAGTGATTCACCTTGTTGCAATCTTTCAATAGCCGTCCACATTTCTTTAGCAATAGGGCATGCATCAAGCGTGGAATAAATGTCATATCTAATGCCACTGAGAATTAAGTAAATTGCTTCCTTCTCTGCATCAAACCAAGCACGGTTATTTAGTGTGAGGTTGTTTCTCTTTTCATGACGTTCATATGCGGGTTGTTCGTCATTTGTATCTGTGGCTTGTATGGCAGGAACTTGTACCCTTGAGAATTTATAGGGTCCATCAAAAATGCATTGCCTTAAAGCATCACCGTTAGATTTTGTGTCAAGATAACGTAGAAAACGGGATTGCCATTGATCATATCGACCAGACACAAGGATTTGTGGTCTTTCTTTGTTACCCGCCTCCATGATGTTGTTGTTCGTCACACGATACTCTACAGTAGAATCCATCTCAATATTCTCTGAAATGATGAAGTGAATACGGATCTTAAGTAGATTTTATAGTGATTGTTGTTGAAGAGAAAATTTTTGAAATCCCTTTTAAAATTCACGTTTTTTAGAAAATCTTGGAAAATATTTCGCAATATGAAAGTCCAAATTTCGCAATATCACAAATTCAGATCTTCTCAATATTGGCAAAGTCAAATCTTCGCAATGTTTGTCTCACAATCTTCGCAATGTTCAAAACTTCCAACCTACCAATCTTTGCAATGTCCACAAATCTTCGCAATGTCTGTCTCACAATCTTCGCAATATTCCAAAAGATGATTCTTCGCAATGTTCACAAATCTTTGCAATGTTCAAAATACCAATCTCCGCAATACTCAAATGTCTATCTTCGCAATATCTCAACCTTCGCAATATTACTTCGCAATACCCAAAATTCTCTAATCTTCGCAATAACAAAAGGAATAATGCTTCGCAATATAGAAACCCTTATGTATTGCGAAATGTGTGATTTCGCAATAATAAAACTCTTTTGTGAAATGTCATATTTCGCAATAATAAAACCCTTTTTCGAGTTTTAATGCCAAAATCAATCCAAATAACCAAAATTTCTTGCGTTTTTCACCAAAACAACTATCACAAGTCCCTACCACAACTATGTATGAGATTTATAAGAAGATTTAGAGCTCAAAAACACAAAAAAAAATATGAATCCGAGATGATTTATGTATTAAATCATACGAATCAAATGAAATAACAACTAATCACAAATCTACCCCGTGGCAATTGATACCAAATGTTGTCCCATATTTTAGTGATGCTTAAACAAGAAAATTAGATAGAAGATAGATGATAGATGATAGATGAATTCTAGAGAGAGAAAGGAGATAGAATGGTTGGAAACTTAGGGAGGATTAGATTACAGAGAGAAAACTAATATTTGATCTTTTAAAGTTCGTATTCCCCAACTCACGACAAATTGAAAGTCCAATTAATATCAAGTTTATAATTTTTCTTGGTTTTAATAAAGGTTTTGGTATTTATGTCTAATTTAACAAATCACGTAAAAAGGGTAAAATATTATAGCTACGTAACCGTAAAACAAGTTGCAATTACCACAATTAATGTAAAGAGTACAAGTTTTAAATACAAAATAGGTAAAAATGATCAAAATGTAAAGTAAGTAAAAGTACAAAGATCAAATATGTAAATTCAGAAAGTAAAGGGACCAAAAGTTTAAAATGTAACAAACTATAACAACTAACTAACAAAATTTCAAAACTGAAAAACAAACTTGTAACAAACCAAAACTATAAGGACTTATCTAGCAAACCCTAAAAACTTCAAATTTTCAAAGCTGATTAACAAAGTCCCATAGTTTAGGGACTAAAACGCAACTAAACAATAAATAAAACTAAAAACAGGCAACAACACTTGAATAAGCTCGTGTGAGCTTATTTCTTGACCAAATCAGCTCTGGTTTTTTGCAAAACACTTTAAATCCAATTTAAGCTAGGCTTGTAAAAGGAAACAAGATGAAAACAACTAGAACTCAAGATAGCTTATCTCAATAAGCTCAAAATAAGCTATAAGCTAAATGAGACATCCAATATCTGGTATTTATTTTCCGAAAATGATTAAGCTACTTATTACAAGATTGGAATGTCTAAAATTATGGAAAATGGTCCAGCCAATAAGCTGGAATCTCAAAATAAGCATAAAGTTCTTAACGTTGACTTTTGTTGACCAACTTTTTCCAAGAAGCTGAAAACTTCCAAAGGTCCTTAAAACTTGTTTGTACACGGGATTATGAAAGAAAAATGTTAAGTTTTTTAAATGGAAATGTGGAAAATGGTTTCACATCAAGGACTTTATTACAGGGAATTGCAAATGCTAAGCAACTTATTAATAAGCTAATTTCTAGCTCAAATCTTGATACTGTATGGTTTCCTTAGTAAGACAGAAAGCTTATATGTTGAGCTTGATCAAGAAACAAAAATCAGCTCTTGACATTCACTAACAAAGAAATGAAAATGGATTGAAAGTAGCTTCTTTTTGCTGATGAAAAATGACCCAAACTCTTTCTATGCAAATTGCCTGTTTGACAAAAACTTTGACCACAATACTTTGTAAAGTGACTTATAATGACCTATTGAGTATGTAAATGCTCAAAACAACAGGTTTCAAAAGCTCAAACACTAGAACAACTTTGAACCAAACAACACTTTATGACTGATGTGAAAAGTTTTGCAAAGACTTTTTGAGCAAAATGTTATGAGAGCACAAGAAACTTATCAGACTTTACCAAGCAGCTCAAATGAAACAATATCAAGCCACAAACTAACACAATTACACTATGGAACACAATTAAGCAACTAATGACAATTAAAGCAATGAAAGACCAAGTTTATCAAGCTAAGACTGATATGGAACAAAGCAAATGACTAGCAAACTATCAGATCATCACTATCACACCAGATTAACACTAAAACAAGCACAATTCAGCAGTTTAGGTAATTATCTAGGAATTAAGCATGGCAGAACAACTGAGTGGAAGAAAAATGAGAATTATGATTCCTTTTTGCTTTGAATCCTCCTCTGATGGAGTAGTTAGGCACTAAGCCAACTAATATCAACTCAAACATCAATTATCAACAACCAGTAACCATCAATACATCATCATCATCTACAACTCATCACCCCTGCATCATTCTACTATAACTGGAAAAGATCTAAACTAGGATGTCTGAAATCAATCTTCAAGCTTCCAAAACACTCAATCAAGCTCTTTTGATCAAGTATGATCAAAAGAACTAAGCAATAACATGATAGGTAGAAGAATGCAGTTATGAGAAGAGATTTGAGATGAAAAGTGAAAACTGAAGATTCATTAATGGTGAATTGTATGTTACAGTGTTGTTACAAGTCTAACTAACTACCTCAAGTGGTTTTCAATCACTTGAGGTTACTTGCTAACTAAAAATCTAACTGAGATTGAGGGAAAGTGATAAGTGTGTGAAATTTCACACACTAAGTACATTATCTACAAATGAGATACAATCTGGGCTATTTATAAAAAAATCTAGAGTAAGTTGGGGATGAGTGACGTGTTCCATCCAATCCCTAGCTTCCACGTGTCATAAATCTGCCAATTGGATTTTCCAGATGAATAACAAATTTGGGGGAAAATTATCCACTGAATGAAAGGTTAATTAAATTATTGGGTTGACTTCGTCTCTTCATTCCGAGTATATTTGGTGTAGAAAGCTCCTTCTGAAAGTGCCTTAATCTCTTGCTTCGATCTGGAGTTAGCTCAGCCAAGTGTCATGTTATAATTGGAAGAGAAGATGGGACACAGATCATTATCCAAAAAGTAATATTCTATTGGTTGATATATGATTAGCTGGTATACTATCTTTCATCATTAACTCAGCTGAGTTGGTGATCTTTGGACTTGAAATAGTGGTTTGTGATTGGCTAATAGCTCTTCACATGGATCATAACGTATATAACTTTGATCATTGACAGTTTTAGCCCCTCTTATTTTCAACTTATGAACTTGAGCTACAATCTTTACCAACTTGTCAATTTTGGTCCTTTTAGCTTCAAACATGCACAATAATGATCCCTTGACTATTTGACTTGATAGTTGACCATGTTTGACTTTGTTCTTGACTTTCTCATATTTGCACTTTTAGTCCTTCAACTTTGAAAGTTGTCAATAAAGATCCTTTGACTTTGATTGGCTTGTCACTTTTCATCCTCCTTTTGTCTTTTCTTCATCAATAAAGGCTTGATTCACTTGTTTGCTTCAAAATTGTATCTTTTTACCTACACAAGCACAAACAACAAAACATACCCATAGTACTGCTTTTATAAATCAAAATTAGATGTTTTGCTTTGTGTTTTTGGGTGATTTGTGATATAATTGATATGAGATTTCACTCATATCAAAAACAAAATGAACCAACCACCTCCTAACATGCTAGGAGGTGGGTATATATAGTCCACCCACATACGACCTTGTTTGAGCTATATATTAATGGGTCGGGATTTCCTTTTAGGCTTTAGTTCCTTTATGATGAACTTTTAGCTTAAAGTTAAGACCGTAATACACGACTAACCTACTACATATTACACCGTTCTAAAATACGATACATAATAAACTTATGACCCAACATTCTTGTTTGAGTCAATATTTTGAGGCTAACAATTACTACGTATATATACTATGCTAAAACAACTTGCAAATACCACAAACAAAGCATAAGGTACAAGTAGGTAACCAACTAACAAATTTATAACAAACTAATAACAATCTATCAAGAAGATGTAACTACTTAACAATTTTAACAAATTTAACAAATTTAACAAATTTAACAAATTTAACAAATTTAACAAATTAACCAACTAGGAAAATGTAACAAATTTTTAACAAAATTACAACTAACTAATTTTTTATAAAATAAAAAAAAAAGCTTGTGTAGTCAAGACCAAAATGGATAATTTAATTGCTGCTATTGATACCCATGAAAAAGCGAATACTTTTTTAACGGAATCTTTACAAGGCTATGACCTACAAAATTTCCTTGCTTATAGTTGAATACCTAGATACTACACCAAGATAACCAAAATGTTTACCCACATCTGATAAGTATCCACCTTATTTCTTTATTACAAAAGTTCCTAGATTGAATCAAATATAATAAGAAACTTATAACCATGTAACCGCTTACAGATATATAACAAATAAGCATAGCACAAAAGTATAACATAACTAAATACTGATACTTCGATTAGGTATATATGAAAGGAAACATCATGAAACAAGTCTTTAACATTATAAAACCATAAAACATAAAATAATAACATAACATCATAATATGATCAATGTACCCATAGTACACTGATCATCAGTCCAAAAACAAATACCCCATGTTTGACAAATCTAATCTTCATCAAAACCATTGTAAAATCCATGATTTTACCATGATTGAATGTAATAAATTTCCACCCAATAATCCTAGAACACTTATTCATGTGTTATAATTCCTTAAGATGTGTATAACATGTCCATCATATAACTATACTTTTACTTACATCTTTGTTGAAAATAGCTTCATAACCTAAAACCATGAACATACAACTAGGGAAAAACAAGTAATGAAGTTATAACTAGCAATGTGTGTGTGTGCCGCACTTAACAAATTGGATAAGAATGTTACATCATGCATACTTAGCCGTTTAGGCATATGTATACATCCCCTACATATTACATTACTCTTGGACTAGCCCAAGATCATCACCCTCCTTTGTGATAAGCCCAACACAAGCCCATTATCCCTTTTTGGCTAGCTAGACACGACACATAGGCTTGTGTGGAAGAAGAAGAGTTGCCTTGGAAAGGCAAGGGGTGACACTTGGCACAATGTGTCTTACCAAGGTGAATCATACCTTTTCCCCTTCTCTCTCTCTCTTCCCTTTTAGCCGAAACACACACACACATTCTCTCATACATGCAAACTCACCTCTCTCTTCATCTCTCTCTCTATAATTCGGCTACAAGCCACAAAAATCCAAAGTTGATTCATTAAATCAACTAAATCTTTGTCCCATCTTGATTACAAATCATTTGGAAGTATTGTAACAAGCCATAGCCGAATAATTATAGGCCACGGCTTAGTTATAAGTAAGGTTTTCTTCATCATCTTGAGTAGATCTCAAATCTCCTTGTTCATCTAGATCCTCTTTGGTACTTTTAGGAAAGAAAGGTATACACATCATGTTCTTTCATTTCTTCATGCATGCATCATCATACATTTATAAACACAAGTAATTAACATGTTAAAATCAATATTTGATAAAGCTATGACCATTATAAGTCACGGCATATTTATGCAAATCATGTTCATGATTTAAAAACTTTTAATAAGAAACTTATGACTTGTATGTTATGTTTTAAACTTGATTTAAAAACCATATGAAACCTTTTATAAATCTAAATGTTTCATGGGTTACAAATCTTGTTTTATGGGACTATGGTTAACTAATAATCATAGATTTCATAAAATGGACTTATGTAACTTAAAGATCATGAAAACCATGACCCTAAAGGTCACGGCTAAAATAAATGGTGACCATATGATTTGCCTACTTAGTTTAAGAATGGAATATGAAATGTTACATGTTAGATGGAATATTAATAATCACAAAAATAACTTATGTGAATATATGTAGCCGTGGGTTACATATGACCTAAAATGGGATTAGATGTACATGCATGTTTATATAAACTATTGATCTAACAATAAAGATTAACTTGAGTATGTTAAACATAAAACAAGATTATGGGAACCTTGGGAAGAGACAATATAGCCGTGGGCTATATGTAGTCTCCTTGGTAAAATAGTAACCTTAGAAACATGCATGACACCTAGATAATCATGATTGTATTTTTGTAAATATTTACAAGACTAAAAATTAGCTAAAGTGTTCATCTTGGAAATACCAAGATTTAGAAAAATAGTCGTGGGCTATATATGAGTGTACATGGATCTATATTTGATTTTTAGGTCTAGACATAGTTTAGATTTCATTTTGGACTTGTGACTTGTTTTATTGACTTGTACATAGCTAGATCTATTTTTGTAACACTTATAAATGACATGCAACCTTAAAATGAGACTTGACTTATCTTAATAAGCTATAACTAATTATAGCCATGAAATATAAGCTCCTATTAGGGCTTATGACTTACTTTCAACCTTATAACACACCTAGATCTAATTTGGTACATCACTTAAAACAAATTATGAGTTTTATTCTTCTATTAAGATCTAAAACTAAATATAAATAAGCTAATAATAAGCTTATAAGAATATCCTAAGTTAAAACTTACATAAAATGTAAATTTGTGTTAATGGACTAGTTAAGCCCATGAGATGTTAATCTAAACCTTAATGGACCCAATAAGCCCATTTGATAAATCTTAGTAACTTAATGGACTTAAGATTTCATTTAGGCCCATGTAAATAAATTAGTAGACTTGAGATATATTTAAGCCCACTAAATAGCCCATTAGATGTTTAGCCCATTTAATGAACCCATATAAAGTTTGAATGTTAAAATAAAAGTTTTTATAATAAAATATAACTTATAAAAACTTTTTGGATGAAAATGACAATTTATGAAACTTAAGGACTAAAACTGTAACTTATGAAACTTGTTTAGATAAACTAGTAAACACAAGGATTGAAAATGTAAATATCCAAATTTCTAGGGTTAAATAAATACCATCCGTGGCAAATTAAACCTTAGGGACCATTTTGGGAAGTTTCTAAAAGTTATTTTGTCATTTTATAACCCAAAGGACTATTCTTGTAATTTGCCGAAACTTAAAGAAGCCATAGGGGCTGTTTTTGTAATCTTAGTAAAGTTACAAAACCTAGATATAACTAGGGGACTAAATCTGCCATAAGCCAAAACTTTAACAAGCCCTAGGTACTAAGTATGTAAAATCCGAAAGTTATACTTGTTTAAAAATATAGAGGGACTAGTTTTGCCATATTCCGAAACATTAACAAGCCCTAACCCTAAAATTTATTTTAATTATAACAAAACATAATTAAAATACTTAGACCATAAGAATTAAGGTATAAATTCTTAAGTATAAATTATTTTATAAATATTAAAATAATTTATGGAAACTTTAAAGTTAAATAAAATATTTTATTTTATTTTTCAAAATAAAATATTTATATTTACTTTAGAAAATAATTGTATAAACAATTATGAATATGTATTACTCATACATAAACTCATATACTTTTAGAAAATAAAATTTATATGAATGTTGGATAAATTGAATGTTAATATTTAAGTTGAACATCTTACGTCTACTTAAAATATGAAACTTAATATTAAGATTTAAATGAATGATTATAATACATGAACTACGAACGTGAACTAATATTAAGTATAATTTTTATGTTTACTTAATAATGAAACTTAATAGTAAATGAGTGATTATAATACTTGAACAGAGAACGTAAATTATTATTTTAAGTAAGACATTATATGTCCACTTAAATAAGAAACTTAATTGTAAGTTGAATGATTATTATAAATACATGTATGCTAACTGAGATTAATAATTAAACATTTTATGTTTACTTAGAAATGAAACTTATATAGATAAGTTAAATGAATATTGATAATACTTGAACTACGGTTATTTAGATAAATACCGTAGCATAAATGAACTGACTAAAATCTGTATAAGCATACATATATGTTCTTTGTACTATCTATTAAGATTGTACTATCTGATTAGGCATAACTTTGGCGTGAGCTTTATTTGGATATTCATATTAAACAGCTATTGTCTACTCTCAGGTGAGTTTACAGCCCCATATAAACTTTTGATAAAACTTTCCCATTTGGGAAAGATAATATGCAAACACTTAATGGAAAAAACAAGATTGTACTAACTTGACTATGATTGATTATTATTATTGGAACTGATAAATTGTTGTAAATCGCCCGAATGTTATAAAAAGATCTATTAGGGATTGACCATCCCCGTCTGGGTGAGTCATGCTCACTGTGCCTTGGCCAGGACAACAGACGTATACCATGTTGGAACTGGTGTGGGTGTCTTTTTGTAAGACACTACGTCCTCATCTGTTGAGGACTATGGAAGGTTAAGCTTCAGTTTCTAATAATAAACAAATGTAATCTATATTTTACTAAGAATGCTTTGTGCATTGTTACTTCTATGATTAATGTATGTCCAAACTGATTAATTGTTAAAACTTGTAAATTCACCAACTTTATGTTGACCCCTTTAGTATGTTTTACACAGGAATATGAAGTTAGTGCGTGGTGTGTGCATGGTCTCCAGCATCTTAGTAATCTGCATCATAGGACTCGTCGGGGGTTCTATTTGGGAAACATAAACAATCACCTTCTATCATGTTTAAGACAATTTTATTTTATTTGTTATCAAACATGTAAACTGATTTAAAATAACTCTTTATCTTATGCTCTATGGACTATATGCTATCGATCCACCCTAGTGACATCTCCGTGGATATTTCCGCATATTTTGACCCTACCCGGGGTGTCACAGAGAATGGTATTAGTTATAGAGAACCAGATGAATTTTTAAATAAAATAAAAATAAAATGATTTTTCTTTTATTTAAAACTGGACTATAACTTATAAAAATCTTTTTGGGATTTTATTTTGGGACCGTAGTAGTTAAGCATATAGATCTTAGGGCATTTTATGCTATGTGAACTAAGTGTATATATATTGTTACTAAACTAGATTATTAATACTGCTTAGGGAGATATTGCTATGGAAAATGTTAGATATGCTAAACTTGAAGATTTTATATTACATAGTAAAATACTGAAATGAGAATATAGGTAATATTAGACCAAACCTTGCACTTACGAGTTGATAAATGAACTGCTTAAATGATAATATATATATATATATATATATATATATATATATATATATATATATATATATATATATATATATATATATATATATATATATATATATAAAAATTATTAATATATGTAACCTTAAAACATTATAATAATTCTTTAAAAGGGATATATTTCATAAAACATGTAATCTAAAATAATATTGTTCTTTGTTTGTAAGCTTATACTCACTTCAAACTTAAAATAATACTATTTCAGAGCATCATGACTCCGCCTACTACATTTCTCGACTATTCTACCCGTAGTAGCTCCTACTCCAGTTGTTTGTTCATCTCCACGATCGACGCAGTGTGGATGGTTGTCAGCCTCGGATTCAGAGGATGACCCAGCCATCGAAGTTGTACTCCCAGAGGACCCTTTTTCCATCTCAGCATCAGCCACACCGGCCCCAACCTCTATGGAGGAGGACCGGGTCCTTCCCAGCATACCATCTTCCATGCCTCCATCCTTATCATCAAGCTATTTCTGCGGGCCCGTACCCGTCTCCACTTATGAGACCGGGGAAGGCTCCGGGGCAGGACGTGTTGATTACGTCCAGGCCCAGATCTCTGCACTGGTTGCACGCCATGAGCGGGAGATATTCGACCTCCGCAGCCAGTTGACAGCCAGTCAACAAAGCCATGCCGTCATCTATGATCGTATAGACACTCTTTTTCGCACTATGAGGGGAGAATCCCAGACTGCTAAGGGCATCCAGGCTAGGACGGACGAGGCACTGAAGTGGTTATTAGAGGAGAACTACCGCTCCACCAGCGCATTCAGGTCATGGAGGGTCTGCAGCATCAGACTCATGCTTCTCTTTCCACTCAGGAGCAATCGTTATCCATTTTCTTTGATCTCGCCACTGTCCGGCATGATGGGGTTACTAGGGAGATGGCTTATCTCTGAGGGGTCGTGGATAGACTCCGGAACCAGCTACTTTCTGCATTCCATACGCTCAAGGAGACCCAAACGACAGTTCGGACTTTATGGAACACCAGGAGGAATTCTGCAGCCCCACCAGCTCCATCAGCACCATCAGCCCTGGCATCATCTAGTGGACCATCCAGGCAGGATTAGTATAGAGGTACTAGACTTCTTGTACGTCATGATAAGCTTACGGTTTGCATCCCGGCTATCATGACATAGGGCCTTTGTACTTTTATTTCTTTTTCAGCTTGTGGTGATGTAATCCCGTACTTTATCTTTTCTTTTCTTTTTAACATGTAACTTTGGGATGTGATGTTTTAAAGACTGTCTGTATCATTACCTTGGACTAGGCCCGACCGGCCTATGACTTAGATTGTGTTATGCTAGATGAATGTTAAATTTCTCATGGAAATAACATGTAATCACTTTCTTTATTATATCTGTGGTGCAATGTATTATATTATGAGATCTTGACAGGTTATCCAAATTTGTTATGAAATCAGTGCATGAATTTTTCCCGTGCAAATAATATAAAAACTATACTAACGCTTGAACTAATAATCTCATTTTGTATATTATTATAGACAAATGGTGATTACGAGATCAAATCCCAATAATGCAACCACTTCCAATGCCGATAATGCTGAAACCCCAGAAGCTACTCGAAATGTCACTACCGCACAACTGCGGGAAATGATAATTGAAGGCATCACAGCAGCCATGGCAGCCAGAGGAGTTGACCCAAATGCAAACAATGATCCAAACTTTGATGCACGCAGAAACAACATCAATAAGGGTTGTTCATACCCGGACTTCTTAAAATGTAAACCCTCATACTACCGAGGGAAAGAATGAGTTGTTGAGTTGATGCAGTGGTTTGAAAGACTAGAGACAGTCTTCCGCATCAGTGGTTGTGCTGACGAGAACAGAGTTAAGTTTGCTACGTGCACCCTACTCGAGAGCGCCCTTACCTGGTGGAACTCTATGGTCGCCATCCTTGGATATGACACTGCTTATACTCTCAATTGGGCCAACCTCAAGGAGAGAATGACCGAGAATTATTGTCCCAGAGGAGAAAGGAAGAAGTTCGAAGTCGAGCTGTGGGATCTCAAGTGTAAAAACAATGATATCCTTTGGTACAACCAAAGATTTCAAGAGTTAAGCTTGATGTGCACCAGAATGTTCCCTCTAAGGAGTGACAAGATTGAGAAGTATGTCAGTGGACTCCCTGACAACATTCATGACAGTGTGCTAGCTTCACGACCCACTATCATTGAAGGTGCTATGGAATTTGCGACTGAGCTGATCAACAAGCGAGCCCGTAATCTGTCCGAGAGGCAAACGGACAACAAGAGGAAATCCGATGAAAGCTCTCGTAGCCAGCACCAGCAGCCTTCCAGAAAGCAAAATGTTGGGTAAGCTGATGACACTACTCCCACAACCCGCACCAAGAACTACTCAAGGACCAAGCCTAAGTGTTCAAAGTGCAACTACCATCATGTTGCTGGAGGACAATGCCAAGGATGCTACAAGTGTGGCTATAAGGAATTTTTGCTCGCGATTGTCAAACCAATGTTGCTACCCCAGGTCGACTGATACGAAGCTTTTGACACCTCGTATAAAAATTAAAATTCTTGTTCTCGATATCTTAACGAATTGATTTCCGGCTTAAAGTACGACTCAGTTGAATTTGGTAAAACAAATATTTTTGGTTGTTTTAAAATAAAATGTGCAAAGACTTAAATGTAAATGACGTTAAAGTAAAAGGCGTTAAAGTTAAATGGCGTTTAAAATAAATCTAAGTCTAATTAAAAGGAAGGGTGCAATATTTAAAACTTTGAAAATTTAAATAATTAAATGACTTAAAATTAAAGCGTGACGAGAATTAAAATTAGACAAAGATATAAAATGATAACTTAAGAATTAAACAAGACAAAATAAGTGAAAAATTAATCCAATCGGAATATATATTCCGATCAGACTATGATCGGAATGAACACAAATCTCCCTATCGGAAAGTAGATCGGAACCCCTAATCGGAATAATGTCACCTCTCCCAATCGGAATATCAAACGTACCTCCCAATCGGAGTATGAACTTACCTTGATCGGAATACTACAATCGGAAAGTGGAAAAAGGGCTATCGGAATCCTCCTCGTCGGAATGTTATTAGAACTCAAATCGGAAAGCTGTCACTTTTTCTGATCGGAATAACCAAACCAAATCCCTGATCGGAATACCAACTTACCGGATCGGAATGTCAAAACTTCCCAATCGGAATATTGCAAACCCTTTTCCGACCAAGCAGTGGAGTGCTGGTCGGAATGTATAACCCTTTTCTGATTGTACAAATCGGAATACGGAGAAAGGAATGTAAAATAAGCTAAACTAATAAGCTATTTATCAAATAAGCACAAGTCTAAAATCCTAAACCAAACAGTATAAGAAAAAGCTAGTAAGCTGAAATTTAAGGACTTTTAAAACACGAAAGGGAAAAGGTTTATGAAAAACAAACTTTTATATAAAAATAACTTTTATAAAAACTTTATAAACTTAAAGATAAACACAATAAGCTATAAAAATCAATGATCCAAAACAATCAAAAGCATAAAAACATAATCTTTAATCAAATAAGCAAGACAATAAGCATGTAAACAACAAGATCAAGCAAGAAAGAAAGGTAGAATGAGAGATTTAAAAACAAGAAAATTAAAGAACACTTACATGGAAATTAAAGGTATTAAAAGTGCAAGACAAGTATTTAAATTGACATGTATTTAAAGAGCAAGTAAATAAAAGGTGGAAGAACTAGTGTCACTCTAGCCAACAAAATGAAATGATAAACTTAATGATCTATATATAGGGGAGGATTAGGAAGCTTCCTCCCCTCCTTCATTTCCTCTTAATTGCACCATTAGGTCCTTAAGCCTTTAATCTTCTTTAATCTTGGACTTTAATGACTTTTGGCTCGGGATTTCTTTAGACTCGTCTTTTAATTCTTGAATAAATAAGACTTGAGTTCTTCGGCTTTTAGTAAACTTCCGTCTTTTGACTTTTTCTTCGATAAATCTTCAGAATTGGTCTTGGACTTCCGTTCTTTTTGCACTCTTGACTTCTTGACTTAGTCTTTCATCTTTGTCTTCAATAAAAGCCCGTAAATGCCCGTGTTTTCCCCACTTTTCCTTTTCGTCCTAAATCACAACAAAAACACAAACCACGCATAATTCCGACATAAAAGACATAAAATACACGTTTTGTCTCGGTTATTATTGTAATTAAGTGGTAAAAATGATGGGTGTTTACACACCTATCAAATCCCCTACACTTGACCATTGCAATGTCCTCATTCAATGCATTAGTTACAAAGCATGTTTACACTTTTCATCATTATCAATCCACCTTGGCCTTTATTAAAGAAATAGAAAAATATAAACATTCAAAGGAAGAAAATAAAGAAATAAAAAGCATACCTTGGGTTTTGGAAATGTCATGAATAATCATCATCCTCAAGTTTTCACTTTCTCCAAACCAAGCTTAAAAACGAGATCATTGTTATTATAAGTTAGCAAACTATCACGAACTCATGTGGGCCAATTACTCACTTAGACTCCCTTATTCCTAGGTGTGTCTCTTATATTTTATTGGTGTCTTGAATGATCACGAGGATGCATTTTTGACTTATTTTGATAGTTATTTAGTCCAAAAATAAAGTGAACGATTTAATCAATAGTTAGCTAAAGGACAAAATCTTTTAAAACTGCTTCTCGGGACCTCATAAAGTTCATATCTTGGCATAACTCGCTTCACGATTTGAGACCTTTATCGGACCGATATTTGGCAGCGACTTCATACTTCAAGCCTTGAGAGACGTTCATGAAATAATGGTCTTCTCTTCATATAGTAATTTCTTCACTTGAAGTTTTGAGAGATTCATACTTGGACCATGACTTCTTCATTTTTCTCCAATCTTTATTTTGGATTTTGATATACAACGATCCGCCTCCTTTTATGACTTGGATCTATTTATCCTCATACCTTGCTAGGGTCTTTTCGGATACACTTCTCCATGACTTTTGGCGAGTTTTTGCTTTTCGTCGTGTGTCTTGATCCTTCATATTGATTTTCGATAAATGATTCTTCACATCACTTGGGATCTTTAGCAACAAAATGTAGCTCTCATGCCTTGTTAGGGCCTTTTCGGACTCGCCAATCTTCGCATCCCGCTTCGATAAGTTATGCCTTGGCTATGAACTCTAATCCATACCGAGCAACTTTTAAACGATCTTGGGCTAGAAGCTAAGTAACTTTTCAAATCGTACAACCTTATTTATTGCAGTTAAATTTATTAACTAGCGATGGGAGAATAGGCTCATAATTAACTCACATAAATTCCCGAAAGAATAGCGAACTTATAATTGGCTCTATCATCTCTCGTTCTCGACAGTTTAAAATCTCAAGTAATGAGACTCGTGGATGCTTAGCCTATTAAATCAATGTTTTGGGTTTTCGAGTCGCCTATAGGATCTTGCAAATTCTTAGACTTTTTCAAGTTTAGAAATCACATTTTAAAGTTCCCTTGATAAATGACTCTCTAGGGTCAATTATAGGAACTTGCGAAAAGTTCTTGTTCTTAACCCGTGAGAGTTAAGACTTTCGCGTTATATAGCTCCTTTATAAAAGCCTAGCAAAACTTGATTTAAACACGTTAAGGATACTAGCTAGAGTAAACTTAGATAAGTAAACTCAGGTTGAGTCAAAAGATTCACAACGTTTGAAAATTAAAATCACTTTATTAAACATTTATTCTAGCAAAGAAAGAAAATAACTATACAAAGGGAAAAACTAATAGGCCAAAATAGATCAAAATTTTTGAAAAATGTCGAAAAATTGATTTTCCGGTTAAAATGAGGACAAATACAAGGAAAAGACCACTTAACTTCGATAGAAGTCCCCCCTACACTTAACATAAACATTGTCCTCAATGTTTAAGCATGTGGGAGTAAACTCCCCTACACTTAGGACATTGTGAACTTTGTTTAAATCTCGCTAAGGAAAGGAAAACTAAAGTGATTGCTATTTTAAAGAAAGATGGAACACGGAATCACGGGTCGTCAAGAATCATCAAGAGTGGATCTTTGAAGCGCGAATCCCTGATTAAGAGAGGAGAGGAAATAGCAAACACCAGCGGGTCTCCCCTACACTTAGGATAAAGAAAGCTAAAAGATAGATGCATGGGTTGCCTCCCAAGAAGCGCTTGATTTTTTATTACCGAGTCGTGAGCCTGACTCGACCTTGATCATCATAGGAAGAAGCATGAAACATATCCACCAGGATCAAAGACATAGTTTTCGTCCATCAAATAGCACAAGCTTAAGACGAACAAGGCAAGCCAATGAAGAGTAGGCAAGGTTCCCTTAAGCAGCGATGGAGCATGGTGGAAGCAAGGGTGAAGTGGTGCAAGCAGATTTCCATAAGTTCCAAAGATATTTCCTTTTATTTCATCAAGTGGTGTAAAACCCGTAAAAATAAGGTCATAATTTAATTATAATTTTCAATTATTTTGAAGTATTTTATAACGTTAAATATTATTATGTTTAACGGTTTAAGTTGAAACCGATATTAAATATTATATTTTAATATTTTGACGAGTAACGAGGACTACTAGTGATTGCGATACCGACGGATGCCTAAAATTTTATATTTTATTATCGATCGTTTCGATATTTAATATTTTCAACGATATCGTTTTAATTACGTATCGAGTCGTTATATTATTATTTTTCGTGTGCGTTTAAACTTTTTAGTATTTTTACGAAACCCGAGTCTCGTAAATATTTCAAAATTTACAATTTACATTTTCTACCCTTTTAAACTATTTTATTTCATTTTGGGCCAAAACTATTACAACTTGGCAAAATTAACCCTTCCACCACCATATAAAATAATTTTTACTTCCACTAACTTTCATATAATCATTTTTAAAACAAAACAAATCCACCCACCTCTTTCTT
Source organism: Glebionis coronaria (assembly GCA_025667525.1). NCBI lineage: Eukaryota > Viridiplantae > Streptophyta > Magnoliopsida > Asterales > Asteraceae > Glebionis > Glebionis coronaria. The sequence goes on from CM046882.1 coordinate 306,123,034, forward strand.
TCTCTCTTGGCCGTGTACCCCCATCAACAAAACCCTCCAAATTTTTGATTTTCTACATTGAATCTTCAAAATCTAAAACAAGTCCCATCCTAGATTTTCAAAGGGCTACACATTGGTATGATTTTCTTCAACATGCATTAACATTTTTTTTAAAAAAAAATTATTTTCTTGATGAACAATGCTTGTTTGATTCATTTTTATGGAATAAGTAGGTGTTAATATTATTATATTACATAGTGGGGTGTTTGCATGTTTGATTTTTTTAGTTTGATTTATTAGATTTGTACATGCAAGTGATTTACAAGTGTTAGGATTGGTTTATGATGATATTAGGGTGTTAGGTTGATGATAAAAATGATTGGTTTTAATCAAAAACTTGATTTTGTAAGAGATTTTTATAGTCAATTTTGGGCAGTAGGTTTGAGACCATTTTCGAGGGTCTTAAGTCTGGAAATAGATTAATATTATGGGATTATGTCGTAGAGAATTTCGAGAGCTTCGATTTCATATAAAGTAGGCCTTCCAACTCATTACGAGTCAAAAGTTACACTAGTTTGATTTTCGTGTACCGGGAGACGAGTGTCGACACAATCCGAAAATTGTTGTCGATATTTGGATCGAATCTCGGGGACTATAAAATGAGTTTCAAAATGAGTCAAGGGCTGTTCTCAGGCCCCAATTTTAGTATTTTGAGTCTATTTTTAGAATCAAATGGCGGTTTTACAAATGGAGTTGTTTAGGATGGTCAAAATGGTTTCGTAAGACAAGGTCGCAAAACTGTCCGAATTTTGTAAGTCAAAGATGAGTCGGGCAGGGAACTTTAAAAGTAAAATCTTTTGATGGGCTCTTGGGAGGACTTTATACATATAGTAAGTAAGTTCTCTGAGTAGTATCATGAAGTTTTGATGTGTCTAAGTATGGAAAAGCGGCTTGGACATTCGGTATGTTCCGGCAGATTTTTATTAAAGGCATAGAACAATAAAATGAATATATAGGAGAGTGTAATAGTATCACTTGTATCGTTTTCTCTCGAGTTTGTCGTGATTTTGTGAGTCGAGTTTTATATTCTTATGTATGATTTATTTCTCGAGTCTATTATTAATGAACGCACCTCATTTGATAGGTTGCGGTTCTCGTGTTTGAAAGGCATCATCTATCGTCGGCGATCGTCTCATTACCACTATCGGCTAAGGTGAGTCTATAGCCTCGTTTGCGCAATTACATGATTTTAAAAACCCGCGAGGGGGAATACATGTTTTATAAACTTAGAACACAAGGTTTTTATGGTATGCTTTGTCCCTCTATGAATGGACCTGTGGTTGCCTTTAAATTGCATTAAGTGATTGCCATTGTTAAAGCCTCAATTATGGACCGTTAATTAACCTATGATGGGTTAACCGCTAGTACGATTAATAGATCTATGGGGGAAGCCGCCCCGGTTCAGTTTGTGTGGACTTGTCACCGAAGCTTAGGCCCGACCTCCACACTGTTTGGACATATTGTATTGAGAAGTCAGGTATACGGCAATGTACCAATAATCTGGGGGTAACGACAATTAATAAATCTCCTGTCTTATCAGACGTCTAAAGGGAGTGTCTAAGGGCTCGGTTCCATGAGCTTATTGCAATTTATGCTATATACAATTATTATTGTTGATGCAAATTATTAGATGCTTATAAGCATGCCACAAACTTATAATCTTTGCTTGTGTTCAAATTGATTACATAAACCTATAGATTCACTCGGCATTTTTGCTGATTGTTTTACTCACATGTATTTCAGGTAATCAAGAAGTGGAAGCTTGGAGGTCACGAGAATGAAGTTGTGCACTGCTTTTGTTGTTCAAACTCTTTGATTTATTTATCGTTCCATTTTTAGAACAAACTAATATGTTGTTTTAACTTATCTTTTGGTAACGATTACTTGGGACTACGCTACTCTGATAAATGTTTTAGGAACGATAAATTTGAAACGTCTCTTTTCGAGTCGTTCTTTATAAATTATGTGTTGTTGTATCATTGTTTAGCACCCAAAGATGTATTCCGCTGCGTGTAAATTTGGGGGTGTTAAAAGTGGATACTGAGATGGCTATAGAATATCGATACCGGGGTCGAACACCTTTTCCTTTAAGGGAAAATAGCACTCAGGCTCAGCAGAGTGTGAAGATGATTCGCGAAGAAGCACAACCTCGTCCTCAGAAGGGGGACAAAGAGGTGTTAAATCATATGTGCTGCGGATATTGGTGTCGACCGGTTTCTTCTCCTTTGAAAGAATTGTCTTCAAATCCAAAGTAGGATCAAGACGATAATCTTCAAAATCATAAGGAGGAGCATCACTCTCATGAGGGAAGTATGTGTTGAGAAACGTATAGAAGTCTTCCTCAAATGAGTAGTCGTCCAAAGTAGGATCGAGTGATGGCGGAGGATCTTCATCATGTGAAGAATCGCTTGAAAGAGTATCGGCCTCATCGATGTCATCGAAAGTGGGCAGATCGGGATACTCAGAAGTAAGGTCATCATAATCATCTGAATCTGAGCTAGAATTATCATCATAAGCATCAAAGACCGGTGGAGAATCATAAATGGGAGAAGCGTCCAAATTGGAGAGAGAATCATCCACATCATCTTGAAAAAGTGGATTATCATTGCAAGACTCGAATAGAGGATTGTTGTAGACAACAAAGTCATCAAGCACATTAATCGTATTCACTGATTCTCGTCCATAGGATTTACTTGTAAGCTTCCCCATTTTAAAAATTTGTGAATCATTCCCGACTCTTAAGATTAACTCACCTTCGGCCACATCAACTAAAGCTCGTCCGGTTCTTAAGAATGGCCGACCAAGTATTAAAGGAATACGAGGGTCCATTTCATAATCAACAACGACAAAATCGACCGGGAAAGTAAATGTGCTAACTTTGATAAGCACGTCTTCGGCTATACCAACGGGGTAAGCGAGAGTGCGGTTTGCAAGTTCAAGAGTCATCTTTGTTGGAGTAAGGTCGGGTAATGCTAGTGTTTTCCAAACACTCAAAGGCATCAAATTAATACTGGCCCCGAGATCAGCAAGGGCTGTAAATTCTTTAGTTTTGTTGAAAACGCAAGGCAACACAAAACGACCGGGATCTCCAAGCTTTTCTAGAAGTTCTTTAAGAATAACTGCAGAGAAGTTTTCATTTAAGCGTGTGTTGGCGAGCTCAATCAACTTTCCCTTCTTGTTAAGCAATTCCTTGAATGCTTTGACAAATTTCGGCATGTGGACAAGTTCTTCAAGAAAGCTAATGTTGAAGTTCATTTGAGAGATCATCTTCACATATCTCGACACTTCAGAGTCATCCTTGGTTAGCATTTTGGTCTTGCCTAAACGTGAAGGATAAGGGATATTAGGTTTGGGTGGTGAAGTTGCATGTGTAGGTAAAGGTTGAGATGTTGAAGGGTCCTTCCTAGGTACATCGTCATGACAAGGCGGAGACGGTAATGGTGCACTAATACTAGGTGTAGGAGGAATAGGGATAAATGGTGGTGGAGGAGGTGTAGATGATGGGGGTGGGATCGGTGGATCGACAATGGTAATTCCACTATGAGTAGTAGTAGCACTCACATTCGCTCGCGGATTGGTGACGGTGTTTGAAGGTAGAGAACTTGAAGAAGAAGGTTGAGCGGCGGGCAAGAAACTAGCAAGCATATTCTTTAAATCATTTGTTTGATTGTTGAAGGAGGATTGAATATTATCTCTAAGCTCGGATCTAATCTCATTTCTTTGCTTGGTGATATCCCCTTTAAGATTGATAATTTGGCTCTGTAGATTATTGATTTGCTCACCTTGGGTTCTCATGATGGCTTCAACATCGGGGTTAATGGGTGGGGTTTGTTGGGCGGGTGGGTGATAAGGATTAGAAGCTCTTGGTGGGATTTGGTTGCTTCTAGTGTAGTTGTTGGCGGGGTTTTGGTTTTGAGGAGAAAAACCGGGTGAAAGGTAGTTGTTTGATCGGTAACTCAGCAAATTTCTATCCCCTTGAGGTCGAGCTTGGTAATTTTCCGGTGAATAACTCAAACATTGTAAGAGGACATGTATTAGGTACTTCCAGGCTAGGGGAAACTCCTGTTTATGATATTTATTTAAAGTTCCTTCAGCAGGAAAAGGATAACCCAAAGCCCTTAGTCCTTGTTCTATTTCACTAATGGGAAGGGTGGTTATACCATCAGCATCATCAAGATGCAAAGCTTGGCGTACCAATGCTTCAGTAACCACCCATGTGCGCCCATGAACAATAGAAGATAATGTAGTCACTCTATTAACTGTTGAGGAACTAACAGTGTTCCAAAACTGTTTAATATGTATGACAAGAATGAGTGGAGCATGAGAAAGAGCATACCTAAGAGGGGATGCATTCAAATACGCCACCATTTGTGTGTATTGGGGAAACAGAGTATCATCAGCTTCAAGATATGCTACCATATTGTGTTGACTCCTGAACCCCAATTCCAAATCACTTGGTTTAAACTTTGGTGCCATTGTTGAAAGCTGTTTGAATGATTGATAAAGATGAAGTTATAGGAGAAAATTGTGTTAGACAAGAATGATAGGTACCCTGTTTAAAATAGGAGCCAAATATATAGGAGAGTAAGTATGCATGTGATTGGTCAAAAATTAGGCAACTATTTTCAAAATACAATCATGAAAATATTGAAAAAGAATAAGTTTATCTCATGCATTAAATGAGAGTTATCTGCTCCCAAAATTACGGCCCAAAAATATGTCAAAAATTAACAACTGGGTAGGTCCCATTGAGTGTCAACGGTCAAAAATAACCCATCAACGCCCAACGGCTATATTCTTGTCAACGTTTGCCAAAGCCATGTCAGCGTCTAAATCGGTCACAACAACGCTTGAAAAAATACTTGTCAGCGTCCAAAAATAAAAATTTATAAAAATGAAAAATGACCTTAACAAAGTAATTTATCCTAGAGAAGATAACCAAAAAGTTGATAATTAATATAGCGCGGCAAGCACTGTCCAGTTATGCACACTTGCTTATGCAAGATAGACATAACAGTCCTCTAGTGTCCCTTGCTAACCAAAACTCTTAACAACTAAGTTACCTTATAAAATTCCTTGTTACTCCTAGGTAAAACCCATGATAAAATCATTCCCAAGTCTCCCAACAGACCACAACCAATTCTAGGTCAAAAATGTCTTGGCAGCATGCATAGTATATCAACTTTGCATGCTACAGTGCCTCATGATTTAGTAAAACTAACTCATACTCACCCGTGGACACAATCTAGAATTGTGATAAGAGTATCATAAGGATACCCAAAAATCATAAAGGTTCCTAAAACCTCCCCTTAAACTGTGATACAAAAGTTGCCAAAAATATGCATGAACATAAAAATTTATGTCAAGATAGGAATTGACAATTCCAACCATCATCCATAAACAAAAACATGCTCAAATGCGTCTCCAATGATCCATAAGCAACTCTGTATCCAATTGTATAATTCTAACACCACCTGTACATTTAGATTGAAAACCACAAAACTAACATTGTTGCTGACAACGCCCCGATAACACTTGTCAGCGTTAAGAAAAGTTTTGTCAGCGTTAGACAAATATATTGCTGACAACGTCACAATAACACTTATCAGCGTTAAAGCAACCTTTGTCAGTGTTAGAAAAATATAGTAGAAAATCTAAATCCTCAAAAAGACCAATAACAATGCATTATCCTGTACATACTTTTACAAAAAGACTCCAAAAAACATATTATGTGAGATTGATCATTCCAATACTTGTTACCAAGTATTGAAACCTTCCAGCATCAAAAGGTTTAGTTAGTAAATCTGACACATTTTCTTCTGTGTCAACCCTATCTGGTTGTATTAAACCCTTTTCAAAACAATCTCTTATAAAATGGTGTCTAATTTCTATGTGTTTAGTTTTAGAATGATGTACATGATTCTTAATAATGCATAAGGTGTTGTTATTGTCAACAAATATCTTGGTATGCATGACATTATACCCATAATCCAACAGCTGATTCTGAATCCACAATACTTGTCCACATATACCAGGAGGCTGCATCACATATACCTCCTCAACAATTGTTCCATAGAGGAAGGCACTCTTGACATCCATTTGATAGACAGTGAAGCCCATGTAGGATGCATAGGCAAGAAAGATCCTTATAGCTTCAATCCTTGCAACTGGTGTAAAGACCTCCTCATAGTCTATCCCCTCCTCTTGTGTATATCCCTGAGCCACTAATCTTGCCTTGTTTCTGACCACAATGCCTCTTTCATCTCTCTTATTTCTTAGAACCCATCTTGTCCCTATAGGTCTGACATATCTGGGACAATCAACCAGCTCCCAAACATCCTGAATTGCAAATTGGTGAAGCTCATCCTGCATTGCTTCCACCCAACTTGGTTCTTTGAGAGCATCAAATATCTTCTTGGGTTCCTGTTGTGACAGAAAACAGGCAAACAAACATGCTTGCACAAGAGGGGTATCAACCTTCTTGTGAATATTGGCAATAAACCCACCAAGACCTTGATGAGATCTTCTAGTCTGAACAGGAGTCATAATATCACCAATGATTTGAGAAGTAGGGTGATTCTTCATAGTAGAAGTGAGAATTCCTCCTTCAAAAAGTCGGGTGTCTTCAATCTCATTATCCATGTTGCCAATATCTTCTTCTTCAGACTCTCTTTCATCAATATGAGGATGAACCTCTTCATATAAATTAGTAGGTTCACCCTGTTCAAAAGTAGAAGAGAAAAGATGCGCAAAAGTGTTGTCAACGCTTGAACCTTGGTTGTCAGTGTTTGGGTTGTCAACGCCTGAATTGGTGTTGTCAACGTTTGAGCCATCAACGTCTGAATTTGTCCTGTCAGCGCTAGATTTTCCTTTGTCAGCGCCTGAGGGACCATGCATGTTGTTATCTGGTGGTACTTGGGGACCACCATTATCCTTTCTAGCAGCAGCAGCAGCAATAAAAGCATCTGTCCATATGGGAATTGTGACATACTCTAGTATAGGAGATGACTTTTCTGCTTGTGATCCAACCTCTTCATTAACCTGTGTACCTGAAACATCAACAACTTGTTCTTCCACAAAATTTGAAGTTACCTTCACAATGTTTGGATTAGTGACAGGCATATAATTTAAAGTTCTAGATAGAGGTTCCAAGTCAAACAACCAATTTGGACCACTTTCAGGATCACTAGGTTTATATTCTAAAAACCTAACATGTACTCTTTCAAGTATACGTTTTTCCTTTTTATGATAAACCCTATATCCCTTGCTCTGCACTGAATACCCCATGAAATAGCCTTCATCACCTTTTGCACTAAATTTACTTAAGGCATCACTAGTGTCAAGTACAACTACATGACAACCAAAATGTCTAAGAAAACCAATATTAGGTTTCCTTTCCCAAAGTAATTCATAAGGTGTTTTGTTCTGTATCTTGTTGACCAATGCTCTATTTTGAACATAGCAAGCTGTATTAACAGCCTCAACCCAAAAAGCTATGGGGAAATGAGCATCAGCCAACATAGTTCTGGCTGCTCCAATTAGGGTTCTATTTTTCCTCTCAGTAACCCCATTTTGCTGTGGGGTTCTGGCAACACTAAACTGCCTAGTAATCCCTTTCCTGGCACAAAAATCATCTAAAACTTTATTCCTAAATTCACCACCATTATCACTCCTAAGCATTTTAACTTCATTACCAGTCTTCTTCTCAATCTGAGTGATAAAGTCAATTAAAGTGTCAGCTGTATCACTCTTCATAGCTAAAAAGAAAGTCCAAGTAAACCTAGAAAAGTCATCTGTGATGACAAAGCAGTATGATTTACCATTCAAACTTTCTATATTGGTTGGACCAAATAGGTCCATATGAAGCAAGTGAAGTGGTTTAGTACTAGTGTGCACCTGTTTAGACTTGAATGAGACCTTGTGCTGCTTGCCTTTAAGACATGCAACACAAGAGTGGTCATTGTGGAAAGCCTTTTCAGGCAAACCATCAACCAAGCCTTCTCACAAGCCTGTTTATATTCTTAAATTTTATGTGCCCTAGTCTTCTATACCATAGATTAGTTTCATCTACTGAAGCTTTAGCATAAAAACATGACATATTGTTATTCATTCTAATCCCATTCAGATTCAAATTATATAAGTCTTTATGTCTAGTTGTTCTATAGTCAATATATTTCTCATCAGGGATCTTATAATCCTTGCTTAACACCAAGCATTCAGTATCAGTAAACAGAACTTTATTTTTGTTATCACAAACTTGTGATACACTAAAAAGATTGTAATCAAGTTCCTTTACCAAAAATACGTTTTCAAAACGCAAGTTCTTGGTGAGAAGTGTTCCTTTGCCTGTGATAGTACCATATCCGCTGATACAAGAGATTTTGTATGTAAAAAGTTATCGTCACAGTCTCTTGGAATTGAAAAAGGAGTTTAATGTGCGACTCAGTCGTTCTTTGGTGAAACAAAAGTGTTGTCGTTGTAGTATATTAAAAAGTGCGAGACTTAAATGTAAATGACGTAAAAGTAAAATGGCGTTAAAATAATCTAAGTCTAGTTAAAAGTAAGGGGGTGCAATATTTAAAACTTTGAAAAGTAAACAACGAGAAAATAAATGACGGGAATTTAAAAGCGTGACGAGAATTAAGATTGACAAAGTATTAAAACATAAACTTAAAAATTAAACAAGACAAAATAGAAAACAACACCCAATCGGAATATATTCTGATCGGAATGCCCTCACCTTGACCTGATCGGAATGTTGTCGTCAAAATACCAATCGGAATTGCTGTCACCAATGGCCAAATCGGAATAACCAAATAAACACCTCAGATCGGAATGTGGAGTGGCCTCAGATCGGAATAAGGAGTGGTCTCCCAATCGGAATACTGTCACTAGACCTGATCAGAATACCAAACTTACCCTTGATCGGAATGTTACAAACCCAATGTGGGAATAAGGGGCTATCGGAATACGCAATCGGAATGAGTCTAAAGTACCCAATCGGAATACTGTCACCTTCCTCTGATCGGAATACCAAACAAACCCAGATCGGAATACTCACAAACCCTTTTCCGACCAAGCCGCAAGAGCGCTGGCCGGAATATGAAACCCTTTTCCGATCAAGTAGATCGGAATACAGTAAAGAGAATCGAAAATAAGCACAACTAATAAGCTATAAACCAAATAAGCACACACCTAAAATCCTAATCAAAACAAGTATAAATAAAACTAATAAGCTAAAATTTAAGGACTTTTGAAAACACAAAATGAAAAAGGTTTACGAAAACAAATTTTATATAAAAATAACTTTTATAAAAACTTTAGAAACTTTAAGATAAACACAAATAAGCTATAAAAATCAATGATCCAAAACAATCAAAAGCAAAAAAACATAATCTTTAATCAAATAAGCAAGATAATAAACACATAAACATAAAGATCAAGCAAAGAAAGAAAGGTAGAATGAGAGATTTAAGACAAGAAAAGTAAAGGTGCAATAAAAATAAAAGTAACTTACTTGGAAAATAAGGTGCAAGACAAGGTAATTAAAGTGCAATAAAGTAGATGTACAAGTAAATAAAGATGGAAGAACTAGTGTCACTCTAGCCAACAAGAGTAAAAATGAAATGCTAATGGTCTATATATAGGGGAGGATTAGGAAATGCTTAGGAAGCTTCCTCCACTCCTTCATTTCTTCTTAATTGCACCATTAAGTCCTTCCCTTCTTAATCTTTTGTTAATCTTGGACTTTAATGACTTTTGGCTCGGGATTTCTTTAAACTCGTCTTTTAATTCTTCAATAAATAAGACTTGAGTTCTTCGGCTTTTAGTAAACTTCCGTCTTTTGACTTTTTCTTCGATAAATCTTCAGAATTGGTCTTGGACTTTTGTTCTTTTTGCACTCTTGACTTCTTGACTTCGTCTTTCATCTTTTTCTTCGATAAAAGCCCGTAAATGGCTGTGTTTTCTCAACTTTTCACCTTTTCGTCCTAAATCACAATAAAAACACAAACCACGCATAATTCCGACATAAAAGACATAAAATACACGTTTTGGCTCGGTTATTATTGTAATTAAGTGGTAAAAAGGATGGGTGTTTACACACCTATCAAATCCCCTACACTTGACCATTACAATGTCCTCATGCAATGCATTAGTTACAAAGCACGTTTACATTTTTCATCATAATCAATCCACGTTGGCCTTTATTAAAAAGATAGAAAATTATAAACATTAAAGTAAAGAAATCAAAAGCATACCTTGGGTTTTGGAAATGTCATGAATAATCATCATCCTCAAGTTTTCACTTTCTTCAAACCAAGCTTAAAAACGAGATCATTGTTATTATAAGTTAGCAAACTAACACGAACTCATGTGGGCCAATTATTCACTTAGACTCCCTTATTCCTAGGGGTATCTCTTATATTTTATTGTTGTCTTGAATGATCACGAGGATGCATTGTTGACTTATTTCGATAGTTATTTAGTCCGAAAATAAAGTGAACGATTTAATCAATAGTTAGCTAAAGGACAAAATCTTTTAAAACTGCTTCTCGGGACCTCATAAAGTTCATATCTTGGCATAACTCGCTTCGCAATTTGAGACCTTTCTCGGACCGATATTTGACAGCGGCTTCATACTTCAAACCTTGAGAGACGTTCATGAAATAATGGTCTTCTCTTCATAATAGGAATTTCTTCACTTGAAGTTTTAAGAGATTCTTCATATTTGGACCACGACTTCTTCATTTTTCGCCAATCTTTATTTTGGAATAAGATATACAACGATCCGCCTCCTTTTATGACTTGGATCTATTTATCCTCATACCTTGCTAGGGTCTTTTCGTGTTGGAAATACGTTTTACGTATATAGAAAGTCTCGGTCACTCCAACAATGTAGTTATAGGCTCGTAGTAATGTTAATTGTCATTTATTAAATAGCCCGACCCATGAGCATGTTCATGGGATGGAAGCCCAAGTCCATTAAGGACTTGGGGTATTTAAGCCTCTTTCCACCATGGAAAGAGGTGTTGGTTGTTTTCATTTTACATGTTCAATATAGAAAAGTTCTCTCATTTCCCTCTCTAAGTTTCTCTCTCTAGAAAACATCAACCCCCATTGTCTCACAAAGATTATCAATATTCTTCAATTGGTATCAAGAGCATGGGATGAGATATAGGTTTGTTTTGGTGTTGCGTATTGTTTTCTAAACATTTCGTAGAGTGTTGGTTTGTTTTTTGCCGAATCTTCAATTTTTTTTGTGTTTGATCGTAGTTTAAAGTAGTGTAACATAGGGATTCGTGTTAAACTGTTCTTGGTATCTTGGTTTTTGTTAAAACATCATCTTTCTTGGATCCAAAGTGCAAAAAGGTCTTGTGTTCTTCATTCCGAAATTCAAGCAGAAATCTCCATCGGAAAGTACAAGTGAAAAGTGGGCTTCTATCGCAATAACCATCACCATCGGAAAGGGTTTTGGTTCTACATTGCGATACGTGGATTTCATTACTTTTTCCGATTTGGACATTCCGATCGTACTTTGCGATCTGGGATTCCGACGGCTATAAGGAAGTTTTTTAAGTTGTTACTCTGCTTAAATTTTGTCAGCTACTTTGCGATCTGAGCATTCCGATCTTAATCATTCCGATAGTCCTTGCGATCTGAGTATTCTGACAGGCTTTGCGATCTGAACATTTCGACAGAATTGCATTACGATCTAGGCATTACGATCTAGGCATTCCGATACCATCATCATTCTGACAAAGTTACATTGCGATCTGAGCTTTGCGATCTGAAATCATTCCGACAGCCTTGCATTACGATCTAAGCATTTCGCTAGTGAGATATTCCGATCTGGGTATTCCGACAAAAAGAACATTTTGATAGAACATGTTTTTAGATACTTAGGGGATTTCTTCTATTTGGCAATTAATTTGGTAATTTGGTAAATTATAAAAGCAAACAAAACAACAAGATAAAAACACAAAGAACTCATAACCTTATTTCATTGTTCGATCATCTTTGATAATCTTTTATGATCAAAATGAATCCGAATTCATTAATGCCTCAAATGACATCACTTACGGATATTTCCATCATTACGGGAACAGATAATCGCCCTCCAATGCTCATTAAGGAAGTCTTTGAAGCATGTCAAGGTCGTATGATGTCATACATTAATGGAAAACTGACATATGGGAGGCTTATGGTCAAGTCAATTCTAAATGGTCCACTTGATTATGGTACCATCATTGTTAACAATGTGACTCGACCACGGGAGTTTGAAGAACTCACACCAGCTCAACAACTTATTGCTGATGCAGACGAAAGGCTCTTCAAACCATTCTCCAAGCTCTTCCACATGACATCTATCGAATGGTGAGTCAATATACGGTTGCAAAGGATTTATGGGAACGTCTAAAGGTTTTGCTACAAGGTACGTCTCTTACAAAACAGGAACGGGAATGTCAGTTGTATGATCTGTTTGATAGGTTCACGTACAGCCCAGGGGAAACGCTTCACGACTATTACTTCAGATTCACTACTCTAATGAATGATTTGAATGTATACAATATCGTGATTGCTCCATTCCAGGTTAACACTAAGTTTTTGAATACTCTACCTCAAGCTGAATGGGGTGAGTATATTACCTATGTTAAGTTAACCAGGGATTTGCATAAGTGCAATTTGGATCAACTCTATGCTTTTCTTCAGCAGCATGAGAAACACGTGATCATGCACCGTTCACCTCGAGGTATGTACCCTGATTCTCTGGCATTGATGGTTAATCAACCAAGCCTGTCATATAACAACACTCCTTATATCATGGGACACCAAGCTTATCATCCATCACCGTACCTGACTCCAAGCTTCCCCCAATATTCGATTCTACCTCAACCACCCACCTCACATCAGCAACAATATCGGTTCAAATGCACCTTCATCTCAGAGAGAACCACAAGCATCACAATATGGCTCACAACCTCACCCATATTCACCAGCAAGCATTGCACCTTATACTCAGTCATCATACCCTTCTTATCAAGAGAATGCAGCATATCCATCAAGCTATTCTGACCACATGAGAAATCCTTCTAGTGCTTATGCTGCTCAACAAGACCAAGCATTGTATTGTGATAATGATGAAGTTCCCATTCCTGAATTCAAACAAGGAACTGACCCAGTTGAAGTGTTAGCCACTATGTCTGCTTATCTCACAAAGACATTGAGCAAACGAGGATTTAGAGGACCAGCTCTTACTAACAACCAGCTGAGGAATTCATCCAATTCTCGACAACAAGCTACCATTGAGAATGGCAGGGTAATGGTTCAACCCATACAACCTAATCAGGGGAGACCCAATACATCAACCAATGCACGCATGGGCAATCCTGCTCCAATGGTCAAAACTCCTCCACGGGCTAATTCCATAGGTAAGTTGAGAATGATTACATGCTACAACTATAAGGAAGAGGGTCACATGTCTAGGGATTGCACAAAACCCAAGAGGAGAAGGGATGGTCAATGTTTTGCAGAGAAGATTTATTTGGTAAACGCTCAGGCACAAGGACAGGAACTTGATGAAGAGGAGCTTGCATTTCTTGCTGATCCAGGGATTGCGGAACAAGAAGTTGTCACTACACAGAATGCAGCATACCAAGCAGATGATCTGGATGCTTATGATTCAGACTGTAATGATCTTCAATCTGCTCAGGCAGCTCTTATGGCAACTATCTCTAGCTTTGGGCCAGATAAAATATCTGAGGTACCTACTAATACCACTGATACTAGTATTCAACCACATCAAGTTGGGCAAGAGGGTGCTGATTCGAATGAGTCTTCGGTGGTGAGTCTTTCAAACGAGGAGACAATCAATGATAGCAATATCAATGCAAGTCCCCAGACTTTGAGTGAATCACAACCGGGAGTCATTTCGCATACGCATACTCCTGCTCAACAAGATTTGGTCATGGTTCCTGCAAATTTACTTAGCCAAATGAATACTGCACTCTTAGAAACCCTAGCTAAGAATAAGAATTTGTCTGCTGAGCTTGCCCTGTGCAACGAAAAAGTTTAAACTTTGGAATTAGTTCCTTCGTCCAATGTTCTAACAAATCCCGAATATGATCATTTTCGAAACAAACAAATGGGTCATTTGCAAGAAATTGAAACCTTAAGAGCAGATCTTTCCAACGAACTTAAAGAAAAAGAATTAGTGGTCACTAATTTTCATAAACTTCAAACGGATTTTGAGTTACTCGATTCTAAAAAGAATGAAATGGAAATTAATGCAGCTAATAAGATTAGAAGTTTAGATTATTTGCTTTTAAGACAATTCGCTGCCTCTCAACTAGTGCACTTATTTGATGCTTCGTTTAGAGAATTTAACTTATCACGTCAAAAAGGCCTTCCCACTAACCCACGGTATGCAAGACAAGCTCTTATCCATAGTCCAAGACTTTATAATGCAACCCAATTAGGATTGGTCTTAGATCCGATTGTTACTTTCGAGGATCGCACAAATAAGGATCTAGTTGATGAGAATCGGTCATACAATTTTGAAAAATATCCCGAGTGTGATTATTTTAAAATGAATCAGGAGCTTGCAAAAACGGACTTTAGAATTCGCTTCCATATGGATAAAGATCTCATCACAGCACCAACCTACATGTTAAATGAAGAAAACCCCAGTACACTTCCTACACTTGTCAAAATGGAAGGACCTAATGAAATTCCAAAGGATCTTCCACCTGTTAGCATTGTATGGTTAAACTTGCAAGAGATTAATCAATACTTTGCTAGTTTTGACAAGGTCATTCTGGAATGTACGACTTCAAATGGCCTAAACGCCGGAGAATGGGCTTTCGAACACATGAACGAGGTGTTTAAGAATGAGATCAATCCGTTTGTCGAAAGTCTAAAAGGAAGTTTTACATCTCTTTCGGAAAATCTCGAGTTTGAAATTGCAGAAGTTCAAAAAGTGTTTTATGAAATGGACACCGCTTACGAACTACAATTAATGAAAAGGAAAAGATTTTATCCGAATATGACCGATTCTTGTCCCAAGTAATTTCGTGTGATGTGCTTACTACTGTGAATGTTAATTATTCGAATGAGCTTACATCCGCTATGATTAAATGTGATGCTGGGAATATATGTGATGATGTGTGTGATCTCTCTGTAAATGTTGTTGATACTGTAAATAAGGTAGATAATCATTCTTGTCACGAGTCTAATGCTGAATTTTTAAAGCTTCAAGATTCATATAATTTACTTACAAAACGTTTTAATCAACTTGAACAACATTGTATATCTTTAGAATTAAAACAGCAAACTCAAAACGAGGATCTTTTGATAACAAATGGTTGTGAAAACAGTGTTGAGACGAGTGACAAGATGATTGAGATTGTTAAGACATTAGAGGAAGAGATTATGAGATTAAAGAAAGATGAATCATCAAATGAAACATTAAAATTGGAACTAGAGGCTGCAGAGTCTAAAAACCAGGTCTTAGAAATTAGACTTTCGTCTATTCTTGGGGAGATGAATCGGGCAAGATAGGGACTATCCGCTCTTTATGGTTCAATAGAAGAACGCTTCGCTTTTAATGCAGCACAGCAACAATCTTATGTTGAACAACTGAACCAAAAGTGTGAGGAAATCTCTGACTTAAATATCCAGCTCATTGACAAAAACATGGTTTTGGCTGAGTTAAAGGAGACACTTCTTCTCACCCGACAAGAAGTTGTTGATAACTTAGCTACCAACTCTGCACCGTCCTCTAGTGCTCAAACAACCAATTCAGTAGTGCTTTATAAGAACCCGCTCCATAAGAAAAACCCGATTACCTACGATGATTATATGAGGAATGCAATTAAGCATGTAGATCTTGTTAGGGATATCTTAGATGATTTGTATGCGTTAGATCCCTCAAGCAGCTACTATTATTCAGCTCATGAATATATTCAGCGAGTTCAATATTGCTTAGCATATTTGCAATACATAGGAAAACCGGGTTCTCCACTACTCACTAATCGACCCATTGCTGTAACTCCATTCAACAAGACCCCAGGAACAAAACCGTCTTTGGCACCATCAACTAAGGCACCGTTAAAATCTGTTGCTAATATTCCCACTTTGCCTTCTACAGGAGTAAAAGAGTCTACTAGGGCTAAAGGATCGCCACTCAAGAAAGATAAGATCAAACCCTCCACTAGTAGTACCATCAAGAAGAAAGTAGAAGCTCACTCTAGGAATGTTATTTCAGATTTAAATAAAAAGAATCATGTTGCTAAGACTAAAAGCTCTGCGCCTGTGCAGAAGTCTAAACCATTTGTGAATTCTAATTTCAAATGTTGGAATTGTAATAAATGCATGTTTTCCCAACGTCATGATTTGTGTCTTATTGATCATGTGAATGAAATGAATGCCATTAGGAATGATCTTGAATGGAAGCCAACTGGTAGAACTCGTGCCCAAGTTGGATGGCAATGGCGTCCCACTGGTAGGACCTTTACATTAGATGGAAAAATGTGCCCTTTAATTAGGAATGCATCCATTGAAGTTAGGTCTCAGCGTCCTTTAGTTAGGCACACTAGAACTAAAGTATGGAAACCGCGCCCTTTAATTAGGCCAGCCCCCACTATAGTGCCTATCAGTGAAGAAATACCTCAGGATTTAAGCCAACTTGAATCTACACCACCAACTAGGAAGAAGGCTAGGAAATCTAAGAAACCTAAAGTTAGGAAATCTAAGATCATTAAATCTGTACATGCTAATAACAAGGGACACTCAGATTCCGAAACCTATACATTGTCTTCGTCTGGTGATATTTTCAGGTGGTCCAAATCATCCTTTGGTATTTGGACTCCGGTTGCTCAAAGCATATGACCGGAGATCGCTCGATGCTCCGAAATTTCGTCAGCAAGTTTCTTGGAACGGTAAAATTCGGTAATGATCATATTTCAAAGATAATGGGGTATGGTGAATATCAGATTGGAAATGTCACGATTTCAAGGGTATACTATGTAGAAGGTCTTGGTCATAATTTATTCTCAGTAGGACAGTTCTGTGATTCCAACCTAGAGGTTGCTTTTCGACAACACACTTGTTTCATCCGCAACTTGGAAGGAAAAGACTTGTTGAAGGGGTCTTGATACGTGTGTAAACACCCATCCTTTTACCACTTAATTCTGGCTAAAACGAGACCAAAACGCGTATTTAATTTCATTTGTTTGGAATTATGTGTGGTTTTTGTGTTTATTGTGTTTTCAGAGCCAACCAGATGAATATTGAAGAAAACATGGGATTGCACGGGATTTATCGAAGAAAAAGACTCAAGACAGAGTTTATTGTCCAAGAGATGCAAAAGATTTGAAGCCACTGGGCCTATTCGAAGATTTATCGAAGAAAAGGACCAAAGATGGAAGATTTACATAAGTCGAAGAAACTCAAGTCTATTAAACGAAGAAATTAAAAGACGAGTTGAATTTAATCGACGACAAATCCCGAATCAGAATCGAAAACGTCAACTTTTCTTAAAAGACGAGAAGACAAGAAGAACGGGAGAAAGCCCACTCACCAACCAAAGAGAACACCTATATAAAGGGTTCCCCTCACACTTTTCATGGAGTTTTTTTAGTTTTTTTCTTTTCCTCCTCTTTTTTCTCCCTTTCTGTTCGTAGCATCACCAACACCACTAGGGTGTTTGGTGATTTTGATTTTTGTTTTTCAATCTTGTAATTTTAATCTTTGTTTTGTCATTATTAAAACCTTAATCATTCAATACATCAATCTTTCATTTCATCTTGTTCATCTCCATCTATTTGGTTAAAAGTTTAAGTTCTTATTTGATTGATTTAATCTTTAAAAGTTGTTGGGATTTGTGTTTTTATTGATGGGATTTGTAGTTTTTGGTTAGTAGATGCTTGGTGATTAGTTTATTTAAGTTTTTGGTTAGAAACTTGGTGAGTTTCCGCTCAAAACGTATTTCCCCTGTTTTTCGGTAAGTTACTGTTCTTGAGTGTTCCCAGGTTCCGGATGAACAAAACTTCCGGATGAACACAAACTTCCGGATGAACTAAAAGTTCCGGATGAACAAAATCTTCTGAATGAACCAAAAGTTCCGGATGAACAAAATCTTCCGAATGAATGTTCTTTCAAAAAGTTCCGAATCAGTTGATAATTCCGAATCAATCTTCCGAGCCAACTTCCGAACAAAGTTCCGGGTGAAGGTTCCGAACAAAGTTCCGAGTGAAGGTTCCGAGAGAATTTCCGAAGAAAGTTCCGGATGAAGGTTCCGGATCAACTTCCGAGTGAAGGTTCCGAGTAAAGTTCCGAATCAAGAGACTTTGAAAGTTCCGAATCAATAGCTAAAGTTCCGAATCAGTTTTTCATTTGAGCATTTCAACTAAGAGTTAAGTGGTATTTACTTTTTCTGTTTTAGTTATTAAAGTTTAAATTCAAGTGTTACTTACTGTTTCTTATTGTTTCTTCAATTTATATCTTAAGTTTAATCTTAATTCTAGTTTTATTAACTGTTATTAATATAATTGCCTTTAGAATTAAGTTTACATTTTAGAGCATTTAACCCTTTAGTAGATTAGAAAACCAATCCCTTTTTAGTAACCAAGAACAATCATTCCACTTAGAACCAAGATCAATTCGAGAGGATAGCGAGAGAATATATAGAACCCCAGTACAAAAAGCAAATATCAAATGGCGCCGCTGCCGGCTCTTCTCGTTAAGATCAAAAGTTTTTGTGAGAACTTGGATTTTGGGATCCGTTCACCGTGAACGTTACTTTTTCATAAAATTTTCAAAAATCCTAAAAATTAAAAAACATAAAAACCCAAAATATTTTTGTTTTGCTTTTCTCTTGTTAGTTCTTTTGCAGGTGTATGCGCACTCGATCAACGTCTTATCAAGAGCCCGAGCCTCTCGATAACTTAGACATGGCCGGTGTACAAAACAACAACAACATACCACCTCAAAACAACAATAATAACAACAACAACCCACCTTTCAACAACATGAATAACAACAACAACAATGAGCCTCTACCGGATAATCGACCGATGATTGAACTGCTGCAAGCTCATGTAGATGGCAACACTGATCCAATTGTTATACCAGCGATTGCAGCCAACAACTTTGAGCTCAAATCAGGCTTTATCCAGATGGTCTCTGCTCAACCATTCTTGGGGCGTACCATTGATGATCCACATGACCACATCAAGAGATTTTTGCAACTCACTAATACGGTCAAGTTCAATGGTGTTCCACAAGAGGTTATCCGTTTACAACTTTTTCCCTTTTCTTTAGAGGGACAAGCCCGGCATTGGCTTGCTAAGGAACCGCCACAGAGTATTCTCTCGTGGACGGATTTGGAGACCAAGTTTATCAACTACTTTTTCCCACCCTCTCGTACTACCGCTTTGCGGAATGAAATCATAAATTTTGAACAAAAGTACGATGAGTCGTTCAGTGAATCTTGGGATCGTTTTAAAGATCTTTTAAGAAAATGCCCACAACATGGTTTTACCAAAGTGCACCAAATTAACACTTTTTACAATGATTTAAGCATGAATGACCAAGATTCACTAAACAGTGCCTCGGGGGGTAATCTTTTGGCTAAGACTTCCAATGCTGCTTGGGATATCATTGAGAATAAATCTCGTGTGCAAACCAAGAGTGTTCGGACCAATGTTGCTAGTGCTAGTACTAGTGACAGCGATAAGCGACTTGACAAAATCACTACGCTTCTTGAATCGCTTGCTACCCAAACCGCCAGCAACACCAACAGCATCAACGCTAGAAACGCTAAAGACGCTCAAGTCAATACTATTAGCCAACCATGCGAGATATGCGGGGGTCCACACTCTTACACCACTTGTAGTGCCACCCAAGACTACCCTTCTGAAAAAGTAAATGCAGCTTATGGCACCTATCCTCAACCTGCTTATCAAGCTAGACCTCAAGGTGACCGTAATTTGCTTAGCTACCGCTCTAACAACTACCTCTCACCACCCGGTTTTCCTCCAAACAACCCAAACCAAAAACAAAACCTCAATCGCCCTCCTCAACAACAACAACCTCGTACACCATACATCCCACCTCACAAACAACCACCTCCACCTCAATGAAACAACTGTTTGCTCGATTCGGTGTTCCTCGTGCTATTATCAGTGACCGCGGGACTCATTTTTGCAACGATCAATTTGCAAGAGTCATGGCGAAGTATGGTGTCAATCACCGTCTTTCCACCGCTTATCATCCTCAAACCAACGGTCAAGCCTAAATATCCAACCGTGGATTGAAGAGAATTTTGGAGCGTACTGTGGGAGAGCATCGCGCCGCGTGGGCCGATAAGTTAGATGATGCTCTGTGGGCTTTCCGTACTGCTTACAAGACCCCGATCGGCTGTACGCCCTATCGTCTTGTGTACGGGAAAGCTTGCCACCTCCCTATCGAGCTGGAACATAAGGCATACTGGGCCTTGAAGTGGGCTAACTTCAACATCAACAAAGCCGGTGATTATCGCAAGATTCAACTCAACGAGCTACAAGAATTGAGGAATCAAGCTTACGAGAACTCATTGATCTACAAGGAGAAGACCAAGATCGTCCACGATGCTAAAATCAAGAACCGAGAGTTCCACGTTGGTGATCAAGTCTTACTCTTTAACTCTCGGTTGAAGATCTTCTCAGGAAAGTTGAAGAGCCGTTGGTCTGGTCCATTCACCATCGCCAATGTTTTTCCCCATGGTACCATTGAGCTTTCTCAGCCAAATGGGCCCAACTTCAAGGTGAATGGCCAGCGTTTGAAATTATACTTTGGTGAGGACATATCTCAAGAGATGGTTCCATCTCTCACCACGTTCCCCATGAACTAATTTTGGGTCGAGTCAGGCTCGTGACTCGGTTATCAAAAACAAGCGCTCCTCGGGAGGCAGCCCGAGTATCTATCCTTTTATGTTTTAACCTCCTAAGTGTAAGGGGACCTCTATAGGTGTTTGTCTTTGTGTGGTGATGTGATTACAGGGATTAGTGCACTCTTGGAAACTTTGAAGAACCGTGCTCCTGAGTTATCCGAAATCCGGTTCTATCTCTCAACTATCGTGATTCAATTTTCTTCATACTCACATTTGAAATTGATCACTTTAGTCGTCTCTTCCTTAACTTGATTTAACCAATGTGCACAATGTCATAAGTGTAGGGGAGATTTTTCCCACATGCTTAAACATTGAGGACAATGTTTATCTTAAGTGTAGGGGGACTTCTATCGAAGTTTTAAGTGGACTTTTCTATGAAAATGCCTTCATTTAACCGGAAAATCCTATTTTTCAACATTTTTCAAATTTTTTATTAACTTTGGCCATTTTGTCGTAATTTTAAATTTTTATCGTTGCTTTCATATGTATATATCCCGCAATAAAGTCAAAAATATTAATAAAGTGGTGTAGCTAGTTTAGAAATCTTTGACATATTAGGCCCGTTGCGTTTATTTTGACTCAACCCGAATAGACTTATCCAAGTTTATTCTAGCTAGTATCCTTAACCATGTAGACCTTAATTGGTTTATTAGGCTAAGTATCCACGAGTCTCATTACTTGAGATTTTAAATTGTGGAGGACGAGAAATGATTGAGTCAATTATAAGTCGGTATTCTTGCACAAACTCACTTGGTGTAATTATTTGCCTATTCTCCCATCACTTGCTAACAATTTATCTGCAATAAGTAAGGTCGTACGATTTGAAAAGTTACTTAGCTTCTAGCCCAAGATCGTTTAAAAGTTGCTCGGTAATGATAAGAGTTCATAGCCAAGGCATAACTTATGAAGCGGGGAGCGAAGATTGGCGAGTCCGAAAAGGCCCTAACAAGGCATGAGGATTCCATTTTATTGCTAAAGATCCAAGGTGATGTGAAAAGCATTATTCCCAAAGTCAATATGAAGGATCAAGACTCATGACGAAAAGCAATCAACTCCGGTAAAGATCATGGAGAAGTATATCCGAAAAGAACCTAACAAGGTATGAGGATAAATAGATCCAAGTCCGAAAAGGAGGCGGATCGTTGTATCTCAAAATCCCAAATAGAGATTGAAGAAATAATCATTGAAGTCGTGGTCAACAAAGTTGGAGTACCCCTCAAAAGTCTCCAAGTGAAGAAACTCTATTAAAGATGAGAAGACCATTATCTCAAGCACATCTCTCAAGATATGAAGTATGAAGTACATGCCAAATATAGGCCCGAGAAAGGTCTCAAATCGTGAACCGAGTTATGCCAAGATATGAACTTTTTGATATCCCGAGAAGCAGTTTTAAGAGATTTTGTCCTTTAGCTAACTATTGATCAAATCGTCCTACTTTGCTTTCAGCCTAAATAAACTATCGAAATAAGTCCAAAAATGCCTCTTCATGATCATTCTAAGACAAAAATAAAATATAAGAGATACACCTAGGAATAAGGGAGTTTAAGCATATAATTAAGCCATGTGTGTAAGTGTTTGATTTACTAACTTATAATAACAATGATCTCGTTTTTAAGCTTAGTTTGGGGAACGTGAAACTTGAGGGTGATAAATCTTCGCAGCACCAAAGCCCTAATGTAAGTCATTGATTTCTTTGCAAGTTATTTCCATGTAGCTATTTTCAAGTGAAAATGGTTTTCTATCCTTTTATTTACTTTAAAGATTTTAATTTCTCTTAGTACTTAAATTTTTGTTTAGTAGTATTTTAATAAGGCCAAGGTTGATTGATTATGAGAAAAGTGTAAATTTGCTTTATCACTAAGCATTGCATGAGGGCATTGCAATGGTTAAGTGTAGGGGATTTGATAGGTGTGTAAACACCCATCCTTTTACCACTTAATTCTTGCTAAAACGAGACCAAAACGCGTATTTAATATCATTTGTTTGGAATTATGCGTGGTTTTTGTGTTTATTGTGTTTTCAGAGCCAACCGGATGAATATTGAAGAAAACATGGGATTGCACGGGATTTATCGAAGAAAAAGACTCAAGACAGAGTTTATTGTCCAAGAGATGCAAAATATTTGAAGTCACTGGGCCTATTCGAAGATTTATCGAAGAAAAGGACCAAAGATGGAAGATTTACATAAGTCGAAGAAACTCAAGTCTATTAAACGAAGAAATTAAAAGACGAGTTGAATTTAATCGACGATAAATCTCGAATCAGAATCGAAAACGTCAACTTTTCTGAAAAGACGAGAAGACAAGAAGAACGGGAGAAAGCCCACTCACCAACCAAAGGGAACACCTATATAAAGGGTTCCCCTCACACTTTTCATGGAGTTTTTTTAGTTTTTTCTTTTCCTCCTCTTTTTTCTCCCTTTCTGTTCGTAGCATCACCAACACCACTAGGGTGTTTGTTGATTTTGATTTTTGTTTTTCAATCTTGTAATTTTAATCTTTGTTTTGTGATTGTTAAAACCTTAATCATTCAATATATCAATCTTTCATTTCATCTTGTTCATCTCCATCTATTTGGTTAAAAGTTTAAGTTCTTATTTGATTGATTTAATCTTTAAAAGTTGTTGGGATTTGTGTTTTTATTGATGGGATTTGTAGTTTTTGGTTAGTAGATGCTTGGTGATTAGTTTATTTAAGTTTTTGGTTAGAAACTTGGTGAGTTTCGGCTCAAAACGTATTTCCCCTGTTTTTCGGTAAGTTATTGTTCTTGAGTGTTCCCAGGTTCCGGATGAACAAAACTTCCGGATGAACACAAACTTCCGGATGAACTAAAAGTTCCGGATGAACAAAATCTTCCGAATGAACCAAAAGTTCCGGATGAACAAAATCTTCCGAATGAATGTTCTTTCAAAAAGTTCCGAATCAGTTGATACTTCCGAATCAATCTTCCGAGCCAACTTCCGAACAAAGTTCCGGGTGAAGGTTCCGAACAAAGTTCCGAGTGAAGGTTCCGAGTGAACTTCCGAAGAAAGTTCCGGATGAAGGTTCCGGATCAAATTCCGAGTGAAGGTTCCGAGTAAAGTTCCGAATCAAGAGACTTTGAAAGTTCCGAATCAATAGCTAAAGTTCCGAATCAGTTTTTCTTTTGAGCATTTCAACTAAGAGTTAAGTGGTATTTACTTTTTCTGTTTTAGTTATTAAAGTTTAAATTCAAGTGTTACTTACTGTTTCTTATTGTTTCTTCAATTTATATTTTAAGTTTAATCTTAATTCTAGTTTTATTAACTGTTATTAATATAATTGCCTTTAGAATTAAGTTTACATTTTAGAGCATTTAACCCTTTAGTAGATTAGAAAACCAATCCCTTTTTAGTAACCAAGAACAATCATTCCACTTAGAACCAAGATCAATTCGAGAGGATAGCGAGAGAATATATAGAACCCCAGTACAAAAAGCAAATATCAGGTCTCGTGGTGCAAATCTTTATACTTTGTCCTTACAAGACATGATGGCCGCCTCTCCAGTATGTCTTCTCTCTAAAGCATCTAAGACCAAGTCATGGTTATGGCATCGCAGATTATCTCGTCTCAACTTTGATGCTATTAATCATTTGGCTAAAAACGAATTAGTTCCTGGTCTTCCAAAGCTCAAATTTCACAAGGACCATTTATGTTCCGCGTGCTCAAGGGGGAAAAGTACCAATAAATCATACAAGCCCAAAGCTGAAGACACCAATCAAGAAAAACTTCATCTTTTGCATATGGATCTTTGTGGGCCAATGCGAACCAAAAGTGTGAGCGGTAAGAAATTCATCCTTCTTATTGTGGATGATTTCTCCAGGTTTACATGGGTTAGATTTCTACGAACAAAGGATGAAACACCAAAGGCTATCATCACTTTTCTGAAATTCATTCAGGTACGTTTAAATACTACTATCCGCCAAATTCGTACAGATAATGAAACAGATTTCGTCAACCAGACTCTTCGTGATTACTATGAAGAAGTTGGTATTTCACATGAAATATCCGTTGCACGTACTCCACAACAAAACAGTGTCGTTGAAAGATGGAATCGTACGCTTATGGAAGCTGCTAGGACTATGTTGATTTATGCGAACGCTCCATTATTCTTGTGGGCAGAAGCTGTATCTAATGCATGTTTCACCCAAAACCGCTCTATCATTCGGAAACGCCATGGAAAAACACCTTACGAGCTTCTACATGATCGTAAACCCGATGTTTCCTTCTTTCATGTGTTTGGTGCTCTTTGTTATCCAAACATTAATAGTGAGAACTTGGGCAAACTTCAACCAAAAGCCGATATAGGTATTTTCATTGGTTACTCACCCTCCAAGAAAGCATACCGAATTTACAACCGTCGTCTTGGTAAGATAGTAGAAACTATGGACGCAGATTTCGATGAGATGACAGCGATGGCTTCTGAGAAACGCAGCTCTGAACACGCGCTTCATGAGATGGAAACCGGTGCTATTAGTTCCGGATTAGTTCCCAATAATCCTACTTCTACATCATTCTTACCACCTACACGGCCCGAGTAGGATAAATTATTTCAACCGTTGTTTGATGAATTCTTTGATCCCCCAAATGATGAAGTTCCAGCACCTGTAGTGATAGCTCCAATCCCTGAAGTTGTTGCTCAAGCTAATGAAGCTTTATCAAATGCATCTTCAATTAACATTGAATCGGATGCACCTCTACCAAGTGATTCTCAAACTACACCTGAATCTTAACCCTTACTTGTGCCTACTGATGTGGAAGAGGATTCTACTGATCACGATTTGGAATATGCTCACCTACAAGAGCTTCCTTTCTTTGGTATACCGATACCTGAAAACCCTTCAGCCGCGTCTACCTCAGAAGAAGCTCCTACAATTGTTCACTCCAGACCACCACGGATTGAAAATCACAGCACCAAATGGACAAAAGATCACCCAATTAGGAATATTATTGGAGGTCTCGATCGACCAGTCTCTACACGCCATCAATTACAAGAGAGTGCACTCTATTGCTATTTTGATGCATTTCTCTCCGAAGTTGAACCTAAAAACTGGCAACATGCTATGACTCAATCATCTTGGATTGAAGCCATGCAAGAGGAACTAAATGAATTCCAAAGACTTGAAGTATGGGAATTAGTTCCTCTCCCTGACAAGGTTAACATCCTTACTTTGTTGTGGGTTTATAAGGATAAACTCAATGAGATGGGTGGAGTCTTGAAGAATAAGGCTAGATTGGTTGCTAGAGGATATAAACAAGCCTTGGGTATCGACTTTGAAGAATCTTTTGCTCCTGTTGCAAGATTGGAGGCTATTAGACTATTCCTTGCGTATGTTGCTCATATGAACATGATCTTCTATCAAATGGATGTGAAGACGACATTTTTGAACGGTGAACTAAGGGAAGAAGTCTATGTTAGTCAGACGGATGGGTTCGTTAGCACGGAGTTTCCTAATCATGTGTACAAGCTTAAGAAGGCTCTCTATGGGTTGAAACAAGCTCCACGCGCGTGGTATGATCTCCTTTCAACATATCTCATTTCGGAAGGCTTCTCCAAAGGCAAGGTGGACCCCACTCTATTCTCTCTCAAGGAGGACAATGACATGATTCTGGTACAAATTTATGTTGATGATATAATATTTGCTGCCTCTAACATAGAATTGTCAAAACGCTTTGAGAAGATAATGTCCACACGCTTTCAGATGTCAATGATGGGAAAAATTTCATTTTTCTTAGGATTACAAATTTCTCAGAATCCCAGAGGCATCTTTTAATCAATCCAAATATGCTCTAGAATCTTTAAAGAAATATAACTTTGAAAATTGTGACCCCGTGGACACTCCAATGGTGGAGAAATCCAAGTTAGATGAAGATAGGAATGGGATTATTGTCGATCCGAAACTCTACCGTGGGATGATCGGCACCCTTCTCTATCTGACTGCTAGCAGGCCTGATTTGCAATTTGCTGTATGCATGTGTGCCTGGTATCAGGCTCGGCCTAACGAAAAGCACCTACATGTTGTTAAAAGGATCTTTCGGTATCTCAAATGAACACTTCATCGTGGTCTATGGTATCCGAAAGATTCCTCTATTGCTTTAATATCATACGCAGATGCCGATCATGCTGGGTGTTAAGACACGAGGCGTAGCACTTTTGGATCTGTGCAAATCCTTGGAGATAGATTGATTAGTTGGTCTTCAAAAAGGCAGAAAAGCGCTGCTATTTCAAGCACGGAGGGTGAATACATTGCCATGTCTGGTTGTTGTGCTCAAGTCCTTTGGATGAGATCACAACTAACTGACTACGGTCTTGGATTTAATAAAATCCTTATGTATTGTGACAACAAGAGCGCCATTTCCCTTTGCTGCAACTACGTTCAACACTCCCGGGCAAAGCACATCGACATTCACTACCATTTCATTAAAGAGCAGGTGGAGAACAGAGTGATCGAGCTGTATTTTGTCACCACTGAGTATCAGCTGGCAGATATGTTCACCAAAGCCTTAGATCGAGGACGAATCGAGTTTTTGATCGACAAGCTTGGCATGAAATCTTTCTCTCCAGCGACTCTCAAAGAGTTGGCAAAAGAATCAGCAGAATAGTGATGGTAACCTATTCATGCGTATCCTTTGTTCGTGATCATGTATATTATTGTATATATATAAACCACAAAAAGAAAAATACAAAAATATAAAACCAAGAAAAACCATAAAAAATATAAAACCAAGAAAAACCATAAAAACTATAAAACCAAGAAAACCCAAAAATATTTTTCTTTTTAAATCGGGCATGTCTTTTAGTACGGTAATATTTACGGCCTTAGAAATGTCGATCAAAATTGACACGGCGCCATAAATAGAGTCCGTATAAAAGTTGTACATTTTTAAAACATGCCCATAATGGCTTGTAGTTATTTCTGACTGTAACCCGCTTTTCGCGTTAAAGTCACGTATTTCTTTTGAAAACGTTGGCTCACAACGGGAATTAATTTTCTCGGGCAAGGTTTACTGTACAACCTTGTAAGGGACTAAGTTTAGTTTATAACTTGGTCTAACACAAATTTGTGTACGTTTCAGTGCACTTATTTTGTAAAAATAAGATAAATCTTATTACCACCAGAATCGTTCTATAAAATCACTTAACCGGCAAATGTCCTCATTAATAGTTGTGTCCTTAATATCTTTGACTACTGCTCTTTAAATAGAAAACGGGTCAGGGATTAAGGGGGAGCAAATATTAATTCTTCGTGGAAACAAATTTGGTCGTTAAAAAGGATTGTCAGAAAATATTAGCTATTCTTCATCATCAGTTATGCTATGTGTGCCTTGTGCAATAAAGAATCTCATGCATAGGTCATTAAAATTTTGGCGTTAGGTTTTTGTGGTCATGTTTGTGAGCGGGTTTATTTTTGTTAAGTTAATTCTTTTAACTTTAACTAGCATTCTAAAACAGGGGGACCAGTATTGCATTTTTTGTAAAATGGTGGGTGTTTGATCAAATTTGACCAAGTCAAAACCACACCCCCCCCTTTTTCCCCGTCATTTCTGGAAACACACAAAACACATCCCTTTCCGCCATTATTGCGAACTCGAGCTTCAATCGATCTTTGATTTGTGACTTATCTCTTGCTGCATAATATCTAGGTATTCTATCCTGTTTAAGTTGCTATCATATAATCCGTTTCATCTCTAAACATCAACAGTACCGTTAGATCATATCCAAGATTTTAGGTCGTGTATTTTTGCTATGATTATGGTATTTAGGTTATGGGATTTGATCTATATACTTAGATAATCATTGGGTTTGCCCAGAATCAATTAAAACATGGCCTAAGTTTCAGATCGAGAAGTCAACGTTTGAGATCGAATCCCTGTCACGGATTACGATGCACATTACGATACATCATTGCGATGAGTCATTCCGATGACTCATTGCGATGGGCAGTTCCGATGAGTCATTTCTATGGCTCATTGTGATGGCTCATTGCGATGTGTCATTGCGACGGTTCATTGCGATGGGCCGTTGCGATGGGTCATTCCGATGGATCGTTGCGATGGCGCATTGCGATGGTCATTACGATGGCTCATTGCGATGGCGTTTTGCGATGGCGCATTCCGATGCGTCATTGCGATGGCTTCGTACTAGGTATTGCGATGGGTAATATTGCGATGAATTCTCATTTATTCCGATGGAAATGTACTGATTGCGATGGACATAGATATTGCGATAGGATGTTATTTCATTAGGATTCCGATGCTTGATTCATTGCGATGGTTTGGTTAGGATTCTGATGGTTTGCTACATTGTGATGGAATTAGGTTTCTTATGATTATGCAATTGCCTTAAAATATCTAATGAGTTCGGCCTAGCTTGCACTATTTCCTCCTTAGGTTTAAGTACTTTAGGGCCACTTAAACGAAACCAAGTGTTATTGAAACAAGTTAATTTTTATCTCATAAGAATACTTGAACGGTTTCTTATTACAGAAGTTCATCAAGTTGATTCCAATGTAAATAAAAGAGATACAAATTGCTTAGTCAATGTCTTGTGTTTTGTTTCCAGGCCATGGAAGACAAAGCTTCATCTTTATTCAAGCCCACTTTAGTTTGGGTTGAGGATAATCCTATAATTCCTGACGTAGTGGTTGAAACTAAACCAAAACCCACTGAAGTTTTGGTTGAAATCAAACCAAGACCTACTGAGGTGTTAGTAGAAATCAAACCTAAACCTACTGAGGTTTTGGTCATGACCACCAAGAAATCCAAATATTTTAAGAACTAATGCTAGGTCGGTATCTCTTTAGAATAAAAATGTCTTTGGCAGTTATGTCATTATCCTAAGTGTATTGCTAAATGTAAGGACCTTGTTCATCTGATGTACGTGTGAATCTTGTGGTAATAATTGTAATGATATTTTCCCTATGTTTCAACTGGGCATAGACTTAAGAAATCTACATATTTTGTGTATATCATTTGTGCTTATGTCATCAAAACAGGAAAATGTCAATCACCGAGGAACAACAACGACTTCGTGATCTTGAACTTGTTTCGCTCAGTAATAGGCTTCCATATGCTGAGAACAACTCTCGATTACAAGATGATTTTGATCCGGCTTTACCAGCTTTCAAAATAGCCACGGATATTCTAGACATATCACCCATCAGAGACACACTCAGACGTACTGCATCTGTTCCCGAAGTCTACATGCATGAATTCTGGAACACTGCATCTTTCTCCAAAAAGACTATCTCTTTTGAACTGAACAAAACACCAATGGTACTCAACTTGAGCATTTTTCGGAAATTGTTTAAACTTCCTAGGTTGGCACAAGGAGAACAATTTGTGGCTAACCCAAATAATGATGAAATGCTTCGAGTCATTCATGCCATGAATTATGAGGGTGAAATCAACAACCTATCACAATTTAACACCTCACACATAGGGCAACCCTGGAAAGCACTTATCACCATCATCGACAAGTGTCTGACTGGAAAAACTAGGGGCACCGATGCAATGAGACCACCACAGGCTCATTTATTTTGGGGATTGTATACTGCATCCAAAGTCGACTATGCACTTCTTCTCTGGCAAGAATTTTGTTATCAGTTTACAAGAACGAAGAAGAAATCCGTGCACCTTACATTCCCGAGATTCACCAAGCTCATTATCCATCATTTTATGAAGAATGACCCAACCATTGACACTCGCGGAATTTCTTCTATCACACCAAAGATGATGATTATGTGATTCTCTTAATGAATGCAGACACTAATTCCACAAAGTATGCATTTGTAACACCCCCACAATTGCTATGCGCAGCGGAACTACAACAATGGGTGCTACTCAGTATTCATTGCACACAAGATATATCAAACGACGCTAAAAAGACGTCAACTTAACACTTGAATTTAAAATTGTTAGATGATACATGTCCACGGTTTTTCCAACCCCAATTTGGTACAACAGAGTTTAGCGTTTTCGGTCCCCATGAATCTCAACCCAGAAATTTCAGTTTTACAACAACATAACATTAAACATAAAAATTGTTTAAGTTGAAAAAGGAGGAAAAACAAGCAGACTCCAAGCCATACACACAACATCCATCCCATGCATGCTCCATTCTACACATCAGCGGTTACCTGAAACACATGCCAAAATTTTGGTCAACGAAAACGTTGAGTGGAATTCATAGGTTTTACAATCCATTTGAACGTATATAAAATAAAAACCATTCGTGATCATTTATAGACTTGTCGATCAAACAATCTATACTCAGGATACTGACAATTGTGTTTAAGCTCATGACACTAATCCGTTAACTCAATCACCCGCGTAATAATTACCGGCGTGATTCAGATGAAACCAGTGCCCCTTCTAAAGGCATCAGTTGCAATTATACCTTATCTCTCATACAAAATAATCTACCGCAGAACTTACTCAACGTACAGCTTCTCGGCTAGCATTGGGTCGTTAGCCCCGTAGTACTACAAATTGCATAAGCGGCTATTTCCCCCTACTCGAGGGCAGGACAATAGTTAATAGTTCATGAATTTAGGGACTTTGGCAACTTGGTACTCAACACAATTTCTAAGGCAACTTTCGGGTTTAACAATCATTCATAATATACGTTCCTTTTAAAAACTAGCATGCATTTCCCTCGCGGGTAAAACAATTTGAAATAAATATAAGCGAGGCTATAAATTCACACCTTATATATTAAGTAGTCGGTAGTTCGAGAGATGATCACTGACGACGATACGGATGCCCGGGTAAATCAACACCTATCAACAAATAACGCGAAATGAGTAATCTCATTTTAAATACCTTACGGTACTGTATAAAATACATAGGTACTAGTCACTTAGGACAATTATAACTCACGCCAAAAACAAAATAACAAGTATCACTCATTTTATACCATTCGTTCTCATTACTTACGTTGTCCATTTTTACTCATTCTTGCCGGTAGTTGACTAAAGTACGGGCTGTTTTACCCTGTTTAACCATTCTTATAAAATTTGACAAAATTCTCAAAAATCCTATAAGACCTGTAGATAACACATTTTTAATCCCAATAAAAGTTTTTACTTCTACGACCCGTTACTCGACGCTTTTCCAAAAACTACATTTTCCGGGCTGAAATTGTACTTCGACCAACTTTGACCTCTTTGACCTATATGAAATGCACCTTTGACTTCTTTGACTCCTAAGTCAACTTATAGACTCAATTACACAGGTTTGTGACCAAAATTTGACCCTTGACCATTTACCAATTCATACTTGTGGTCCTCGGGATTTGACTAAAACTATACATAAATTCGGATTATGAAAGTCCTCGTCTCCCGGTACTCGATCTTTAAAACCTCATAACTTTTAGCTCGTTTTGAGTCACGGGCTCTACCTTATACCAAATTAAAGACAGGAAGACCCTCTATAACTACATTTAGTTTTTAAGACCTGTAGGAAAAATAAATTTTATGAAATGACCTCAAAGTTTCTGCCTAAATATGACCATACCAAAAACATGCTTAGACTCGATTTCAAACCTTCTAACCACCACTAGGCATCATCCTAAGCTTCCCTAAACATATCCAAACACAAGTTTTCAGTCCTACCCCTATTGATCAACCAACCTCATAATCTAAAATCAAAGAAACAAACATGCAACCACTTAAACCTATTCAAACACACCCAAAACACCCTTATAAACACAAACCCATGACATTTCATCAAACACTTTGAACACACCCAAAAACCCCCAAAAATTCGTGGCTTTAGGGGCTGTGGAACACAAGAATCATATACCCCATTATGTTTTATAGGTGATTATACTTCCATTGTACATGAATTTAACATGCATTACAACAATTAGCCTCAAAAACGATTTTGGATCATCTTGAAAATTTTTAGAAAATTTTTGTTAGTGCATGTGTAATCAAACCACGGATTAACACTCACCAAGGGATTCTAAGATGTGGTCTTAAGTTAGTTTTTGTGAAAACCCAAGAAAAATTGGTGGGGTGGTGGTGTTTGGTGGTTTAGCCGTCGGCTAGAGGGAGAGAAAGAGAGGGTGTTTGATTTGTTTTTGTTAAATGTGTTGTGTGTTTTTGTGTTAGTGCCTTTTTGTGGTATTGGGAGGGACCAAAGTGCAAATAAGGGTTTCTTTTGGCCTTAAGTATAAAACGTCATCAAAACTTTGCGGGTTCGACTCACTAGTCCATTTTGAAAATTTTACAGGAGTCGGAAATCATCTCGAACACTCCAAAATATTTTTGGGATACTTTAAATGTACTCGGAAGGCTATAAAACTCACCCGACTCAACTTAACACGAACCGTAAGTAAAATTCTCGAAAAATTACATTATCGTTAAATCGTCAATAATTATAGAAATTTGGGCATCCATCGGTATCGTAGTCGTTATCGGTTCTTCTTAAATCGTCAATCGTTAAATTACGACCGTAAACGTCGGTTTCAACTTAAACCGTCAAATATATAGCAAACGAAATTTCTTAAAAATTTCAAAAATATACGTAAAATAGGATTAATAAATGACGTTGGGCTCGGGATATCACATCCACAAGTGAGCCACAACTCAAGAGAGATGCTCACACTGAACAGCTCTTGAGACAATAACTTAGCATCATACGGTACTTTCACGGGTGTTACATCCTTCCCCCCTTAATGGAGCGACGTCCCGGCGCTCTCCGGTTCTTATACTCGCATTTTGTACTACTAGGAAGATAAAGGTACTTCTTCCTAAAGAGGTCTTCATGTTCTGTTCTGGACTTCGGTTCACGTCTGGTGTTCCATCACACCTTCACCATGAGTATTATACCCTGCTTCAATCTCTTAACATCTCGAACCTTGATCTCCACTTCAATTTCTCAAACCCTTCCTTCGGTTATTGACACGTCTCTTCTCACAGCTTCTCGCGGTCAACAAGTGATTCTCAATCTACACCATCTCCTCCGGAGTCTCTCAAATCATTTCAGGTCCATTCAACTGACTTTTTCCTACTTCATTTCATCCAACTCGCGGTCTATATTTTCATCAACATAATTCTTCAAATGTCGCAGCTTCCAAGCTAACATGGTAAATGTCGTCGTACAAAGGTACTACCATCGGCAATGGTCGATCTCAACAACTACCAAAATCAATCACACACGCTCGGAGCACGTCTTCCAACGTTCGAATCATCCTTTCACTTGGTTCGTTGTCTCATACAAACAATTATTCATAAATGAAAATCGCACGGGTCACACATAACCCCATCGGAAAATGTTCAAAACATAAAAGACGAAGTAATTTATACTAGTCGTACAAAATCACCTTTTCGCAATATTACATACATACAACCCTAGTTCGTCAAAAACGAATTCATTGATACGGAAATCATCCGACGCATACATAACTCTCTCGAAAACGTCACAATCCAACCAAATACAAAATCCATTATGAAACACATACCACCAAATTACAACATGTTTGCAACATGTTTGCAACATAGCCAAACCATGCCAAACCAATCGGTTCAATCAGTTAACCCACGCTTGCTAATCAGCCAAGCCAAGATAAAACAAGAATATTGACATAATTCTCGGATGAGTCCAGTCAAAAGAAAATTGCAAGTTAAAGAAGGTTCAAGAGCTTGCTAGCTATGGGTGCATATCCAAAAAGAAATAAAATACTTACATGTGTCATCGTGGGGTGCTCACACACGGATCCATACCCAAAAGATACTACAAGAACACCATCTTACTTCCGACCCAAACGTGGTCAAAATCTTAATAAATATCATCGTTCACAGTAAAAAAAAATATATTACATGGCACGTGTTCTCCATGATCGGACTTCATTGGACAATGTCGTCTCAAGTTCTCACAACTTACGATCACTCGACCAGATTACTTACCACACAAATGCATAAAAGGCAAGGGTTTACCACAAAAACATCAACTAGGGATATCTATCGTTTAACCATCGATAATCAAGGATGGTTGAGTCAAGCAAAGAGGATTCCTCACTTAAATAAACGAAAACGACAATGGAATTGTCTTCCAATTACTGACGCACAGTTTGTAAACTTCAACAATTTATCGTGTGTCATAAAACATATCAAAGGAACAAGAAAGAAAATATATAAGGTACGATACATTTGACGTAGGAGAAGTCTTCGTTATTTCCCTTAGAGTTATTCGAACTCTGATTTCCTCTACTTCGGCATTTTTCCATCTTTATTAAAAACTCTTCTCCCGGTGACGATACGAGCCCCTTTGGTATTACATCAACGCCCTAGCGATTCCGATGAAATTCGCACGTTACACACAACTCATAAAAACATTTTCCAAAATTACTCGGTCGCAGTGACTTACTAAGTCAACGCCAAACAGAAGAAAAGATTTCAACGAACACAAGAAAATTCAAAAATTTTCTTTAAAAATCAAAGAAAATACGATTACTTGCATAAGGATCCACCATTTTTAAAAACGTCCTCTTCCAAACATTTATCAAAAACACTACCGGTTTTTAAAAACGACCAATTTATTTGAAACTACATCGCCCTTCCAAAATTATGCATAACTAGCTAGATCATGCATACTTGAGGATCAAGCAACAACAACCAACAAAACAGGACTCTTCCCGAATTATGCCTAGTTAGCTAAGCTGTGCATAATTGAGGATCGAGTGACAACACAAACATTATTATTACATACCAAACACGACTATGGAAGTTTTCGACCTAATCTTCAAAATAATTAAACCATTTGAAATGAAATTTGAAATGGGAAAATATTGTTACCACCGGTTTAAGAAACACATCCAACATTTTTCGTTCACTTTGGAAACATACCTTTTGCTTTGCCTTTTTATGAGAAAATAAATAAATAATTAAATAAATAAATCGTCACCATTTGCATTTAGTTCACCAAAACATTTGACACACTCATACCTATTTTCACAATGGACTATTCACAAAATAACGGTAAGGTGGTTCATGATTAAAGATCATTGCAAGCACAACAAGTAATAAAATTAAGATCAATGAGATCGAACGAGGTAAACGAGCAATATAATTGCCAACAGAAATTAACTACATTAGAAATGAAAATACTTCAAATATATGACGAAAGTCTCAGGATAATAACAGCGATCTACGAATACATGGAGTGAAAGTTGAATATCAACACAAGCGTCAAAAATAAAAATAAAAATAAAACAACGATCATAATTCCCATCGTCTCGAGTTGCACACACATTCCACGAAGTATATACGGGAAGAGAAGAATAATCACTTGGTTAAATAGAAACAATTTCACCAGAAGGATCGAGTTCTTTCACCTCTACAATTTGGTAAAGCGGCTACGCCTCCTCGCTTTTGTTAAATATAAATAAACAACCACTCTAATGAAGATTTATAGCATCATTCAAGTAAATACATAATTTTTTTGGTTCCATTAACCGAAAGAAGAAAGTTACGGCGTCCATGATCATGACAAAATACACCAGGTGACATACCCTCATCATCAAGTACTAGCGATGTAGCGACACAAAAATAAATATAATAATAATGGTTTCATACCATAGACAATATTAAAATGAACAATCACATGACGACTCATGTTTAGATACAGACTCACAAAATCAAAGAAGGGATGTCGGACGATCGAACCATCGTGACTCAAAACATTATATATACATCTTTATTAAATAATATTCAAGTAGGCGTGTGTTGTATAATCCAGTTGCGTATAATAATTAGTGTTACCTTGTACATTGTAAAACCGAACATTTACACATTTTCAATTTGGGTTACATCATTAAATAATTTATACCTTTCATTTCTCAATCTATACAAAGTTTTCATTTCTGGAAAAATTTCAATCTCTCGGAAATTATTAACATTAGTAGACGCGGTGACTCGGTTATCATAATTGACAAATCATTAGGTTTGAAAATCTCCATACTTGTGTCAAAACCTCATTAATGTTCATATCTTAAGTACCAAAAACATACGTAGTAAGAATTTCCCAAGTTTTACGTTTTTATTATTACGACTTATATTATCACATATATACACATATCCAACACGACTCAACCTAGTCCCATTAACTCTTAAAAATTCAACCTTTGACTTTTATTACACACATGTTTTCCCAAAACTGTTTTGTTAAATCATATTCGCGTAATTCGACTCAAATGATAAAGAGGTTTCACGTGGTATTATCTCGGATACTTACTGATTTTAGTCGAGACTTAAATCTCAATAATAATAATATAATAAACAATCAAAATGCTTATCTCAATAATTTTAAAATATATAAAATTCAACTTTTAATCCTTAGCCCATTGTCAAATGATTTTAAAATTAACACATCTCGTCGCGGAATAAAACAAAAGATTTTTCAAACGATTTTAAACAAGCCTCATCAAATTACACATATTGATTCTCTATAATGACAATTAAACAAACAAATGATTTCCAATGACGTTCCATCAATGTTTAAAATTTTATTTCAAGCATTATAATTTCATACTTAAAGTGTATATTCCGATTTTATCCCAATTTATTTACTACAACGAGTGACGAGTTCTAGTTTACACCAATGCATACGTATACATAACCTTATGTTTAAAATAAACCAATTTTTACAAAGTTTCTACCTCCAAAATATATGACCAATTTCTACTCTATATTACAAATTATGCCAAAAGTTTGCTACATTGACCCGAAAATTAATTCATACTAAATCCGAGTTACATATACTCAATAGTCATCTCGCAAATTTTATTATAAACTCCTTTCTCGAACTAATTTAAACAAATTCTTAACAAGTCCATCACAATCTTTTAGTATCAAATTTTAATATATGAAAACAAGGATTTTACGAGTAATAATAATTACTTATTACGATTTACCAACCAAGGTTGAAGGAAAATAATTTCACAATGTCCATTTATTCTCTACACGAATTTTACTTGTTATAAAACACATCATACGTCATTTTTATCCGAAAGTTTCATTCACCAAATATTAAATATATAAAACACTTTATGTTTAAATCATTCAATCAACAAAGTTCGATGCTTACTTAACTTGCACAAATGCCGGACCTCGTCATGTAAAATATTTACTTCAAAATAATGAAACAACAAAACAAAATGAAATAAATGGAACGAGAATACGTATGTCAACTAAATGTTGCTATCGGCCTCGGATGAGTCTCAAAATCGTACTCCACAAAGTTAACACAAAAACCAACCAAATTCCAAGTTATCGCGATTGATCACAACGCTAGTCTATTTTTAAAACACATCTTTAAAATTCAAGTAGAATAGTAAACATCGATTTAATGGCAACACGCCTCAACCACGTTTCATAATATACACACATGATTCGCCGCCCCAATGTACGCATCGTCGATTATACTTCGTCTAGGTTATAGTTACGTGAACTAACATATCAAACC
Organism: Glebionis coronaria; assembly: GCA_025667525.1. Taxonomy (NCBI): domain Eukaryota; kingdom Viridiplantae; phylum Streptophyta; class Magnoliopsida; order Asterales; family Asteraceae; genus Glebionis; species Glebionis coronaria. The sequence goes on from CM046882.1 coordinate 306,161,488, forward strand.
CATTAGGAATAAAGGAAATAAAGTAATACGTAAGTAAATTACGTTTCAAAAGAAAATGTCCAAAATGACACATCACGGTGCGATAACGACAATCGAGATCGACCTAGTCGATATAAAATATGTTACGAAGCATCATTTACGTATCTAGAGTATCAAACGAGGTTCATATTCGGTTATTCGAACAATAAATTAATTATCAAGATTGATAATTTGCGGTGAGGCCGAATTCTCAACAAAACCGCATTATAACTTATACGATAATCACTCAAGGACCATTGCTTCACGTGCAATGCCTTTAAACACCATAGTATATACATACTTTTACATAAAAATCATTCCTACATACACGTAGGATTACAACGCGATGTTGCCATGTAATGCAATGTAGCCCGTTATGCCAATTACATGCAACATATACGATAATCTTTACAGGAATTTGCAAATTACGATGGTAAGTACTCAACGTACAAAACAATATATCTCAATATATATCTCAAAGTATTTACTTACTAAATACTTAGGGAATTCATATCAATTTCGAGGGATACATCTAAAATATAAAGCAATGCTAAAGAATTCTTACCGGAGCCATGCAGGATAGTTGTGTGTGCTTGGACCATTTCTTACGACACCAAAAGTTATAGTTTAGGATTTTCAAAAACGACCTAGTTCTCTATAACTCATGGCTCTGATACCAATCTGTAACACCCCCACAATTGCTATGCGCAGCGGAACTACAACAATGGGTGCTACTCAGTATTCATTGCACACAAGATATATCAAACGACGCTAAAAAGACGTCAACTTAACACTTGAATTTAAAATTGTTAGATGATACATGTCCACGGTTTTTCCAACCCCAATTTGGTACAACAGAGTTTAGCGTTTTCGGTCCCCATGAATCTCAACCCAGAAATTTCAGTTTTACAACAACATAACATTAAACATAAAAATTGTTTAAGTTGAAAAAGGAGGAAAAACAAGCGGACTCCAAGCCATACACACAACATCCATCCCATGCATGCTCCATTCTACACATCAGCGGTTACCTGAAACACATGCCAAAATTTTGGTCAACGAAAACGTTGAGTGGAATTCATAGGTTTTACAATCCATTTGAACGTATATAAAATAAAAACCATTCGTGATCATTTATAGACTTATCGATCAAACAATCTATACTCAGGATACTGACAATTGTGTTTAAGCTCATGACACTAATCCGTTAACTCAATCACCCGCGTAATAATTACCGGCGTGATTCAGATGAAACCAGTGCCCCTTCTAAAGGCATCAGTTGCAATTATACCTTATCTCTCATACAAAATAATCTACCGCAGAACTTACTCAACGTACAGCTTCTCGGCTAGCATTGGGTCGTTAGCCCCGTAGTACTACAAATTGCATAAGCGGCTATTTCCCCCTACTCGAGGGCAGGACAATAGTTAATAGTTCATGAATTTAGGGACTTTGGCAACTTGGTACTCAACACAATTTCTAAGGCAACTTTCGGGTTTAACAATCATTCATGATATACGTTCCTTTTAAAAACTAGCATGCATTTCCCTCGCGGGTAAAACAATTTGAAATAAATATAAGCGAGGCTATAAATTCACACCTTATATATTAAGTAGTCGGTAGTTCGAGAGATGATCACTGACGACGATACGGATGCCCGGGTAAATCAACACCTATCAACAAATAACGCGAAATGAGTAATCTCATTTTAAATACCTTACGGTACTGTATAAAATACATAGGTACTAGTCACTTAGGACAATTATAACTCACGCCAAAAACAAAATAACAAGTATCACTCATTTTATACCATTCGTTCTCATTACTTACGTTGTCCATTTTTACTCATTCTTGCCGGTACTTGACTAAAGTACGGGCTGTTTTACCCTGTTTAACCATTCTTATAAAATTTGACAAAATTCTCAAAAATCCTATAAGACCTGTAGATAACACATTTTCAATCCCAATAAAAGTTTTTACTTCTACGACCCGTTACTCGACGCTTTTCCAAAAACTACATTTTCCGGGCTGAAATTGTACTTCGACCAACTTTGACCTCTTTGACCTATATGAAATGCACCTTTGACTTCTTTGACTCCTAAGTCAACTTATAGACTCAATTACACAGGTTTGTGACCAAAATTTGACCCTTGACCTTTTACCAATTCATACTTGTGGTCCTCGGGATTTGACTAAAACTATACATAAATTCGGATTATGAAAGTCCTCGTCTCCCGGTACTCGATCTTTAAAACCTCATAACTTTTAGCTCGTTTTGAGTCACGGGCTCTACCTTATACCAAATTAAAGACAAGAAGACCCTCTATAACTACATTTAGTTTTTAAGACCTGTAGGAAAAATAAATTTTATGAAATGACCTCAAAGTTTCTGCCTAAATATGACCATACCAAAAACATGCTTAGACTCGATTTCAAACCTTCTAACCACCACTATGCATCATCCTAAGCTTCCCTAAACATATCCAAACACAAGTTTTCAGTCCTACCCCTATTGATCAACCAACCTCATAATCGAAAATCAAAGAAACAAACATGCAACCACTTAAACCTATTCAAACACACCCAAAACACCCTTATAAACACAAACCCATGACATTTCATCAAACACTTTGAACACACCCAAAAACCCCCAAAAATTCGTGGCTTTAGGGGCTGTGGAACACAAGAATCATATACCCCATTATGTTTTATAGGTGATTATACTTCCATTGTACATGAATTTAACATGCATTACAACAATTAGCCTCAAAAACGATTTTGGATCATCTTGAAAATTTTTGGAAAATTTTTGTTAGTGCATGTGTAATCAAACCACGGATTAACACTCACCAAGGGATTCTAAGATGTGGTCTTAAGTTAGTTTTTGTGAAAACCCAAGAAAAATTGGTGGGGTGGTGGTGTTTGGTGGTTTAGCCGTCGGCTAGAGGGAGAGAACGAGAGGGTGTTTGATTTGTTTTTGTTAAATGTGTTGTGTGTTTTTGTGTTAGTGCCTTTTTGTGGTATTGGGAGGGACCAAAGTGCAAATAAGGGTTTCTTTTGGCCTTAAGTATAAAACGTCATCAAAACTTTGCGGGTTCGACTCACTAGTCCATTTTGAAAATTTTACGGGAGTCGGAAATCATCCCGAACACTCCAAAATATTTTTGGGATACTTTAAATGTACTCGGAAGGCTATAAAACTCACCCGACTCAACTTAACACGAACCGTAAGTAAAATTCTCGAAAAATTACATTATCGTTAAATCGTCAATAATTATAGAAATTTGGGCATCCATCGGTATCGTAGTCGTTATCGGTTCTTCTTAAATCGTCAATCGTTAAATTACGACCGTAAACGTCGGTTTCAACTTAAACCGTCAAATATATAGCAAACGAAATTTCTTAAAAATTTCAAAAATATACGTAAAATAGGATTAATAAATGACGTTGGGCTCGGGATATCACATCCACAAGTGAGCCACAACTCAAGAGAGATGCTCACACTGAACAGCTCTTGAGACAATAACTTAGCATCATACGGTACTTTCACGGGTGTTACAGCATTACTTCCTGCACTAGTACCCGACACAATGCTTAATGATGGAATCAAGGAGAGTGATAAATACCAAGAGATGCTTAATGATATTGAGGCATAATTTAAGCGGGCAAATTTACATCCTTTAGAGAAGCAAAAAGGTAAACGCAAGAAACGAGTTTCAAAGCGCCAATCAGCTGCTTCTAAAGATAAAGGCCCGGGAAAAATGCAAATTGTTGATGAAGATGAGCTGATCCAAACTGAAGAAGAACAGGAAGAAGTACCACTCCGCAGGCCTAATAAAGCAAGGAAAGCTAAAGGCAAAGAGGCAAGTGTTGCTCCAAATGAACCTGCTCAACAACAAATTTCTGAAGCCAAAAGACTTCGTATTATTCTTCAACAAAGCCGACAGGAAGCCTTTGGCGGATCAGGCTCAAGATTATTTGAAGACTTAGCAGATTTTGGTAATCCTGATGGTGATACGGAATTTTTCGACGATCCTACTGAGGAAGATACTTATGAAGATGAGTATGAAGATGCTGCTAACTTTCATCTTGAAAGTCGGGCACCAAGTGAAGAACGTGAGAGCAGTGCTGACACTGATACAAGTATGATGTATCGAGATGCAAATATCACCACATCTTTGCCTGAACCGACTCACATGGTACTAAATGAAGATGCTCATGCAACTTCAAAGTAAGTCTACTTCAAACTCTGATGATGTTTTGAAATATCTCAATTTAGAAGGAGAGGGTGTTGAGGTCACCAACACTGATCCATCAACAAATGAACAAATGGTGGATGTCCCTATAACCACTATTACATCGACCACCACTTCACTACTATCAACCCCAGTCATCAGTGATGTCACAACCACCACCATCACACCCGCAATTGTTGAGCAACCAGTATCAACCACCACCATCACCACTGAATCTACACCGTCATCCACAGCTGAACAACCTGTATCAACCACCGTCCTAACCACTGTATCTACATTAACACCTATCCCAGTACAACCAGTATCATCCACGACCACCTTAACGGTTTTGGTTACACCTCCACCAACAGAACCACAAGTATCATCCACATCAAATCCTTTTCTCACAGTCAATGATCCGTTGATCCAGTCTCTTCAACAACAGCTAGAGGCTCAAGCTACACAAATAGCTACGTTGACTTAAAGGTTTGCTACTCCTCCCAAGGAACCGCAACCTGATGAGCCTACTCTTCAAAAACTAACAAACAGAGTGTCAAAGCTCAAAGAACAACATAAATCATTTCTTAAAGAGAAGAAAACTCGGGATAAAGAAAATGCTGCTTTTCTCGGGTCAATTGACGAGCAGATGACCGCGATCATTCGACGCGAAGTCAAGTCTTATGTTGATCAACAACTACCACATCTTGTCCGTAATGGTCTATATACTCTTCAACTAATGACATTGCTACAGACACGTCTGCTAGATTTGGGAGCTCATAAATAGAAATACAAACGCAAAGTTCTGCAATATCTCAACAAAGCAATTGATGAAGAGAATCCTCCAGACACTACCGACTCTGAGTCTGACAATGAAAATGAGTTAGAAGAGGAAGATGACGAGGAAAACGGTGATGATGGTAATGAGGATAAGGATAAGGAGGGAGATGAGGAGGAAGAAGAGGATGAACAAGGAAAGGATAAGAATGAAGACGAAGATGAGGACGAGGACGAGGATACAGATGATGATCAGGATGACGATGATGATAATGAAAAGGGTAATGAAGTCAACAAGGGTGATAAGAATGACGGCACCGGTACAAATGCCGAAGAGTCAAACAAGGATACGGCCACTGAGAAAGGTTTAGAGGAAACTGCAGAAAAGATTGCTGACACCACAGAAAAGACACTGGAATCGACAGTCCCAGAAACTCAGCAGGTTGCTACAGGTATATCTACTGCACCAGAATTCACTACTGATTCTCACATTGAATCTGTAGAATACATGCAAGCAGAAGAACCGACCGAGACAATGCTTGAAGAAGACCCTCATGATGATATACCGGTGATGCAAAACTGAACCTTCAGCATCATCTGTAGTTCAGCATGACGATGATATGGAAGTTGAAGATTTAAATGTTCCAGAACCGACATTTGCTGAATCACTTATCATCGATGATACTGTACAAGAGCAACTTTGGCTAACAAATTCAGCACCGCAGCATCCATTTGACACTGCAACTGAAATGGAGCTGACTCAATTCCTCAACAACCCTATCGACTTCTCAGCTTTTCTAAGGTATTCTCATGGGAAACCGACGATGACCCCGAATTTGATCAAAATGGCAGCTGCAAATGTGGACTTCTTTGACACGTTAAAGATCAGCCATAATGAAGCAGAATATCACCTGAATGAGCTTACAAAAGCAATGAGGGCGACAACTACAGGAATTCAGACTCCCATGTTGCGACCTCTTACACCAACGGTCATCACCGGTTCTGCCACTATCCCAATAGAGCATTTTGTATCTCACGATCTTGAATACCTTGAAAATGGAGCAAAGAAATATGCCACGTCATTAACAATGCTCAAGGCCATTAACTTGGAGAATGTTCCATGGATAGAGGATAAAGTGCCTGTTTCAATATGGAGAAAGAAGCTACTCAAGTTTTATGATACCTATGCTTCACTTGGCATATCTCACTGGAATCAAAAGAAGAAGTTAGCTTACAACCACTTTCATCGTCCCAAGAGAGGTGCCTCTATTGTCTCAGCTCACAGAATCAAAAGCATCCAAGGAGCAACCACTCAGACTGTTTTCGGTTATGATTACTTAAATGTAATCATGTTCAAACGTACCGATGAGAAAGAATACCGCAATGACGAAAGTGATCTCCAGTACCTTCAACTTGAAGACATAGAAGATATTTTGTTGCTCTTGGCTCAAGAAAAAGTTGACCATCAATCACCTGACATTGTCATAGCCTTGAGTTCAAACTTTCGTCAATATGCCAGGAAAATAGTCATTCAAAACTGAGTGGAAGACTTTGAACTTGGAGTAGAAAGCTATCAGAAGAAGCTAAACCTGGAACGTCCCCATACGACTCCACTCAGTAATTTCCATAAGGACAAGAAGGTCTACATGGGGACAACAACGCCGGAAGCAGGGATTTTTTATCCAAATGAGACCGGGGTCATGCAATACATGCGATTCTCCGAACTTCACAAATTCAGTGATGGAACGCTAAAGCATGTTCGAGATGATCTGTCAGTTCTCAATGCCAACTTACCACTTCCGGCTGTCACATACACCTGGACAACCCAGTGCAGAAAGGGAGCATCGTATGCAATCAGGAAGATTGAGGAACTTCTAAGGAAGCGCCGGTTGCTACGAAGTATAGAACGATTCGTCGGTGGACGACCATATGGAGCTCACCATCGATTCACGGAACGAACCAATTAATTTTGGTTTGTCTTATATCAGGTCAACTCCATATGTCTATATTTGTGAATTTGTTATCTTTTTGCTTTATCAGCTTTTGTGGCTTGTTGTAGTGTAAAAGTATGATATTTTTTCAAGAATTTCTCTCGAGATTCTAAATCTTTCAAACAAATCATACTCAAGCACTACAACTTACCCTCATTAATTTGAGGGAGAGCATTAATATGTTCTTTGGCCAACATCTAATTTCATTTTATTACCCAAAGACCGGTTAATCCATTAATATCCAAAATATTGATGGTTAACATTTTGGAAAGGGGAGAAAATGGGATTAAGGAGACTTAATGATATTTGGCTAAAACAATGAAAAAGACTTAAAAGATAAACCAACTTAACATGTGTAATGCACAAGTTAAGGGGGAGCGTTTTTGATGATCAAAACACTTAAAGCACAAAATCTTTGATTTTAATATCACAAGTGCTTTAAGTGATTTTCAAGGATTTTTCATGGTGACTATATCAACCCAAAACACACTTAACTCACGACGGATGTGGTGACAAAAGGGTGGTAGGTATAGGTATTAGTCCAATGATTCATCAGAACCGATGGAATCTTCCCAAGGATAACTCCCTAGATAGAACTAGAAGTCCTAGGAAAGATGGAGAATGAATGTGAATGTAGCTGAATGCCGACCAAGTACTTAAGCTAGCACTGGAACAATAACAACAAGGTGCTAGTGATGACGTATTGGTAAGCATTGAAGGGGTTGAAGAATGAAAAATAATTGTAAAGATAAAGGGTGTAAAGAAAGAAGCCCTCCTTACAACTTTAGGCAGAAACCGGGTCAATACATATGCTATTGAGATCATTTATGATTCTCGATATTGAAGAAAGCCATCATGGACCCAGTGATGCAATGCACAACCCTCCCCAGCTAACTCAAATATCTATCAAAAGGTATTTGTTTTAATCACACGGAGATCAACACGTTATCTATTGGTTTATTCACTCGGAATAGACTGATATTGAATAGGTGGCACTCCTCTCCAGCCATCGATCACTAAATCAAAACGCACTATCGAGTCTAGAGCCACGAGATCATCAAAAGTCTCATTAGGACACTTTCCATTTATTCCTTGCTTCTTCACACACTGTGAAAAGTAAGAGATCTTTTATGAGTCCTACGCAATATTCTTGTAATATTGCCAGAACATCCGAGTAATACGCAAGTATTACAGTGAAGATGGAAATCCTGCTTGAGCCAACATCAAACAAGCTCATGGTAGGTGACACGTGCGGTTCTTTACGAACTAATCTTGTGACAACTAGAAAGAAACAGTAGTTTAATTCTTAATTGAACTTAAACTCGTTCCAGGCCTCTACGCATTATCGTATGATCTTGCCAGAACACTCACAGTAACACTCTTTAGTGTTCACAGTGACGAGTGGAAATCCTTCTAGTGTTAACATCAAACAGCACTTGGTAGGTAACAAGAAAGATCCAATTTGAATCAAGTTTGTGACAACTGGAAAGCAACGATGGTGAATATCTTAATTGAAATTCACTTGTTCCAGGTTTCATGAATTGTCGGCTTCAATCATAAGGATTTTTAATCCAAATGATTCGCTCTTTATGTTCGCAGTCAGCTTTGGACGGTCGAATAAAGAGAACGGGTTTACCCGCGAAATCCAGTCAGGAAGTTACTTAATTGAAACTATCCGTCACGGGTACGATATCTAATATCATCCAACGGTCTTCACCGACCGGAGGTAAAATGCTACCAAATTAGAATAAAATGTCAAAGCCATTTTATTCGTGTCGTTGCTGTGTACCTGTTGAAGACGGTGGCGTTGCTGTGTACCTGTTGAAGACGGTGGCGTTGCTGTGTACCAGTTGAAGACGGTGGCGTTGTGGTGTACATGTTGAAGACGTCCTCACATGCTTATTCCTTCTGCATCAAACACTCCTGCAAAATTCAAGAAAGTATGACATGAAAGACTTCCGCTGTATCGACTCTGAAACTTTCAAGAATTCAACAAAGGATAAGTGTGTGGGACATGAAGTCACAAAGAGGCGAACCTCACAAGAAAATAAAGACTGCACGTGAAAGGCCAAAAGAACGTGTTACAAGCAAAAGGCTGATATTATTCAAACACATATTCACAAAAGAAAGAAAAAGAAAGAAAAGAAGACTACGAGTCAAGAACTAGATCTAACATGCTAGATTAGGACTTTGTAAATTTGGAGTGACCTCCCTTTAGGGGGAGATTGTTGGAAATACGTTTTACGTATATAGAAAGTCTCGGTCACTCCAACAATGTAGTTATAGGCTCGTAGTAATGTTAATTGTCATTTATTAAATAGCCCGACCCATGAGCATGTTCATGGGCCGGAAGCCGAAGTCCATCAAGGACTTGGGGTATTTAAGCCTCTTTCCACCATGGAAAGAGGTGTTGGTTGTTTTCATTTTACATGTTCAATATAGAAAAGTTCTCTCATTTCTCTCTCTAAGTTTCTCTCTCTAGAAAACATCAACCCCCATTGTCTCACAAAGATTATCAATATTCTTCATTTCGGATACACTTCTCCATGACTTTTGGGGAGTTTTTGCTTTTCGTCGTGTGTCTCGATCCTTCATATTGATTTTCGATAAATGATTCTTCACATCACTTGGGATCTTTAGCAACAAAATGTAGCCCTCATGTCTTGTTAGGACCTTTTTGGACTCGCCAATCTTCGCATCCCGCTTCAATAAGTTATGCCTTGGCTATGAACTCTAATCCATACCGAGCAACTTTTAAACGATCTTGGGCTAGCAGCTAAGTAACTTTTCAAATCGTACAACCTTATTTATTGCAGATAAATTTATTAGCAAGCGATGGGAGAACAGGCTTATAATTAACTCACATAAATTCACGAAAAAATACCAAACTTATAATTGGCTCTATCATCTCTCGTTCTCCACAGTTTAAAATCTCAAGTAATGAGACTCGTGGATGCTTAGCCTATTAAATCAAAGTTTTGGGTTTTCGAGTCACCTATAGGATCTTGCAAACTCTTAGACTTTTTCAAGTTTAGAAATCGCATTTTAAAGTTCCCTTGATAAACGACTCTCTAGGATCAATTATAGGAACTTGAGAAAAAGTCTTGTTCTTAACCCGTGAGAGTTAAGACTTTCGCGTTTTATAGCTCCCTATATAAAAGCCTAGCAAAACTTGACTTAAACACGTTAAGGATACTAGCTAGAGTAACTTAGATAAGTAAACTCGGGTTGAGTCAAAATATTCACAACGTTTGAAAATAAAAACCACTTTATTAAAGATTTATTCTAATAAGGAAAGGAAATAACTATGCAAAGGGAAAAACTAATAGGCCAAAATAGATAAAAATTTTTGAAAAATGTCGAAAAATTGATTTTCCGGTTAACATGAGGACAAATACAAAAGACCACTTAACTTCGATAGAAGTCCCCCTACACTTAACATAAACATTGTCCTCAATGTTTAAGCATGTGGGAGTAAACTCCCCTACACTTAGGACATTGTGCACTTTGTTTAAATCTTGCTAAGGAAAAGACAACTAAAGAGATTCCTATTTTAATATTGAGAAAATATAAAATAGTGAATCGAAAAGAGTTTAGGATAGAACCGGGAAGAAAGGAAAACGGAATCATGGGTCGTCAAGAATCATCAAGAGTGGATCATTAAGCGTGAATCCCTGATTAAGAAGAGAGGAGAGAGCAAACACCAACGGGTCTCCCATACACTTAGGATAAAGAAGGCTAAAAGATAGAAACATGGGTTGCCTCCCAAGAAGCGCTTGATTTTTGATTACCGAGTCGTGAGCCTGACTCGACCTTGATCATCATAGGAAGAAGCATGAAACATATCCACCAGGATCAAAGACATAGTTTTCGTCCATCAAATAGCACAAGCTTAAGGCGAACAAGGCAAGCCAAAGAAGAGTAGGCAAGGTTCCCTTAAGCAAAGATGGAGCACGGTGGAAGCAAGGGTGAAGTGGTCCAAGCAGATTTCCATAAGTTCCAAAGATATTTCCTTTTATTTCATCAGGTGGATACTGAGATGGCTGCAGAATATCGATACCGGGGTCGAACACCTTTTCCTTTAGGGGAAAATAGCACTCAGGCTCAGCAGAGTGTGAAGAAGATCCGCGAAGAAGATGCACAACCTCGTCCTCAGAAGGTGGACAAAGAGGTGTTAAATCATATGTGCTGCGGAGATTGGAGTCGACCGGTTTCTTTTCCTTTGAAAGAATGTTCTTCAAATCTAAAGTAGGATCAAGACGATAATCTTCAAAATCTAAAGGAGGAGCATCACTCTCATGAGGGAAGTAAGTGTTGAGAAATGCAGAGAAGTCTTCCTCAAATGAGTAATCGTCCAAAGTAGGATTGAGTGATGGCGGAGGATCTTCATCATGTGAAGAATCACTCGAAAGAGTATCGGCCTCATCAAAATCATCATATTGCAGATCGGGATACTCAGAAGTAAGTTCATCATAATCATCCGAATCTGAGCTAGAATCATCATCATAAGCATCAAAGATCGGTGGAGAATCGTAAATGGGAGAAGGTTCTAAATGGGAGAGAGAATCATCCACATCATCATGAAAGAATGGATTATCAATGCAAGAGTCGAATAGCGGATTGTTGTAGATGACAAAATCATCGAGCACATTAATCATATTCACTGATTCTCTTCCAAAGGATTTGCATGTAAGCTTCCCCATTTTAAAAACTTGTGAATCATTCCCGACTCTTAAGATTAACTCACCTTCGGCAACATCAACTAAAGCTCGTCCAGTTCTCAAGAATGGCCAACCAAGTATTAAAGGAATACGAGGGTCCATTTCATAATCAACAATGACAAAATTGACCGGGAAAGTGAATGTGCCAACTTTGATGAACACATCTTCGGCAATACCAACGGGGTAAGCGAGAGTGCGATTTGCAAGTTCAAGAGTCATCTTTGTTGGAGTAAGGTCGGGTAATGATAGTGTTTACCAAACACTTAAAGGCATAAGATTAATACTGGCCCCGAGATCAGCTAGGGCAGTAAATTCTTCGGTTTCGTTGAAAATGCAAGGCAACACAAAACGACCGGGATCTCCAAGATTTTCCGAAAGTTCTTTAAGAATAACTGCAGAGCAGTTTTCATTTAAGCGTGTGTTGGCGAGCTCAATCAGCTTCTCCTTCTTGTTAAGAAATTCCTTAAATGCTTTAACAAATTTCGGCATGTGGACAAGTGCTTCAACAAGGCCAATGTTGATGTTCACTTGAGAGAGCATCTTCATATAGCTTGATACTTGACAGTCATTCTTGGTTAGCTCGTTGGTCTTGGCTAGGCGAGAAGGATAAGGGATATTAGGTTTGGGTGGTAAAGGTGAAGGTGGTAAAGGTTGAGATGTTGAAGGTTCCTTCCTAGGTACATCGTCATGACGAGGCGGAGACGGTAATGGTGCACTAATACTAGGTGTAGGAGGAGTAGGGATAAATGGTGGTGGAGGATCTGTAGATGAAGGGGGTGGGATAGGTGGTCCTACGATGGTGACTCCACTACGGGTAGTAATAGCACTTACATTTGCTCGTGGATTGGTGACGGTGTTTGAAGGTAGAGAACTCGAAGAAGAAGGTTGAGCGGCGGGAAAGAAACTAGCAAGCATATTCTTCAAATCATTCGTTTGATTGCTGAAGGAAGATTGGATATTATCTCGAAGCTCGGATCTTATCTCATTTCCTTGCTTGGTAATATCTCCTTTAAGATTGATAGATTGACTCTGCAGATTCTTGATTTGCTCACCTTGGGTTCTCATGATGGATTCAACATCGGGGTCAATGGGTGGGGTTTGTTGAGCGGGTGGGTGATAAGGATTAGAAGCTCTTGGTGGGATTTGGTTGCTTCTATTGTAGTTGTTGGCGGGGTTTGGGTTTTGAGGAGAAAAACCGGGTGAAAGGTAGTTGTTTGACCGGTAATTCAGTAGATTTCTATCCCCTAGTTGTCGAGCTTGGTAATTTTCCGGTGAATAATTACCATAAGCTGCATACACATTTTCCGAATTTCCTTGTGTAGAAGGACAATCGGTGTATGAGTGTGGACCGCCGCATGTTTCACAAAAAGGTGCAACCGCTTTAACTTGTTGTTGTTGGTTTGAAGCGAGAAGCAAGATACTTTTGCTCATTTCAGTCATCATGCGGGTGAGTTCGGTCATATCAGGGTTTGCTGAAGTAGAAGAAACATTGACTCTCGGGTTGTTCCTTGAAGAAGCGGAGGAATCCCAGTTTTTGTGGTGAGTAGTCATGTTCTCAATTATCTCTCTACACTCCTCAGGTCTCCTTTTCATGAATGTGCCACCAGCGGCTGCATTAATCGTATCACGATCTCGAAAAGTCAAACCGTTGTAGAAAGTATCTATTAAGGTCACAGGGAGCATGTTGTGGTTTGGACAACGATCAATCAAGACATTATATCTTTCCTAAGCATCAAAAAGAGATTCATCGGGGTCTTGCATGAAACCGCTGATTTTATTGCGAAGGCTCGTGACCATGGTTGGTGGAAAGTAGCGCGACAAAAAGCGTTGAGTCATGTCATCCCAAGTGTGAATTGAATTCTTCGGGAGACAATCAAACCATTTCTCGGCATGATGTGATAAAGTATGTGGAAAGAGTTGAAGGCGTAGAACATCCATTGTGGCACCGGGCAACTTCATGCTTTGGGTGATTGTAATGAACTTGTCGAGATGTTTGTTGGCATCATCATCAGGCATTCCGGCGAATGGATTAGTTTGCACTTGCTGAATCATGTGGTGCTTCAACGAAAACTCCGAAGCCGTGATTTGCATCGGCGCAATCGGTCCTCCTCGTCCAAACATGGTAGGTTGACAAAGCTCCTCCATTGTCCGAAGATCGGGCTGTGGAAGAACGTTGTTGTTATTGTTGAGGTGCGGTGGATTATTATTGTTGTTAACACCTGACATACTTAAATCTTCTCGAGTCTCGGGCTCTTGATAATTAGAAGATCTAGTACGCATACACCTACAAAGGCAAAAGAAAACAATACCAAACACAAAGACAATATATATACACAATAAAAATAAAATCTTTTTGGATTTTTGAAATTTTTAATTTTTATGGTTTTTTGAATTTTTGTGCAAGAAAATAACGCTCACAAGTGAACGGATCCCAAAAATCAACGCGTCTTTCACAGAAAACCGTTAATCTTTACGAAAACCGTTGATACAAGAGATTTTGTATGTAAAAAGTTATCGTCACAGTCTCTTCGAATTGAAAAAGGAGTTTAATGTGCGACTCAGTCGTTCTTTGGTGAAACAAAAGTGTTGTGGTTGTAGTATATTAAAAAGTGCGAGAGTTGAATGTAAATGACGTAAAAGTAAAATGGCGTTAAAATAATCTAAGTCTAGTTAAAAGTAAAGGGGTGCAATATTTAAAACTTTGAAAAGTAAACAACGAGAAAATAAATGACGGGAATTTAAAAGCGTGACGAGAATTAAGATTGACAAAGTATTAAAACATAAACTTAAAAATTAAACAAGACAAAATAGAAAACAACACCCAATCGGAATATATTTCGATCGGAATACCCTCACCTTGACCTGATCGGAATGTTGTCGTCGGAATACCAATCGGAATTGCTGTCACCAATGGCCAAATCAGAATAACCAAATAAACACCTCAGATCGGAATGTGTAGTGGCCTCAGATCGGAATAAGGAGTGGTCTCCCAATCGGAATACTGTCACTAGACCTGATCGGAATACCAAACTTACCCTTGATCGGAATGTTACAAACCCAATGTGGGAATAAGGGGCTATCAGAATACGCAATCGGAATGAGTCTAAAGTACCCAATCGAAATACTGTCACCTTCCTCTGATCGGAATACCAAACAAACCCATATCAGAATACTCACAAACCCTTTTCCGACCAAGCCGCAAGAGCGCTGGTCGGAATATGAAACCCTTTTCCGATCAAGTAGATCGGAATACAGTAAAGAGAATCGAAAATAAGCACAACTAATAAGCTATAAACCAAATAAGCACACACCTAAAATCCTAATCAAAACAAATATAAATAAAACTAATAAGCTAAAATTTAAGGACTTTTGAAAACACAAAATGAAAAAGGTTTACGAAAACAAATTTTATATAAAAATAACTTTTATAAAAACTTTAGAAACTTTAAGATAAACACAAATAAGCTATAAAAATCAATGATCCAAAACAATCAAGAGCATAAAAACATAATCTTTAATCAAATAAGCAAGATAATAAACACATAAACATAAAGATCAAGCAAAGAAAGAAAGGTAGAATGAGAGATTTAAGACAAGAAAAGTAAAGGTGCAATAAAAATAAAAGTAACTTACTTGGAAAATAAGGTGAAAGACAAGGTAATTAAAGTGCAATAAAGTAAATGTGCAAGTAAATAAAAATAGAAGAACTAGTGTCACTCTAGCCAACAAGAGTAAAAATGAAATGCTAATGGTGTATATATAGGGGAGGATTAGGAAATGCTTAGGAAGCTTCCTCCCCTCCTTCATTTCTTCTTAATTGCACCATTAAGTCCTTCCCTTCTTAATCTTTTGTTAATCTTGGACTTTAATGACTTTTGGCTCGGGATTTCTTTAAACTCGTCTTTTAATTCTTCAATAAATAAGACTTGAGTTCTTCGGCTTTTAGTAAACTTCCGTCTTTTGACTTTTTCTTCGATAAATCTTCAGAATTGGTCTTGGACTTCCGTTCTTTTTGCACTCTTGACTTCTTGACTTCGTCTTTCATCTTTTTCTTCAATAAAAGCCCGTAAATGCCCGTGTTTTCTCCACTTTTCACCTTTTGGTCCTAAATCACAATAAAAACACAAACCACGCATAATTCGACATAAAAGACATAAAATACACGTTTTAGCTCGGTTATTATTGTAATTAAGTGGTAAAAAGGATGGGGGTTTACACACCTATCATCCGCCTCCAAAGTAAACCTTATCACCATCCTTAATGGGAGTGAAGTTAGTCAGATAATCTTCCTTCCCTGTCATATGCCTTGAGCATCTACTGTCCCAATATCCATCATCATTGACCTGTTTTTTGAATGCCCTGCACATAAAGAAAACAAGTTAGTTTTCTTTGGGAACCCAAGCCTTAGCAGACTTGGATTCATCTGGTTGTTCAACAAGAACAAACTTAGTTCTCATAACAACCCC
This sequence comes from Glebionis coronaria, assembly GCA_025667525.1. NCBI lineage: Eukaryota > Viridiplantae > Streptophyta > Magnoliopsida > Asterales > Asteraceae > Glebionis > Glebionis coronaria. The sequence goes on from CM046882.1 coordinate 306,177,693, forward strand.
TTGTTCATCCCTGTTTGGATGAAATACCCAGTCAACCTCAATAGGTTTTGTAATGACCTTTGAAATGTAATTAAATCTGTTGCAGGTCATTGAAATCCCATTATCATTAGGGTTTTGATCTTTCTTTGGTCTCCATGTCAAGCTAGAAGAAGCTTTAGACCCCTTACACTGTGGTTGCAAATATTTAGGTCTGGCCACGTTTCTGTCAGCGTTGGATTTGGTCTTGTCAACGCTGAAATTACCCTTGTCAGCGTTGAACCTAGGGTTTGCTACAGAAACCCATTGCCTATTAGACCAAGTATTTGTCTTTTGAAATGGTCTTTGTCCATGAGTGTTAGACCTTCTAGTGAAGAATGGGGCAGGTCTAACAACTTGTGAACTTTGCTGCACACAAGGTTTGGGTCTGACAACGTTTGACTTTTTAACAACATTGACTTTGGAAGCGTTGACACACTTATATGCCAAGTGTGAAAAGCTACCACAAGTGTAACAGGCTTTTCTAGACACAACCCTAGGTCTAGAAGAGTAGAAGCCTGTTCCATCATTGCTAACTTGGCTCTTAGGTGACCTAGTATTCCTATACATCTCTGCATACTTGACACTAGGTTTTCTAACTGATAGTTGCTTTTTGTATACCCTTTTAGGAAAAAGAGCAACAAAATAGGGCAAGTGGGCACGACGATTCAGGAAAACCGTGTGTGAATGACCCTAAAAGTGAAGTGAGTTCGTTCTCGAGGAGGCACGTGTGTTGTGTAATGAATTGATTAATGTTTGTGATTTTATTGAGAAGAAAAGAAAGTAGAAATAAGAAAGAAATGACGGTTACGAAGACGGATCGAGCTAAGACGAAAGGATCGTTCACGTAAAACCGTAAAAAACTACAAAATTAAAAATTTTAAACCTAAAAATTAATTAAAAGCTAAAAGTAGTCTAAAATAATATAAATAAGAATAAAAATCCAATAAAAATATTTTAAAACCTTTTATTAATTAAATATTCAATTTTAAATGCTAATTAAAGCCCTAAAATTAAATATAATTAATCAAAATGTCCAAAATATGATTTTATTGAACAAATAACTTACTTATATTATCTAAAGACTAAAAAGTATTTTTCCTAAATTTTAAAAACTATTTTTCTATTTTTAAATCACTAAAAACTATTTTAAAACTAAAATAATTATAAAAAATAATAAAATAATGCTAAAAATAATTTGACACTTTTAAAAATCCTAATTTACTCTAATGAACAGAAGAAAAATGAAAAAGTTTGAAACATATAAAATTTTTCACTAAAAGACAAAAATAGTTTAATTTAAAACCCTAATTAACTTAAATTAATTCTAAAAAATAATAAAAAGATGAACACTAGAAACTTTTTTAACCAAAAATCTTAAAATGTTTTTCTAAGTCTAGGAAAATTATTAGAAATAAAAAAATAATAATTTTTACCACTAAATTCCAAAAACAGAATATTAAAAAGTAATAAAAATAGCTAATAATTGTGAAAAATAGTAAATGAACAGTAATAAAAATTCTATTTAAACAGAAAAATCAGAAATAAAATTAGAAAAATTACAAAACTAGTTTGAAGTCCTAATTCCGAATTTAGGGCACTAAAGACAAAAAAATAAAGGTTTCTGAAAGTGACATGTCAAAGACTTTGTCTGCTAGTGAAGCAGGGGAAACAATTGTGCTACAAGTGGGAAAGGAGTTCCCACTGCTAGTGTAATTTGTTGGTCAGTTGACCAAATAAGCTCAGGAGAGCTTATTGTGAGCTTATATTGGGCAATAAGGCACCCCTATACTCAGTTGAGTATAGGGAGTCAAATTAAACACAAAAACAAGCAGGTTCTAGCGAAGAATCACACACACAAAGCACACAAAGTTTCTGATAAGGCTAAATGTTGACTGATGAATATTGACTGAAGCACTTGGCACAAAAACGATTTTCAAAAGCTAATTACTTGCATACAATTCTACCAAATGACAAATAAGCTATCACAAACCTTTCTTAGACCTATCCACTAGCAACTACCAAGATAGATGAGCAAAATCACACAAGTACATGCAGAAACAAGCAGTTACTGATTTAGGCTATGTTACCCAATATTTAACATGCAACTTTGTTCAATATCCTACCAAACTGAAGCCTTAGTGCATATATCACATAACCAGCACCAAAGAAGTGTGTGAGATAGGTTTACAAGCAAGAATGAAGTCTTCTAACCCAATATAAGCCCTAATCCAAACACCCCTTAAAATTTCAGAAACCAAATTTTTCAAAGCAAATCTTTTCACACTCTACTCAAACTGATCCTAACCTATCTAGACAAGCAAATCAACCCTAAACAACCATGAACAAACAGGATAATCAACATTTAAACACCTAACATTCATTTTCACCAAATCATATAAATTGCCAAAGTTAAAACTGAAAACAATGGATGAGAATGCTACCTAGAGGGACCTACATCCAGGTCCCTCAGTGACTGCTATGTCACCTCCCACAAGCTGGTGGCTTGTGCTGAACCTTGGACAACAAGCAAGCTCCAATGAACCTGCTAAGAAAAATACACACAATATATCCAATATTTTCTGATTTTTCTTCTTTTTAAAACCTTTTCAAAATCTTTCCAATTACCTTGAACCAATGAACAACTTCTGAAACCAGTAACACTTTCAGTAATCCAATGATCCACTCCACTTTCACTTCATGAACCTTGGATTTCTGAAAATCTTAAAAAACTTTTTGAAACCTTTGAAAACTGAAACCTCAAACTGTTTACACAATGGAAAAATGGACCTCAGCTAGCTCTTAATCACACACCAAACTTTTAAAAATTATAAAACGGAATTACTTTTCTCAAATACCAAACTTTTATATTGATAAAAAGGGATTACAAGTGAAAGAGCTAAAAACTGGAACAAAGAAAAAGCTAAGCTAAGGGTGCTCTTATATATGAGCTTACAAAACAATCCAGAACATAAAACCTTAATGGCATGAAATGCCAATGCTACCCTTGGACGAATCTTGAAGTCTTGGTCAAGAAAGGCTCCATGTGATATGCCAGTTGTGATGAAGTGATCTTAGCCGTTGGTGATGCCTTTTGGAGGAAGAAAATCACATGGGTCGTTTGATTTGCTGTCTCCTTTGTTTTCTTGCACAAAAGTGGGGTCATGGGAGTCTCATTGAGGGGACAAGAGAGGGTGTTGTCATTTCTGGGTGGGGAAAAGAGGTGAGGATTAGGTTAATTAGTGTTCTGGAGGTTTATAGCCAAAACCCACTTGATTTGAGTGGATTAGAGGAATTAGGGTTTATGTTAAGAACATGATAAACAACTTTGTTTGATTTAGTTTATGGTTTGAATAAGCTGTTTACCTCCAAAATAGATTAGTTAAACTAATCTGATAAATAAACGTGAGTGGGAGGTGATGTGGACAAGGGAGAGGCTGTGATTGGTTGTTGGTTAAGTGAGGGTGACGTGGCAGCTTGTGAGTGGGTGGTGAGGGTTTGGTTGTCTTGGCGCATTTGGTCCCTCAATTTCCCTGTCTTCTTCATTTTGTAATAAACAGATAAAAACCCCATTCCTTTGTTAATATCTTTGGTAGTTTGGCATTTTTGGCACAACATGTTTATAAACTTGTATCAAGGACTTCAAATGCAAATTCTTCATTTTCCAAGGACTCATAGTGTAATTTCTTGACATTTAAGGGAACTCAATGCAATTTATGAGTTTTGCAAGGGTATAAAATGCCAAGTCTTCAAAAGATGAGGGACCAATGTTGACAATCTTCAATTCTTCAAGGTCCATTTTTGGAAAATCCATTCTTGGGCCCGGTTCATTGTGCGGCTTCGTTTCCCATGTTCGTTTTTGATTGATTCTTGTGATCTTTTTGTCTTTTCCTCAATATCCGTACCTAAAATACACAAGCAACAACCACGAGCATATATTTGGCAGTTTTAATGATATTTTATGCATTTTAAGCCCGATTTGGACGATGAGACTATGTATAAAAGCAGTCTTACTCCCCCATACCAAACCATTGCCGTGCCCTCACGCAATGCTAGAATAAAGTATCATAGTACCTCCAAAATTCATTTTTATTCACTTTATTGAATGATAAACTAGCTATACTACTATTATTGCTACTACTACTTACGTTTTAGACACAATGTATGATTTTCATCGCAAAATGGGACGTTTAGGTTCATAGAATAAGAACACGTGAATGCTTCGTTAGAAATAATTTCATCGTCCTCGATTTTCACCCCAATTCCATGCCAAGCGTGCAACGAGATCATTGTCATTATAAGTTAGTAATGCTAACACTACTCATATGCCCTAATCACGTACTTATCCTCCCATTATTCCTAAGTTGTATCTCTTATATTTTATTATGTCTTGAATGTTTCACGAGGATACATTGTTGACTTATGCGATAATAGAGATTTAGGTCTAAAAATAGAGTCCTAACGGTGTAACTAAGACCATCAAATCCCCTCCTAATAGACAACGATGTCAAAAAACTTAAGTTGACAAGAAGGATCGATAAACACGGTTTTATTACGGTTTTGAACATGAGACTTATTACCAAGACTTTTATACGCCCCCCTAACGGAAGGGCCTTATTATCTTTGGTTTACCTCCATCTTTTATTCAACTTCGCCATGAAGCTTTTATTATGACTTCGGTCTTGCCTTGCCTTTTATTATCCGCCTCATCGGTGTTTTACTAGCCAAAGACGTATATCCTCACGCTAAAGCGAATTTTGGATCTTTAAAGCTTCGAAGATTAAGGCTTGATTCACTTTCAATTTTGCATAGATTTTTCGGCCTTGTGGGGCTTCAAATTGTTTGCTAGATTTAGGTGAGCACTTGAAATCTTATTATTGGGTGAAGCTTTTGATTATTCGGGTGCCAATACTTCAAAACCGTGAAGCTGGCGATACCTTAATGTCTTTCCAATTTAATTACACGGAAGCTACTAGAAAAGACTAGAAACCCAACAATCCTAACTAAACCGATAAGTCAATATTTATTAAGCAAAAAATATTTACATGCGAAGGGAGAATAAGCACACAACGAGAACACATGATTTTTTGAAAGAATACGAGTACTCTACGTTTAGCATAGTAACTTATAATTAACTCTATCATTTCTCGTCCTCATTTAAGAGACTTAGCCTAATGTAAGTTAAGGAATCAAAGCTAAGTGCTCAACACGCACGGTCGAGTCAAAAATTACTCTTATTCCCGCTATCGGAAAATCTACATTCGTGTCTTCAAACACTTATAAAATATGAGAAAAAATTTAAAATTTGGCCATTTTTAGCCTTATTTTGCAACAAAACGATAAACAAAAAGATAAACTTTAGAAAGCGTGAAGGTTTGGCAAGGCAAGTATCTATTCACCCCCCATACTAAAGTTAAACATTGTCCTGAAGGTTTCGAGTCTAGGGGTGCAAAACACCCCCATACTAGAGACGTAGTCGAATGCCTAATCTAGCAATGAAAGGGTGTAACCAATAAATTAATAGCTGTTTATGAAGTGTGCTATAAACCTAAGGTTAGAACATCAAAGTATATATCATTTGGATATTGAGAAATGTCTTCAAAGCAAACGATCGAGTGCTCCCATAAAACGAACACGAGAGGCTCCAATCGTGAAGATCATGATCTAAAAACCACAATGCACAAACAACCACGGAACAAAGGTTGGAAGGGCACAAATCCCCTCACATTAACTAATTAGAAAGCAATAATATGTACATGGATAAGCATGGGTCTCCCCCACGAGGCACCTTGTTTTTGATAACCGAGTCAAAAGCTCGACTCGAATCCCCATAAATGTGATCATTTAGGGATTATCATGGTATGGTCAATTTTTAGTGGGGCTTACATGATAAACAAGGCCCAAAAACAACCGGTATAAAGGACTAAGTCCTTTGATGGTGCAAAATATACCGGGATCAAAGATGGCGTTCTCGTTTTCATTGGAAAAACAAATCAACGCCACTTCATCGTGTGTCAACACAAACCCAAAGGGTTTCAAGAAAATAGATGAGAAGAAATAGAAGGGTGGGAAAATGGGTAAGTCTCTAAAAACATGAGCTACTCGAGGTAGACTCGCACCAATCAAATGAAAAGATTTTCCATTTATTGCATCGGTGGAAGACCGAGATTTCCCTTTATAAGCAATTCCGGGATCAAATATCTCGTCCTCGGTGGAGAAAGGGGAGGAAACATATGGGGATTCCGCCACACTAAGTCCACACAAAGCATCGTCAAAAGGAGAAGACGAGCTTGTAGTACTCAAAACACGTGGTGATGACGGAGTTAGAATTGTAGAAAAATATTTTAAATTCAATTCAAAATCTTTTCCTTTTTCATCTTTTAAACTCTCCTTGTGAAAACCCGACTTAATTATGTCAAAAATATTTGGTGTATCTAAAGCAATATTAGTCACACTAAAAATTCTCACATTTGAAAACCGTTTTGGTAAAGGTGGTGGTAAGTTCTCAAAATGTTTTTCGACAAAGAAAACTCCCCCATCGGGATCAACACATTCATCATCCGAAGAATCGTTCGAGATTGGAAACGTAGGCTTAACACTCTTAACCTCCACCGGCGGAGGGGACGAAACTTCATTTTTATCAACAACTTCTAAAACTCTTTTGGAAATCTTTTTGCAAATGTCTTTGATGGGATTGACATTGTACAAAGACGTGATAGAATACACATGAGAAAGAGTGGAGTTAGTAGTTGCGTTAATGACGAGTTCTTCCTCATTGAAACGAAGAGTGATTTTCCTAGCATGCACATTGATAAGTGCTCTCGAGGTATCCAAAAATGATCGACCTAAAATTAAAGGAACTTTAGGATCGATGGGAATGTCAACAACAATAAAGTCTACGGGATAGTAGAACTTTCCAACTTTCACAAAGACGTCCTCGGCTACTCCACAAGCTAGAATCGTAGAATGATCGGCCATTTCGATTGACATTCTTGAAGGAGTGAGATTGGGAAGATTGAGCGATTTAAAAATCTCAAGAGGCATCAAATTAATACTAGCACCAAGATCGGCCAAGGCGTAGCATTCTTCCATGTCTTGTATAGCACATGGGATTAAAAACTTACCGGGATCACCGACTTTTTGAGGTACGCGGCTTAGAAAAACCGAAGAATAACTAGACGATTTTTGCAATTTCTCTTTGTTATTCAACATACTTTTGAAGTTCGCAGCAAATCGAGGCATCATGACTAAGGCGTCGGCAAAACTTATATTAAAATGCAAGTCACGAAACATTTTCATAAAAAGTTCAAATTGATAGTTATTTCGTTCTTGTGCCTTTTCCTTGTCTCGTCTTGAAGGGTAGGGTAAGGGTGGTGTGGGTTGGGGCATAGTCATAGGCATCGGCCTTGGAATCTCGGGTTCCATGATTGGTATTGGTTCAACCGTAGGTGTGGTTTGAGCGGTAATTCGTGGGCTTGGAACGTGCTCCTTTTCGACCATCACCTCGGGTTCTTTCTCTTTTTCCTTCTCCATAGAAGTACTTGGACGAGAAATGGGTTCTTTGAAAGTTTTACCACTACGAGTAGTAATAACCTTCAATTCTCCTTTCGGGTTTGCAATGGTATCACTAGGAAGACCACCCGAGGAAGAGGGTTTACACATGATTGCTTCAAACATTTTTCCCATTCGGTCTTCAAACTTAGATTGCCTAGCATCCGCTTTTAACAACTCTTGCTTAATCTCATGTTGACCTTGCTCCATTTTTTGTTGATTTTGTTGGAGTCGTTGGACATTTCCTTCCATTTTATTAGCATGAGTTTTAAGTTCATTAGCAAGTTCATTTTTAGCTCGTTTTTCAACTCGGATCTTAAGCTAACCATTTCACGTTGCATATTGTCAAACTTAGCATCATTAGCCTTAGCATAATTCAAAAACTCTTCTTGAAGATTTTTGGTGTGATCATTTTGAAAACCTTGAGTAGAAGTTTGAAAATCACGGTTTTGGTTTTGATTAGAAATTTGTCCATTCCCATTTTGATAGTTCCCCTTGTTGTAATTGCGTGAATTGCCTTGGTAATTACCTTGGTTGTTGTTTCGATAATTGTTAACATTTTGATTTGGTGGAGCTTGATTTTGGCGGGAACCTTGACCGTTTTGGTTATAAGTTCCCGTGGCTACATAAGCACTCGAAGTGTTACCATCCGCGGTAATGGACTCGGAAAGATCATGAGCTCCACCACACGACAAACAACTCTTAGAAACCGCTTTAGCCGAAGCGGAATTCGAAGCTTCTTGAGCTTTCCAATGGGACATAAGGTTAGCAAATCTATCGAAAAACCGATTTTCTTCATTTGCTTCATCATGTAAGGCATTGATACTACGAGACGATGATGAGCTCAATTTGGCAACACTCGGTGTGTTACGAGGGCTATAAACCTTAGACCTATTCTCAATTATGACCAAAGCTTCCTCGACCGTTTTACACAAAAAATTACCACCCGTGGCGGCATTCAAATAATCTCTTTCATGATCGTTAAGTCCATTGTAAAACGTGTCTATTTGGTGCAAGTCGGAAAAACCGTGATGAGGACATTCATGCAACATCTCCTTAAACCTATTCCAAGCGGTTGAAAAACTTTCATTTGATTCTTGTGAAAATTTAGAAATCTCGTTTTTCAAATGCGTAGTCTTAGAGGGCGGAAAAAATTGGTTCACAAATTTCGAAACGAGATCCTTCCACGTCAATATAGAATTGGGTGGCTCTTTCTCTAACGAAATTTTAGCGGCCCCCCTAAGGAATACGGAAAAAGCATCATCTTAATCGAGTCATTCGAGACATCCTTAAATTTGCAAGTGGCGGTAAGACGATTGAATTGGCGGATATGGTTGTGGGGATTGTCCTTCTCATCACCACGGAATTTGTTGTTTTCGATCATCGACAACAAACCCGTTTTCACCTCAAAATTCTCCGCAAGGATAGCGGGAATCACAATAGCTTCTCCATAACCCTCGGTGGGTGCTTGAAGTAACTCCATCATAGTTCGATTCGCCATGGTTGGTGCTTCTCGTACAATGGGTTCGTCAATAGGAGACTCCTCACTAGAATGAGTTGGAGTGGGAGTTTTGTTCTTTCGTCTACGTGCACGTTTTGCTTGATTACGAGTTAGCATAAACGTCACGTACAACGAGGAGACGAGCAAAGAAGATTCTTTTTGGTGTTTTGTATTTTTCAATTTTTTTGTGGTTTTTGATGGTATTAACTTTTTTTGGAAATTGGTGAAATGTATTAAGTAGACAAAAATCTACAAATCTCCTCCTTAATCAAATCTCTCGATTAAAGAAGCCTCAAGGAATGAAAACGATCAGGTGAAGTGAACGCCTTCGATGACTTTAGAACGATGGTGGAACACCAAATCGTTCAAGAGGGTTTAATCAATGAAACCAAGAAAATATATATGATACTTAAGTAATACTTTGGGCGGCAAAACCCTCGATTAGCTCTCAATCTCAAAATACGCACAAGCAAGCGGAGGAAACGAGGCGGCGCGAAGCACTTAAGAGCCTTTTTCCTTTAGGTCATGAAATACAACCGCCTTATACCCACCATATAGTTTGTATTTTTCAAAATCGAGCTTCACGAAAGTATTTATCTATTTTTGCCTTTTTTTCTTTGGTTTGAGATTCGAATACAATGATTGGGTAATGACCTCCCAAGTCAAGGTTGTGATTGCTCACGTATTTGGAGTACTTGTGAATTTATTGTTCTACGTATACAATATAGTAATAGTATTCACACAAAAACCAAAAAACGATAATACGTATTAGTAGAGTGCTACTAATACAAATACTAATTATGGTTAGTATAAAAAACAACAATTGTTCAATCAAAACACAACACGCCTCCCCGGCAGCGGCGCCAAAATGATAGTTGCTTTTTGTATACCCTTTTAGGAAAAAGAGCAACAAAATAGGGCAAGTGGGCACGACGATTAAGGAAAACCGTGTGTGAATGACCCTAAAAGTGAAGTGAGTTCGTTCTCGAGGAGGCATGTGTGTTGTGTAATGAATTGATTAATGTTTGTGATTTTATTGAGAAGAAAAGAAAGTATAAATAAGAAAGAAATGACGGTTACGAAGACGGATCGAGCTAAGACGAAAGGATCGTTCACGTAAAACAGTAAAAAAACTACAAAATTAAAAATTTTAAACCTAAAAATTAATTAAAAGCTAAAAGTAGTCTAAAATAATATAAATAAGAATAAAAATCCAATAAAAATATTTTAAAACCTTTTATTAATTAAATATTCAATTTTAAATGCTAATTAAAGCCCTAAAATTAAAATAATTAATCAAAATGTCTAAAATATGATTTTATTGAACAAATAACTTACTTATATTATCTAAAGACTAAAAAGTATTTTTCCTAAATTTTAAAAACTATTTTTCTATTTTTAAATCACTAAAAACTATTTTAAAACTAAAATAATTATAAAAAATAATAAAATAATGCTAAAAATAATTTGACACTTTTAAAAATCCTAATTTACTCTAATGAACAGAAGAAAAATGAAAAAGTTTGAAAAATATAAAATTTTTCACTAAAAGACAAAAACAGTTTAATTTAAAACCCTAATTAACTTAAATTAATTCTAAAAAATAATAAAAAGATGAACAGTAGAAACTTTTTTTAACCAAAAATCTTAAAATGTTTTTCTAAGTCTAGGAAAATTATTAGAAATAAAAAAAATAAATTTTACCACTAAATTCCAAAAACAGAATATTAAAAAGTAATAAAAATAGCTAATAATTGTGAAAAATAGAAAATGAACAGTATAAAAATTCTATTTAAACAGAAAAATCAGAAATAAAATTTGAAAAATTACAAAACTAGTTTGAAGTCCTAATTCCCAATTTAGGGCACTAAAGACAAAAAAATAAAGGTTTCTGAAAGTGACATGTCAAAGACTTTGTCTGCTAGTGAAGCAGGGGAAACAATTGTGCTACCAGTGGGAAAGGAGTTCCCACTGCTAGTGTAATTTGTTGGTCAGTTGACCAAATAAGCTCAGGAGAGCTTATTGTGATCTTATATAGGACAATAAGGCACCCCTATACTCAGTTGAGTATATGGAGTCAAAATAAACACAAAAACAAGCAGGTTCTAGCCAAGAATCACACACACAAAGCACACAAAGTTTCTGATAAGGCTAAATGTTGACTGATGAATATTGACTGAAGCACTTTGCACAAAAACGATTTTCAAAAGCTAATTACTTGCATACAATTCTACCAAATGACAAATAAGCTATCACAAACCTTTCTTAGACCTATCCACTAGCAACTACCAAGATAGATGAGCAAAATCACACAAGTACATGCAAAAACAAGCAGTTACTGATTTAGGCTATGTTACCCAATATTTAACATGCAACTTTGTTCAATATCCTACCAAACTGAAGCCTTAGTGCATATATCACATAACCAGCACCAAAGAAGTGTGTGAGACAGGTTTACAAGCAAGAATGAAGTCTTCTAACCCAATATAAGCCCTAATCCAAACACCCCTTAAAATTTCAGAAACCAAATTTTTCAAAGCAAATCTTTTCACACTCTACTCAAACTGATCCTAACCTATCTAGACATGCAAATCAACCCTAAACAACCATGAACAAACAGGATAATCAACATTTAAACACCTAACATTCATTTTCACCAAATCATATAAATTGCCAAAGTTAAAACTGAAAACAATGGATGAGAATGCTACCTAGAGGGGCCTACATCCAGGTCCCTCAGTGACTGCTATGTCACCTCCCACAAGCTGGTGGCTTGTGCTGAACCTTGGACAACAAGCAAGCTCCAATGAACCTGCTAAGAAAAATACACACAATATATCCAATATTTTCTGATTTTTCTTCTTTTTAAAACCTTTTCAAAATATTTCCAATTACCTTGAACCAATGAACAACTTCTGAAACCAGTAACACTTTCAGTAATCCAATGATCCACTCCACTTTCACTTCATGAACCTTGGATTTCTGAAAATCTTAAAAAACTTTTTGAAACCTTTGAAAACTGAAACCTCAAATTGTTTACACAATGGAAAAATGGAACTCAGCTCGCTCTTAATCACACACCAAACTTTTAAAAATTATAAAAAGGAATTACTTTTATCAAATACCAAACTTTTATATTGATAAAAAGGGATTACAAGTGAAAGAGCTAAAAACTGGAACAAAGAAAAAGCTAAGATAAGGGTGCTCTTATATATGAGCTTACAGAACAATCCAGATCATAAAACCCTAATGGCATGAAATGCCAATGCTACCCTTGGACGAATCTTGAAGTCTTGGTCAAAAAAGGCTCCATGTGATATGCCAGTTGTGATGAAGTGATCTTAGCCGTTGGTGATGCCTTTGGGAGGAAGAAAATCACATGGGTCGTTTGATTTGCTGTCTCCTTTGTTTTCTTGCACAAAAGTGGGGTCAGGGGAGTCTCATTGAGGGGACAACAGAGGGTGTTGTCACTTTCTGGGTGTGGAAAAGAGGTGAGGATTAGGTTAATTAGTGTTCTGGAGGTTTATAGCCAAAACCCACTTGATTTGAGTGGATTAGAGGAATTAGGGTTTATGTTAAGAACATGATAAACAGCTTTGTTTGATTTAGTTTATGGTTTGAATAAGCTGTTTACCTCCAAAATAGATTAGTTAAACTAATCTGATAAATAAACGTGAGTGGGAGGTGATGTGGACAAGGGAGAGGCTGTGATTGGTTGTTGGTTAAGTGAGGGTGACGTGGCAGCTTGTGAGTGGGTGGTGAGGGTTTGGTTGTCTTGGCGCATTTGGTCCCTCAATTTCCCTGTCTTCTTCATTTTGTAATAAACAGATAAAAACCCCATTCCTTTGTTAATATCTTTGGCAGTTTGGCATTTTTGGCACAACATGTTTATAAACTTGTATCAAGGACTTCAAATGCAAATTCTTCATTTTCCAAGGACTCATAGTGTAATTTCTTGACATTTAAGGGACCTCAATGCAATTTATGACTTTTGCAAGGGTATAAAATGCCAAGTCTTCAAAAGATGAGGGACCAATGTTGACAATCTTCAATTCTTCAAGTTCCATTTTTGGAAAATCCATTCTTGGGCCCGGTTCATTGTGCGGCTTCGTTTCCCGTGTTCGTTTTTGATTGATTCTTGTTATCTTTTTGTCTTTTCCTCAATATCCGTACCTAAAATACACAAGCAACAAACACGAGCATATATTTGGCAGTTTTAATGATATTTTATGCATTTTAAGCCCGATTTGGACGATGAGACTATGTATAAAAGCAGTCTCATCACTAACAGTGTTTGAGCCAAAGTCAACAGCCTTACCAGTGATTGGGTTTGTTACCTTAATAGGGGTTGACTCATTAGGACTTTCACACAACAAGCCTCCCTTAACAAATAAGGTAGGGTTGGCTTTCTTCCATTCATTCAAGTCAGTCATCTTTTGTTGATACTCTTCAACTGGGGTAATGACTCTTGGTGGAGGAATGAATTCCTCCTCTTGGAGTTCTGGTAAACCAGTCCAAGATAGGTCCTTTTGTTGGACACCATAGAAGTCACCAGCTGGTGGTGGAACCACGGAGTAGTCTTTCATCCCAATCCCAGTTGTGTCCCTAGGATCCCTTTATTTATTAACACATTCTCCTAGGGTTTGTGTGGCCTTATCAAACCTTTGAATTTTAAGGCCCACATTATCCTTATTCTTAATGGCCTCATCTAGCTTAGCCTGTAATTCACTATTAACCCTTTCCATGATGTTCCTAACATCATTACTAGCATCTAACTCATGTTTTAAGAAATTTATTTTATCCTTTAAATCAAATTCCATTTTCTTATATTTAGAAACTGTTTTTTCAGTTTGAGTGAGAGCTAATTGATAGTTAGACAGTTTGCATCTCTCAGTACTCACATCATCTAACAACCTTACCACCTCTTTGTTAAGTTTCTCAGTATTTAACCTACAACCCTTACTACAAAAAACATCATCGTATACCTCATTATCTGATGAAGAGGAGGAGTGTGCCATGAGAGCATATTGAACATGCTCTTCTTCTTCAATTTCAGCAACCAAAGCTTTATCCTCTTCCACATCCTTAGCCAAATAGCTCCAGTCCCATCCCATACCATCAGTTTCTTGCACTGCAACCATGGCCTTAGGATCCTGAGCCTTAACAATTTGGCTTGAGGGTTTGCCAGCATCAGATCTTCTTGGAGATCTGCATTCCCTCATGAAGTGCCCCATACGATGACAGTTGTAGCACTCTACTTTGGATTTATCAAATCCAGCAGTGTCATTTGCATTAAAGGTCATCCTCTTCTTAAACCTTCTATTCCACCTGTTTGCTCTTATACTAGCAAGAGCCATGTTCCACTTAATGTCCATCTCTTCCAAGTGTTCATCACTTATTTGCTCAAGGTCCTCATATGTAATCACTAAACCATTGGGCAAAGAAGCAATATAAGCACATATAGTATCCAGATCCAAACCAGCAGGTTTAACTCTTGGTGAGTCACTTTTGTATGTGTCAGCGTCTGAATATGAGGCGTTGACAGGACATGTTCCAGCGTTAACACATGTTGATCTAGTGACTGGATGCATGTAAGAGTCCTTCTGATCAAATTGTCCTTCACTATGTGAGAAGAAGGCCATGTTATTATTAGTAGACTTACTTCCATGCTCCAAAAGAGTTTCATTCTCCAACAGCCTTAGTTTTTTGTAAATATCATCAAACGTGGAACTTTTGTGAGTGTTATTGGCAAGAATAGATCTTGCCTCAATCTTCCACGCATCACCAAGACTTTTAAGAAACGTAGCATTAATGTCAACATCACCAAGCTGTGTCCCCATGAAGGATAGCTTGCTTTTAATGTCAAGCAGTCTTCTTCTCACAATGCTAAGCTTCTCATTAGGTTGATCCTTGAAAACAGCATAATCATGCATGAGTTGCTTCTTCTTTTCTTCCCTAGTATCTTCATTACCACCATATGCAACTTCAAGAGCTGCCTAAAGGTCTTTAGCAGAGTCATAACCTCTGTATTTATGTTGGTTCTCTTGTCCCAAGGAGAGTTTCAGAATATTTAGGGTTTTCATATCAACCCTTCTCTTTGCTATGTCTTCAGCAAACACAGCTCTACCATCACCAGGTTTTTCTTTCTTATCTGCTTCTAGACATCCAGCAACATCAGTTCTTGTAGCAATGGCAGCAGCAACCTTTTCAGCTCTATTGTATGTGTTTCCATACTCAATTATCTCCTAGAGAGTGTAGTCATAGATCCCCAGATATTGCTCAAAGTTGAATTTCCACAATTCAAAGTTGTTTGCATCAAGCATGGGAATCTTGAAGTTTGGCAAAGGTGAGGAGGAAGAGGTTATTTCTGGATTTGACATGATGTTGTTAGGGTTTTGAGAAAATTAGGGTTTTGGTGATTTTAGGGTTCTTGTGTTCTTTAAGATCAAAAGTTCCTCAACAAGCTCTGATACCACTTGTTGATCCCAAACTTAGATCGATTTAGCTTTATGTATACGAGATTAGATCAAGTAATACACCTTAGAGAAACCTTTGTATATGTATATGACAATCTAAGTGTTATGCGGAATTAACACTTAAACAAGAACACACAAGATATTGATGTAGTAATTTTTGTACCCTTTAGGAAAAGGATGACAAATAGTGGTAGTATTAAGTGTCGGTTTAGGAAAACCGAGCACCAATGACCAAGCAAGTTCGTTTCCCAAGGAGGCAAGTGCGTTGTGTTAAGAATTGATTAATGATGTTTGTGATTATGAACAAGAAGAAAAGAATTGAGAAAGGAAAGAAAAGACGGTTACGAAAACGTATTAAACTACGACGAAAAAGGCGTAAACGTAAAACCGTAAAAACGACAAAAATAAAAATTTTAACCTAAAAATTCCTAAAAATTACTAAAAATCCCCAATAATATTCTAAGAGTTTACAAAAAATCCAAACTTGCTAAAACCTTTTAATTAATTAAATAATGACTTTTTAATGCTAATTAAAGCCCTAAAAATCACTTTTAATTATTAAAAAGCCCTAAACAAGATTTTATAGTTTGTAAACCTCAAAAATAACCTAATTAAGCTAAAAACTATTTTTTTAAATTTTAAAACCAAATTAAACTATTTTTAAACACTTAAAAACTATTAAAATGTATTAAATCTTAAATTAAATCTAGAAATTAATTGAAAAGCCTAAAAATTAATTGGAAAGTGACAAAGTTCCTAGTTTAATGTCTATAACCTAGGAAAAATAAAAAAATATCAAAAATAAAATTTTGAATTTTTGGAATTAAATAATATTAAAATAATCAAGAAAAATAAAAAGTTCCTAAATAAATTCTAAAAAATTCTCAAAAATCCTAAATATTCTAGCTAGAACAGAAATGCAAACCAAATTTTTTGAAACCTATTAAATAATTTTATATTGAATTTTAAAGTTGCTTAAAAATCCTAAAATCTTATAAAATTAAAAATAAGCCAAATTGAAAACCTAATAAGCTGTAAACCTCAAAAACATAAATTAAAACTTAAAAACTATTTTTTTGTATTTTTAGATTACTGTTTACTATTTTTAAAATACTTTCTAAAAATAAAACTAAAAATAATCCTAATAATTAATTAAATAAAAGGAAAAATAATTTTTTTAAACAGAAAAATCCTAAACTATCATATAATCCTAGGAAAAATTACTCTAACCCAAAAAGCTTAATAAATAAGCTAAACAAACTTAAATAAGCTACGGCTTATTATTTAAACTCAAAATGAAAACGTGGTTAAATAGTTAATGAAATGAAAGGATAACGTAAAAAGGCATCTGGATCACCGGTTAACACGCTAAGTCCCCCAGCGAGGGGTCGCGTGTTCGAGTCCGGGCGGGGTGACCTTTTTGCAATTTTTTTCTTTTTTTTTTTACTTTTCCAAACCAAACTGTTAACACTTGTAACCTTAGAAACACAAATCAATTCACTTTTTACCAAGATTAGACAAGATTAAAGTCCAAAACGTATTTTTAACACAAGCAGATTACACTTTGTTCTTGTTGTTTCTTCACAGATGCAAAAAGAATCCAAGAGGTCTTGGATGTGATTCTTGGTGGTGTTTCTTGGACAAAGGGGGCACCCTTGTGCTCTTTGGAGCACAAGGAGTCAAATATAAGCAGAAATCAAGCACACTTAGCACAAAAGTTGGGCAATCAAAACACAAACAAGCAAATGGATGTTGCTGTGGTCTTAGACTAGGTCTGTGGGTGTTTTGAGCTAACAACTTGCACTCTAATGACTTTCAAAGTCCATGAATTTGCACACAAAGGCTCCAATAAGCATACAAATCAACTATAATCCTAACACACCCTATCACTTATCAGATTACAAGATCATGGAACAAATTTCAACCAAAAACAAGCAGAGAAGGTAGTTATGCAATTTTTGCTATACTGTTTCCTTTTTCTTTCACAAACTTGCTACAAAACTTGTTCCAAACTGCTAAACTAACAACACACAACCTAGTTTAATCCTATTTAAGCATTCTAAAACGTTTTCATACTCTAAATTTATCAAAATCTCTTACTAACATGCATATCCAAACACCCCTTAAAAACTTTTGAAAAACGTTTAACAAACCAACTCCTTTCAAAATCACTCCTAGCTACTCTTCTAACATCTACACATGTATAATAACATCACTTAAGCAATTTCAAGCATACTAAACAACAACTAAGCAGCTTCCATACAAAAATCAAATAACTTCACTTTTTTCTGAAAATTTCAAAAGGGACAAAATCTCTTACCTAAGAACCCTACATCCAGGGTTCTTTGTGGTTGCAATACCACCTCCCAATACACCCGGGTGTATGCAGAACAATGATCAACTCTCTTAACAACCCTGTTTAAGAAAATCAAAAAGAGGAAAACAAGCACAAATGCTATAATCTGTTTAACTTTTCTTTCTTTCTTAAAATCTTTTCCACAACTTTACCAATATTTAAAACCACTTAACAACACTTGATTAATCCAAATGAAACAAACTTGAAACAAAATCTTACCAAGAATCTCAATTTTCAGAAACACTTGCAAAGATTTGAAATTTTTTTAAAAAAAAACAAACTTGAAGACAAATGAACTCAGGAAAAAAAACAACTTTAAAACATTAATGCTGGAAAGTAAATTGGTTCTCAGTCATATGTAGGGTAAACAAATTTTCATTCATTCATAAAGAAAAAGTTTTTACATAAAAACTGGAACAAGCCTTCTCACAAGTTGAAAGGTCTTTAAATACTAGTCTATGGACTATTCTAGACTAAGAAACCCTAGCAGACGGATTTCCCATTGTGCCCTTGGATTTTCAAACTTGAAAAAGTGGTCAAGTGACCCATGTGATCTTCTGGCCTTGATGTTGAGATTCCAGCTGTGTTGGATGCATCTGGAACGTTTGTTTAACCTTTGGGACCAAGTAATTTTATCCAGCCGTTGGTTTTGTCTCCCCATGGGGTTTTGTGGGATAGTGACTTAGCAGGGGAGCCACATGGGGGGTCCAGGAGTTGAAGGTGATGGGTTTTGGGATGTGGGTTGTGATTAACTTGTCATTAATCAGCAATCTAGAAATAATTAGCACTTTCCCCTTTGATTTGAGAGAGATAGAAATTTAGGGTTTATGATGATGAGGGGATTAGCAGGAAAGGGTTAATCCGTTTGGGGTTAAGTATGTTTTAAATTATGTGTTTACCCCCAATTTTTTAAACTGATTAAATAAATCAGTTTTAAACAAGAGAGTGGAAGTTGACGTGGAGGGATGGAGGGGTTTGATTGGTGGAGGGTGATGATGTGTCACAATGATAGGCTGGGAATACTTGTGGTGTCTTGGCAGAAACACCCCCTTAACTCTTTCTCCTTTGTCTCTTTGATTTAATCAGCTCAAAACTCAACTCCCTTTGTAAATAACTTTGTAGATTTGTCATTTTTGGCACAATCTTTTTGTAATCTTGAAACAAGGACTAAACATGTAATTTCTTCATATTCCAAGGACTGAATTTGCCATGTTTTCAAAATTTAAGGCTTTGACTTGTTGGTTGACTTCTTGGAGGACCATATTTGACAATTTAGATTTGTTGAGGGACTAAATTTGCCAATTCTTCAAAGTTAAGGGTCCTTTTTGTAATTTTGACAAACTTTAGGGACCAAACTTGTAATTATGAAGATACAAGGGTATAAAGTGTCATTTCTTCAAATTTGGAGGACCAATCTTCAATATTCTTCAAATCTTCAAGGGTTTTCTTTGGAAAATTCCTCACTAGGGCTTGGTTCATCGTGCGGCTTCGTTTCCCGTGTTCGTTTTTGCGTGATTCTTGTGATCTTTTGTCATTTTCTCAATATCCGTACCTAAAATACACAAGCAACAAACACAAGCATATATTTGGGTATTTTGATGATATTTAATGCATTTTAAGTCCAAAAAGAACGATGAGACTATGTATAAAAGCCGTCTCATCACTCCCCCATACTAAACCATTACCGTGCCCTCACGCAATGCTAGAATTAAGTATCGTAGCATCTCCAAAATTCATTTTTATTTACTTTATTGAAATGATAAACTAGCTACACTACTACTATTGCTACTATTTGTGTTATAGACATAATCTATGATTTTCATCGCAAAATGGGACGTTTAGGTTCATAGAATAAGAACACGTGAATGCTTCGTTAGAAATAATTTCATCGTCCTCGATTTTCACTCCAATTCCATGCCAAGCGTGCAACGAGATCATTGTCATTATAAGTTAGTAATGCTAACACTACTCATATGCCCTAATCACGTACTTATTCTCCCATTATTCCTAAGTTGTATCTCTTATATTTTATTTTGTCTTGAATGTTTCACGAGGATACATTGTTTGACTTATGCGATAATAGAGATTTAGGTCTAAAAATAGAGTCCTAACGGTGTAACTAAGACCATCAAATTAATAACCCCTCCTAATAGACAACGATGTTAAAAAATTAAGTTGACAAGAAGAATCGATAAACACGGTTTTATAACGGTTTTGAACATGAGACTTATTACCAAGACTTTTATACGCCCCCTAACGGAAGGGTCTTATTATCTTTGGTTTACCTCCATCTTTTATTCAACTTCGCCATGAAGCTTTTATTATGACTTCGGTCTTGCCTTGCCTTTTATTATCCGCCTCATCGGTGGTTTTATTAGCCAAAGACGTATATCCTCACGCTAAAGCGAATTTTGGATCTTTAAAGCTTCGAAGATTAAGGCTTGATTCACATCAATTTTGCATAGATTTTAGGCCTTGTGGGGCTTCAAATTGTTTGCTTGATTTAGGTGAGCACTTGAAATCTTATTATTAGGTGAAGCTTTCGATTATTCGGGTGCCAATACTTCAAAACCGTGACGCTGGCGATATCTTAATGTCTTCCCAATTTAATTACACGGAAGCTACTAGAAAAGACTAGAAACCCAACAATCCTAACTAAACCGCTAAGTCAATATTTATTAAGCAAAAAATATTTACATGCGAAGGGAGAATAAGCAAACAACGAGAACACATGAGTTTTTGAAAGAATACGAGTACTCTACGTTTAGCATAGTAACTTATAATTAACTCTATCATTTCTCGTCCTCATTTAAGAGACTTAGCCTAATGTGTAGTTAAGGAATCAAAGCTAAGTGCTCAACACGCACGGTCGAGTAAAAAATTACTCTTATTCTCGCCATCGGAAAACCTACATTCGTGTCTTCAAACACTTATAAAACATGAGAAAAATTTTAAAATTTGGCCATTTTTAGCCTTATTTTGCAACAAAACGATAAACAAAACGATAAACTTTGGAAAGCGTGAAGGTTTGGCAAGGCAAGTATCTATTCACCCCCCCATACTAAAGTTAAACATTGTCCTCAATGTTTCGAGTCTAGGGGTGCAAACACCCCCATACTAGAGACGTAGTCGAATGCCTAATCTAGCATGGAAAGGGTGTAACCATTAAATTAATAGCCGTTTATGAAGTGTGCTAAAAACCTAAGGTTAGAACAATAAAGGATATATCATGGATATTGAGAAATGTCTCCAAAGCAAACGATCGAGTGCTCCCATAAAACGAAACACGAGAGGCTCCAATCGTGAAGATCATGATCTAAAAACCACATATCACAAACAACCATGGAACAAAGGTTGGAAGGGCACGAATCCCCACACGTAAGCTACATTAGACTAAGAAAGCGATAATATGTACATAGGATAAGCATGGGACTCCCCCACGAGGCACCTCGTTTTTGATTACCGAGTCATGAGCTCGACTCGATCCCCTCAATACTAATTATCATTGGGGAAGGTGACTTGGTCGAGGTAGTTCAAGGATGGAACTTCCCCACCAAAGTAGTGCTTCAACCTATGTCCATTCACCTTGAAGTTAGGACCATCATCTTGAGCTAGCTCGATGGTCCCATAAGGAAATACTTGAGTCACGGTGAATGGACCGGACCAACGGGATTTCAATTTACCGGAAAATATTTTCAATCTTGAATTAAAAAGTAAAACTTGATCCCCAATGTTAAAAACCCGGTTTTTAATTTTTGAATCATGCAACTTTTTAGTTTTCTCTTTGTAAATCAATGAATTTTCATAAGCAATATCCCTTAATTCATCCAATTCATTTAATTGCATTTTCCGGTGTTTTCCCGCGGTGTCCATGTCATCATTACAATGCTTTAGGGCCCAATAAGCCTTGTGTTCTAACTCGATAGGAAAATGACAATTCTTTCCATACACAAGCTTATAGGGAGTGCACCCAATGGGCGTCTTATGAGCGGTCCTAAAGGCCCATAAAGCATCGTCTAACTTATCCGACCAAGATTGTCGGTTTTCCCCCACGGATCTCTCCAAAATCCTCTTTAAAGCTCGGTTTGAAACCTCGACTTGCCCACTCGTTTGCGGGTGATAAGCCGTAGAAAGACGATGTGTAACCCCATATTTCCTTAGAACCCTTTCAAATTGGTCATTACAAAAATGGGTTCCACGATCGCTTATGATAGCACGAGGGGTTCCAAACCTAGCAAACAAACTTTTCAAGAACTTAACTACCACACGAGCATCATTAGTGGGCAAGGCCTTCGCCTCCACCCACTTAGAAAGGTAGTCAACCGCAACAAGAATATACTTATTACCACGAGATGATGGGAACGGCCCCATAAAGTCTATGCCCCAAACGTCAAAGATCTCACATACTTGAATGATATTTTGTGGCATTTCATCTTTGTGTGAGGCATTTCCTTGTCGTTGGCATGAATCACAAGACTTCACAAGATTTTGTGCATCTCGGTAAATAGTAGGCCAAAAGAAGCCGGCATCAAACACCTTTTTAGCCGTGAGATTAGCACCGTAGTGACCACCCGTGGGTCCCTCATGGCAAACTCTAAGGATGTTAGAAGCTTCGGTGCCAAATACACAACGGCGGATGATTTGATCCGCACACGTTCGAAACAAGTAAGGGTCGTTCCAAAAATAGAACTTGACATCACGAAAGAATTTTCGTTTTTCTTGAGTTGTCATACCCTTAATGATGAAGTTACCCGCATGGTAATTTGCAAAATCCGCAAACCATGGGGTGGAAGAATCAAGTTTGGAATTCACTACACCAAGTGTTTCAAGCGGAAATGTTTCGGTGATTTCCTTAGGCTCGTAAACACTTTGGTGAGGATCTTCCAAGCGAGAGAGATGATCGGCCGCTAGATTCTCGGCTCCTTTTTTGTCAACGATTTTGTGATCAAATTCTTGAAGGAGGAGAATCCAACGAAGTAATCTCGGCTTTGCATCTTGTTTAGCCATGAGATACTTAATAGCCGAATGGTCCGTATAGACTATGCATTTCGTCAAGACGAGGTAAGGTCGGAATTTCTCAAATGCATACACCACGGCAAGGAACTCCTTTTCCGTTGTAGTGTATTTAAGTTGAGCCTCGGTCATCGTCTTGCTAGCATAGTGAATAGGCAAGAAATGCTTATCATGACGTTGCCCCAAAACGGCCCCAATAGCGTAATCACTTGCATCACACATAAGCTCAAAGGGGAGGTTCCAATTTGGAGCAACAAGAATGGGAGCTTCGGTAAGTTTCCTCTTAAGGATCTCAAAGGCTCGTACACAATCTTCGTCAAAGACAAAACGTGCTTCTTTTTCAAGAAGATGTGTAATGGGTCGAGAAATCTTCGAGAAATCCTTGATGAATCGTCGATAAAAGCCCGCGTGGCCTAGGAAACTCCTAACTCCCTTGACGGTTTTGGGATGAGGTAATTTGGCGATGACGTCTACTTAGCTTGATCTACCTCAATCCCCGCTTTCGAGACCTTGTGCCCTAAGACGATTCCACTCTTGACCATAAAATGACACTTTTCCCAATTGAGCACAAGGTTGGTTTCCTCACATCGTTTTAACATTCTCTCAAGGTTCGACAAACACGAAGTAAAGGAATCACCAAACACGGAAAAGTCATCCATGAAGACTTCCATCGTCTTCTCGATCATATCATGAAAAATAGCCATCATGCATCGTTGAAAAGTTCCCGGTGCATTACAAAGTCCGAATGGCATTCTACGATAGGCAAACGTTCCATATGGACACGTAAACGTAGTTTTTTCTTGATCACGAGGATCGATGGGAATTTGGAAGTAACCGGAAAAACCATCTAAAAAGCAATAGAAATCGTTTCCCGCAAGACGCTCCAACATTTGGTCCATGAAGGGCAAGGGAAAATGGTCTTTTCGAGTGGCTTCATTCAACTTACGATAGTCAATGCACACTCTCCATCCGGTCACGAGTCTCGTGGGAATCAACTCGTTGGCATCGTTTGGCACAACGGTCATCCCTCCCTTTTTAGGGACACAATGAATAGGACTCACCCAAGGGCTATCGGAAATAGGGTAAATCATTCCCGCGTCAAGGAGTTTAAGGACCTCCTTTTTGATGACGTCGTGAATTTTGGGGTTCACCCTCCTTTGACTTTGGATTGTTGGCTTGAAATCCTCCTCCATTAATATTTTGTGTGTACAAAATTTGGGATTGATTCCCTTAATGTCGGATAACTTCCATGCAATCGCCCCTTTGTGATCCTTAAGAACATCGACAAGTGCGGTTTTTTCATCATCCGAAAGTTCCTTCGCAATAATAACCGGCAACTTGTCGTCCTCCTCCAAATAGACATACTCGAGGTGAGGAGGTAAATCTTTCAACTCGAGGATAGGTGGTTCCTCAAGTGAAGATTTGGGCTCGATACTCATAACCTCCTCGGGTGGAGGAAATGGGAAATCGTTGAGAAAATCCTTGATAATCGAGAAGTCCTCATAGTTGTCGAGGTCTTCGTCACAAGTACGTGGAACATCGAATTCTTCCAACGTAAAACCACCACCTTCGAAAGGAGTGAAGGTTGGTGTCGAATCATCAAGAATTGGATCTAACATAGTGGGATTGCCACTAGTTTCTTCATCACCAAACCCTAAAACTTCTTGTGAAAATTCCTCGCAAACCACGTCGATCATGTCAACGAGGTTAATGGTAGCAACGGAATAAACATGAGAAAGTTGAGAATTTTGAGTTGCGTTTATAACAAGTTCCTCGTAGTTGAAACGTAAGGTGATCTTTCTAGCATGCACATCAATCAAAGCCATAGACGTATCTAAAAACGAACGACCTAAAATAAGAGGAACTTGAGGATCCGTGGGGATGTCAACAACAATAAAGTCTACGGGATAGTAGAACTTTCCCACTTTCACAAAAACGTCTTCCGCCAAACCACATGCAAGAATTGTGGAATGGTCGGCCAACTCAATAGACATTCGTGAAGGAGTAAAATTAGGAAGATTGAGCGACTTGTAGATTACAAGTGGCATCAAGTTAATGCTAGCACCAAGATTGGCCAAGGCATAGCATTATTCCATATCTTGAATTGCACAAGGGATCAAAAATTTACCGGGATCACCGACTTTTTGAGGTATGCGATTAAGATAAACCGACGAACAACTAGACTTTTGGTGTAATTTTTCCTTGTTGTTTAACATACTCTTAAAGTTAGCGGCAAATCGAGGCATCATGACCAAGGCATCGGCGAAACTCACATTAAAGTGCAAATCACGAAACATTTTCATAAAAAGCTCAAATTGATAGTTGTCGCGCTCTTGTCGTTTCTCCTTCCTAAGTCTCGATGGGTAAGGCAAGGGTGGTGTGGGTTGGGGCATAGGCATAGCCTTTGGAATCTCGGGTTCCAAAATGGGTGATGGGTCAACCGTAGGTGTGGCATGAGCGGTACTTTGTGGGCTTGAAATATGCTCCTTTTCGACCACCACCTCGGGTTCTTCCTCAATTTCCTCCACCGTTGGAGTAATTGGTTGAGGAGTCGGTTCTTTAAGTGCCTTACCACTACGTGTGGTAATCACTTTCATCTCTCCCTTCGGGTTTGAAACGGTGTTACTAGGCAAACTACCCGAAGTAGAGGCTTTCCCATTACGGCTTCTAAAATTGCATTAAGCTTAGCATAAAAATTATTAAATTTCACATCTTGAATAGCGGCTTTTTGGTCAATTCTTTGTTCAAGCCTAGCATGACTTTGCTCTATCTTGTTGTTTTGACCTCGAATTTGGTTAGCAAAATCATTTTTCAATTCATTTCTCATGGCTAGATTTTCCTTAATAAAAGTAGCTAACTCCTTTGCATTCTTAGCCGTCTCCTTAGCTTGATTAGCCATTTGCTCTTGAATGTTTTCCACAATCTTATCATTTGAAGTAGTGTAATTCAAAAAGTCTATTGGAAGTTCTTTATTATTTTGAAGACCTTGACTTGCATTTTGAAAATTACGGTTTTGATTTTGATTTTGCAATTGGCTACTACTACTCCCTTGATTCCCATAGTTGTTATTACCCTTATAATTGTTCCTTTGATTGCTTTGGTAACCAACTTGATTGTTTCGATAATTGTTAGCATTTTGATTTGGTGAAAAACCCGGTGGAGTCAATTGATTAGTGCGAGGAACTTGACCGTTTTGGTTATAAGTTCCCGCGGCCGCGAAGGCACTCGAAGTGTTACCACCGTTGGTAATGCACTCGGAATAATCGTGAGCTCCACCACAATACATACAAGAAACCTCAACCGCTTTAATCGTAGCGGGAGCGGGTTGTTCACCAACTTTAAACTCAACTAACAAGCCTTTCACTATATCAAAAATTTTATTCTCCAAATTAGCCTCGACTTGGCAAGCATCAACGGTGTGTGACAAACTAGGTGAAGATGAAGACGAAGCCTTACGAACACTCGACGTGCTACGAGGACTATACACCTTAGACCTATTCTCAATAATTACCAATGCTTCCTCGACCGTCTTACACAAGAAATTACCACCCGCGGCGGCATTAAGATAATCACGCTCATGATCGTTCAAGCCATTGTAAAACGTGTCTATTTGATGCAAGTCGGAAAAACCATGATGAGGACATTCGTGCAACATTTCCTTAAACCTATTCCAAGCCGTTGAAAAAATCTCATTAAACTCTTGTGAAAACTTTGAAATCTCGTTTTTCAAGTACGTAGTCTTAGAGGGCGGAAAAAATTGGTTCACGAATTTTGAAACGAGATCCTTCCACGTCAATATAGAATTGGGTGGCTCTTTCTCTAACCAAATCTTTGCGGGCCCCGCTAAGGAATACGGAAAAAGCATCATCTTAATTGAGTCGTTTGAAACATCCTTAAACTTGCATGTGGCGGTGAGTCGATTAAATTGGCGAATGTGGTTATGCGGGTTGTCCTTTTCGTCCCCTCGAAACTTGTTGTTTTGAATCATGGACAACAAACCCGTCTTAACCTCAAAATTCTCCGCAAGGATAGCGGGAATCACAATCGCTTCTCGATAACCCTCGGTGGGTGCTTGAAGCAACTCCATCATAGTTCGATTAGCCATGGGTGCTTCTTTCACTACAATGGGTTCGTCAATAGGAGAGTCCTCACTAGTAGGAGTGAGTGATTTGTTTCTTCATTTACGAGCACGTCTAGCTTTAGAGCGAGTTTGCATAAACGTCACGTACAACGAGAAGGCGAGCAAAGAAGATTCTTTTTGGTGTTTTTACTTTTTCAATTTTTTTTTTGGTTTTTGATTGTTTTTAACTTTTTTGGATTTTTTGGAATGTATTAAGTAGACCAAAATCTACAAATCTCCTCCTTAATCAAATCTCTTGATTAAAGAAGCCTCAAGGAATGAAAACGAACACGTGAAGTGAACGCCTTCGATGACTTTAGAACGATGGTGGAACACCAAATCGTTCAAGAGGGTTTAATCAAATGAAACCAAGAAAATATATATGATACGTAAGTAATACTTTGGGCGGCAAAACCCTCGATTCACTCTCAAAATCAAATACGCACAAGCAAGCGGAGGAAACGAGGCGGCGCGAAGCACTTAAGAGCCTTTTTCCTTTAGGTCGTGAAATACAACCGCCTTATACCCACCTTATAGTTTGTATTATCAAAATCAAGCTTCACGAAAGTATTTATCTATTTTTGCCTTTTTTCTTTGGTTTGAGATTCGAATACAATGATCGAGTGATGAAATCCCGAATCAAGGTTGTGATTGCTCACGTATTTGGAGTACTTGTAAATTTATTGTTCTACGTATACAATATAGTAATAATATTCACAAAAATCGAAAAACGATAATACGTATTAATAGAGTGCTATTAATACAAATACTTTTATGGCTAATATAGAAAACAACAATGGTTCAACCAAAACACAACACGCCTCCCCGGCAGCGGCGCCAAATTGATGTAGTAATTTTTGTACCCTTTAGGAAAAGGATGACAAATAGTGGTAGTATTAAGTGTCGGTTTAGGAAAACCGAGCACCAATGACCAAGCAAGTTCGTTTCCCAAGGAGGCAATTTCGTTGTGTTAAGAATTGATTAATGATGTTTGTGATTATGAACAAGAAGAAAAGAATTGAGAAAGGAAAGAAAAGACGGTTACGAAAACGTATTAAACTACGACGAAAAAGGCGTAAACGTAAAACCGTAAAAACGACAAAAATAAAAATTTTAACCTAAAAATTACTAAAAATCCCCAATAATATTCTAAGAGTTTACAAAAAATCCAAACTTGCTAAAACCTTTTAATTAATTAAATAATGACTTTTTAATGCTAATTAAAGCCCTAAAAATCACTTTTAATTATTAAAAAGCCCTAAACAAGATTTTATAGTTTGTAAACCTCAAAAATAACCTAATTAAGCTAAAAACTATTTTTTTAAATTTTAAAACCAAATTAAACTATTTTTAAACACTTAAAAACTATTAAAATGTATTAAATCTTAAATTAAATCTAGAAATTAATTGAAAAGCCTAAAAATTAATTGGAAAGTGACAAAGTTCCTAGTTTAATGTCTATAACCTAGGAAAAATAAAAAAATATCAAAAATAAAATTTTGAATTTTTGGAATTAAATAATATTAAAATAATCAAGAAAAATAAAAAGTTCCTAAATAAATTCTAAAAAATTCTCAAAAATCCTAAATATTCTAGCTAGAACAGAAATGCAAACCAAATTTTCTGAAACCTATTAAATAATTTTATATTGAATTTTAAAGTTGCTTAAAAATCCTAAAATCTTATAAAATTAAAAATAAGCCAAATTGAAAACCTAATAAGCTGTAAACCTCAAAAACATAAATTAAAACTTAAAAACTATTTTTTTGTATTTTTAGATTACTGTTTACTATTTTTAAAATACTTTCTAAAAATAAAACTAAAAATAATCCTAATAATTAATTAAATAAAAGGAAAAATAATTTTTTTAAACAGAAAAATCCTAAACTATCATATAATCCTAGGAAAAATTACTCTAACCCAAAAAGCTTAATAAATAAGCTAAACAAACTTAAATAAGCTACGGCTTATTATTTAAACTCAAAATGAAAACGTGGTTAAATAGTTAATGAAATGAAAGGATAACGTAAAAAGGCATCTGGATCACCGGTTAACACGCTAAGTCCCCCAGCGAGGGGTCGCGTGTTCGAGTCCGGGCGGGGTGACCTTTTTGCAATTTTTTTCTTTTTTTTTTTTACTTTTCCAAACCAAACTGTTAACACTTGTAACCTTAGAAACACAAATCAATTCACTTTTTACCAAGATTAGACAAGATTAAAGTCCAAAACGTATTTTTAACACAAGCAGATTACACTTTGTTCTTGTTGTTTCTTCACAGATGCAAAAAGAATCCAAGAGGTCTTGGATGTGATTCTTGGTGGTGTTTCTTGGACAAAGGGGGCACCCTTGTGCTCTTTGGAGCACAAGGAGTCAAATATAAGCAGAAATCAAGCACACTTAGCACAAAAGTTGGACAATCAAAACACAAACAAGCAAATGGATGTTGCTGTGGTCTTAGACTAGGTCTGTGGGTGTTTTGAGCTAACAACTTGCACTCTAATGACTTTCAAAGTCCATGAATTTGCACACAAAGGCTCCAATAAGCATACAAATCAACTATAATCCTAACACACCCTATCACTTATCAGATTACAAGATCATGGAACAAATTTCAACCAAAAACAAGCAGAGAAGGTAGTTATGCAATTTTTGCTATACTGTTTCCTTTTTCTTTCACAAACTTGCTACAAAACTTGTTCCAATCTGCTAAACTAACAACACACAACCTAGTTTAATCCTATTTAAGCATTCTAAAACGTTTTCATACTCTAAATTTATCAAAATCTCTTACTAACATGCATATCCAAACACCCCTTAAAGACTTTTGAAAAACGTTTAACAAACCAACTCCTTTCAAAATCACTCCTAGCTACTCTTCTAACATCTACACATGTATAATAACATCACTTAAGCAATTTCAAGCATACTAAACAACAACTAAGCAGCTTCCATACAAAAATCAAATAACTTCACTTTTTTCTGAAAATTTCAAAAGGGACAAAATCTCTTACCTAAGAACCCTACATCCAGGGTTCTTTGTGGTTGCAATACCACCTCCCAATACACCCGGGTGTATGCAGAACAATGATCAACTCTCTTAACAACCCTGTTTAAGAAAATCAAAAAGAGGAAAACAAGCACAAATGCTATAATCTGTTTAACTTTTCTTTCTTTCTTAAAATCTTTTCCACAACTTTACCAATATTTAAAACCACTTAACAACACTTGATTAATCCAAATGAAACAAACTTGAAACAAAATCTTACCAAGAATCTCAATTTTCAGAAACACTTGCAAAGATTTGAAAATTTTAAAAAAAAAACAAACTTGAAGACAAATGAACTCAGGAAAAAAAACAACTTTAAAACATTAATGCTGGAAAGTAAATTGGTTCTCAGTCATATGTAGGGTAAACAAATTTTCATTCATTCATAAAGAAAAAGTTTTTACATAAAAACTGGAACAAGCCTTCTCACAAGTTGAGAGGTCTTTAAATACTAGTCTATGGACTATTCTAGACTAAGAAACCCTAGCAGACGGATTTCCCATTGTGCCCTTGGATTTTCAAACTTGAAAAAGTGGTCAAGTGACCCATGTGATCTTCTGGCCTTGATGTTGAGATTCCAGCTGTGTTGGATGCATCTGGAACGTTTGTTTAACCTTTGGGACCAAGTAATTTTATCCAGCCGTTGGTTTTGTCTCCCCATGGGGTTTTGTGGGATAGTGACTTAGCAGGGGAGCCACGTGGGGGGTCCAGGAGTTGAAGGTGATGGGTTTTGGGATGTGGGTTGTGATTAACTTGTCATTAATCAGCAATCTGGAAATAATTAGCACTTTCCCCTTTGATTTGAGAGAGATAGAAATTTAGGGTTTATGATGATGAGGGGATTAGCAGGAAAGGGTTAATCCGTTTGGGGTTAAGTATGTTTTAAATTATGTGTTTACCCCCAATTTTTTAAACTGATTAAATAAATCAGTTTTAAACAAGAGAGTGGAAGTTGACGTGGAGGGATGGAGGGGTTTGATTGGTGGAGGGTGATGATGTGTCACAATGATAGGCTGGGAATACTTGTGGTGTCTTGGCAGAAACACCCCCTTAACTCTTTCTCCTTTGTCTCTTTGATTTAATCAGCTCAAAACTCAACTCCCTTTGTAAATAACTTTGTAGATTTGTCATTTTTGGCACAATCTTTTTGTAATCTTGAAACAAGGACTAAACATGTAATTTCTTCATATTCCAAGGACTGAATTTGCCATGTTTTCAAACTTTAAGGCTTTGACTTGTTGGTTGACTTCTTGGAGGACCATATTTGACAATTTAGATTTGTTGAGGGACTAAATTTGCCAATTCTTCAAAGTTAAGGGTCCTTTTTGTAATTTTGACAAACTTTAGGGACCAAACTTGTAATTATGAAGATACAAGGGTATAAAGTGTCATTTCTTCAAATTTGGAGGACCAATCTTCAATATTCTTCAAATCTTCAAGGGTTTTCTTTGGAAAATTCCTCACTAGGGCTTGGTTCATCGTGCGGCTTCGTTTCCCGTGTTCGTTTTTGCGTGATTCTTGTGATCTTTTGTCATTTTCTCAATATCCGTACCTAAAATACACAAGCAACAAACACAAGCATATATTTGGGTATTTTGATGATATTTAATGCATTTTAAGTCCAAAAAGAACGATGAGACTATGTATAAAAGCCGTCTCATCAGATGTAAACAAACTTTTACTTTGATTAATGATATCAAACTTGCTTACAATGAAAGTGTTTAACGTATGAAAAACTTATATTGAACATTAACCTAAAGGTCTTCTTTTATAGACATAAGAAGCCTTGTACAATAATCTACGTATCAACTATTCTAGGTAAAGATAAATATAGAAAATACATTGTTGTTCCTATCTTTACTAGAAGTAATCTAGAATATAATAAACGTGTAGATCATATCCTTCCATCAATGCTTGTCTTCAATGTGTCAACGCTTGACTTCTTCTTGTTAACGCTTGATCTGCCAGCGTTTGTTTTACTCATGTCAACGCTTGTTTTACTCTTGTCAGCGCTCAAGTAGACTGGCTATATTTATTCCCAACACAATTTCTACAACAACTTCAACCAGAGTGGACACGGTTTGTCACCTTGGTGAAACAACAACAAAAGTTAGACGAAATTTCATATCATACGCTCTTTGACATTTTGAAACAATTTCAAAATGAGGCAAACAACTTCGAGCGGAACGGGTTGCAAAGGTTGCAAATCCACTTGCTTTAGTGTGTAGCACTCAACATTACCCAGATTATCGTTCTCGTGCTCCAAAGACCTACTCTTCTCAATCATCATCATCACGATCATCCATTATCTCTAAGTCACATGCTCCAACAAGATAGCGCGGCAAAGAAGTTGCAAGAGCACCATCACCAACACTTGAGCAATCATCCGAAGAAGACAGTGATGAAGAACAAGCTCAAAAGGATAAGGAATTCAAGCAACAAATAGCTTTCGTTATGAAGCAATACTAAAAAATCTACAAACCAACCAACAACAACCTCAGAACATCATGAAACATGAGGAACAACTATGCTCAAAGTCCTCTAAGGAATTACACACGAAGGCGTGCTGAGATTCCTCCAAAGTATGATAATCAGAGGGTTGCTACTATTGTTGGAAATAGGGAAACTGTTGGTACTCAAGTTGTGCAACAAAGTGGGATTCGGTGTTTTAACTACTTTAACACCCCCAAATTACATTGCGCAGCGGAAATACACAATTGGGTGCTAAACACAAACTTCACTTCACAAAACACTTTAAACGATCTCAAAATCGTACATTTGAAATATAAAAGGATATAATTTAACCATTGTCTAAAAATTTCGATTCCAAGTAAAACAATTTTAGAAATATTAGAGTAAGATTTAGGTCCCCCAAAAGATTCCATTCAATCAACAAACAATTTACCAAAGTACATGACCGTACATTATTATTTTTATGACAAAAGGGAAAGAAATATGTTTTAGAACAATCACCACAAAAACAATCCGCAATCCTTCTCCAACAATCTCCACAATTCATCAACTTCAATCACCTGAAATACATGCTTAAAATCATCAACACAACGGTTGAGCGAGTCTATAGGTTTTCCAAATCATCATTTGAACACAAGAGAAAAATCAGTCAAGATCATTTAATATAACTGCTACGTATACAATCTATTATTCAGGCATTCTAGCATATAGCAATAGCTATAGAATTGTATTAAGCTCATGACACCGACCCCTTAACTTAGTCACCCACGCCTAAAGCCGGCACGACTAGATGAATTCCAGTGCCCCTACTAGGATATCAATTGCAAGTATACCACATTCTCATTCTCGTAAAATTATCCTTCCAAGAGGTTACTCAGCGTAAAGCCCTGGTCTCAGATAGGGTCGTCAGCCCAATAGTACTATTATTAGAATAAGCGGCTATTCCCAACTCACAACATCAAGTCAAAAGATTGTTAACGGCTATTGAATTTAGGGACTTTTACAATTGAGGTACTTATACAATTCAAGGCAACAACGGGCAACATAAGGCAACATTCGGGTCCAAACAATCAATCATGACTTGTGTTCATTTTACTTTCAAATAGCATGTATCCCCCTCGCGGGTTTTAAAATCATTCAAAATAATTACAAAAGCGAGGCTATAGACTCACCTTGAGTAATAGCAGTAGTAAGACGATCTTCGACGATAGTTGATGCCCGATAAACACAAAAACCGCAACCTATCAAATAAGGTGCGTTCATTAATAATAACTCGAATAAAATCCATACTTAGTAACATCAAACTCAAAATAATAAAATCACAACCAACCCAAAATGAAAACAATACAAGTGACCTATTACTTCATTCTATATGTTTACTTATAGTCCATACACTTGATAAAAATCTGCCGGTACACACCAAATGTACGAGCTCATTTACCCCACTTACACATGTCAAATACTTATGATACTAATTAGAGATATCAATTACTATATATAGAAAGACTTGTTAAAATCCCATAAAAAGATTTTACTTTTAAAGTTCCTTGCCCGACACATCTTTGAACTACAAAAACCGGACTGTTTTACGTCACCGACTCGTACAACCATTTTGACCATTCTAAACAATCCCATTTACAAATCCGACACTTGAGTTTGAAAATAGACTCACAACCCTTAGTTTAGAACCAAACATCAGTGCTTGACCTTTTTACAACTAATTCTATAGTCCCGAGATTCGATCAAAATATCGACAACAACTTCGGATTGTGTCGATACTCGTCTCCCGGTACACGAATAATCAAAACATCATAACTTCTCGCTCGTTTGGAGCTAGAAGCTCTACCTTATAAAAAATCGAAGCTAAAAGAACTCTCTACAACCCTATGCTATTAGTTTAACCATTTTCAAAAAGTAAGTTTTACAAAATTGGCCTTGAACCTACTGATCTAACGTAAAACTCACAAAATAAGGTCATTACTTAATCTTACTTTTCAAATATTTTTGAAGTATTTTATAATAATAAATATTATTATGTTTAACGGTTTAAGTTGAAACCGATATTAAATATTTTATTTTAATATTTTGACGAGCAACGAGGACTATTTGTGATCGCGATACCGACGGATGCCAAAAATTTTATATTTTATTATCAATCGTTTCGATATTTAATATTTTCGACGATATCGGTTTAATTACGTATCGAGTCGTTATATTATTATTTTTCGTGTGCGTTTAAACATTTAAGTATTTTTACGAAACCCGAGTCCCGTAAATATTTGTAAAATTGACTTTTAGTCATTTCCCGCTTTTTAACTAATATTTACATTTTGGACCAAAACTATCACAAATTAGCAAAAACTACCCTAACTCCACACTATATATAACATTTTCACTAACTATTTCTACATTTTCACTATTTAAAAATTCACAAATCCTCTCCCCTCCTCCTTGTACAAACCGTCCAACACCATCACCCTAAAACCATCATCAACATTTTTTATGCCAAATTCAAGAGAAACAAAGACTAATCCATATCCTAAAATCATCTTGTGAGTATTTTGGTACCATTTTTAACAACATGCAACCATATTAATTTTTTCAAGAAAAGTTAGTGATGTTTAATCCAAATTTGTTGTATGCATGTGTTAGTAATGATGATCAAAAGATTTTCATGCTATGTTTTTGTTAAAAAATTGATTTTTAATTTTTGGGTTTTTGATTTTGACGATGATACAAGTGTTAGGATTGGTTTATGATGATATTAGGGGCTTAGGTTGATGACAAAAGTTGTTGGAATTGATCAAAACATGATTTTGCAAGAGATTTTAATAGTCAATTTTGGGCAGTAGGTTTGAGGTCATTTTCGGAAATCTTAAGTCTGAATATAGGTTGTTATTATGGGACTATGTCGTAGAGAATTTCGTTAGCTTCGATTTGATATAAAGTAGGCCTTCCAACTCCAAACGAGGTGGAAGATACACTAGTTTGATTTTCGTGTACCGGGGGACGAGTGTCGACACAATCCGAAAATTGTTGTCGATATTTGGATCGAATATCAGGGACTATAAAATGAGTTTCAAAATGATTCAAGGGCTGTTCTCAGGCTCCAAGATTAGTATTTTGAGTCTATTTTTAGAATCAAGTGGCGGTTTTACAAATGGAGTTGTTTAGAATGGTCAAAATGGTTTCGTAAGTCAAGGTCGCTAAACTGTCCGGATTTTGTGATTCAAAGATGAGTCGGGCAGGGAACTTTAGAAGTAAAATCTTTTAATGGGCTTTTGAGAGGACTTTCTATATATAGTAAGTAAGTTCTCTGAGTAGTATCATAAAAATTTGATATGTTTAAGTATGGGAAAACGGCTTGGACATTCGGTATGTTCCGGCAGATTTTTATTAAAGGCATATAATAATACAATGAATATATAGGAGAGTATAATAGAACACTTGCAGCGTTTTCTCTCGAGTTGTCGTGATTTTATACTTGATTTTGATTTTATTAAGTATCATTTATTTCTCGAGTCTATTATTAAAGTACGCACCTTATTTGCTAGGTTGCGGGTATCGTGATTACCGGTCATCTACTATCGTCGGCGATTGTCTTCAACTACTATAAGTACTAAGGTGCGTCTATAGCCTCGTTTGAGATCATTCAAATATTTTAAAACCCACGAGGGGGAATACATGTTTTGTAAACTTAGAACACAAGATTTTTATGGTATGCTTGTCCCTTTATGAATGGACCCGTGGTTGCCTTTAAATTGCATTAAGTGATTGCCTTAGTTAAAGTCTCAATTATGGACCGTTAATTAACCTATGATGGGTTAACCGCTAGTACTATTAATAGATCTATGGGGGAAGCCGCCCCGGTTCAGTTTTTGTGGACTTGTCATAGAAGCTTAGGCCCGACCTCCACACTGTTTGAACATATTGTATTGAGAAGTCAGGTATACGGCAATGTACCAATAATCTGGAGGTAACCGACAATTAATAAATCTCCTGTCTTATCAGACCTCTAAAGGGAGTGTCTAAGGGCTCGGTTCCATGAGCTTATTGCAATTTATGCTATATACAATTATTATTGTTGATGCAAATTATTATTTGATGCTTGTTGCCTTTAAGCATGCCACAAACTTATAATCTTTGCTTGTGTTCAAAATGATTATATAAACCTATAGATTCACTCGGCATTTTTGCTGATGATTTTCTCACATGTATTTCAGGTAATCAGGAAGGGTGAAGCTTGGAAGCCACGGGAATGAATGTTGTGCACTACTTTGCAATATAAACTCTTTGAATATTTGTCGTTCCTTTTGTTCAAAACAATTTAAATCTTTTGTTTTGGTTGTACTTTGGTTACGATGTCTTGGGACTACGTTACTCTGACAAATGTTTTAGGAACGATAAATCTAAAACGTCTCTTTTTGAGTCGTTCTTTATAAATTATGTGTTGTAGTATCATTGTTTAGCACCCAAAGATGTATTCCACTGCGTGTAAATTTGGGGGTGTTAAAGATTGGTACCAGAGCCATGAGTTATAGAGAACTAGGTCTTTTTCTAAAAACCTAAACTATAACTGTCGGTTTTATTTTTCAAAGAGTCGGTGCACATGATTTCGCGTGACTTCAGGTTCAAGCTACTTCTGGGATTACAACTTTAGTATACATTATTATGTATGCCTTATTGCTAAGTATTTCTAAATAAATACTATAATCCTTTATCGATATATATTGATATCGTTAAACTTTTCGATAAGAGTTATCATTTATTAATGATTTACTTAAAGAAATTTTTGGAATTTTTCCTGTAATTATTTTGAAGGATTCTCTACATTTATTTAAATTTTTGGAAATTATCCTATTTCATTTTATTATGACCTTATACCTATTTTGTGAAATTTACCACCGTCAAATTACGTCTTCAATGAGGAGGAAGTAGGTTTCACTGCTGCAAGCGAGACACAATCAATTAAGCCATGTGGATCCCCACGTGACTAGTGTTTATTATTTTGTGTCGTTGTACTCTATTTGTCTTTAAGATCATTCCTTGTTGATCGATGATAATAGTTTCCTTTGATCCTTATAATGATTGTGAATCCTTGTATTGATAATGTGTATGCATTTGATGATTGATTTTGTACATGATATGACTATACCATGAATACAATTAACTCATTCATTTTATCTTCTCTTTATGATGTGACAGAATCATGCCACCTAGGAGAATGACAAATGATGCCATTGCAAGGCTAGTTGCTAAAGAGGTTGCGAAAGCATTAGCTGCGGATAGAGCTGCGCGTGTTAACACTGAAGGAGCAGGTGGCTCTGGAGGTACGGGTGCTGAAGGTGAAGGTGAACCTGCTAGACCAGAAGCTGCTGGGGCAGGTGTAGCTGAGAATCCTGCAGATGAGGTTGCTCCGGCTGCTGCTACGGTTAAAGAATGTACTTTTGCTGGATACATGAAATGTGGACCCACTACATTTCAAGGAACTGGTGGAGCACTGGAATTATTCAGGTGGATTGAGAAAACAGAAACAACATTTGAGATTAGTGATTGCTCAGAAAGGAACAAGGTTAAGTTCGTAGTTGCTACTTTCAAGGATCGAGCTTTAAGCTGGTGGAAGACTCAAGTTGCTACAGTTGGTTTAGAAGCTGCAAACAGGAAACCTTGGGATGAAATTAAAAGGTTGCTGAAAGAAGAGTTCTGTCCAGAAGAAGAGTTATCTGCTTTGGAGGATGAGTTGAGGCATCTGAAGCTGAAAGATAACAACATTGCTGCATATACTAGCCGATTTAATGAGTTGGTTTTGTTGTGTCCAGATGCTTTTGTTATTGAGAAAAAGAAGATGGATCAATACATCAAAGGGCTACCTGGGTACATTAAAGGTGAGACAACTTCATCTCGACCGAAGAACTTTGTTGAATCTGTAAGAATGGCTCATACACTCATGGGGCAGAAAGTTCAAGATAGGGTTGAGAAAGCTGCTGAGGGTAATAAAAGGAAATGGGAGAATTCGCAGAGTGGTAATCAAGGTAGTAACCGCCATAGGCAGTACAATCAGAAGAGAAATGATGGGGCTAGAGCTGCAACTTACAAGAATGATAATGTTGACCAAGGGGGACCAGCTCAGAAATGTAAGAGTTGTGGTGCTTGTCACTTTGGTAATTGTCCACCAAGGTGCACTAAATGTGGAAAGGTTGGTCATGTTGTGGAGAAATGTAAGATAAGGGTCCCTGCTACTGGAGCGAATGCTATTCCGATCAGGACTTGTTTTGAATGTGGAGAACGTGATCATCTTCGTCCTCAATGTCCGAAGTGGAAGAACAAGAAGGCAGGTGAAGCTGCTGGGGCAGTTTATGTTGTTAAGGATGCTGATCAGGCACAAGGTCCAAATGTGGTGACGGGTACGTTCTTACTCAACCATCGTTATGCTATTGTGTTGTTTGACTCAGGATCTGATAGGAGCTTTATAAGCACTTCCTTTAGTCGTTTAATTAATGTTGAGTCAACAAGCCTAAATGCTAGTTATGAGGTCGAGTTAGCTGATGGACAATTAGTTAGTACTACCACTATATTTAAGAAGTGTCCTTTGAAATTAGCAAATCATTTGTTTGAAATTGATTTGATGCCGATAGAGTTGGGTTCATTTGATGTGATTGTTGGTATGGATTGGTTGGTTGCTCATGATGCGGTAATTGTATGTGGGGAGAAAGTTGTCCACATACCGGTTAAGGGTAAGGTGTTAGTAGTTAAAGGTGATGTCGGTAGATCTCGTCTGACGGTGATATCTTGTATCAAGGCGAAGAAATATGTAGAAAGAGGTTGTCACCTGTTCTTGGCTCAAGTAGTGGAGAAAGAACTACCGGTTAGGCGTGTGGAAGATGATCCGGTTATTCGTGATTTTCCTGAAGTATTTCCCGATGACTTGCTAGGGCTTCCGCCTCAGCGAGAAGTCGAATTCAAGATTGATCTAGTGCCAGGAGCTGCACCGGTGGCGCGTGCACCTTATCGTTTGGCACCGTCTGAGATGAAGGAGTTGGCAGATCAGTTGAAGGAGTTAATGGAGAAGGGGTTCATTAGACCAAGTTCGTCACCTTGGGGAGCTCCAGTATTGTTCGTAAAGAAGAAGGACGGATCGTTCAGAATGTGCATAGACTACCGTGAGTTGAACAAGTTAAATATTAAAAATCGTTATCCACTTCCTAGGATCGATGATTTGTTCGATCAACATCAAGGTTCGTGTGTGTACTCGAAGATCGACTTGAGATCGGGTTATCATCAACTTCGTGTTAAAGAGGAGGACATACCTATTACAGCTTTTCGGACGCGTTATGGACACTTTGAATTTCAAGTAATGCCGTTTGGGTTAACTAACGCACCTGCGGTATTCATGGACTTAATGAATCGTGTGTGTAAACCATACCTCGACAAGTTTGTGATTGTATTTATCGACGATATCCTGATTTATTCCAAAAGTCGGGAGGATCATTAAGGTCATTTGAAGATTATTTTGGAGTTGTTGAAGAGGGAGAAGTTGTATGCGAAATTCTCCAAGTGTGATTTTTTGTTGGATTCAGTCCAATTCCTTTGGCACGTGATCGATAGTAGCGGTGTTCATGTTGATCCTTCCAAAATTGAAGCTATTAGAGATTGGGCTAGGCCTACGACCCCGACTGAAGTTAGACAATTCCTGGGATTAGCTGGATACTACTGGCGATTTATAAAAGGATTCTCTTTAATTTCTAAACCTCTTACTAAACTCACAGAGAAAAACAAGAAGTATGAGTGGGGTTCAGAAGAAGAAGAACCATTCCAAACTTTGAAGCGGAAGTTGTGTTCTGCACCAATTTTGGCTTTGCCCGACGGAGCTGAAGACTTTGTGGTATATTGTGACGCATCACGTAAGGGTTTTGGTGCTGTGTTGATGCAAAGGGAGAAAGTGATCGCGTATGCATCTCGTCAATTGAGGAAGCATGAGGAGAATTATACTACACATGATTTAGAATTAGGAGCTGTTGTCTTTGCTCTTAGACTTTGGAGACACTATCTCTACGGTACAAAGAGTGTGGTATATACCGATCATAAAAGCCTGCAACATATTCTAGATCAGAAGGAGCTCAATATGAGGTAGAGAAGATGGGTAGAATTGTTGAGTGATTATGACATCCAAATTTGCTACCATCCCGGCAAGGCGAATGTAGTTGCCGATGCACTTAGTAGGAATGACAGAGAAATAACCAAAAGTGTTAGAGCTTTAGCCATGAAAACTTATTCTGATTTATCTAATCGAATACTTAAAGCTCAAACTAAGGCGATGGAGGAAGAGAATGTGAGAGATGAAGACTTGGGTAGAAGGATGACACCTATATTCGAAATTCGTGATGACGAAATTCGATATTTCGAGAATCGTGTGTGGTTACCGGTGTATGGAGGATTGAGAGATCTAATTATGCACGAATCTCATAAGTCTAAATATTCGATTCACTCAGGATCGGATAAAATGTACCAAGACTTGAAGAAATATTACTGGTGGCCGAATGAGAAGGCTAACATTGCTACTTATGTTAGTAATTGCTTGACGTGTGCTAAGGTGAAGTTTGAGCACAAGAGACCTTCGGGTTTACTGCAACAACCTGAAATTCCAGAATGGAAATGGGAGAAGATCACTATGGACTTTGTTTCGGGACTTCCGAGGACTTATAGTGGTTATGATACGATTTGGGTGATTGTTGATCGGTTGACTAAGTCGGCTCATTTCTTGCCGATAAAGAAAACTGATGACTTAGACAAACTTACTCGATTGTATTTGAAGGAAGTTGTTTGTAGACATGGGGTTCCTTTGTCAATTATTTCTGATCGAGATAGTCGGTTCACATCTGAGTTTTGGAAATCGCTTCAACGAGCTCTGGGGACTCAGTTGGATATGAGCACTACGTATCATCCGGAAACGGACGGACAAAGTGAAAGGACTATTCAGACCTTGGAGGATATGTTACGAGCGTGTGTAATGGACTTTGGAGGTAGTTGGGATCGACACTTACCTTTGGTGGAATTCTCATACAACAACAGTTATCATGCAAGTATTAAGGCTGCGCCTTTTGAAGCACTTTACGGGCGAAAGTGTAGATCACCAGTTGGTTGGTGTGAGATTGGAGAAAGTCAGTTGACGGGTCCTGAATTGATTAGAGAAACGACTGAGAAGATCGTGCAAATCAAGAATCGTTTATTGACAGCTCGTAGTAGACAGAAGAGCTATGCGGATAAGAGGAGAAAACCATTGGAGTTTGATATTGGCGACATGGTTATGCTAAAAGTATCACCTTGGAAAGGAGTAATTCGATTTGGCAAGCGAGGAAAGCTTAGTCCGCGCTATATAGGTCCATTCAAGATTATTGATCGAGTTGGTCCTGTGGCATATAAGTTGGAATTGCCAGAGAAGTTAAGTGCTATTCACAATACTTTTCACGTTTCTAATCTTAAGAGGTGTTTGGCGGACGAGAATTTGATAATTCCACTTGAGGAGATTCAACTGGACGGCAAGCTGCATTTTATTGAAGAACCGATGGAG
The DNA here is from genome assembly GCA_025667525.1 of Glebionis coronaria. NCBI lineage: Eukaryota > Viridiplantae > Streptophyta > Magnoliopsida > Asterales > Asteraceae > Glebionis > Glebionis coronaria. The sequence continues at coordinate 306,219,811 of CM046882.1, forward strand.
ATTATGGATCGAGAGGTGAAACGGCTTAAGCAAAGTCGGATCCCGATAGTGAAAGTGCGATGGAATTCCCGACGTGGACCCGAATACACTTGGGAGAGAGAGGACTACTTCAAGAGCAAGTATCCGCATTTATTCGGAGACGGACCTAAGGAGAAGTAAGCCCCGGGACGGTGCTCTCCTAAGGTGGTGAGGATGTAAAACCCACAAAATATTAAATATTATTATGTTTAACGGTTTAAGTTGAAACCGATATTAAATATTTTATTTTAATATTTTGACGAGCAACGAGGACTACTAGTGATCGCGATACCGACGGATGCCCACAATTTTATATTTTATTATCAATCGTTTCGATATTTAATATTTTCGACGATATCGTTTTAATTACGTATCGAGTCGTTATATTATTATTTTTCGTGTGCGTTTAAACTTTTAAGTATTTTTACGAAATCCGAGTCCCGTAAATATTTGTAAAATTGACTTTTAGTCATTTCCCGCTTTTTAACTAATATTTACATTTTGGACCAAAACTATCACAAATTGGCAAAAACTACCCTAACTCCACACTATATATAACGTTTCCACTAACTATTTCTACATTTCCTCTATTTAAAAATTCACAAATCCTCTCCCCTCCTCCTTGTACAAACCGTCCAACACCATCACCCTAAAACCATCATCAACATTTTTTAAGCCAAATTCAAGAGAAACAAAGACTAATCCCTATCCTAAAATCATCTTGTGAGTATTTTGGTATCATTTTTAACAACATGCAACCATATTAATTTTTTCAAGAAAAGTTAGTGATGTTTAATCCAAATTTGTTGTATGCATGTGTTAGTAATGATGATCAAAAGATTTTCATGCTATGTTTTTGTTAAAAAATTGATTTTTAATTTTTGGGTTTTTGATTTTGATGATGATACAAGTGTTATGATTGGTTTATGATGATATTAGGGGCTTAGGTTGATGACAAAAGTTGTTGGAATTGATCAAAAACATGATTTTGCAAGAGATTTTAATAGTCAATTTTGGGCAGTAGGTTTGAGGTCATTTCCGGAAATCTTAAGTCTGAATATAGGTTGTTATTATGGGATTATGTCGTAGAGAATTTCGTTAGCTTCGATTTGATATAAAGTAGGTCTTCCAACTCCAAACGAGGTGGAAGATACACTAGTTTGATTTTCGTGTACCGGGAGACGAGTGTCGACACAATCCAAAAATTGTTGTCGATATTTGGATCGAATCTCGGGGACTATAAAATAAGTTTCAAAATGATTCAAGGGCTGTTCTCAGGCTCCAAGTTTAGTATTTTGAGTCTATTTTTAGAATCAAGTGGCGGTTTTACAAATGGAGTTGTTTAGAATGGTCAAAATGGTTTCGTAAGTCAAGGTCGCTAAACTGTCCGGATTTTGTGATTCAAAGATGAGTCGGGCAGGGAACTTTAGAAGTAAAATCTTTTAATGGGCTTTTTTGAGGACTTTCTATATATAGTAAGTAAGTTCTCTGAGTAGTATCATAAAAATTTGATATGTTTAAGTATGGGAAAACGGCTTGGACATTCGGTATGTTCCGGCAGATTTTTATTAAAGGCATATAATAATAAAATGAATATATAGGAGAGTATAATAGAACCACTTGCATCATTTTCTATCGAGTTGTCGTGATTTTTTATTTGAGTTTGATTTTATTAAGTATCATTTATTTCTCGAGTCTATTATTAAAGTACGCACCTTATTTAGGTTGCGGGTATCGTGATTACCGGGCATCTACTATCGTCGGCGATTGTCTTCAACTACTATAAGTACTAAGGTGAGTCTATAGCCTCGTTTGAGCTCATTCAAATATTTTAAAACCCACGAGGGGGAATACATGTTTTGTAAACTTAGAACACAAGATTTTTATGTTATGCTTGTCCCTTTATGAATGGACCCGTGGTTGCCTTTAAATTGCATTAAGTGATTGCCTTAGTTAAAGCCTCAATTATGGACCGTTAATTAACCTATGATGGGTTAACCGCTAGTACAATTAATAGATCTATGGGGGAAGCCGCCCCGGTTCAGTTTTTGTAGACTTGTCATAGAAGCTTAGGCCCGACCTCCACACTGTTTGAACATATTGTATTGAGAAGTCAGGTATACGGCAATGTACCAATAATCTGGAGGTAACCGACAATTAATAAATCTCCTTTCTTATCAGACCTCTAAAGGGAGTGTCTAAGGGCTCGGTTCCATGAGCTTTTTGCAATTTATGCTATATACAATTATTATTGTTGATGCAAATTATTATTTGATGCTTGTTGCCTTTAAGCATGCCACAAACTTATAATCTTTGCTTGTGTTCAAAATGATTAAATAAACCTATAGATTCACTCGGCATTTTTGCTGATGATTTTCTCACATGTATTTCAGGTAATCAGGAAGGGTGAAGCTTGGAAGCCACGGGAATGAATGTTGTGCACTACCTTGCAATATAAACTCTTTTAATATTTGTCGTTCCTTTTGTTCAAAACAATTTAAATCTTTTGTTTTGGTTGTACTTTGGTTACGATGTCTTGGGACTACGCTACTCTGACAAATGTTTTAGGAACGATAAATCTAAAACGTCTCTTTTTGAGTCGTTCTTTATAAATTATGTGTTGTAGTATCATTGTTTAGCACCCAAAGATGTATTCCACTACGTGTAAATTTGGGGGTGTTAAATCTAAAATATATGTTTAAAAACCACATTAAATCAATTTTTCAACCCATTTTAATCAATCTCATACGCGTAAAATCATCCAAATATCATTACAAACAACTTAACTAACCCATAACACCCTTGAATGATCATTCAAAATTTTACCCACTCAAAAATCCATACATGCAAGCACTCAAAATTTTAAATATAATAATATTAACACCACATACAAGCATAGAAATAGATCAAAGAACCTTGTTCTTCATCAAAAATTGAAAGTTCTTGCATATGTGTAAAAATTACACCAAAATGATCACCATCAAATTTCCTAGATGGGATATTAACTAGTTTCTTTTGATTCAAGGTTAAAAATAAAAAATCTGTTGATCCCAAATTTAGATCGATTTAGCTTGTGTAAACGAGATTAAATCAAGTTAAACACGTAGAGAAACTTTGTTGAATATGAAACAATTCAAGTATTATGCGGAATTAATACTTAAACAAGAACATACAAACAAGATAAACCAAACTTTCACTTTGATTGATTAATTGAACTTGCGTACAATGAAAGTGTAAAACATATATTGAACTAAAACCTAAAGGCCTCCTTTTATAGATTAAGGAGCCTTGTACAAGAGTCTACGTATTAGCTATTTTAGGTAAAGATAAAAATAAGGAATACATTGTCGAACATATCTTTACTAGAAACATACTAGAAACATAAAACGTGTAGACTAAGTCTTCTATCAGTCATTGACTTCTTCTTATCAACGCTTGACTTCTTCCTGTCAACGCTTGTCTTGTCAACGCTTGATTTCTTCCTATCAACGTCCAAATTGCTCTTGTCAGCGTCCAAGTGTCTTGACTACATTTTATTCCCAACAATCCTCCCCTAAACTTGAGATATACTCTAGTAATCAAGTTTCTGAATAAAAACTAAGAACTAGGAGGATTCTTACAAATTGCATTAAATTGTAACTAAATATATCTAATCAAATCTTTGGCCACGTCACTTACGTAGTCTATCTCCAGCTGTGTTGTCATCATTTTCTCCAAAACTTCTTTGGACATAAGATACTCAGCATCCACAAGAAGATATTCAGAAAACTTTGTAGTACTCAAATGATACACACCAGCTGCTGAATATAGACGCCATTGAAGTCCACTGATATCATCAAGATCCTTCCAAACTGAATCTTCTTCATCTGGTGCACACATCCTCTTGAATGTTGACCAAATATTTATTCCATTGACTGAAGTAGGTGCTTCAGTCTCATACTTGGCCTGCATCAACCTACAAAGGTTTGCCAAGTCTTCCCTATCCAGGCTTACAAACAAAGACATAAGAGTAGTGAAAGTATGTACCTTCTTCCCATATCTGCCAATCATCCAAAACCCACTTGCATCTTCCTCATAGCTAACTATAGGGTTTCTGGAATCATGAGGTAACACTTCTACCATTTGTGAATCTTCCAAGGGTGAGAGCTTAATACTCTTTCTAATAATAGCTTCACTAGGATTCACTCTATCTAAATTTTATGGAAACTTAAGAGGAACTCCCTTCTTTAATGGTCTTGGTGTAACCAAAGCCTTTTAGATCTTTATTTCTTTTGCAAGTTCTTCTTTTCTTTCATCTGAAAGGAGTCTAATAGTGTTCTACTCTTGCAAACTTGCCCATATAGGATAAGCCTTATACTCCAATACATCAAAGGATAATCCCTGCAACTTTCTAAAAGTCCAACCTATTTGATGACATCTGAGCAACATGTAATAGAGCTCCCTTCTTTCTATTTTGTTCCGTTCAAGAACTTTGCTAGCTTTATACTTCAGAATCACATTTCAATCTCTTTGATCTTTGAGTAAAATCTCCAAACCCCAAATTTGATCTGATAAAGTCATGTCTGGATTCTCTATTAATTTATTCTCACATGCAAAGTACATCTTAGCAACTTCAGGCATCTCATAATCTACCTGATTCTTCAACTGTGCAAGCTTTTCCCTTGCCAACTCATCACCATATTCAAGCCTTTCTAGTTCTTCAATAATCATGACACTTGAATCTGTGCTCTCATCACCACTGCTTTCCTTACTCTCAATAGCAGTCTCCTTCATCCTATCTTCTTTCTCAAGTTGTGTAGCCAACATGGAATCAAATTTTACTTGGGCTGCATCCTTGGGAACTATAGTTTCTACCATAATCCCTTTACCATTATCTGAAATGTCAATGGTGGGTAAAGATGATGATGGTACATGTGTAGACACATCTTTGATGATAGTTGATGACTGGGATACATCAACCATACCTGCAGGTCTATCAACGTCCAAAACCTATGTGTCAACGCCTAACTTACTCCTATCAGCGCTTGTCTTGTCAGCGTCAAAAATCTGCTTGTCAACGCTCAATCTACTCTTGTCAGCACTTCTTGTGAACTACTCCATCATCTCATTAAAAGATAAATTCAAATTTGTAGGGGTAACCAATGAAACATCAAAACCTGGTTGCCTCTTCAAATCTGTTAGAGCTTCAGCTATACCTAAAGATTCTCCTTCATGTGAGCCTTTGTCACTCACATGTATCTGCTCATCCTCCCCTTTGGAAGAATCCTGCACTCCACGCCTAGGGTTAGCACCTTCTAAAATAACAATCCTCTCTCTCAATTGCTTGAGTTCAAGGCCTTGTGTAGAGACACTATGTACAAGGTCTGCATTTTGCTTTTGCAAGCTAATGCAGACAGCCGTCAATTCCAACAATGTATAGGGTTCCAATCTGCCCTCCTCTAGAATGGGAATTTGACCTCCCAAAGTAGAGTCATGGGGCATGGATGGGGTCTTAATGATGTTAGGATTGGCTTGGCCTGCATCTAAGCTAATACCAATAGTCCTAGCCCTACCCATGTCACGAACCACACTTGTGGTGGTGGTTCTCTCTACAACATGGCTAGGACCACCAGAGGAGAACACTCCAATAGTCCTTTGGCATTTTTCCATCCTAATGTCTGGGGGTGAAGAGGATGCTGTGGATTGTGTTTCAATTTGGAGGTGAAGGGGTGTTTGGGTTTGTTGTAAAAGGGTGTCAACATTTAGATTTTGAGTGTCAACGCCAACATTTAACGTGTCAGCGTTGAAGGGATCTTGATCAATTTCCATATGCTGAGGTGATGGTGATGGTTCAGGTAATGGGTATAGTTGTGGTTGTGGGTCAGGTTGAGGTTGTGCTGCTGCAATAACAACAAGCATGGCTTGGGTGAGGGGTAAGTCTCTGTGTGGGGGTGAATTCATCTTTCCAAAAATTGCTTTCTATAGCACAGGGATCGTATAAAAATCATCATGATCCCTGGTGTAATACCTTTGTTCATCAAAAACCATTTGCAAAAATCTTGGGTAAGCAAGAGTCATCTTGCTACCCTTGTTTTTACACATGCCATCAAAAATCATTTTAGAAAAATTATATTTTTGCCAAGTAGCAATACACAAAATGGCACTACCAATAGACCTGTTAATTTCATTGTGTGCAGTACATTTAGTACTCAAACATTAAAGTATGACATGTATTAAGTACTTCCAAGCTGGGGGAAATTCCTGTTTGGAATATTTATTTAAAGTGCCCTCTTCAGGGAAAGGATAACCCAAAGCTTGAAGTCCTTGTTCTAGCTCACCAATGGGAAGGGTGGTTATACCATCTGCATCATTAAGATGCAAAGCCTGGCGAACCAAGACTTCAGTAACCACCCATGAACGCCCATGGACTGTAGCAGTCAATGTAGTCACATTATTAATCGTTGAGGAAGTAAAAGTATTCCAAAACTGCTTAATATGAGTGAAAGGGATAAGAGGAGCATGAGAAAGTGCATACCTTAATGGGGATGCATTTAAATACTCCACCATCTGAGTATATTGAGGAAATAGAGTGTTGTCAGCCTCCAAATAGGCAACCATGTTATGCTGTTCTGAACCCCAATACCAAATCACTCGGTTTAAACTTAGGCGCCATTGATGTAGAAAGCTGTGGTATATGTTATGAAAGATGAATATGTGTGAAAATTTAGTTAGACAAGAATAAGCAGTTACCCTATTTCAAAATAATGAGCCGAATATATAGGAGAGGTAGGCACATGTGATTGGTAAAAAATAAGGCAGTTATGTTTCCAAATATAATGATGAAAATCTTGAAAAGTTATAACTTATCTTGTGCATTAATAAAAAGTTACCAACTCCTAAAATTACAGCCTAAATTTTCGTCAAAAATAACAACTGGGTACGACCCAATGGTTCTTAACGGTAAAATATAACCTATCAACGTCCAATGGCTATATTCTTGTCAACGTTGGAAAATGCCATGTCAACGTCAAAATTGGTCCTAACAACGTTTGGAAATAAATCCGTCAACGTCCAAAAATAAAAATAATAAAAATGAAAAAAGGACCTTAACAAAGTGATTTAGCCTAGTGAAACCTATAAACTGAAAATTACCATAGGGTGGCAAGCAGTGTCAAATCATGCACACTTGCTTAAGCAAGATAGACATAACAGTCCTCAAGTGTCCCTTGCTAACCAAAGTTCTTAACAGTGAAGTTATCTCATAATATCCTTTGTAACTTCCCTGGTAAGTCCAATAAAAATCATACCCAAGTCTCCCAACAGAACACATCCAATTCTAGGCCAAAAAGTCTTGGCAGCGTGCATAGTATATCAACTTTGCATGCTACAGTGCCTCATGAGTTAGTAAACTAATTCATACTCACCAGTGGACACAATCTAGAATTATGATAAGAGTATTATATGAATACCCAAAAAGTCCTGAAGGTTTCCTAAACCTCCCTTTAAACTATGATACATAAGTTGCCAAATAAAATTCATGTAATAAAAATTTATGTCAAGATAGGAAAAAAATATTCCAACCATCATCCATAAACTGAAAAATGCTCCAATAATGCACCAAGAATCCATAAGCAACTCTGTATCCATGTGTACAATGCTAACAACGCCTGCATAATTAGATCAAAAACCACAAAACTAACACGTTGCTGACAACGTCAATTTAACACTTGTCAGCGTTAAAATAACCTTTGTCAGCGTTAGACAAATAAAGTGTAAAATCTAATTTTATACAAAGACCAATAACAATGCATATCCTATACATACTTATACAATAAGTCCCCAAAACACATATTAGGTAAGATTGATCATTCCAATACTTGTTACCAAGTATTGAAATCTCCCAGTATCAAAAGGTTTAGTTAATAAATCAGCCACATTTTCCTCTGTGTCAACCCTATATGGTTTTATTAAACCTTTTTCAAAACAATCTCTTATAAAATGATGTCTAATTTCTATGTGTTTTGTTTTAGAGTGATGTACAAGATTTTTAATAATGCATAAAGTACTGTTATTGTCTACAAAAATCTTGGTATGCATGAAATTATACCCATAATCCAATAGTTGGTTCTGAATCCATAAGACTTGTCTACAACAAGCAGCTGCAACTACATATTCTTCTTCAGTTGTAGAATTGGTCACCACTATTTATTTCTTGCATTGCCAAGATATCAACCTACTCCCAAGAAATTGGCATCCACCAGTTGTGGATTTTCTATCAAACTTGTCACCCCCATAATCACTGTCTGAATATGCAATAAGCTCTAAAGGAGAATCTTTTGAATACCATAATCCTAATTTGGGATAGCACCTAAGATACCTAAAAATCCTCTTGACAGCATGAAGATGACACTCTTTGGGAGTCACTTGATGGCGTGCACATGCACATACAACAAACATAATGTCAGGTCTTGAAGTTGTAAGATACATCAATGATCCAATCATTGACCTATAATGCCTGACACCCTTCTATTTTCCATCTCCAACCTTTCCCAAAGGGTGTTCCCTATCCATGGTTGTGCTAGCCGTTTCTCATGTGGAGAAAAGCCAAACTTCTTCAAGATTTGTGCTATATATTTTTCTTGAGAGATGAAGATACCATCCTCTTTCTACTGAACTTGTAACCCTAGAAAGAAGTTCATCTCTCCCATGGCACTCATCTTGAACTTGTCTGTCATGATTTTGGAAAAGTCTTCACTCATCTTTGGAATAAAAGAGCCAAAGATGATATCATCCACATAAACCTGAACAAGTAAGAAATCCTTACCAGTCTTCTTTGTAAACAAAGTCTGATCTATGGTGCCCCTTTTGAATCCATTTTCCACCAGATAGGTGGACAATGTACCATACCATGCTCTTGGGGCTTGATGAAGTCCATACATAACTTTCTTCACTTTATACACCTTGTCTGGATGTTCTGAATCATCAAAACCAGGAGGCTGTATTACATAAACATCCTCTGCAATTGTGCCATAAAGAAAAGCACTCTTCACATCTATTTGATAGACTATAAATCCCATGCCGAAAGCATAGGCTAGAAAAATCCTTATTGCCTCAATCTTTGCAACAGGTGCAAAGACCTCCTCATAGTCTATCCTTCCTCTTGTGTATATCCTTGAGCAACTAAACGTGCTTTGTTTCGGACCACAATTCCTCTCTCATCCTTTTTGTTTCTAAGAACCCATCTTGTCCCAATAGGTCTGACATGTCTGGGACAATCAACTAACTCCCAAACATCTTGAATAGCAAATTGGTGAAGCTCATCTTGCATTGCTTCCACCCAACTTGGTTCTTTGACAGCATAAAAAATCTTCTTGGGTTCCTGTTGTGACAGAAAACAGGCAAACAAACAAGCTTGAACAAGAGGGGTATCAACCTTCTTGTGAATACTGGCAATAAATCCTCCATGATTCGGATGAGACCTTCTGGTTTGCACAGGAGTCATCACATCACCTATGATTAAAGAAGAAGGATGATTCTTCATGTTAGATGTAAGTACTCCTCCTTCAATGATTGTATTATCATCAATTTCAGTCTCCAAATTGCCAATATCTTCTTCAAATGCTCTTCCATCATCATCATCTGAATGAACCTCTCCATTTCTGTTTGAAGGTTCACCTTGTTCAAAAACACTGGAAGAGAACAAATGGTCAAAAGAGTTGTCAACGCCTGAATTAGGGTTGTCAACGTTTGAGCCATCAACGCCTGAATTTGTCTTGTCAGCGCCAGATTTTCCTTTGTCAGCGCCTAAAGAATCATGCATGTTTTCAACTGGTGATACTTGTGGACCACCTTTTTCCTTTCCAGCAGCAGCAGTAGCAAATGCATCTGTCCATATAGGAATGGTAACATACTCAAGTATGGGTGCTAATTTGTCTACATGTGATCCAACCTCATTATCAACCTGTATACCTGAAATTTCGACAACTGGTTCTTCCACAACATTTGAAGTCACCTTCACAATGTCTGGATTAGTAACAAGCATATAATTCAAAGTTCTAGATAGAGGTTCCAAGTCAAATAACCAATTTAGACCACTCTCAGGATCACTAGGTTTACTTTCTAAGAACCTAACATGTACCTTTTCAAGTATACGTTTTTCTTTCTTAATGTAAACTTTATATCCTCTACTCTGCACTAAATAACCCATAAAGTAGCCTGCATCAACTTTAGCACTAAACTTTCCTAAGGCATCACTAGTGTCTAAAACAACTTCATGACAGAAAAAAGGTTTAAGAAAACCAATGTTAGGTTTCCTACTCCAAAACAGTTCATAAGGTGTCTTATTATGGATTTTGTTGATCAATGCCCTATTTTGAACATAACAAGCTGTATTCACAGCCTCAGCCCAAAAAGCAATGGGAAAGTGAGCATCAACCAACATAGTCCTAGCTGCTTCTATGAGTGTTCTATTCTTTCTCTCAGCTACCCCATTTTGTTATGGGGTTCTAGCTATACTAAAATATATAGTAATCCCTTTCTTGGCACAAAAGTCATCTAACAACTTATTTCTAAATTCACCACCATTATCACTTCTAAGCATCTTAACCTCATTCCCAGTCTTTTTCTCTAACTGGGTAATAAAGTTAATCAAAATATCAGCTGTTTCACTTTTCAAAGCTAAAAAGGAAGTCTAAGTAAATCTAGAAAAATCATCAGTGATGACAAAACAGTAGGATTTACCATTTAAGCTTTCTATATTAGTTGGATCAAACAAGTCCATATGAAGCAAGTGAAGTGTTTTAGAACTAAAATTCACAGGTTTAGACTTAAAGGAGACTTTGTGTTGTTTGCTTTTAAGACATGCAACACAAGAGTGGTCATTGTGGAAAGCCTTTTCAGGCAAACCATCAACTAAACCATGTCTCACAAGTCTATTTATGTTCTTAAAATTAATGTGCCCTAACCTTCTGTGCCAAATATTACTCTCATCAACTGAAGCCTTAGCATATAGACATGACAAATTATTATTCATCCTAATTCCATTAAGATTCACATTATAAATGTCCTTATGCCTTGGTGTTTTGTGAAGAAATAATTTTTGAATAAATACGGTCATGATATTTATTTCATCAAGGAAGGTGAATATAATTACTGACACATTATGTAGAAAAGATAAAGAACCAATTAGGACATGTTCCTTAATAATGAAGGTGCAAAATAAATTGCCGAACAATATAAAAATAAACAATGATTGTACAAAGGATAATATAGATAATAAAAAGGGGTTCGCGGCTAATGTGAACCATTAGAATTGAGAAGCCGATGAGCTAAATGATTAAAAGGCCACTTGTGATTGTCTAAATATGGAGGATTATGAGATATAGTTATGTTGGAATCTTGTAAGTATAAGTATTTTATTCATGACATTTCTGATTTAATGTATCATTATCAGAAGAAGTTGTACTGATGGCAAATTATGAAGGCAGACACCGCCTCAAACATTAGTAAACGTCTAGTTATTGCAAAGGTAATCATCTTAATTTGATTCGATTTGGGTCATCGTCGACAGACTGGCCAAATCTACTAATATCATTCCTGTTAATGATAGATTCTTGATGAAGAAATTGACTCTTTTGTATTTAAAGGAGTTATGTAAACATGGTGTGACTGTATCGATCATCTCTATCAAGATCCCCGCTTCGCATCGAATTTCTAGAGATTTGCTCAGAAGTCATTGAGAACGAATCTTGATGAGATTACTGTACCACCCCAATCGAAGGGACGAGGTAAAGTAACGATACAAAATACTATAAGTGCTGTTTTATGTTTGAATGATTGACCTTTGGTAATAAACTGTAAAATCGTTTTCCTTTGGAGAGATTATCCTTGATAATTATCGTATTAGGATCAAGATCGAAACTTGTGAGGATATATATTAGAGCATCTATAAGCAGGAGTTGGGATGAAGACACCCGACATACACCCATTGTGAGTTGGACATGTCTTTTAGGTTTAAGGTTTCCTATGATGGCGAAACTAACCTTACAAAATACTCGACCCGCGAGACCTGAAATGATTGTTGAAATTAGGATCTGATAATTGACTGGCGATAGTAGGCAGGAGGTTATGTGAATATGAAATGTAGATCTTGAAGTGCCATATGGGTAGCGAAGTTATGCCAAAAAATTTAACCATGAAAAAAATATGAATTGATGATCTGGAAGATCATGGGATATAAGTCCCCGTTGTATGGGACCATTGAGATGATATAAAAGTATGGTTTGAAAGGCATATAAGCTGGATCTACCCTAGGACTTCACGAGCTGCGTGAATTATGTTTCGTATATCGAACTTGATGAAATGTCTATCAAGTGAAATCTTACTATTCCTTAATGATGTTTAGATCGGCGAAAAGTTGCATTCATCAAAAACCCGTGAACATCATGGATAGAGAAAGTAAGTCAACATTAAGCCTGATCTTATTCCCGTAGTTATGTTTGATGAAACTCGCGTATTGTAATAAATTACACTTGTGAGAAAAGACTGAATGTGGAGGAAATACCCACATGGCTTTAACTCTATAAGAAGCGAGTAGTAAGATGATCTTTGAGGACAAAGATCCTGTTTAGGGGTAAATGCTGTGACAATCCGTCAATTTATGATTGATATTTTATTCTCAAATATTATTTAAAAATATTATTTTAATGTTATATTATGAACTCACTTATTTTTGGGAAGAAATTTGGATTTACGTCTTGAAGTAGCATCGACTACGTCTAAACCGGAGGATTCTACGTTACGTGCGTACGTTTACATACACCGTCTTTGGTGACAGTCCGACATTTCAGAAAATAAATTTATCCGTGAATATTATTTTGGGATTTTAATTTTGAGTTGGTTCATAAATTCACAAATTTACGAGAAGAGATTAGGACTTACGATTTTATTTTAACGTCCTTTACGACTAAACCGGAAACCTTAGGATTACATATTTACGTTTTCGAACTCCGTTTTTGATGAGACAATTTTTATTAGATTCGTTTTGTGCCGTTGATTCATAATTTATAAAAACGTTTTTCGTAAAACGACCCGAGGGCACGCAAATCGAGGAAACTAGAATCAAGGAGTACCCGTAAATAAATGGGGGTGAGACAAAATGAGTTATGCCCCACCCCCACTCATAACCGGCTACAAAGTGACACCAGACTTGTGATGTGTCAAACTTGTAGCAACAAGCTTACACTTGTTGCTTAAGGCTTACAAAATAAGCTAACAATACATCAAAACCACTAGCAAAAACCAAAACCATTTCTCATTCATGCAACAACACACCAAACACTCTCTCTAGCTCTATTTGTGCCGTCCACTTTACCCCAAAAACACCCTCACTTGATCTTGATTCAACCACAAATCCTATGTTATTTACATATATGATGATGCCCTTTTGAAGCCCTATTGATTGGTTGTGATTATAACATCCAAGGAGGAGTTTCTATAGAGTCTTAGGGCTGATTTTCCACAAGATGTTCATGAAGATAGGTGACCTTGAAGATGGTCTTGGTTTATCACAAGTTTCTCCATGAAACTCCATGTCTTTATCACAACCTACATCATCTTGGTGGTATAAAGATTGTTCTCCTCATCCTCTTGTTATTTTGATTATGTAATCATGTATTTTATTTCCTATTGTATATGTATATGATGATTATATGATGATAAAAGTATTGTGTGGGGATTTGGTGTTGATAAATATGATTAAAAAGATGAAAAACTATAAGAAACAAGGCTAAAATCTTGCTTAAATTGTTGGCTGTATAAAAACAGTAACTAACCACATGTTAAACGGATAAAATGGAAAAGTGGAATCAATATACAGTAAGTATAAGATGTCATACACATGTGAGAGTTGGCCATACAATGGAATCATTATAATGAGTGAGATATGACTAAAACAAGTTTAGAGTACCAATCTGAATAGTCAGTTTTGGACGGACTGTTAGGTATATTTAGAGTTGGATTGAGCAGTAGCTAAAAATAAGTTAATTGTAGAACATATCATTTAGTTTATGGTGTCTAAAAATTAGCTTCTATCTCCTTGTAGAACTCAAGATATGGTAAAAATGGTGAAAGTGAAAGTAAAAATCAGATTTTGGGAAATTAAAGTATAATAGTATTATATAAGCACTCAAATAAAAATAGTATAAAATGTGAATTAAAACCCACTAACTTATATAATACATTTATATAAATATGTATAAAGATAAATAAATGGACATTTTATAAAAATGGTAGTTTGATAAGTTCTATAAGTTATAAAACTATAAACATGATTTTTACGACTTTTTCGGCTATTACCGTAAAATTAACGTTTTTCGCCAATTAAAACTTAGACGATCAAACCCGTCTAATGTAAAGTTTTTAAAAGTCATATACTGATATATAAGTACCTAATACAAGTAAAAACCGATAAAACCCGAACTATATAACATACGGACATTAACGGGTTAAGTTAACGTTATTGGACTAATAATACAACAAAATGGGCTAAAACACTTATAAACTTATTTATTGGGCTTAACCCATTTGTGCCCAACATGTAAAGTATAAATACTGATAATACAAGTATGAAATGGATTAATACAAGTTAATGAACTTATAATAGGCTTATTGGACCTAAAACACGTAAATAGGTAAAACTAATAAACTAGTAAGAAGTTACCAATACATAAACACTAAAATGAGTAAAAGAGAATATGTAAACCCACTTGATCATCATAAATATATATAAAATCATCATATGTATAAATAATTGTTATTTTTATAAATTCATTGGACAAGAGTCTAAGACGAGTATTATTTGTCTAGGTTTCCATGATTGAAGCACGTACCGTACGGCCGAATTGCCGATAACCCGCCTTCCCACATCAACGTGAGTTCATGGCCTCGCACTCTTTTAAATGTTTTTATAAAATGTTTTATAAACCCGCGAGGGAGATAACATGTTAGTTTTTATGAAATAGGACACTAGTTGTCCCGATTGTTTGTTTATTGATTTGGACCCGAATGATTGTATGACCCGATGAATGATTAAATGACCCGATAGATGAAATGAAATGGATTATTAAAGTTAGGTTATGTCACTAAAAGTCCCATTAGCATGAATTGTGAACTACCGGGATTTGGTAGACGCTTATGCATATAATAATACTATTTAGGGACGATCACCCCAGTTCGCGCCTTGACGGTTGATCCCCGTCGTGCCACATTGATTAGTAAGCGAATTTATGTATGAGAAGATTTCCATAGCGTGATTATAGTGACGACACGCTAACTTAGATGGGCAAATTGAGTATCGGGTTAGCTACCCGTTGTTGGTTATAGTAAGGTAACAATGTCATGCGGCTTATAATAATCCAATTAACGAAATACTTCTTTAAGCATTGAATTGCGATATATTGCCTGACTAGCAATACAAGGTCTTATCTTTGATATTATGTTCGTGTTTTAGTTTTATATAACCATATTCATATAACGGTTTTTATTTAATTTATACAACGTTGTCAAACGTATTGTATGATGTTTTTAACGACAATGGTTCGTATAATGATTTTGAAGGCGAAAGCCTATATTATGATTTTAATAAGGATTTGTGTAAAATGACTTTGGATATTTTATGGCCTATTACAATGATTTGTACTAAATGATTTTCGGTAATAATTTTATACCGATGTTATATTGATGGATTTTATTAAACTCTATGAATTCACTCGGCGTTATCGCTGACCTTTTCTTTTAACATGTTTTATCTCAGGTACTAGAAGGTAATTCTCGGGAAGACAACAAGAATTCATGGCCCGCACTTAATTAACAAATTTCCATTCAAATGCTTTGTAAAACTTGTTTGAAATACAATGACTTGGGACCTATGTAACTTTGATAATTATGAATGGAAATGCTTTATTATTAAATGACGCGATTTTTATGCATTATCTATAATGTGAGTAATGTGCTATCCCGTAACACCAACGAGTCTTCCGCTGTATTGAGTTGTATAAATTTGGGGGTGTTACAGTTTGGTACCAGAGCTCTCGTTATAGAGAACGAAAGATTTTTAAAACTAAGGTTTCGAATAAAACATTTCAAAATCTTTAACTATAAACATATTTCTAAAAATGTCTAAAACTCTTTTGACTATAACGGTGCCGAAGAATTCCCGAGTTACCGACAAGGCCAGACTGAGAAGTGTTATTTTATATATATATATATATATATATATATATATATATATATATATATATATATATATATATATAACTTGGATTATATATATATATGTTGTAATTTGATTACATGATTGTTTGTTGATTATTTTGATATTTATACGAGGTATTTATACGACGTATATTGTCACAAGAAACCCTAAATCCCCTAGTAAATCAATCGAATCTATTCTCGTAGGAATTCTAGCTATCCTAGATCTAAACCAAGTTGTGGATATTTATGATCCCAACAAATGGTTGATATTCGTAGAAATGTAAATATTAGTTGATTGAGATATTAAAGAAGAATTGGCGAGATTTAATCTGATATCGATGTCATGACGATCTTTACTTATAGAGTAGAGTTGGACAAAACCATTACCACCTAGAAAGATGTCATCTGATTCGGTGTTACCCAATTCATAAATTTGAATCGAAAGGGTGAATGTTGCACTTGAGGCTGTCATTGGAACCATTACCCAAAAGCCTCATGCCACAAGTACCTTTCCGAGAAGTCTAATTGAATGATCGAGTCATTTCATACTAGTGACTCATTTGATAACTATTGATGAAGAGCTATAGGATTGGAAATTAAGTGTTGACCATATCGAGCTTTTATTGCCCTTTTAAGGTCTAAGAATAAGATTGAAAGTATTGGAATATGTGGTAGGATATCGAATTGAGTATAAGTTGATTGAAACTTGAATAAAGTAAAATTTAACCCGTATGGAATATGAGATTGTTAAAAGGAAGTCGTTAAGTCCTGTAATTGAATTATAAGGTTTTAAATGATTGTTAGTTGTGTTAAGGGTTGTTCCTAAGCCATTGTCTAATGACGAGGATGCACAGTGTCCAATAAATAAATTGAAGAAATCTTCTTCTGAATTGAGACCGATGGATCTTCCAGGACAGGTGGAATACCTAATGACTCTTGAAGATTAGTATTCATTGTGGTATCTTTTAAAAATCCCTAACTTAACTGAGACATCAGTTGGTAGGATGAGTTCTTAGAATTGTATGACATAGTGACACCTAATGTGTTACGGTACAATTTTGACTTGTTTGTGATTAATGAAAAGACTACCTTTGATTGCTAAATTCTACATGTATCGATATTATCTATCTTTTCTTTCTTCTTCCTAATGTTCGCATTAGTGATGCAACCATTGAACAAGTACTGATCTTGATTTGAGTTACGTTGTGGATTATTCTTTTTGAGTGCCATCGAGGTCATGAACCTCATGATTATTTGGCTAAGCTCATTTCCTATTATATTGTAGTTACTTCTTGGTGAACAAGCTTTCATCACTCTTCTGCAGATCACTCATTGTTCTTATAAGATAAAACAGTATCCCTTGAGAAAAATTGAATTTTCATCACTATAAAGATTATTCAAAGTAAAATTTATAAGTGATTGTTAACGAAATGAGGTTGTTTATAAAACACCTTGGAAAACTTAATTGTTTTCATAACAAAGAAAATCTTTGTAAATTTATTTTTGATTCTTATTTAAGAACTAAGCATGAAAATGTTTTTATTATAAACATGATGATAAAATTTGACGAACTGAGTATTGCATCGTTAATCTTGAAATTGTATATAGTTGCGCGCCTACATACAATTTGGAATGGACCATGCAAAGCTGATTAGTAGTCACCATAAAACTGATTAATAAACACTACATTTTCCTTAAAGATTGTGATAGATTAAATTTTATGAGATCTGCAAGAAGTGAAAAATAGGGACATATTGATAGGGACACCTACATATGTGCCCGTACCATTTATTCTTCTGAGTCGAATGTACTCATCTGTGGACATTGTCTTATTTGACAATTGACAATTCTTTCTTGTCCAATTCTCCCGTAGTGAGATTCTTAGGAAAAGTATCTGATTACCGAGTGTTGATACCCGACTGGATTTATCGACGTTCCTATAATTTCTTTTGATTTGGTTTCATTTGAATGACCTGGGTAACGATCCGAGGAGTTTTCGAATGCGTACTCAAATTATGAAAACATGGGATATATTCATGTTCGTTAAATGTTTTCGTCTGTATCTGATTTGAAATTCTCTCGCATTGATTATGCGTTAACCTTACTCTTTTAAGGTTAGTTATGTCTCCTAATATCCTTGAATCTGTGAAGGATTATGAATTATTATTAGTCTTTTGAGAAGTTCACATCTTATCAACGGTAATGAAACTGGAAAGTCGATAATTCCAGTAGAATAGACTGATTGATTATGACATGACGACATTGTCTTAATTGATGGGAACTCGAGTAGAATTCCAATAAATGATAAGATGTTGGTTATCAAAAGTGATCTAACATAATTCTTGATGGATGACCATATCCTGCATTTAGACTTGAAATTATACCATGAATGGTTGTGAACTAGTCATAGATAATGTAATCTAGAAGAACCTAATATGAATTTATTTAAAGATGTACCTGCTATCTGAAACTTTAGGAGGTATTTGTTGGTGAATTACCTAGACTTTCGCCATTAAGGTAAGTTGAATTTGGTATTGATTATATTCCCGGTGCTGCACTTGTGACTTGTGCAATGTACGTCAGCACCATCTGAATTAAAGGAATTACCGTACAACTGAGAGAATTGTCGGAGAAAGATTTTATTCTACCGAGCTCGTCATCATGAAGAGCTATGGTGTTATCATTCCTTATATTTATAGATTACTATGAGCTGAGTAAATTGACAATCGAAAACGATATCCATAACTCGAATGGAAGATTTGTTCGATCATTTACAAGGTTCTAGCGTATGCTTTAAAGATTTGATCCATGGCATGGTTATTATCAACTTCGCATCTGCGAAAAAGATTATCTATTCCAATCACTACATCCAGAACTTGTAATGAACATTATGAGTTTCATGTTATGTCGTTTGGATTGATTAATACACATGTAGTATCCATAAATTGGGTGAATCACGTGTGTAGGCTGTAAATTGATAAATCCATGCTTGCGATCATTAAGGACCATCTATTTGTTTATAAGAATAAGAATGAGTTAATAATTAGTTATAGACTGCCCTAAATTGGCCGAACAATGAAAACTTATACCTTGAATAATTAACATGTGATTTAAGACTTAATCCTTTATATTAATTGACCGTGTGATTAATAGATAATGGAATATATTGACTCTTCAAAGATTAGAGCCACTTAAGACCTTGGGTTTTACCAAAAAGAAAGTGCAAAAAATGTTTTGACAAATGTTTTATCAAAAAGAAATTTTGAGGAATTATTCCCTTATACCCAGAACATTTAACTAAACTTCTGTTTAGGGGTAAATGGTTGAGTATACCTCAAGACAACCTAAGAAGGGTTGAGGAAAACATTTAAACCATGACTTGAAATTTGAAACGACAATTTACGCTTTTCAACTAAGAAAATTTTGACCAAAGTATAACCAAAGATTTTTCAAACACTTACGGATCTTATTGAATATTTTAATTATATTTGATAAATCAACAAAAATCTTGTTAATTAAATTCAAATTTATTTTGAACATTTTTATAATTGGTCGAACTAAGAAAATTAAAATTTTTACGTTATGTTTCATAAAAATTAAATATTTCTTATTCGATTAATTGTAATAAATTATCGACGCTTTAAACGTCGGATTAAGCAAAAAAAAATGATAGTTGAGACGAAACTAAAACTTAGAAAATGTGAAGAAATAATTTTTTAATAAATACGGTCATGATATTTATTTCATCAAGGAAGGTGAATATAATTACTGACACATTATGTAGAAAAGATAAAGAACCAATTAGGACATGTTCCTTAATAATGAAGGTGCAAAATAAATTGCCGAACAATATAAAAATAAACAATGATTGTATAAAGGATAATATAGATAATAAAAAGGGGTTCGCGGCTAATGTGAACCATTAGAATTGAGAAGCCGATGGCGCTAAATGATTAAAAGGCCACTTGTGATTGTCTAAATATGGAGGATTATGAGATATAGTTATGTTGGAATCTTGTAAGTATAAGTATTTTATTCATGACATTTCTGATTTAATGTATCATTATCAGAAGAAGTTGTACTGATGGCAAATTATGAAGGCAGACACCGCCTCATACATTAGTAAACGTCTAGTTATTGCAAAGGTCATCATCTGAATTTGATTCGATTTGGGTCATCGTCGACAGACTGACCAAATCTACTAATATCATTCCTGTTAATGATAGATTCTTGATGAAGAAATTGACTCTTTTGTATTTAAAGGAGTTATGTAAACATGGTGTGACTGTATCGATCATCTCTATCAAGATCCTCGCTTCGCATCGAATTTCTAGAGATTTGCTCAGAAGTCATTGAGAACGAATCTTGATGAGAGTACTGTACCACCCCAATCGAAGGGACGAGGTAAAGTAACGATAAAAAATACTATAAGTGTTGTTTTATGTTTGAATGATTGACCTTTGGTAATAAACTGTAAAATCGTTTTCCTTTGGAGAGATTATCCCTGATAATTATCGTATTAGGATCAAGATCAAAACTTGTGAGGATATATATTAGAGCATCTGTAAGCAGGAGTTGGGATGAAGACACCCGACATACACCCATTGTGAGTTGGACATGTCTTTTAGGTTTAAGGTTTCCTATGATGGCGAACCTAACCTTACAAAATACTCTACCCGCGAGACCTGAAATGATTGTTGAAATTAGGATCTGATTATTGACTGCCGATAGTAGGGAGGAGGTTATGTGAATATGAAATGTAGATCTTGAAGTGCCATATGGGTAGCGAAGTTATGCCAAAAATTTTAACCATGAAAAAAAAATATGAATTGATGATTTGGAAGATCATGGGATATAAATCCCCGTTGTATGGGACCATTGAGATGATATAAAAGATTGGTTTGAAAGGCATATAAGCTGGATCTACCCTAGGACTTCACGAGCTGCGTGAATTATGTTTCGTATATCGAACTTGATGAAATGTCTATCAAGTGAAAATCTGAC
This sequence comes from Glebionis coronaria, assembly GCA_025667525.1. Lineage (NCBI taxonomy): Eukaryota > Viridiplantae > Streptophyta > Magnoliopsida > Asterales > Asteraceae > Glebionis > Glebionis coronaria. The sequence goes on from CM046882.1 coordinate 306,241,066, forward strand.
TATTCCTTAATGATGTTTAGATCGGCGAAAAGTTGCATTCATCAAAAACCCGTGAACATCATGGATAGAGAAAGTAAGTCAACATTAAGCCTGATCTTATTCCCGTAGTTATGTTTGATGAAACTCGCGTATTGTAGTAAATTACACTTGTGAGAAAAGACCGAATGTGGAGGAAATAGCCACATGGCTTTAACTCTATAAGAAGCGAGTAGTAAGATGATCTTTGAGGACAAAGATCCTGTTTAGGGGTAAATGCTGTGACAATCCGTCAATTTATGATTGATATTTTATTCTCAAATATTATTTAAAAATATTATTTTAATGTTATATTATGAACTCACTTATTTTTGGGAAGAAAGTTGAATTTACGTCTTGAAGTAGCATCGACTACGTCTAAACCGGAGGATTCTACATTACGTGCGTACGTTTACATACACCGTCTTTGGTGACAGTCCGACATTTCAGAAAATAAATTTATCCGTGAATATTATTTTGGGATTTTAATTTTGAGTTGGTTCATAAACTCACAAATTTACGAGAAGAGATTAGGACTTACGATTTTATTTTAACGTCCTTTACGACTAAACCGGAAACCTTAGGATTACGTATTTACGTTTTCGAACTCCGTTTTTGATGAGACAATTTTCATTAGATTCGTTTTGTGCCGTTGATTCATAATTTATAAAAACGTTTTTCGTAAAACGACCCGAGGGCATGCAAATCGAGGAAACTAGAATCGAGGAGTACCCGTAAATAAATGGGGATGAGACAAAATGACTTTTGCCCCACCCCCACTCATAACCGGCTACAAAGTGACACCACACTTGTGATGTGTCAAACTTGTAGCAACAAGCTTACACTTGTTGCTTAAGGCTTACAAAATAAGCTAACAATACATCAAAACCACTAGCAAAAACCAAAACCATTTCTCATTCATGCAACAACACACCAAACTCTCTCTCTAGCTCCATTTGTGCCGTCCACTTTACCCCAAAAACACCCTCACTTGATCTTGATTCAACCATAAATCCTATGTTATTTACATATATGATGATGCCCTTTTGAAGCCCTATTGATTGGTGGTGATTATAACATCCAAGGAGGAGTTTCTATGTAGTCTTAGGGTTTATTTTCCACAATATTTTCATGAAGATAGGTGACCTTGAAGATGGTCTTGGTTTGTCACAAGTTTCTCCATGAAACTCCATGTCTTAATTACAACCTACATCATCTTGGTGGTATAAAGATTGTTCTCCTCATCCTCTTGTTATTTTGATTATGTAATCATGTATTTTCTTTCCTATTGTATATGTATATGATGATTATATGATGATAAAAGTATTGTTTGGGGATTTGGTGTTGATAAATATGATTAAAAAGATGAAAAACTATAAGAAACAAGGCTAAAATCTTGCTTAAATTGTTGGCTGTATAAAAACAGTAACTAACCACATGTTAAACTGATAAAATGGCAAAGTGGAATCAATATATAGTAATTATAAGATGTCATACACATGTGAGAGTTGGCCATACAATGGAATCATTATAATGAGTGAGATATGACTAAAACAAGTTTAGAGTACCAATCTGAATAGTCAGTTTTGGACGGACTGTTAGGGATATTTAGAATTGGATTTAGAAGTAGCTAAAACTAAGTTAATTGTAGCACAGATCATGTAGTTTATGGTGTCCAAAAATGAGCTTCTATCTCCTTGTAGAACTCAAGATATGGTAGAAATGGTGAAAGTGAAAGTAAAAATCAGATTTTGGGAAATTAAAGTATAATAGTATTATATAAGCACTCAAATAAAAATAGTATAAAATGTGAATTAAAACCCACTAACTTGTATAATACATTTATATAAATATGTATAAGGATAAATAAATGGATATTTTATAAAAATGGTATTTTGATAAGTTCTATAAGTTATAAAACTATAAACATGATTTTTACGACTTTTTCGGCTATTACCGTAAAATTAACGTTTTTCGCCAATTAAAACTTAGACGATCAAACCCATCTAATGTAAAGTTTTTAAAAGTCATATACTGATATATAAGTACCTAATACAAGTAAAAACCGATAAAACCCGAACTATATAACATACGGACATTAACAGGTTAAGTTAGCGTTATTGGACTAATAATACAACAAAATGGGCTAAAACACTTATAAACTTATTTATTGGGCTTAACCCATTTGGGCCCAACATGTAAAGTATAAATACTGATAATACAAGTATGAAATGGATTAATACAAGTTAATGAACTTATAATAGGCTTATTGGACCTAAAACACGTAAATAGGTAAAACTAGTAAACTAGTAAGAAGTTACCAATACATAAACACTAAAATGAGTAAAAGAGAATATGTAAACCCACTTGATCATCATATATATATAAAATCATCATATGTATACATAATTGTTATTTTTATAAAGTCATTGGACAAGAGTCTAAGACGAGTATTATTTGTCTAGGTTTCCGTGATTGAAGCACGTACCGTACGCCCGAATTGCCGATAACCCGCCTTCCCACATCAACGTGAGTTCATAGCCTCACACTATTTTAAATGTTTTTATAAAATGTTTTATAAACCCGCGAGGGAGATAACATGTTAGTTTTTATGAAATAGGACACTAGTTGTCCCGATTGTTTGTTTATTGATTTGGACCCGAATGATTGTATGACCCGATGAATGATTAAATGACCCGATAGATGAAATGAAATGGATTATTAAAGTTAGGTTATGTCACTAAAAGTCCCATTAGCATGAATTGTGAACTACCGGGATTTGGTAGACGCTTATGCATATAATATTACTATTTGGGGACGATCACCCCAGTTCGCGTCTTGACGGTTGATCCCCGTCGTGCCACATTGATTGGTAAGCGAATTTATGTATGAGAAGATTTCCATAGCGTGATTATTGTTACGACACGCTAACTTAGATGGGAAAATTGAGTATCGGGTTAGCTACCCGTTGTTGGTTATAGTAAGGTAACAATGTCATGCGGCTTATAATAATCCAATTAACGAAATACTGCTTTAAGCATTGAATTGCGATATATTGCTTGACTAGCAATACAGGGTATTATCTTTGATATTATGTTCGTGTTTTGGTTTTATATAACCATATTCATATAACGGTTTTTATTTAATCTATACAACGTTGTAAAACTTATTGTATGATGTTTTTAACGACAATGGTTCATATAATGATTTTGAAGGCGAAAGCCTATATTATGATTTTAACAAGGATTTGTATAAAATGACTTTGGCTATTTTATGGCCTATTACAATGATTTGTACAAAATGATTTTTGGTAATAATTTTATATCGATGTTATATTGATGGATTTTATTAAACTCTATGAATTCACTCGGCGTTATCGCTGACCTTTTCTTTTAACATGTTTTATCTCAGGTACTTGAAGGTAATTCTCGAGAAGACAACAAGAATTTATGGCCTGCACTTAATTAACAAATATCCATTCAAATGCTTTGTAAAACTTGTATGAAACACAATGACCTGGGACCTATGTAACTTTGATAATTATGAATGGAAATGATTTATTATTAAACGACGCGAATTTTATGCGTTGTCTATGATGTGAGTAATGTGCTATCCCGTAACACCAACGAGTCTTCCGCTGTATTGAGTTGTATAACTTTGGGGGTGTTACATGTTTTATAATAAATTAATTCTCATCTGGTATTTTAAAATCTTTGCTCAACACCAAGCATTCAGTATCTGTGAAAAGAACCTTATTTTTGTTATCACACACCTGTGATAAACTAAACAGATTATGGTCAAGTTCTTTTACCAAAAACACGTTCTCAAAACGCAAATTGTTGGTGATAAGAGTTCCTTTGTTAGTGATAGTTCCATATCCGCCTCCAAAGTACACTTTTTCACCATCTTTAATGGGAGTGAAGTTTGTCAAGTAGTCTTCCTTCCCTGTCATGTGCCTAGAGCATCCACTATCCCAATAGCCATAATCATTAACATGCTTTTGAATGCCCTGCACATAAAGAAAACAAATTAGTTTTCTTTGGGACCCAAGCCTGAGCAGACTTGGATTCATTTGGTTGTTCAACAAGAATAGACTTAGTCCTTATGACAACCCCTTGTTCATCCCTTTTTGGATTAAACACCCAGTTAACCCCAATTGGTTTAGTTATGACCTTTAAAATATACTGAAATCTGTTACAGGTCATAGATTTCCCTTCTGAATTAGGGTTTTGGTCTTGTTTAGGTCTCCAATATAAGCTAGAAGAAGCTTTAGACACCTTTCCCTTTGGTTGCAAGTATTTGGCATTACTAGGTCTAGCAGCGTTGGAAACATTCCTGTCAGCGTTACAATTGTTCTTGTCAACACAGAAATTACCATTATCAGCGTTGAACCTAGGGTTTGCTACATGAACCCATTGTCTGTTAGACCACATATTGGTCTTCTGAAAAAGGCCTTTGTCCATAAGTATTAGACCCTTTAGTAAAGAATAGGGCTGGTCTAATGACTTGTGGACTTTGCCGGACAAAAGGTTTGGGTTTGACCATGGTTGAATTTTTATCAGCGTTGACCTTTGAAGCATTCACACATTTATAAGCCAAATGTGAAAAGCTTCCACAAGTATAACAGGCTTTTCTAGACATGACTCTAGGTCTAGATGAGAAGAAACCTGTCCCATTATCACTAATTTGACTTTTTAGTGACCTAGGTTTTCTATACAATTCTGCATATTTAAAAGTAGGTTCTCTATCAACGTTTAAGCCAAGGTCAACAGTCTTGCCAGTAGTAGGATTGGTCACTTTTATGGGTGTAGACTCATTTGGGCTGTCACTAAGCATGCCACCTTTAACAAACAAAGTAGGGTTGGCTTTCTTCCATTGGTCTAAATCTGTTAATTTCTGCTTGTATACCTCTACTGGGGTGAGAACTCTAGGTGGAGGAATAAATTCCTCTTCTTGGAGTTCTGGAATACCAGTCCAAGACAGATCCTTTCTAAGGACACCATAAAAGTTCCCAGCAGGTGGTGGAACACCAGCATACTCTTTCATCCCAATCCCACTCCTATCCCTAGAATCCCTTTGTTCACTAACACATTTTTCAAGGGTTTGAGAAGCTTTATCAAATTTTTGAATTTTAAGATCTACATTATCTTTGTTTTTTATAGCCTCATCAACTTAGCTTGTAGAACACCATTGGATCTCTCCAAAATGTTCCTAACCTCAACACTAGCATTTAAATCACGAGTTAAAACATTGATTTGATCTTTTAGGTCAAACTCCATTTTCTTATATTCAACCACAGTCTTTTCAGTTTGAGTAAGAGCAAGTTGATAATTAGATAACTTGAATTTTTCATCAAAAACATCTGCTGTTAATTTTAAAACTTCTTTGTTATGCTTTTCAGTGTTTAGACGACAACCCATACTACAAAATGCATCATCATATACCTCATTCTTTAATGAAGATGAAGAATGTGCCATGAGATCATAGTGAACATGCTCCTCTTCCTCCTTTTCTACAACCAAGGCCTTGTTCTCTTCCACATCCTTGGCCAAAAAGCTCCAATCCCAGCCAACACCATCTATGTCTTGCATGGCAACCATAGCTTTTGTATCTTCAACCTTGACGATTTGGCTTGAAGGCTTTCCAACATCAGATCTTCTAGGAGATCTACACTCTCTCATAAAGTGACCCATTATATGGCAATTGTAACACTCAACCTTGGATTTATCAAACCCAGCAGTGTCTTCAGCATTAAAAGTCATCTTCTTCCTGAATCTTCTATTCCATCTATTGGCCCTTATGCTAGCAAGAGCCATATTCCACTTTATGTCCATCTCTTCCAAGTGCTCATCACTAATTTTCTCAAGGTCCTCATATGTAATCACTGAACCATTAGGCAATGAAGCAATGTATGCACATACTGTATCTAGATCAATACCAGCATGCTTAACTCTTGGTGAGTCAACATTGTATGTGTCAGCGTCTGAATGTGAGGCACTGACAAAGCTTGATCCAACGTTGACACAAGGTGATCCAGTAACGGGGTGCATGTATGACTCCCTTTGATCAAATTGACCTTCACTATGTGAGAAGAAGGCCATATTACCATTGGTAGAGTTACTTCCTTGATCCAAAAGGACTTCACTCTCTACAAGCCTCAGTTTATTGTAAACATCATCAAAGGTGGAACTTTTGTGAGTATTATTAGCAATCATAGACCTTGCTTCAATGTTCCATGCATCACCAAGACTTTTAAGGAAAGTGGTGATGATATCAGCATCATCATGCACTGTTCCCATAAATGACAACTTGCTTTTAATGTCAAGAAGTCTGCTTCTCACTCCATTTAGCTTTTCATTGGGAAGGGCTTTAAATACAGCATACTCATGCAAGAGTTACTTCTTTTTCTCTGAGGCAGTATCATCATTACCACCATAAGCAAATTGAAGGGCTGCCCAAAGATCTTTTGCAGAATCATAGCCTCTATATTTGTGCTGATTTTCTTGTCCGAAGGAAAGTTTGAGGATGCTTAGGGTTTTCATATCATTCCTTCTCTTTGCAACGTCCTCAGCTGAGACAACTCTTCCATCTTCTGGTTTTTGTTTTCCATCCTCAACACTTGAGCCTGGAGTTGATCTTAGAGTGATAGCAGCTAGGATTTTTGCAGCCTTATTGAATGTGTTTCCATATTCAAGAAATTTCCCATAGGGTGTGGTCATGGATTTGAAGATACTGCTCAAAATTGAACTTCCACAGCTCAAAGTTGTCTGGGTCTAACATGGGAATCTTGATGTTAGGGCTTGAGGAGGAGGAGGTTAACTCAGGAGTAGACATGTTGTTTGAATTTCAGGGTTTCTTGAAAATTAGGGTTTTTGGCGATTTAGGGTTTTTGTGTTCTTTAGATCAAAGTTTCTCAACAAGCTCCGATACCACTTGTTGATCCCAAACTTAGATCGATTTAGCTTGTGTAAACGAGATTTAATCAAGTTAAACACGTAGAGAAACTTTGTTGTATATGAAACAATTCAAGTATTATGCGGAATTAATACTTAAACAAGAACACACAAACAAGATAAACCAAACTTTCACTTTGAATGATTAATTGAACTTGCATACAATGAAAGTGTAAAACATATATTGAACTAAAACCTAAAGGCCTCCTTTTATAGATTAAGGAGCCTTGTACAAGAGTCTACGTATCAACTATTTTAGGTAAAGATAAACATAAGGGATACATTGTCGAACATATCTTTACTAGAAACATACTAGAAACATAAACATGTAGTCTAAGTCTTCTATCGGTGCTTGGCTTCTTCTTATCAACGCTTGACTTCTTCTTGTCAACGCTTGTCCTGTGAATGCTTGATTTCTTCCTATCAACGTCCAAATTGCTCTTGTCAGCGTCCAAGTGTCTTGACTACATTTTATTCCCAACAAAATCAATGTGTTTTAGTGGTGAGAAGTGGACGGCAAGAACAAGAGGGAGAAAGGGTGGTGGAAATTTTTATTTTAATTATTTTTATGATAGTGGAAAATCTATTTATAGTGGGGTGGAGGGACTAGTTTTGCCAATTTGTGATAGTTTTGATCCAAAATGCAATTAAATAGTTGTAAGGGTAGAAAAAGTAAATTGTGAATTTTTAAAATATTTACGAGGCTCCGGTTTCGTAAAAATACTTTTCAAAAGTTAAAACGCACTCAAAATATGATAATAATATGATCCCAGTTCGACTTAATACGGACTTAAAATAAAAGCGTAAAAAATATAAACATCGAGAGAACTAATGATAAAACATTAAATCTCGGGCATCCGTCGATATCGTGATTACTAATAATCCTCGCAATTAGTGTAAAGGTAAAAATAAGACCTCCAACGTCGGTTTTAAATAAAACCATCAACCGTTATATCATTCAACTCATCAAAATTTCAAAATTATTTGTAAAATAATATTATATAATATTAAATAAATGACCTCGCGTTTGGGTTGTCACATCCTACCCTCCTAAAAGAGAGCGACGTCCCGGCGCTCGACCCCTCTTATACTCAAATTCCATACCTCTAGAACAAATGGGAACTCTTTTCCTTAAAGAAATCCTCATGCTTCCTTCATGGATTCAAATCCATTCCCAGAATTCTTGTATCCTCACAATATAATCCTTACTATGTTTCGACCTCATAAGAACTCTCCACAGTTCTCTCTCTATGAAAAGCAACTTATCTTCAAGTTGAATCCTTTCTTTGTTGTTCCCAAACAAATTTCTCCCTTCATAACGACATCTTAAGCATAACCATGTTTCCCAATTTCAAACTCCATTGATTTCTTCGAATACCAACATAACTCTTCTGATGACTCCTTGTTACTAATGAATGATCCTTAACCCATACAATCTTATCAATATTGCCAATATCACTTCTAGTTCAGTCATTCAATTCCACCTACATTTCTACAATACACCGAAAACCTAATCTTACGTCCATAACTCACGATCTTTAACCTTCACAATTTGAAGTTCTTTATGTACCATCAATAGTACAGCCTCATTACTAGCATGATAATCATCATCATATAAAAATTCCAACAATTCCTATGTCAATCACACACGCACAAGTATACCGTTCGATGTTCGAATCGTCCTCTCACTCTGTCCATCAGTCTCTGTATAATACGCAGCACTCAACTAAACTTCCAATTTTACCCAAACCAGAATGTATCGATTACTTGACTTGTGAGATTCCTTCATCACTAATGTTAGATATTGTAAATATTGCTTATTTTTAGAGAGAGAAAGATATAGAGACATGGTGAGAACACACACACTTAGAGAGAGAAAATGAAAGAGAAACACCTTCTTACTATGTGTAATTATGAAGTGAACCACACCCTCTCCATCTAAGGAGATGGTTTATATACCAAGCCCATAAGATGGGCTTGGGCTTACATATTGGTCCATCCATACATTCTATGGACTAGGCCTTTCTATGTTTACATAATATAAAATAAGTAAACTACGAGCTACTACTTAATATATTGTCGGAGTGACCGAATCTTCCTAAATACGTAAAAACGCATTTCCAACAATCTCCCCCTAAGGGAGGTCACTCCAAACAAGGGCGTTACCCAAGTTACAATACTAAAATAAACCTAGCATACTATGCTTGTCTTGAGCTCGTAGTCTTCGTCTTTCTTTTCTTTTTCTTTTCAAGTGAACATGTTGATGTGATCTTTGATATCAATCTTTAGCATAAATTTCTTGCCTTGATCTTGTGCATCCTTCACTTTCGATCTTCGCCTCTTCGTGACTTCACGTCCCACATACTTATACCTTTGTAATCCTCGAAAGCTTCAGAGTTTGATACAGCGGAAGACTTGACCTTTAAGCTTTCTTGAATTATATAAAGTATTAAGTGAATAAAGTATAAGCATGCGAGGACGAATTCTTCTGGGATTCCGCAACGCCACCGTCTTCAAATGCCGCAACATAAGTAGACACGAATGAAATGGCTTTGAAAATTTCATTCTAATTCGGTAGCATTTTACCTCCGGTCGGTGAAGACCGTTGGACGATATAAAATATCGTACTTGTGGCAGGTAGATTTAATAAAAGATCTCCTTGACAAGATTTCACGGGTAAACTCGTTCTCTTTACTCGACCGTCCAAAGCTGACTGCGAACGTAAAGAGTGAATCATTTGGATAAAATTATCCACATGATTGAAGCCGTCAATTCCGATTCCTAGAACAAGTTTGATTCATTAAAGAATCGCACCATCGTTGCTTTCTAGTTGTCACGAGCTTGATTCGTATAGAATCTTGCAAGTTACCTACCAAGTGCTGTTTGATGTTAACACTAGAAGGATTTCCACTCATCACTGTGAACACTATATAGTGTCACTCTGAGTGTTCTGGAAAGATCATTTAGACATTGCGTAGAGGCCTGGAACGTGTTTAAGTTCAGTTAAGAATTAAACCACTGCTGCTTTCCAGTTATCACAAGCGTGGTTCATAAAGAATCGCACAAGTCACCTACCATGAGCTTTTTGATATTCTCTCAAGAAGGACTTCCATATTCATTGTAAATACTTTCGTATTACATGGATGTTCAGGCAAGATCATGATGATTTTGCATAGGACTCTTAATATCTTTCTTACTTTTCACAGTGTGTGAAGAAGCAAGGAAATATGGAAGTGTGTCCTAATGAGATATTTGATGATCTCAAATGGCTCTAGACTCAATCGTCCATTTTGGATTTTAGTGATCGGAGGCTGGAGAGGAGTGCCACCTTTTCAATACCAATTTACTCGGAGTGAATAAATCGATAGATAATGCGTTGTCTCCGTGTGAATAAAACAAATACCTTTTAAGAGATATCTGAGTTAGCTGGGATGGGTTGTGCAATGCATCACTGGGTCCATGATGTCTATCTTCAATATCAAGCATCATTAAAATGATCTCAATAGCATATGTGTTGACCGGTTTCTACCTAAGGTTGTAAGGAGGGCTTCTTTCTTTACACCCTTTATCTTTACAATTCTTTTTCATTCTTCAACCCCTTCGATGCTTACCAATACGTCATAACTAGCACCTTGTTGTGATTGTTCCAGTGCTAACTTAAGTACTTGGTCCGCATTCAGCTACGTTCACAATCTTTCCCCATCTTTCCTAAGGACTACTAATTCTAGCTATGCAATGTCCTTGGGAAGATACCTCCGGCTTTGGAAGAATAATTGGACTTAACATATCCTACCATCCTTATGTCACCTCAATCTTCATCGTCGTGAATAAATAGGTTGTGGGTAAGTATAAATGTCACACCCCAACATGGCGGAATATGGGACATGACGCATGGATATCATCACAACAATAGCGTGTCCATAGAGAGAACTATATGAATTAGAAATGTCATAAAAGGTGACACAAATGTCATGACAATATCTCATCAATGCAGGAGTATAGGTAAGTAGGTAACATTCCTACCTCTTACCCAAGACAAACAATTAACAAAAACAAATCAACATATAGGTTCATAGTATCACTTATTGAAACAAACAAAAAAATAAACTAAGAAGGAACGGGGATCTCCTTCTAAATGCATTCCTACGCGACTCCAATCCTAGCCACATATGTTCTCACGTTTAACCACTTTATCACCTGAAAGAGACACTAAAACACGTCAACATAATGTTGGTGAGAGTCATAGGTTTAGACTCCAACCGAAAATAGATTATAATAAGCTGTGAACAACCATAAACCACTAAACATATGGACAATGTGCTAAAAGTATGCATTAACAACTAACATTCAAGATCAATCATTCCAAACCAAATCCAAGGCTCCCAGCCTTATCAAACCGCCCATACACCTATGTACCAATTCTAAGGCCACGGCTTGTCATTATCCATTGGTCCCATAGATGCTCACACATCTATGTACCTCCCCAAGTCCACGCCTTGTCAACATCTCCTTGGTACCAAGTCAAACCACAATAACAGAGACGGTACGTGTCCCCCGATCCAAATCATAAACACAATCAAGAATCACATAGCAGTTAATCACATAAGTGCACACACAAGTCCATCACAAATAATAAAAACATTCACAGCATTAGCTACAAAACCATACAGTGTCTCTTCCATCTCATCTGGAAGTCAAAATCATTAAAAATATGGGACTATGAAACTCACCTGATTGAGCTTCTCCAAAAATCCGCGCACTAGCAAAAAGCTAACAAACAAAAGCACACAATCAAAACATGAACCAAACACTAAGATGTCTCATCAACCCCATGATGGACATCTAACCTTCTCCCATATATATACCTCATTTATATGCTCTAAGAATCTCATTACACCCTCTATAAAGCCCTTAACTTAGTTTACTTCATAACCCGTCTCGTTAACATTTTACCCAAAACAGTCCCGGTTTTTAGGTCTACAAACTATAAGCCAAACGCCCACCTAACCATACCCATGATCTCTGTAAAGTAAACCCTATTCACTTACATATGTCAGCTAAATCCTCCCTTTTGCCCCAACCTTAAAGCTACTGTTAAGGCCCCGATATATATATATATATATATATATATATATATATATATATATATATATATATATATATATATATATATATATATATATATATATATATATATATATATATATATATATATATATATATATATATATATATATATATATATATATATATATATATATATATATATATATATATATATATATATATATATATATATATATATATATATATATATATATATATATATATATATATATATATATATATATATATATATATATATATATATATATATATATATATATATATATATATATATATATATATATATATATATATATATATATATATATATATATATATATATACTTCTGCCTATCCGCATATTACCGATTTTGAACATACAAAAAGTTTGTTATGATTAGGGGGTCTTACCCTAACCCATTTGCTTAGGTCTCTTATTTAATATATAAACCAACTACCATGCTCATTAAAGGGCTCAAGTGTACTCCTAAGTACCCCAATCACCTTAAAACATTAAATTAAACCCGACTGATTTCAAAACTGTTTTGACCTCCAACTGTTTAACCTATATTTGGCCCACCTCCCGACCTCTAATTTAGTTTTCGTTTGTTGCATTTGAAAGCCACTTCAAATACCTATTCAGGGATGCTTGGATCGCAAAATAAGGGTTTGTAGAACTCTAGATATGATCAAAACAAAGGAAATAAAATTTTGCCCAGTTTTTAAAAACGAATTTAACACAATTAGCTTAATTAATTACAATCACCATGTATAATTATTATCTCTAATTAATCTAATCATGTTTATACCATTATAATACATAATTCATAATTAACTTAACCCTAGATCCATCATGTATTGATCGTAAGAGAATTAAAAATAATTTAATTAAAAAGTCTATTGAAGATTTTACCTTAGAATTTTTGAAAGAAGAAAAATTAATGAAGAACCCTAAATAGACTCCATTGATTTCGACTTAAGCTTGATCTCCAGGGGATTATGATGTGTTTTTAGTTAATAAAAAGTCTTTATATAATTTCCTATTAAGTCCTTGGCCCATTACAAAAGCCCAGTTCCTTTTTTTCCTTTTTTTCCCTTTTATTTCTTTTTAATCGGCCTAAACCGACTTTAACAAGTATTTTTTTATTTTTTTTCTTTTTATTACTTATTATTATGTTATTAATAATACCTTAATTTAACTTAATTTATTTCAGCTCCTAAAGCCTCCGAAACCTTAAAACCGTAAAAATAATCAATTTTACGTGTATACCGAAAAAACGTAAAATATACAGTTTTAAAAAAAATCTTAAATTTGAAATAAACTTTATAACTAAGTCCTAAATGACTTAAAACCATCCCGAAAAATACTCACATGACTAAACACCTTACCCGAGACCTCTAAATGTTAAACCCCAAATCGTAAAAAAAATACGATTTACTATAATACTTATACGTATATGTAAAACACCAAAATAACACCATTTCATTTCATAGTCACTAATTTGTGAGCTCATGAACATGAAATAACCGTTCCTCGATTTACTTATGAGTACTTTATACCCATAAATGATATCCACACCAACCTCGTTCACGCAAAATAACATGTAAACACGCAAATCACGTAGTCACACATAAATTAACCTTAAAATAAGACCAAGTGACGAACCTCAAAACCACGGTTGTCACATCACTCCCTCCTAATAGAAATCTCGTCCCGAGATTTACTCCTTAGGATCGTCATTATCAATTAGCTGAGGATACTTGCTCCTCATAAATCATTCCCGTTCCCACGTGAACTCTAGTCCACGTTCCAAATTCCATCTACCCATAACTACGGTATATTACCCTTTTTATCCAACGTCCTAGCTTCACGACCCAAAATCTCTATCGGCTCTTCGATAAAACGAAGACTCGTATCCATACTAATATCATCTAACGGTACTTGCAAGTCAGTTCTTGCTAAGCATTTCCTCAAGTTTGATACATGAAATACGTCATGCACACTACTCAATTCCTCCGGTAATCTCAACCTATACGCCACTAGCCCAATCCTTTCAAGGATTTCAAATGGACCCACAAATCTAGGTGCTAACTTCCCTTTTCTTTCCAAACCGCATCACCCCTTTCCATGGTTAAACCTTTAACATAACTTTACCTCAAATCTCAACGGCTTACGCCTCTTGTTCGCATAGCTCTCTTATCGGTTCTTTGCTATTTTCAACCTCTACTTAGTCACTGCCACCACCTCCATAGTTTTCCGATCCACCTCCGGTCCAATACGTTGGCCACTTCTAACTTCATCCCACCGTAACGGTGATCCACCTCATCTCCTATGAATTAACTACAACAGTTTCTACTACAATTCCTATCACCATAACTAACGACTTCTATCCTCAACGGATTTTCCATCATTCGGAAGTTCTCCCAACCTTAAACACATCCAATGGTATATGCAGGATTGCATAACCAAAAGCTTCCCATAATATTCACAAGAAACATGTCATAACCACCACCTCATCCTTGCTTTGCCATGCTCGGCACCAAGTAACTAACCATCCTTCATACTAACATGTGTTACACCTTTTCTCTAGGTGGACGTTCCATTGTTCGTGACTACTAACCTCTTGCTCTAACGGTTTCTCTTCAATATCACCCCACTATCTTCACAACCTCTTGCTCCCTCGAATCATTCTTCCTCCATATTACTTTTCGCTTGTCTCTCCACAATCTTAATTTCCATACCATCTTATATCCCGTCTTCAGCCTATAATTTAGGTGTTTCCTCCTTTATTCCTTACATCCTCATCAATGGGGAATATGCCCCTCTCACCGGTGACTCTCTCATTGTTGGAGAATTCTTCCTAATATAATGCGTTCTCCAACTATCTCCATGTGACACCCCGGGTAGGGTCAAAATACGCGGAAATATCCACGAAGATGTCACAAGGGCGGATCGATAGCATATAGTCCATAGAGCATAAGATAAAAGTAAGTTAAATCAGATTACATGTTTATTTTAACAGATAAATAAAAATTGTCTTAAACATGGTGGAGAGGGTTTCTTTGAGTTCCCAAACAGAACCCCTGACGAGTCCTATGATGTAGATTTCTAAGATGCTGGAGGCCATGCACACACCACGTACTAACTTCATATTCCTGTGCAAAACATACTAACGGGGTCAACATAAAGTTGGTGAATTTACAGATTTTAACAATTAATTAGTTTGGACATGCAATAATCATAGGAGTAATAATGCACAAAGCATTCTTACTAAAATGTAAATAACATTTGTTTATTATTAGAAACTGAAGCTTAACCCCATAGTCCTCAACAGATGAGGACGTAGTGTCTTACAAAAAGACACCCATTCCTGTTCCAACATGGTATACGTCTGTTGTCCCGGCCAAGGCACAGTGAGCATGACTCACCCAGACGGGGATGGTCAATCCCTAATAGATCTATTTATAACATTCGGGCGATTTACCACAATATAACAGTTTCAATAGTAAGCAATCATAATCCAGTTTATACAATCCAGTCATGTCCAATATATGTTTGCATATTTTCTTTCCCAAAAGGGAAAGTTTTATCAAAGTTTAAATGGGGCTGTAAACTCACCTGGGAGTAGGCAATTGCTTGTTTAACATGGGTATCCAAATAAAGCTCACACCAAAGTTATGCCTAATCAGATAGTACAGTCTTAATAGATAGTACAAAGAACATATAGGTATTCTTATACGGATTTTATTCAGTTCATTCATACTATGGTATTTATCTAAATGACCACAGTTCAAGTAGCATCAATATCCATTTAACTTATTTATATAAGCTTCATTTCTAAGCTCACATCGCATGTTTAACTATTACTATTAGTTAGCATACATGTATTTATAGTAATCATCCAATTTTACAATTAAGTTCCACATTTAAGTAAACATAAAAGAAAATGTTTTACTTAAAAATATTAATCTGTGTTTATAGTACTTGTATCAATAACATCCCGTTAAATTTCATAACCACGTTCTATATTTAAGTAAACATAAGGAGTTTTACTTATAACATATTTACGTAGTAATATTTATTTAATTAACGTTCACATAATTTTATTTCCTAAAAGTATATAAGTACATGTATTAACAATACATATTCATAATTGTTTATATAATTATTTCCTAAAGTAAATATAAATATTTTATATACAAAATATTTTGTTTAACTTTAAATTTCCCATGAATTATTTTAAAATTTATAAAATAATTTAAACTTAAGAATTTAATTCTTATGGTCTAAGTATTTTAATTATGTTTTATAATAATTAAAATAGATTTTAGAGTTAGGGCTTGGAAATGTTTCGAGATATGGCAAAACTAGTCCCTCCATATTTTTAAACAAGTATAATTTTCAGATTTTTACATATTTAACACCTAGGGCTTGTTATAGTTTCGGCTTATGGCAGATTTAGTCCCTCTAGTATTATCTAGGTTTTGTAACTTCACTAAAATGACAAAACAGCCCCTAGGGCTTCTTTAAGTTTCGGATTATTGCCAAAATGTTCCTTAGGGTTTTTAGAATGACAAAATAACTTTTAATAACTTCCCAAAATGGTCCCTAGGGTTTAAATTGCCACGGAAAATAATTATTAAACCCTAGACTTTTGGATATTTTCATTTTCAGTCCTTGTGCTTACTTGCTTATTAAAATAAGTTTCATAAGTTATGGCTTTAGTCCTTAAGCTTTATGATTTGTCATTTTTATCCAAAAAGTTTTTATAAATCTAAACTTTATATGGGCTCTTTAAATGGGCTAAACATCAAATGGGCTATTTTAGTGGGCTTAAATATATTTCATGTTCACTAATTAGATCTCACTATGTACACATCAAGAAAATAAATCACAAGTTCAAAATAAGATCTAAACTATGTCTAGACCTAAAAATCAAACATAAATCCACGTACATTCTTATATAGCTCACGGCTATATATTTAGATCTTGGTACTTCCAAGATGAACACTATATCTAGTTTCTAAGTCTTGTAATTATTTAAAAATACAATCATGATTATCTAGTTTACATGCATGTTTCCAAGGTTACTATTTTTCCAAGAGACCACATATAGCTCACGGCTATATTGCCTCTTCCCAAGGTTCCCATAATCTTGTTTTATGTTTAACATATTCAAGTTAGCCTTTGCCATTAGATCTATGGTTTATAATAACATGCATGTACATTTAATCCATTTTAAATCTTATGTAACCCACGGCTACATTTATACACATAAGTTGTATTTGTGATTTTTAATAGTCATTTTGTAACACCTCCAAATTTATACAATTCAATACAGCGGAAGACTCGTTGGTGTTACGGGATAGCACATTACTCACATCATAGACAACGCTTAAAAATCGCGTCATTTAATAATAAAGCATTTCCATTCATAAATATTAGATTTACATAGGTCCCAAGTCATTGTATTTCATACAAGTTTTACAAAGAATTTGAATGGAAATTATAATTTAGGTGCGGGCCATGAATTCTTATTGTCTTCCCGAGAATTACCTTCAAGTACCTGAGATAAAACATGTTAAAAGAAAAGGTCAGCGATAGCCCCGAGTGAATTCATTGAGTTTGATAAAACCATTAATATATCATCGGTATATAATTATTACCGAAAATCATTTTGTACAATCCTTTGTAATAGGCCATAAAATAAGCCAAAAAAATTTTATACAAATCTTTGTTGTAAATCATACTATAGGCTTTTGCCTTCAAAACCATTATACGAACCAATGTCGTAAAAACATCATACAATACGTTTTATAACGTTGTATAGAGTTAAATAAAAACCGTTATATGAATATGGTTATGTAAACCAAAACACGAACATAATATCAATAATAAGACCCCATATTGCTAGTCAGGCAATATATCGTAGTTCAGTCCGTATAGCAGTATTTCGTTATTTGGATTATTATAAGCCGCATGACATTGTTACCTTACTATACCAAAACAACGGGTAGCTAACTCGAAACTCATTTGCCCATCTAAATTAGCATGTCGTCACAATAATCACGCTTGTGTAAATCTTCTCATACATAAATTCGCTTACCAATCAATGTGGCACGACGGGGATCAACGGTCAAGGCGCGAACTGGGGTGATCGTCCCCAAATAGTACTATTATATGCATAAGCGTCTACCAAATCCCGGTAGTTCACAATTCATGCTAATGCGACTTTTAGTGACATAACCAAACTTTAATAATCCATTTCATTTCATCTATCAGGTCATATAATCATTCATCGGGTCATACAATCATTCGGGTCCAAATCAATAAACAAACAATCAGGACAAATGGTGTCCTATTTCATAAAAACTAACATGTTATCTCCCTCGCGGGTTTATAAAACATTTCATAAAAACATTTAAAAGAATGCGAGGCTATGAACTCACGTTGATGTGGGAAGGCGGGTTATCGACAATTCGGATGTACGGTACGTGCTTCAATCACGGAAACCTAGACAAATAATACTCGTCTTAGACTCTTGTCCAATGACTTTATAAAAATAACAATTATGTATACATATGATGATTTTATAAATATGATGATGATCAAGTGGGTTTATACATCTTTACTCATTCATTATAGTGTTTATGTGTTGGTAATTTTCAAGACTAGTTACACTAGTTCAATCTTGTTTACATTTTGAAGCCCAATGGGCCTATTACAAGCCCAATACTATTCATTAGCCCAATTATACTTTTATTATCAGTATTATACTTTACATGTTGGGCCCAAGTGGGTTAAGCCCAATAAATAAGTTTATAAGTGTTTTACTAACTAGTCAGGTTTATAGTCCAATAAGGCTACTTTGGCCCGTTAATGTCTATATGTTGTAAAGTTTGGGTTTTATTGGTTTTTACTTGTTATATAAGTTCATATATCAGTATGTGACTTTATAAAAGTTTATATTAGACGGGTCCGACCGTCTAAGTTTTATTTGACAAAAACGTTAATCTTTCGGTTTTAGCAGAAAAGACGTAAAACTTAGGATATAGTTTTATAACTTGAAAAAACATTTATACTTGTAATTTATAAAAAATGTCCCATTTTTATATCAATATTTATATAACTCTTTTATTATAATTATTATCCACTAGTGGGTTTTATATATATTTATATATTTTATATAAATTTTGAGTGCTTATATTATATATTATTTGTACAAAATTAGTCCTAAAAATCTAGTTTACTAAAATGGTCATATCTAGAGTTATACATGGAGATAGAACCCCAAATTTTTATCACAGAAACTACATGATCTGTGCTTCATTTTATTCCTTATAGCTACTGATGAATCAACCTCTAAGTATTTTATAAAATTCGTCCAAAACAGTGTAGTCAGATTTGCACTCTAAACTTGTTTTGATCATATCTCACTCATTACAATGATTCCATTGTATGGCCAACTCTCACATGTGTATAACATCTATTACTTACTGTAAATTGATTCCACCATGTCATTTTATGTGACACCCTAGAACCGAGGTCATTAACGTTACTCTAAATTACGCTAATTTTTGAAATTTTTAATAAATTTTAATTTCTATATTTATAAGTATATTGGTTAAAGCCGATGTTCGAGGTTATAATTTTTACGATTGACGATTCAAGAAGGACGATGACGATTACGATCCCGATGGATGCCCAATTTTATATAATTATTGACGATTTATCGATAATGTAATTTTTCGAGAATTTTACTTACGGTTCGTGTTAAGTTGAGTCGGGTGAGTTTTATAGCCTTCCGAGTACATTTAAAGTATCCCAAAAATATTTTGGAGTGTTCGGGATGATTTCCGACTCCCGTAAAATTTTCTAAATTGACTAGTGAGTCAATCCCGCAAAGTTTTAAGGACGTTTTTACTTAAGGCCAAAAGAAACCTTTAATTGCATTTTGGTCCCTCCCAATACCACAAAAAGGACACAAACATAAACACACACAAACACTTGACAAAAAAAAATCAAACTCTCTCTTCTCTTGTCCTTAGGCCGACGGCCAAACACCAAGAACCACCATCCCACCATTTTTTTCTTGAGTTTTCACAAAATCTAACTTAAGACCACCTCCTAGAATCCATTGGTGAGTGTTAATCCATGGTTTAATTAAACATGCATTAACAAAAATTTTCCAAAAATTTTCAAGAACATTCAAATTCGTTTTTGAGGCTAATTGTGTGGATGCATGTTAAATTCATGTATAGTGTGAGTATAATCACCAATAAAACCCACCAAAATTAATTTGGTTGTGGTGATTTGGTCACCCAAACCCCACGGCACAAGGGGGTGTTTGGGGAGCCATGGTGGTTGATGATTTTGAGCATTGTTGTTATGTTTGGTATTGTGTTTAGTGATGTTTTAGATTGGTACATGTGATTGCATGTTTGTTTTTAGATGTTAGGATTATGAGGTTGATTGATCAATAGGGGTTAGGACTGAAATTTGTGTTTGGATATGTTTGGGAATGCTTAGGATGATGCCTAGTGGTGATTAGTAGGTTTGGAATCGAGCTTAAGCATGATTTTGGAATGGATAAATTTAGGCAGAAACTTTGAGACCTTTTTATAAAAATTATTTTTCCTACAGGTCTAGATAACTAAATTTAGTTATAGAGGGTCTTCTTATCTTTAATTTGGTATAAGGTAGAGCCCGTGACTCAAAACGAGCTAAAAGTTATGAGGTTTTAAAGATCGAGTACCGGGAGACGAGAACTTTCATAATCCGAATTTATGTATAGTTTTAGTTAAATCCCGAGGACCACAAGTATGAATTGGTAAATGGTCAAGGGTCAAATTTTGGTCACAAACCTGTGTAAATGAGTCTATAATTGGACTTAGGAGTCAAAGAAGTCAAAGGTGCATTTCAAATAGGTCAAAGAGGTCAAAGTTGGTCGAAGTACAATTTCAGCCCAGAAAATGTAGTTTTGAAAAGTGTTGAGTAACGAGTCGTAGAAGTAAAAACTTTTATTGGGATTAAAAATGTGTTATCTACAGGTCTTATAGGATTTTTGAGAATTTTGTAAAATTTTATAAGAATGGTTAAAAATGGTAAAACAGCCCGTACTTTCGGTAAGTACCGGCGAAAATGGATAAAAATGGATAGCGTAAATAATAAGAACGAATGGTGTAAAAATGAGTGATGCTTGTTGTTTTGTTTTGGCGTGAGTTATAATTGTCCTAAGTGACTAGTATCTATGTATTTTATACAGTACCGTAAGGTATTTAAAATGAGATTACTCATTACGCGTTATTTGTTGATAGGTGTTGATTTATCCGGGCATCCGTATCGTCGTCAGTGATCATCTCTCGAACTACCGACTACTTAATATATAAGGTGTGAATTTATAGCCTCGCTTATATTTATTTCAAATTGTTTTTACCCGCGAGGGAAATGCATGCTAGTTTTTAAAAGGAACGTATATCATGAATGATTGTTAGACCCGAATGTTGCCTTAGAAATTGTGTTGAGTACCAAGTTGCAAAAGACCCTAATTTCATGAACTATTAACTATTGTCCTGCCCTCGAGTAGGGGGAAATAGCCGCTTATACAATTTGTAGTACTACGGGGCTAACGACCCAATGCTAGCCGAGAAGCTGTACGTTGAGTAAGTTCTGCGGTAGATTATCTTGTATGAGAGATAAGGTATAATTGCAACTGATGCCTTTAGAAGGGGCACTGGTTTCATCTGAATCACGCCGGTAATTATTACGCGGGTGATTGAGTTAACGGATTAGTGTCATGAGCTTAAACACAATTGTCAGTATCCTGAATATAGATTGTTTGATCGACAAGTCTATAAATGATCACGAATGGTTTTTATTTTATATACGTTCAAATGAATTGTAAAACCTATGAATTCCACTCAACGTTTTCGTTGACCAAATTTTGGCATGTGTTTCAGGTAACCGCTGAAGTGTAGAATGGAGCGTGCATGGGATGGATGTTGTGTGTATGGCTTGGAGTCTGCTTGTTTTTCCTCCCTTTTCTACTTAAACAATTTTAAGTTTAAATGTAATGTTGTTGTGAAACTGAAATTCTTGGGTTGAGATTCATGGGGACCGAAAACGCTAAACTCTGTTGTACCAAGTGGGGTTGGAAAAACC
This sequence comes from Glebionis coronaria, assembly GCA_025667525.1. Classification (NCBI taxonomy): domain Eukaryota; kingdom Viridiplantae; phylum Streptophyta; class Magnoliopsida; order Asterales; family Asteraceae; genus Glebionis; species Glebionis coronaria. Next base: position 306,263,302 of record CM046882.1, read on the forward strand.
GTGGACACGTATCATCTAACAATTTTTAATTCAAGTTTTAAGTTGGCGTCTTTTTAGCGTCGTTTGATATATCTTGTGTGCAATGAATACTGTGTAGCACCCAATGTTGTGGTTCCGCTGCGCATAGCAATTGTGGGGGTGTTACAGATTGGTATCAGAGCCATGAGTTATAGAGAACTAGGTCGTTTTTGAAAATCCTAAACTATAACTTTTGGTGTCGTAAGAAATGGTCCAAGCACACACAACTATCCTGCATGGCTCCGGTAAGATTTATTTTTGCATTTATGGCATTTGACGTATACTTTTGAGTGAAGTATATATGTGGTTAATTATTACGTAAGTATGGAAATTACTATATGTAGACGTTGAATTTTACGTGGAATATCCGACATCGTAATTTTTGTATTAATCATGCATGAGCATCATATTATTACATTTCGGACATATGTACCACCTTTGCATTGCATTTGCATGCATGTATTTATAAATATTGTATAATTACTTATGTACCCTCCGAAATTCGCTGTTATTGCAGGAATGGCCGAGGTACCGCCTAATGATAATGGAAACGATTACGTCGTAGGTCACGAAGGGGGACCGTTTCCTCCGAACCCGCCGGACAATGATAATGGATGGATCGCTCCAGAAGAGGAAATAGGGCCGGAGAACGACAATGATGAAAGTGAGGTGGACAATTTTAGCATCAGTAGTGACGAGAGTGAGGATTCTGAGGAAGAGCCCGAGGAGCTAATGGATGATGGCATTCCCGAGAATGCTGTAGGCCAGACCGAACCTGATTTGTTTCAATCTCCGAATTCGCCGAAGGGTTATGAAGTACCACCAACCGGTCGATATGAGCAGCAACCCTTTAATCGCCCGATGGACAATTGTAAGGACTATTTGAGAGCAGTGCCAGGATTTGTTCGAGTAAGTAATGGGAGCGGTGGAGAGTCCAGCAAATCATCCAAGTCGCCATCGATTCATGAGAATATTGCAAGGGTCTACTTTCCGAGACCAAGACACTACTGGGATCCCGCAGGTCGTTTGAGGAGGATGGAGAGGTTGATGTATGAGCGGTTTGTAGTTGAGACCAGGGTAATTAAGAGGTTTGATAAGAATGAAAGGGAACACCAAAGACTGTTGGAAAGGACTGCAAGAATTGAGTATGATGGAAATGTAAACAAAAGTGACATCAACAGTTTAAGATTGATGGTTGCAAATTTGAGCGCTAGTCTTGACCGTGTTAGGGAAGATCAAGTGAGGTTGTCGAGGATGCAGAGTTGGGAGCATCGAGTGAGAGCTTCATTGCCCCCAGATTGGAGATTCGTGGACGATTTGGAGATGGAGGCTAATGACTTCATGATTCAGCCGCCTACTAAAGGTGCTTGTATTACGGTGGGAAGTCAGGTAGCGATTGAGTGTGGGTCTACATCAGGGACGAAAAAGGAGATGGAATGTGGGCCGGATGATAAAGGAAAGAGAAAAATGGATGATGTGGACGAGGACGATAGTGATGAGGAACCCGAGGAAGACGATGACGAACCGCCATCCAAGAGGCCGTGTGGATCACCACATGCCTAGTTGCTTGTTTTGTATTTTTCTTTGATCATTGTAATAGAACTGTTTTAGACTTTTGTATGATGGCATTATGACGAGAAACTTGAGGACTTAACTTTTGTGGTGAACGATTGTAGTGGCAATACTTGTCACAATTTTGGTTAATTATCAATACAATCCATGTTACCTTTCATGATCTGTGATATGTCTTAAATTTGATCTTTTGTGATGTGAATTGATGAATATTAGTAACTCTGTAGTGATGTGTCGTTGTATGTATATTATGTCTCGGAAACTTGATATGTATACTTACATTGTTTTTCTATTTTCCCTGTCTTGCAGAAAGAGATATTCGATAACACCATGCCTCCAAAGTTAACCGCCGATCGTGTAAACACAATGATTCAGGAAGCTATAGCAAATGCGCTGGAAGCGGACCGAGCCGGGAGAAATCAGGATCAGGGAAGGAACGCGGGGAGACAGCAAGCCCCGAGAGTGTGTACCTATTCTAGTTTTATGAAATGCGGACCCACGCAATTTCGTGGAACGGGTGGAGCTTTAGAACTTAGACGATGGTTGGAAAAGGTTGAAAGTACTTTCGAAATCAGCGGTTGTGCAGAAGCGGACAAAGTGAAGTTTGCGGCTGCTACGTTTCTTGATGATGCGTTAAGTTGGTGGAATACCCAAGTAGCCACGGTTGGATTGGCTGTAGCGAATGCAAGGACGTGGAATGCGACAAAAGCTCTGTTGACTAAGAAGTTTTGCCCGGAAGAGGAATTGGGGCAATTGGAGGATGAGTTGAGGCACTTGACCTTGAAGAACAATGATATCGCCGCTTACACCAGGAGGTTTAATGAATTAAGCCTTTTGTGTCCAGATGTTTTTGCCAATGATGCCAAGAAGATGAAGCAGTACATTAAGGGTTTATCCAGCAATATCAAAGGTGAGACAACTTCGTCAAAACCTGGGTCGTTTGATGAAGCGGTCCAGATGGCTCACGCATTGATGGACGTCAAGCTCCAGGACAAGCAGAACTCCATTGCTGAAGGGAACAAGAGGAAATGGGAAGCGGCACAAAGCAATCAATCCCAGGGCCGGAACCGAGGTGGAAATCGAAACAGCCATGGTCCGAACCGAAATCAGCAGTTTAACCAACGAAGGAACGAAGGGATGAGGGCAGTGACGAACCCTAGAGGAGTAAAAGTGAATCCCCATTGTGGTAGGTGCAATTTGTACCATGTCGGGAATTGCCCGCCTGCATGCGGCAAGTGTGGAAAAGCAGGTCATAGGACATCTGGTTGCCGAACGGGAGGAGTAGCCACTGGGGCGAATGCTATCAGAATGAGGGGATGTTATGGATGTGGAGAGAGAGGCCATGTGCAAGTGAATTGCCTGAAGGCAGGAAACAAGCGGGGAGGTAACAACGCGGCTGTCGTATATCAAGTGGGAACGGCTGATAAACCACAGGGTCCTAACGTGGTTACCGGTACGTTTTTGCTAGACGCTTGTTATGCTAGTATTTTGTTTGATTCTGGCTCCGACAAGAGTTTTGTAGATGTTAAATTTAGTCGTCATATCGATAGAAAACCGGTGTTGTTAGCGACTAGTTATAACGTTGAGTTAGCCGATGGAAAAATTGTTAGTACGAATTCTATACTGAAAGGGTGTACCTTGAAGTTAGGAAATTACGCTTTTAAAATCGACTTGATGCCTATAGAACTAGGATCGTTTGACGTGATTGTGGGAATGGATTGGCTAATGGCGCACAGTGCTATGATCGTCTGTGGCGAGAGATTAGTTCAGATTCCGTTGAGGAATAAAGTTTTGACGGTGAAGGGAGACGAATGCACTTCTCGTTTGAAAGTGATTTCCTGTTTGAGAATGATGAAGTATGTAGAGAGCGGATGCGATGTGTTTTTGGCACAAGTTTCGAGTGATGGTGAGTTAGAGGCGAGGATTGAAGAGGTACCTGTTATCTGCGATTATCCGGAAGTTTTTCCAGACGAGTTGCCAGGTTTACCGCCTACCCGTGAGGTCGAGTTTCGAAATGATTTGGTGCCAGGAGCTGCGCCGGTTGCGCGTGCACCTTATCGCTTAGCGCCATCTGAGTTAAAGGAGTTATCGGATCAACTGAAGGAATTGATGGACAAGGGATTTATTATGCCGAGCTCATCACCTTGGGGAGCGCCAGTGTTGTTTGTGAAGAAGAAAGATGGTTCATTTCGGATGTGTATTGACTATAGGGAACTCAATAAGCTGACGGTTAAGAATCGGTACCCATTGCCGAGGATTGACGATTTGTTTGATCAATTGCAAGGTTCCAGTGTATACTCAAAGATCGATTTAAGATCAGGGTATCATCAACTGCGTGTAAGAGAGGAAGATATTCCTGTAACTGCCTTTCGTACGCGGTATGGACACTTTGAATTTCGAGTGATGCCGTTTGGGTTGACAAACGCGCCTGCTGTGTTCATGGACCTCATGAATCGCGTGTGCAAGCCGTATCTAGATAAGTTTGTTATTGTTTTCATCGATGATATACTTATTTACTCTAAGAGTAAGGAGGAGCACGAGAAGCACCTGAGGAAGATTTTGGAGTTGTTAAGGAAGGAGAAGCTGTATGCCAAATTCTCGAAGTGTGAGTTTTGGTTTGAATCCGTGTAGTTCCTAGGTCACGTGATTGATAGTAAGGGAGTTCGTGTGGATCCTGCCAAGGTCGAAGCGATCAGGGAATGGTCGGCACCGACAATGCCGACTGAAGTTCGACAATTCCTTGGTTTAGCTGGGTATTATCGAAGGTTCATTGAAGGATTTTCGTTGATTGCAAAACCATTGACAAGGCTTACCGAAAAGAATAGGGTGTATGAATGGGGAAATGAGGAAGAACTCGCTTTCAAAACGCTCAAGGACAAGTTATGTTCCGCACCGATATTGTCATTGCCTGAAGGAACCGAGGACTTTGTAGTGTATTGTGATGCATCTCGTAAGGGTTATGGAGCGGTATTGATGCAACGTGAAAAGGTGATAGCTTACGCGTCGAGGAAACTGAGGAAGAATGAGGAGAACTACACGACGCACGATTTGGAATTAGGAGCTGTAGTTTTTGCGTTGAAGTTGTGGAGACACTATTTGTATGGGACGAAGTGTGTTGTATTCACTGACCACAAGAGTTTGCAGCACATTTTAGATCAAAAGGAGTTGAATATGCGACAGAGACGATGGGTTGAACTACTAAGCGATTACGACTGCGAAATTCGCTACCACCCTGGCAAGGCGAATGTTGTAGCGGATGCACTGAGTAGGAAGGAACGGGAGAAACCTTTGAGGGTCAGAGCTTTGGTGATGACTGAGAGCGTTGACTTAACCGAAACTATACTGAAGGCTCAAGAGAGAGGACTAATGAAAGGGAATGTTGAAGCCGAGAACTTGGGACAAATGTTGAAACCTCTTTTCGTAATTAGGTCAGACGGACTGAGATATTTTGAAAATCGGATTTGGTTACCATTGTATTCATCTGAGGAAGGAAAGCCTGGAGTTCGAGAATTGGTTATGAACGAGTCGCATAAGTCGAAGTATTCGATACATCCTGGATCGGATAAAATGTATCACGACCTGAAGAAAGTTTATTGGTGGCCGAATATGAAGGCGGATATTGCTCGTTACGTTAGTAAGTGTTTGACTTGCGTGAAGGTTCAAGCAGAACATAAGAAACCATCTGGATTATTGGTACAACCAGAGATCCCAGAATGGAAATGGGAGAAAATCGCTATGGATATCGTGACGGGTTTACCTAGAACTCCTAGTGGATGTGATATGATATGGGTAATTGTGGATAGATTAACGAAATCTGCTCATTTCTTACCTATGAAGAAGACGGACAGCATGGAAAAGCTCGCCAGTGTGTACGTGAAAGAGATCGTCTGTAGACATGGAGTGCCGTTATCGATCATTTCGGATCGCGACAGTAGATTTACATCGGAATTTTGGAAATCGCTTCAACGTGCGATGGGCACTGAATTGAGTTTAAGCACGGCTTATCACCCGGAAACTGACGGCCAGAGTGAACGAACTATTCAGACGATGGAGGACATGCTCCGAGCATGCGCGATTGATTTTGGAGGAAGTTGGGAACGCCACTTGCCTCTGGTGGAATTTTCGTATAATAATAGTTATCATGCGAGTATCAAGGCAGCACCGTTCGAAGCATTGTATGGAAGGAAGTGTAGATCGCCTGTGTGTTGGAGTGAAGTAGGAGAAAGTCAATTGACTGGACCCGAAATGGTTTTAGAAACGACAGAGAAGATTGTGCAAATCAAGAACCGACTACTTGCTGCGAGAAGCCGACAGAAGAGTTATGCCGATAACAGAAGAAACCGTTGGAGTTTGAAGTGGGAGATATGGTTATGCTCAAGGTATCGCCGTGGAAGGGTGTAATTCGTTTTGGGAAGAACGTAAAGTTGAGTCCAAGGTATATTGGACCGTTTAAGATCGTTGAACGAATTGGACCAGTAGCGTATAAGTTAGAATTGCCGAGCGAGCTTAGTGCTATTCACGACACGTTTCACGTATCGAACCTGAAGAAGAGTTTGGCGGATAAGGAATTGGTGATTCCTTTGGACGAGATTCGACTGGACGACAAAATGCATTTTGTGGAAGAACCTGTGGAAATTATGGACCGAGAGGTCAAGAGGCTGAAGCGTAGTAGAATTCCTATTGTGAAGGTCCGATGGAACTCTAAGCGTGGACCGGAATACACTTGGGAACGTGAGGACTTTTTCAAGGAAAGGTATCCTCATCTGTTCCAGTAGAACGAAATGTGAGTACAAGAAGAGGCGAGCGCCGGGACGTCGCTCTCTTTAAGGAGGGGTGGATGTGACACCCTAGAACCGAGGTCATTAACGTTACCCTAAATTACGCTAATTTTTGAAATTTTTAATAAATTTTAATTTCTATATTTATAAGTATATTGGTTAAAGCCGATGTTCGAGGTTATAATTTTTACGATTGACGATTCAAGAAGGACGATGACGATTACGATCCCGATGGATGCCCAATTTTATATAATTATTGACGATTTATCGATAATGTAATTTTTCGAGAATTTTACTTACGGTTCGTGTTAAGTTGAGTCGGGTGAGTTTTATAGCCTTCCGAGTACATTTAAAGTATCCCAAAAATATTTTGGAGTGTTCGGGATGATTTCCGACTCCCGTAAAATTTTCTAAATTGACTAGTGAGTCAATCCCGCAAAGTTTTAAGGACGTTTTTACTTAAGGCCAAAAGAAACCTTTAATTGCATTTTGGTCCCTCCCAATACCACAAAAAGGACACAAACATAAACACACACAAACACTTGACAAAAAAAAAATCAAACTCTCTCTTCTCTTGTCCTTAGGCCGACGGCCAAACACCAAGAACCACCATCCCACCATTTTTTTCTTGAGTTTTCACAAAATCTAACTTAAGACCACCTCCTAGAATCCATTGGTGAGTGTTAATCCATGGTTTAATTAAACATGCATTAACAAAAATTTTCCAAAAATTTTCAAGAACATTCAAATTCGTTTTTGAGGCTAATTGTGTGGATGCATGTTAAATTCATGTATAGTGTGAGTATAATCACCAATAAAACCCACCAAAATTAATTTGGTTGTGGTGATTTGGTCACCCAAACCCCACGGCACAAGGGGGTGTTTGGGGAGCCATGGTGGTTGATGATTTTGAGCATTGTTGTTATGTTTGGTATTGTGTTTAGTGATGTTTTAGATTGGTACATGTGATTGCATGTTTGTTTTTAGATGTTAGGATTATGAGGTTGATTGATCAATAGGGGTTAGGACTGAAATTTTTGTTTGGATATGTTTAGGAATGCTTAGGATGATGCCTAGTGGTGATTAGTAGGTTTGGAATCGAGCTTAAGCATGATTTTGGAATGGATAAATTTAGGCAGAAACTTTGAGACCTTTTTATAAAAATTATTTTTCCTACAGGTCTAGATAACTAAATGTAGTTATAGAGGGTCTTCTTATCTTTAATTTGGTATAAGGTAGAGCCCGTGACTCAAAATGAGCTAAAAGTTATGAGGTTTTAAAGATCGAGTACCGGGAGACGAGAACTTTCATAATCCGAATTTATGTATAGTTTTAGTCAAATCCCGAGGACCACAAGTATGAATTGGTAAATGGTCAAGGGTCAAATTTTGGTCACAAACCTGTGTAAATGAGTCTATAATTGGACTTAGGAGTCAAAGAAGTCAAAGGTGCATTTCAAATAGGTCAAAGAGGTCAAAGTTGGTCGAAGTACAATTTCAGCCCGGAAAATGTAGTTTTTGAAAAGTGTTGAGTAACGAGTCGTAGAAGTAAAAACTTTTATTGGGATTAAAAATTTGTTATCTACAGGTCTTATAGGATTTTTGAGAATTTTGTCAAATTTTATAAGAATGGTTAAAAATGGTAAAACAGCCCGTACTTTCGGTAAGTACCGGCGAAAATGGATAAAAATGGATAGCGTAAATAATAAGAACGAATGGTGTAAAAATGAGTGATGCTTGTTGTTTTGTTTTGGCGTGAGTTATAATTGTCCTAAGTGACTAGTATCTATGTATTTTATACAGTACCGTAAGGTATTTAAAATGAGATTACTCATTACGCGTTATTTGTTGATAGGTGTTGATTTATCCGGGCATCCGTATCGTCGTCAGTGATCATCTCTCGAACTACCGACTACTTAATATATAAGGTGTGAATTTATAGCCTCGCTTATATTTATTTCAAATTGTTTTTACCCGCGAGGGAAATGCATGCTAGTTTTTAAAAGGAACGTATATCATGAATGATTGTTAGACCCGAATGTTGCCTTAGAAATTGTGTTGAGTACCAAGTTGCAAAAGACCCTAATTTCATGAACTATTAACTATTGTCCTGCCCTCGAGTAGGGGGAAATAGCCGCTTATACAATTTGTAGTACTACGGGGCTAACGACCCAATGCTAGCCGAGAAGCTGTACGTTGAGTAAGTTCTGCGGTAGATTATCTTGTATGAGAGATAAGGTATAATTGCAACTGATGCCTTTAGAAGGGGCACTGGTTTCATCTGAATCACGCCGGTAATTATTACGCGGGTGATTGAGTTAACGGATTAGTGTCATGAGCTTAAACACAATTGTCAGTATCCTGAATATAGATTGTTTGATCGACAAGTCTATAAATGATCACGAATGGTTTTTATTTTATATACGTTCAAATGAATTGTAAAACCTATGAATTCCACTCAACGTTTTCGTTGACCAAATTTTGGCATGTGTTTCAGGTAACCGCTGAAGTGTAGAATGGAGCGTGCATGGGATGGATGTTGTGTGTATGGCTTGGAGTCTGCTTGTTTTTCCTCCCTTTTCTACTTAAACAATTTTAAGTTTAAATGTAATGTTGTTGTGAAACTGAAATTCTTGGGTTGAGATTCATGGGGACCGAAAACGCTAAACTCTGTTGTACCAAGTGGGGTTGGAAAAACCGTGGACACGTATCATCTAACAATTTTTAATTCAAGTTTTAAGTTGGCGTCTTTTTAGCGTCGTTTGATATATCTTGTGTGCAATGAATATTGTGTAGCACCCAATGTTGTGGTTCCGCTGCGCATAGCAATTGTGGGGGTGTTACATTTTATCAGTTTAACATTTGGTTACTTACTGTTTTTATACAGCCATCATTTTAAGCATGATTTTAACCTTGTTACCTATGGTTTTTCATCTCTTTAATCATATTTATCAACACTTGATCTCCACACAACATTTTTATCATCATATATTCATCATATACATATACAATAAGAAAGAAAATACATGATTACATAATCAAAATAACAAGAGGATGGGAAGACAATCTTTATACCACCAAGATTGTGTAGGTATTCATCAAGGCTTGGATTTTTTATGGAAGAACTTATGATAGATCAACACCATTCTTCATGGCCACCAATACTTGTAAACTTCATGTAGAAATCAGCCCTTGAACATCACCAAATCTTCTCATTAGATGTTAAAATCACTACCAATCAATAGAGCTTGAAAATAGCTTCATCATATGTAGAGATAACATAGGATTTGTGGTTAAATTTGATCAAAATGGGGTGTTTAAGGGTGAAGGTTGGACGAAATTTAGAGAGAGAGGGAGGAGAGTTGTGTGATATTTGCATGTTGCAAATGAAGTAGATGGTTTGGTGCAAGTGGTTTTTGCATGTTTATTTAGCTTGCAAAGTTAAGCAAGACATGTGTCTTGCTTACTTTGTAAGCTTGACACCTAAGGGTTTTGTGGATAGATGTTGTCGTCCATATAGTGGGAGTGGGGAAAGATTTATCTTGTCTCATCCCCATTATTTTACGGGTATACCTCGATTCTAGTTTCCTCGATTTCCGTGCCCTCCGATCGTTTTACGAAAAACGTTTTTATAAATTATGAATCAAGGGAACAAAACGAATCTAATAAAAATTGTCTCATCAAAAACGGAGTTCGAAAACTTAAATACGTAGTCCTAAGGTTTACGGTTTAGTCGTAATGGACGTTAAATTATAATCGTAAGTCCTAATATCTTCTCGTAAATTTGAGAGTTTATGAACCAACAAAATTTTAAAATCCCAAAATAATATTTACAGATAAATTTATTTTCTGAAATGTCGGACTGTCACCAAAGACGGTGTATGTAAACGTAAGCACGTAACGTAGAATCCTCCAGTTTAGACGTAGTCGATGCTACTTCAAGATGTAAATCCAAATTTCTTCCCAAAAATAAGTGAGTTCATATTATAACATTAAAATAATGTTTTCAAATAAATATTGAGAATAAAATATAAACCATAAATTGACGGATTGTTACAGCATTTACCGCTAAACAGGATCTTTGTCCTCAAAGATCATCTTATCTTACTACTCGTTTCTTATAAAGTTAAAGCCATGTGGGTATTTCCTCCACATTCGGTCTTTTCTCACAAGTGTAATTCATTACAATACGCGAGTTTCATCAAACATAACTACGGGAATAAGATCAGGCTTAATGTTGACTTACTTTCTCTATCCATGATGTTCACGGGTTTTTGATGAATGCAACTTTTCGCCGATCTAAACTTCATTAAGGAATAGTTAGATTTTCACTTGATAGACATTTTATCAAGTTAGATATACGAATCATAATTCACGTAGTCCTTGAATTCCTAGGGTAGATCCAGCTTATATGCCTTTCAAACCAATCTTTTACATCATCTCAATGGTCCCATACAACGGGGACTTATATCCCATGATCTTTCAGATCATCAATTAATTTTTCCATGGTTAAAATTTTGGCATAACTTCGCTACCCATCTGGCACTTCAAGATCTACATTTCATATTCACATAACCTCCTGCCCACTACCGGCAGTCAATAATCAGATCCTAATTTCAACAATCATCTCAGGTTTCATGGATCGGGTATTTTGTAAGGTTAGGTTCACCATCATAGGAAACCTTAAACCTAAAAGACATGTCCAACTCACAATGGGTGTATGTGGGGTGTCTTCGTCCCAACTCCTGCTTACAGAGGCTCTCACATTTAGATCCTCACAAGATTCGGTCTCGATCCTAATACGATAATTATCAGTGATAATCTCTCCAAAGGAAAATGATTTTACAGTTTATTACGAAAGGTCAATCATTCAAACATAAAACAGCACTATAGTATTTTGTATCATTACTTTACCTCGTCCCTTCGATTGGGGTGGTACACAGTACTCTCATCAAGATTCGTTCCCAATGACTTCTGAGCAAATCTCTAGAAATTCGATGCGAAGCGAGGATCTTGATAGAGATGATCGATACAGGCACACCATGTTTACACAACTCCTTTAAATACAAAAGAGTCAATCTCTTCATCAAGAATCTATCATTAACAGGAATGATATTAACAGATTTGGTCAGTCTGTCGACGATGACCCAAATCGAATCAAATTCAGATGATGACCTTTGCAATAGTTAGACGTTTACTAATGTATGAGGCGATGTCTGCCTTCATAAATTGCATCAGTACAACTTCTTCGAATAAAGATACATTTAGTCAGAAATGACATGAATAGAATACTTAACCTTATGAGATTCCAAAATAACTAAATCTCTAAGTCTCCATATTTAGGAAATCACAAGTGGCCTTTAAAAGCATTTAACGCTATCGGCTTCTCAATTCTAATGGTTCACATTAGACGTGAACCACTTTTTATTATCTATATTATCCTTCTTACAAACATCATTTATTTTTATATTGTTCGGCAATTTATTTTTCACAGTCATTATTAAGAAACACATCCTAATTGATTCTTTATCCTTTTTACATAATGCATCAGTATTTACATTCATCTTTCCTGATGAAATAATTATCATGTCTACAATTTACTTAGAAATTCTTTCTTCATATTTTCTAAGATTTAGTTTCGTCTCAACTATTATTTTTATTAGTTTTGCCCAATCCGACGTTTAAAGCGTCGATAAATATTACAAGTAATTAAATAATAAATATTAAATTTTTATGAAATGTAAACGCAAAAAGTTTTTAAATTTTCTCAGTTTGTCCAATTATATAAAAATGTTCAAAATAAATTTGAATTTATTTAATACGATTGTTGTTGATTTACTGAAAATAACTAGTGAGATTCGTAAATGTTCGAAAAATCTTTGTTTATACTTTGGTCACAATTTTCTTATTTGACAAGCAAAAATTGTCGTTTTAAATTTCAAGTCATGGTTTCCTCAATCTCTCTTAGGTTGTCTTGGGGTATACACAATCATTTACCCCTAAATAGGAGTTTAGTTAAATGTTCTGGGTATAAGGGAATAATCCCTCAAAAGTTCTTTTCGATTAAAACATTTTTCAAAACACATTTGCACTTTCTTTTTGGTAAAACCAAAAGTCTTAAAAGGGCTCTTAATTTTTGAAGAGTCAATATAGATTCCATTATCTTATTAATCATACGGTCAAATAATGTAAAGGATTAAGTCTTTAATCACATGTTAAATATTCAAGGTACAGGTTTTCATTGTTCGGAAAATTCGGGGCATTCTACAAATAATTATTAATTCATTCTTATTCTTAGAAACAAACAAATAGTCCTTAATGATCACGAGCATGAGTTTATTAAATTACAGCCTACACACGCGATTCACCAGATTTATGAATACTACATGTGCATTGGTCAATCCAAGCGACATCACATGAAACTCATAATGTTCATTACAAGTACCGGATGTAGTGATTGGAATAGATAATCTTTTTCGCGGATGCGAAATTGATGATAACCATGCCGAGGATCAAAAATTCTTAAAACATACGCTAGAACCTCGTAAATTATCGAACAAATCTATCATCTTGGGTAGTGGATATAGATTTTTAATCGTCAATTTACCTAGTTCACGGTAATCAATAAATATAAGAAATAATAACACCGTAGCTCTTCATGATGACGACTTTGGTAGAATAAAAGTCTTCTCCTACAACTCCCTCAGTTGTAGGGTAATTCTTTTAATTTAGATGGTGCTGACGTACATTGCACATGCCACAAGTGCGGCACCGGGAATATAATCAATACCAATTTCAACTTGCCTTAATGGAAATAGTCTAGGTAATTTACCAACAAATACCTTATAAAGTTTCATATTAGGTTCTTTCTAGATTATAATATCTATGACTAATTCACAACCATTCACGATATAATTTCAAGTCTAAATGCAGGATATGGTCATTCATTAAGAATTATTGAGATCACTTTTGATAATCAACATCTTATCATTTAGGGGAATTCTACTCGAGTTACCATCAATTAAGACAATGTCGTCATGTCATAATCAATCAATCCATTCTACTGGCACTATCAACTTTCGAGTTTCATTACCGTTGATAAGATGCGAACTTCTCAAAAGACTAATAATAACTCATAATCCTTCACAAATTCAAGGATATATGGAGATGAAACTACCATTAAAAGAGTAAGGTCAACGCATAATCTACGCGAGAGAATTTCAAATCAGATACAGACGAAAACATTTAATGAATATGAATATATCCCATGTTTTCATAATTTGAGTACGCAATCGAAAGCTCCTCGGATCGTTACCCAGGTCATTCAAATGAAATCAAATCAAAAGAAATGATAGGAACGTCGATACATCCAGTCGGGTATCAACACTCGGTAATCAGATACTTTTCCTAAGAATCTCACTACGGGATAATTGGACAAGAAAAAATTGTCGATTGTGAAATAAGACAATTTCCACAGATGAGTAAATTCGACTCAGAAGAATAAATAGTACTGGCACATATGTAGGTGTCCCTATCAATATGTCCCTGGTTTTCACTTCTTGCAGATCTCATATAATTTAATCTTTCACAATCTTCAAAGAAAATTTAGTGTTTATTAATAATTTCATGGTGACTACTAATCAGCCTTGCATGGTCACTTCCAAATTGTATGTAGGCGCGCAACTATATACAATTTCAAGATTAACGATGCAATACTCAGTTCGTCAAAATTTTATCATCATGTTTATAATAAAAACATTTTCATGCTTATCTCTTAAATAAAAATCAAAAATAAATTTACAAAGATTTTCTTTGTTATGAAAACAATTAAGTTTTCCAAGATGTTTCATAAACAACTTCATTTCGATAACGATTATTTATAAATCTCACTTTGAATAATCCTTATAGTGATGGAAATTAAATTTTCTCAAAGGATACTGTTTTATCTTATAAAAACAATGAGTGATCTGCAAAAGAGTGATGAAAGCTTGTTCACCAAGAACTAACTACAATATGATAGGAAATGAGCTTTAGCCAAATAATCATGAGGTTCATGACCTTGCTGGCGCTCGAAAAGAATAATCCACAACGTAGCTCAATTCGAGATGAGTACTTGTTCCATGGTTGCATCACTAATGCGAGCCTTAGGAAGAAGCAAGAAAAGATAGATATCATCGATACATGTAGAATTTAGCAATCAAAGGTAGTCTTTTCATTAATCACAAACAAGTCAAAATTGTACCGTAACACATTACGTGTCACTATCTCATACAATTCTAAGAACTCATCCTACCAACCGATGTCTCAGTCAAGTTAGGGAATATTTTTAAAAGATACCACAATGAATACTAATCTACAAGAGTCAGTAGGTGTCCCACCTGTCCCGGAAGATCCATCGGTCCCAATTCAGAAGAAGATTTCTTCAATTTATTTGTTGGACACTAGGCATCCTCGTCATTGGACAATGGCCTAGGAACAACCCTTAACACGAATCAACAATCAATTAAAACCTTATAATTCAATCACAGGACTTAACGACTTCCTCTTAACAATCTCATATTCCATACGGGTTAAATTTTACTTTATTCAAGTTTCAACCAAATTATACTCAATGTCATATTCTACCTCATTCTCCAATAATTACAACCTTATTCTTCGGCCTTGTAATGGCAATAAAAGCTCAATATGAACAACACTTAATTTGCAATCATATAGCTCTTACAACAATAGTTTTCAAATGAGTCACTGGTATGAAATGACTCACACATTCAATTAGACTTCTCGGAAAGGTACTAGTGGCATGAGGCTTTTGGGTAATGGTTCCAATTACAGCCTCAAGTGCAACATTCACCCTTTCAATTTCAATTTAAGAATTGGATGACAACAAATCAGATGACATCTTTGTAGGTGATAACGTTTTGTCAAACTCCACTATATAAGGAAGATCGTCATGACATCGATATCAGTTTTGATATCGCCAATTCTTCTTTAATTTCACAATCAACTAATATCTATATTTCTACGAATATCAACCATTTTGTTGGGATTCTAAATATCTACAACTTGGTTTAGATCTGGAATAGCTAGATTTTCCTACGGGAATAGCTTCGATTGATTTGCTAGGGGAGTTAGGGTTCCTTGTGACAATCTACGTCGTATAAATACCTCGTATAAATATCAAAATAATCATCAACAATCATGTAATCAAATTACATCATATATATAATCCAAGTTATATATATTAAAATAACAATTCTCAGTCTGGCCTTGTCGGTAACTCGGTAATTCTTCGGCACCGTTATAGTCAAAAGATTTTTAGACATTTTTATAAAAATGTTTATAGTTAAAAGATTTTGAAATGTTTTATTCAAAACCTTGGTTTTAAAAAATCTTTCGTTCTCTATAACGAGAGATCTGGTACCAAACTGTAACGCCCCCAAATTTATACAATTCAATACAACGAAAGACTCGTTGGTGTTACGGGATAGCACATTACTCACATCATAGACAACGCTTAAAAATCGCGTCGTTTAATAATAAATCATTTCCACTCATAAATATTAGATTTACATAGGTCCCAAGTCATTGTATTTCATACAAGTTTTACAAAGAATTTAAATGGAAATTATTATTTAGGTGCGGGCCATGAATTCTTGTTATCTTCTCGAGAATTACCTTCAAGTACCTGAGATAAAACATGTTAAAAGAGAAGGTCAGCGATAACGCCGAGTGAATTCATAGAGTTTGATAAAACCATTAATATATCATCGGTATATAATTATTACCGAAAATCATTTTGTACAATCCTTTGTAATAGGCCATAAAATAAGCCAAAAACATTTTATACAAATCTTTGTTGTAAATCATACTATAGGCTTTTGCCTTCAAACCATTATACGAATCAATGTCGTAAAAACATCATACAATACGTTTTATAACGTTGTATAGAGTTAAATAAAAACCGTTATATGAATATGGTTATGTAAAACCAAAACACGAACATAATATCAATAATAAGACCCCATATTGCTAGTCAGGCAATATATCGTAGTTCAGTCCGTATAGCAGTATTTCGTTATTTGGATTATTATAAGCCGCATGACATTGTTACCTTACTATACCAAACAACGGGTAGCTAACCCGAAACTTATTTGCCCATCTAAATTAGCGTGTCGTCACAATAATCACGCTTGTGTAAATCTTCTCATACATAAATTCGCTTACCAATCAATGTGGCACGACGGGGATCAACCGTCAAGGCGCGAACTGGGGTGATCGTCCCCAAATAGTACTATTATATGCATAAGCGTCTACCAAATCCCGGTAGTTCACATATCATGCTAATGGGACTTTTAGTGACATAACCTAACTTTAATAATCCATTTCATTTCATCTATCGGGTCATATAATCATTCATCGGGTCATACAATCATTCGGGTCCAAATCAATAAACAAACAATCGGGACAAATGGTGTCCTATTTCATAAAAACTAACATGTTATCTCCCTCGCGGGTTTATAAAACATTTCATAAAAACATTTAAAAGAATGCGAGGCTATGAACTCACGTTGATGTGGGAAGGCGGGTTATCGACAATTCGGATGTACGGTACGTGCTTCAATCACGGAAACCTAGATAAATAATACTCGTCTTAGACTCTTGTCCAATGACTTTATAAAAAATAACAATTATGTATACATATGATGATTTTATAAATATGATGATGATCAAGTGGGTTTATACATCTTTACTCATTCATTATAGTGTTTATGTGTTGGTAATTTTCAAGACTAGTTACACTAGTTCAATCTTGTTTACATTTTGAAGCCCAATGGGCCTATTACGAGCCGAATACTATTCATTAGCCCAATTATACTTTTATTATCAGTATTATACTTTACATGTTGGGCCCAAGTGGGTAAGCCCAATAAATAAGTTTATAAGTGTTTTACTAACTAGTCGGGTTTATAGTCGAATAAGGCTACTTTGGCCCGTTAATGTCTATATGTTGTAAAGTTCGGGTTTTATTGGTTTTTACTTGTTATATAAGTTCATATATCAGTATGTGAGCTTATAAAAGTTTATATTAGACGGGTCCGACCGTCTAAGTTTTATTTGACAAAAACGTTAATCTTTCGGTTTTAGCCGAAAAGACGTAAAACTTAGGATATAGTTTTATAACTTGTAAAAACATTTATACTTGTAATTTATATAACATGTCACATTTCAATATCAATATTTATATAACTATTTTATTATAATTATTATCCACTAGTGGGTTTTATATATATTTATATATATCTATATAAATTTTGAGTGCTTATATTATATATTATTTATACAAAATCAGTCCTAAAAATCTAGTTTACTAAAATGGTTAATATTTGGATTTTTGCTAGGTTCAATTTTTGTTCTCGGTATCTTAACGAATTGATTTCCGGCTTAAAGTATGACTCTATTGTTTTTGGTGAAAAAGAATATTTTGATTGTTTTTTAAATAAAAGTGCGGAACAATTAAAGTAAAAGTGCGCTAAAATAAATCTAAAACTAATATAAAGTAAGGTGCGAGTTTTTAAAAACGTGACTGAAATTAAAGGGCGCTAAAAGTAAATGACGCAAACTTAAATCTATCTAAGGCAAATTTAAACGTAACTAAAACTTAAACTAAGGAAAGACTAAAATTAAGCTAAGACAAATAATCTTAAAGTGCAATTAAATAAAGAGGCGTGAAAAATAAAGCTTGAAAATAAAGGACAGAAATGTAAAAACAGATAATAATAAAAACCTGAAAGAAACCTTGATTCGGAAGTTAAAAACTTCCGAATGAACTAGCTTGACTCCGAACTTTTGAGTTCCGAATGAAACAGTCTTGAGTCGGAAGTTCCCAATCCCCAAAAGCCTTGATTCGGAACTTTTAAAGTTCCGAATGAAGCTACCTTGAGTCGGAAGTTTGGTGTTGATCCGGAAGTTTGTTCGGAAGAATTGAGTCGGAAGTTCGTCCGGAAGTATTGATCCGGAACTTTTAAAGTTCCGAATGAATTGCTTGATCCGGAACTTTTTAAGTTCCGAATGAAGGTCTTGACTCGGAAGATTTTGAGTTCCGAATAAACAATGCTTGACCCGGAACTTTTCCTTCGTCCGTAACTTTTGGTGTTGATCCGGAACTTCTAGACTTCCGGATGAAGCCCCTTGGTTCGGAACTTTGGAGTTCCGAAAGAACAACTCTTGATCCTGAACTTTGGAGTTCCGAATGAACAACTTTCTCTTCTCTTGGTTCGGAAGTCTTCCTGGGAACAAAGAAACAGAAACAAACTCCCCGAAGAACAAGGGATAACAGTAACAATGATCTAAACACAAATTTAACCAAATCAAACACAAGATTTAACTAAAACTAATAACGAACCAACTAATAATCATAAACAAACAATTTAAATCAACAAAACAAACAAATTTAACCACAATAATTAAAAACCCACTTGATCAAAATAAAAGCATGAACATGAATAAAAGCATAAACATGAAAATCAAAGATTAAGAAAGGTAGATAAGAGATCAACAAGATAAAGTAAAGATTGACAATAATTAAATGAAAACTTACTTGAAATTAAATGAATTTAAGGTGCAAGACAAGGTAATTAAATTGACAAGTATTTAAATGACAAGGTAATTAAATGTGGAAGACTAATTGTCACACTTAGCCAACCAGAAAGAAAATTAACAACTAATGACTATTTATAGGGGAGGATTAAGGAAACTTCCCCCCCCTCTTTCCTTTTCTCTTAATTACAAGATTAGGTCCTTCCTTCTTTAATCTTCATTAATTGCACAATTAGTCCTTTATTCTTCTAATCTTCTTTAAACTTGGACTTAAAGGACTTTTGGCTTCGGGATTTCTTTGAACTCGTCTTTAAATTCTTCAATAAAATAGACTTGAATTCTTCGGCTTTTGATAAACTTCCGTCTTTTGACTTTTTCTTCGATAAATCTTCAGAATTGGTCTTGGACTTCCGTTCTTTTTGCACTCTTGACTTCTTGACTTCGTCTTTCATCTTTTTCTTCAATAAAAGTACGTAAATGCCCGTGAATTCCCGTGTTTTCTCCACTTTTCACCTTTTCATCCTAAATCAAAACAAAAAAACAAACCATGCATAATTCCGACATAAAAGACATAAAATACACGTTTTGGTCCGGTTATTATTGTAATTAAGTGGTAGAAAAGATGGGTGTTTACACACCTATCAATGGTCATATCTATAGTTCTACATAGATATAGATCCCCAAATATTTAGCACAGAAACTACATGATATGTGCTTCATTTTATTCTTATAGCTACTGATGAATCAACCTCTAAGTATTTTATAAAATTCGTCCAAAACAGTGTAGTCAGATTTGCACTCTAAACTTGTTTTGATCATATCTCACTCATTATAATGATTCCATTGTATGGCCAACTCTCACATGTGTATGACATCTATTACATACTGTAAATTGATTCCACCATGTCATTTTATCAGTTTAACATTTGGTTACTTACTGTTTTTATACAGCCATCATTTTAAGCATGATTTTAACCTTGTTACCTATGGTTTTTCATCTATTTAATCATATTTATCAACACTTGATCCCCACACAACATTTTTATCATCATATATTCATCATATACATATACAATAAGAAAGAAAATACATGATTACATAATCAAAATAACAAGAGGATGGGAAGAACAATCTTTATACCACCAAGATTGTGTAGGTATTCATCAAGGCTTGGATTTTTGATGGAAGAACTTATGATAGATCAACACCATTCTTCATGGGCACTAATACTTGTAAACTTCATGTAGAAATCAGCCCTTGAACATCACCAAATCTTCTCCTTGTATGTTAAAATCACCACCAATCAATAGAGCTTGAAAAGGTCTTCATCATATGTAGAGATAACATAGGATTTGTGGTTAAATTTCATCAAAATGGGGTGTTTAAGGGTGAAGGTTGGAAGAAATTTAGAGAGAGAGGGAGGAGAGTTGTGTGAGATTTGCATGTTACAAATGAAATAGATGGTTTGGTGCAAGTGGTTTTGCATGTTTAGTTAGCTTGCAAAGTTAAGCAAGACATGTGTCTTGCTTACTTTGTAAGCTTGACACCTACCGGTGTTGTGGATAGATGTTGCCGTCCATATAGTGGTGGTGGGGCAAGATTTATCTTGTCTCATCCCCATTATTTTACGGGTATCCCTCGATTCTAGTTTCCTCGATTTCCGTGCACTCGGATCATTTTACGAAAAACGTTTTTATAAATTATGAATCAACGGAACAAAACGAATCTAATAAAAATTGTCTCATCAAAAACGGAGTTCGAAAACGTAAATACGTAATCCTAAGGTTTCCGGTTTAGTCATAAAGGACGTTAAATTATAATCGTAAGTCCTAATCTCTTCTCGTAAATTTGTGAGTTTATGAACCAACAAAAATTTAAAATCCCAAAATAATATTTACGGATAAATTTATTTTCTGAAATGTCGGACTGTCACCAAATACGGTGTATGTAAACGTAAGCACGTAACGTAGAATCCTCCGGTTTAGACGTAGTCGATGCTACTTCAAGATGTAAATCCAAATTTCTTCCCAAAAATAAGTGAGTTCATATTATAACATTAAAATAATGTTTTCAAATAAATATTGAGAATAAAATATAAACCATAAATTGACGGATTGTCACACATTTTAACATGTATCATTTCATATTCCATCATTTAAACTTAACACATGACTCACATAAACATTAACCATATATGCCGTGACCTTTAAGGTCATGGTCTTCAAGACTTTTAGGTTACACACATCCATTTTATGAGATCTATGACTGTTGGTCTAACCATAGTCCCATAAAACAAGATTTGTAACTCATGCAACTTTTAGATTTACAAAATGTTTCATATGGTTTTTAAATCAAGTTTAAAACATAACATACCAATCATAAGTTCCTTATCAAAAGGTTTTTAAATCATGAACATGATTTTTATAAATAAGCCGTGACCTATAATGGTCATAGCTTCATCAAATCTTGATTTTAACATGTTATCTTACTTGTGTTTATAGATGTATAATGATGCATGCATGAAGAAATGAAAGAACAATTAGTGTATACCTTTCTTGCCTAAAAGTACCACAAATGATCTAGATGGACAAGGTGGTTTGAGATCTACTCAAAATGATGAAGAAAACCCTATGTATAAATCAAGCCGTGGCCTAGATGGCTTAGCTAAGGCTTGTTTATAGTGAATCCAAGGGAATGATACTACTAATGATTTGTAGTAAAGATGAGACAAGATCTTGGTGGATTTAATGAACAACTTTGGATTATTGTGGCTTAATGCCGAATGATTTGAGAGATAAAGATGAAGAGAGAATGAGATTTGGTTGCATTAGAGGTTGAGAGAATGTATGTGTGTGTTTCGGCTTAAAGGAAGAGAGAAGGGTGAAGGCAAAAAGGCATGATTGCCTTGGTAAGAACCATTGTGCCATGTGTTGGATTTTCCAAAACCAAGACAACCCTTGTTCTTCCACATATGGGGTGCCGTGTCTAGCTAGCCAAAAAGGAGGGTAATAGGCTTTGGCTTGGGCTCATGTTGGGCTAGTACATAAAGAGTAAGGTCTTGGGCTAGTCCAAGGAGGTTAAGAACATGTTTGTGGTATACACCCTTGCACACATACACGACTACATGCACTATGTAGCATGTTTTTCCAACTTTGATTTAGTGTTGTGTGTATAGCCAAGTATTGTTTATACATTTTTATCATTTGTTCTCCTAGTCTTAAGTACAAGGTTTGAGCTATGTAAGTTATTTAACAAGTATGAATGTAAAGGTATAAGTACCTAAATGAACAAGTTCACACTCAACCTATAGGAATACACATGTGAGTATGTGTTCTAGGATTAACGGGTGAAACTTCATTACATAAAAACATGGTAAAATCATGGATTTTACAGCACCACCACGTTATTTTAGCATTGTCCTCAAAGCTACTAAAAACCTAGTTATCTTCAAAGTAAGAGATGTTCTAAGTACATGATTTATTTCAGGTTATCTCTCAGGTACGGATGGCGGCACGAACGGGAAGTGGTCTATACATAGGTTATTCTTATACGCCTTCTTGCATTTATGGAAGCTTCCGTCATTATAGGTGAACAGAAGAGAATGTAAAGAGATCTTTATCCGGATCGCACTATACATCCGAATGAGCAGTAAATGAGACTACTGCTGCAGATGGGTAGGCGAGGAATGCAAAGAGATCTTTATCCGGATCGTACTATACATCCAATTGAGCAGTAAAGGAGACTGCTGTTGTAGATGGGTAGGCGAGGAATGCAAAGAGATCTTTATCCGGATCGAACTATACATCCGATTGAGTAGTAAAGGAGACTGCTGTTGTAGATGGGTAGGCGAGGAATGCAAAGAGATCTTTGTCCGGATCGCACTATACATCCGATTGAGCAGTAAAGGAGACTGCTTATGTGGATGGGTAGGCGAAGAATGCAAAGAGATCTTTATCCGGATCGCACTATACATCCGATTGAGCAGTAAAGGTGACTGCTGCTGTGGATGGGTAGGCGAGGAATGCAAAGAGATCTTTATCCGGATCGCACTATACATCCGATTGAGCAGTAAAGGAGACTAATGCTGTGGATGGGTAGGCGAGGAATGCAAAGAGATCTTTATCCGGATCGTACTATACATCCGATTGAGCAGTAAAGGAGACTGCTGCTGTGGATGGGTAGGCGAGGAATGCAAACAGATCTTTATCCGGATCGCACTATACATCCGATTGAGCAGTAAAGGAGACTGCTTCTGTGGATGGGTAGGCGAGGAATGCAAAGAGATCTTTATCCGGATCGCACTATACATCCGATTGAGCAGTAAAGGAGACTGCTGTTGTGGATGGGTAGACGAGGAATGCAAAGAGATCTTTATCCGGATCGTACTATACATCCGATTGAGCAGTAAAGGAGACTACTGCTGTGGATGGGTAGGCGAGGGGCTTCCCAATGGGTGTTGTAGTCGTACTTGTCTCGGATATGGGAGGAGACCATTGGCGTGGTGTATTTGGTCAGGAGAACAAATCCATTGAAAATGGTTTCTGATATGAGAAGGACACACCAACATATTTCATACGCTGGGGAATCTGGGGATGCACTATTTTTACATCCTTTTAATGGGTGAGATACAAGTTATATCCCCCTACTCGCGGATGAAGAACTGGGGTTGAAGGTAAAACAAACATGTTTAACTTTAACCCCTCCTATATTAGCATCATTTAAGAATAGACTTACGATCTTTTACCTCAAGGAAACGGGGTACAAACATTAGTCAATGGTACTAAAGTTTCTACCAAACACGGAGGTTAAGATTGTTGTCGATGGCGTTTGCGTAAGAAGTTGCAAGGAATCTGTTTCCTTTACCGTGAGGCGGAGTGAGAGGGGCGCAGAAAAGGAGTACCTCAAGTGGTGGAAATAAAAGAAGATACCAAGATTAGAGAAGTGCGCGCCTTGCAGGGTGTCGTAACAAGGGTCATGCATTCATTATTTCCGGTTCAAAATTTTGTATAAATTCTGACTTCTAAAGAGTGGAATTTTAATCTCCCAGCGTCTAGTGGGTGATGGTATTGTCGAACTAATTGGACCCGAAGAGGAAGGAGGAATGTTCAAAAACATAGGACATTCATCATCTCCTTATATGGGATGCCGAACGTAGCCCTACAAAGTACACCCATTGTGAGTTGGATGTGCCTTTCGGGTTTAGGGTTGTCTAGGTGGCGGAAGTAACCCTACAAAATACACCCATTGTGGGTTGGGTGTGTCCTTCAGGGTTAGGCAGGGAAGAAGCAGGTAAGGGAAACGGGTCACTCTCAGACCAAATATTCTTTATCCCGTTGGTGCTAGAGATGAAACTAAATCTAGTGTTAACTATATCGGGGTTATGGCTCCCCAGCATAATCAAGGTTCCATCTCACCAAGGTACACCAATCCATTTTTGGCTATAAGGGATAACTGCATGCTACTTGCTAGCCAATTTGTGCTAAGAACGCTATAAAAGTTATCAAGGCTTTCTAGGATCTATTTGGTGTAAAACGGCTGATTCGGAAAGTTTTAAGGAACAACTTCGGATAATGGCGTTTAACTATCATAGCTTTTCCGTCGACTATTCCATAATATAGGAGCCTAGAACTGTCGGGGGATTCCCATTACCTTACCAAATTTAGCAATTGTAGTGCTTTGGTCTACACATGTATCAGACAAGATAGATGTACATCATTGGTTTAGTAAAAACGTACCAAGTGCGATGTTGGAGCCTGGGTTTGTTGGGGCACTGCCAGCCATGTACACTTGCCAAGGAGTTCCCTTGTCGTCCTTCTTCTGGTTGGCCCTTTTTGGACAATCAGGTCTCACGTGCCCAGGGGTTCCACACTCGTAACATATCACAGCTTTGTTCGGCCCGCTACCGCTCCTTCGTGCGTTGGACTTGCCCTTGTTGCGGTTTCCAGGATTGGTGTTGGGTCGGCCTGGGGTGGCAACATTGGTTGGACAATCGCAAGCAAAATGGCCTTGTTGGCCGCACTTGTAGCATCCTTGACATTGCACTCCAACAACATGATGGTAGTTGCATTTCGAACACTTGGGCTTTGTCCCTGAGTAGTTCTTGGTGCGGGTTGGGGGAGTAGTGTCATCTGTTTGCCCAACGTTTTGCTTTTTGAAAGGCTGTTGGTGCTGGCTACGAGAGTTTTTTTCGGTTTTCCTCTTGTTGTCTACTTATCTCTCAGACAGATTGCGGGTTCGTTTGTTGATCAGCTCAGTCGCAATTTCCATGGAACCTTCCACAGTGGTGGGTCGTGCAGCTAGCACATTGTCATGAATGTTGTCAGGGAGTCCACTGACATACTTTTCAATCTTGTCACTCCTTATAGGAAACATTCTGGTGCACATCAAGCTTAACTTATGAAATCTTTGGTTGTACCAAATGATATCATTGTTCTTACACTTGAGATGCACACAACTCGACTTCCAACTTCTTCATTTCTCCTCTCGGACAGTACTTCTCAGTCATTCTTTCCTTGAGGTTGGCCCAAGTGAGAGTATAAGCAGCGGCATGTCCAAGGGTGGTGACCATAGAGTTCCAACAAGTAAGGGCGCAATCGAGTAGAGTGCATGTAGCATACTTAACTTTGTTTTCGTCAACACAATCACTGACGCGGAAGACTGTCTCTAGTCTTTCAAACCATCGCATTAGTTCAACAACTCCTTCTTTTCCTCGGTAGTATGAGGGTTTGCATTTCAAGAAGTCGGGGTACGAACAACCCCTGTTGGAGTTGTTTCTGCGTATGTTGGGGTTTGGGTCATCACCCACATTAGTTTCTCTGGCTGTCATGGCTGCCGAAATGCCTTCACCAATCATCTCCCGAAGTTGAGCAGCGGTAACATTATGATTAGCTTCAGGTACTTCGGTATTAGCGGTATTGAAGACAGTTGCCTTATTGGGGTTCGATTGGGAAATCACCATTTGTCTATAATCATACACAAAATGAGATTATTAATTCAATCGTTAGTGCAGTTTTTATATTATTTGCAAGAGAAAGTTTTCATCCATAAAATTCATAACAAATTTGGATAACCTGTTAGGATTTCATAATATAATACGTTGCACAACAGATATAACATAAGAGAGTGATTTCATGCAAAGTTTCATAGGGAATTTTAAACATTCGTCAAGCATATCAAATCCGGAACAAGGTTTGGCTAGCCTTGCTCCGGGTAGTGGTACACATTGTCTTAAGTACATCATATCCAATACATGCCCAAAGAAAAAGGAAAGATATGTTACGGGATTACATCACGAAAAGCGGAAAAAGAGATAAAATTACAAAGGCCCTATATCATGATAGCCGGGATGTAACCCGCGAACTATCATGATGTACAAGAAGTATAGTAGATCTATACTAATCTTGCCTGGATGGTCCGCTTGATTATGTCGGGGCTGACGGTGCAGATGCAGCTGGTAGGGCTGCAGAATTTTTCCTGGTGTTCCACAAAGTTCGAACTG
Source organism: Glebionis coronaria (assembly GCA_025667525.1). NCBI lineage: Eukaryota > Viridiplantae > Streptophyta > Magnoliopsida > Asterales > Asteraceae > Glebionis > Glebionis coronaria. Next base: position 306,289,764 of record CM046882.1, read on the forward strand.
TCGTTCGGGTCTCCTTGAGCGTACGGAGTGCAGACAGTAGCTGGTTCTGGAGCCTATCGACGACCCCTCGGAGATAAGCCATCTCCCCAGTAACCCCATCATGCCGGACAGTGGCGAGATCAAAGAAGATGGACAAGTGATTGTTGTAAAATCACACTTGTTTAGGAAAACAAGGCAATTAGGGTAAGTATTAACGAGTAGTTTAGGAAAACCACAAGTTATGACCCAAATAAGAGTGAGTTCGTTCTCGAGGAGGCACGTGCCTTGTGTTAAGAATTGATTAATGTTTGTGATTATATTGCTAAGAAAAAGAAAATAGAAATGAGGTGAGAAGAGAATAACGGTTACAAAGACGGATCGAGCTAAGACGAAAAGGCGTTCACGTAAAACCGTAAAAAACTACAAAATTAAAAATTTTAAACCTGAAAATTAATTAAAAGCTAAAAGTAGTCTAATATAATATAAATAAGACTAAAAATCCAATAAAAATATTTTAAAACCTTTTATTAATTAAATATTCAATTTTAAATGCTAATTAAAGCCCTAAAATTAAATATAATTAATCAAAATGTCCAAAATATTATTTTATTGAACAAATAACTTACTTATATTATCTGAAGACTAAAAAGTATTTTTCCTAATTTATAAAAACTATTTTTCTATTTTTAAATCACTAAAAACTATTTTTAAACTAAAATAATTATAAAAAATAATAAAATAATGCTAAAAATAATTTGCCAAAATAATGCTAAAAATAATAAAATAATGAACAGTGGAAAATTGAAAAAGTTTGAAAAATATAAAATTTACCACTAAAAGACAAAAACAGTTTAATATAAAACCCTAATTAACTTAAATTAATTCTAAAAAATAATAAAAAGATGAACAGTAGAATATTTTTAAACCAAAAACCTTAAAATGTTTTTCTAAATCTAAGAAAAATGTTTAAACTGAAAAATAAGTATTTTTGTCACTAAATGCCAAAAACAGAAATAATAAAAGTAAATAAAAATGACTATTTAATCTAATAAATACTAAATGAACAGTAAATAAAAATTTTATTAATCAGAAAAATCAAAAATCAAATTAGAAAAATTCTGAAACAAATTTGAAGTCCTAATTCCCAAATTAAGGCACTAAAGGCAAAATTTTCATGTTTCTGAAAGTGACATGTCAAGAACTTGTCTGCTAGTGAAGCAGTACCAACTTGAGTGCTATCAGTGGGAACCTTTTTCCCACTGCTAGTGTATTTTTGCTGGTCAGTTGACCAATAAGCTCAGGAGAGCTTTTGATTGGTTTTTGCTTGAACAAATGGGCACTCCCACAACCAGTTGGGTTGTGGGAAGTCAAGTAAACAAGAAAAAACTCAAGTCTTTCACAAAAATTTCACACAAATAGGCAATCAAGTTACTGATTAGGCATGCACTTTCTGATGAACAGTAAGGTAAAGATTACATGCACAAAAATGAGATTCAATGGCTTAAAACTTGCAACCAAGCTACTCAAATCTCATGCAACCAATGACAAATCTTACTTAAACCTATCTTCTAACCAATTAGCAACATTTGATGGCAAAATCCACACAAAATCATACACAAAAAGCAGTTACTGGATTTTAGGTATTTTTCTCAAATTTTAACATGCAAATGAGTTCCAAACATCACCAAACAGAAACCCTATGACTCATATTACTTAGTAACAACCCAAGAAGTGTGTTAGACCAGTTAAAAAGCCAAGAGTCTTTATCCAAACTCAAGAAAATACTAGATCCAAACACCCCTTTAAATTTCTGATAATGAATTTTAACAAAGAAAATGAGTTCAAATCTACACAAAACTGATCTATATCACCTTAAACATGCATAATGACCTCTAAACAGTAGAATCAAACCATATAACAAACATTAAACCAGTTCTTCACAAATTTCATGTAAAATCAAAATAAACTGAAAACTGAAAAAGGAACGAGGATGTACCTTGTTGGACCTACATCCAGGCCCAACAATGGCTGCTAGCCATCTCCTAACAGACTCGGGTCTGTGCAGATCACTTGGACAACAAGCAAGCTCAAAGGAAACCTGATAAGATAAATGAAGAACATACAATATGGTATTTCTGATTTTGGAACCTTTTTAAACCTTTTCACAAAATGTGAACCTTTTAACTAATGAATATGTTTTGAAACAAGTATAAAACTCAGAAATCCAAATCCAAGTCCACTTTCACTTCCTTGAAAGCTTGGATTTCTGAAATTTTAACCAACTAAAAACCTTTTTGAAACCTCAAACACACAAAGTGTTTACAAAATATTTTATGGAACTCAGAATTCTTAGCTAAAACAAACACCAACTTTTATCAATCATAAAAGGAAAACTATTTTTAAACAAATACCCACTTTATGTTGCATAAAAAGGAATTACAAGATTTTACTAAAAATTCTGGAACAAGAAAAAATGCTAAGCTAGGGGTGCCTTATATAATGGCTACAGAACAATCCAGAATCATAAAACCCTAATGGCATGAAATGCCAATGCTACCCTTGGACGAATCTTGAAGTCTTGGTAAAAAGAAAAGCTCCATGTGATATGCCAGTTGTGATGAAGTGATCTTAGCCGTTGGTGATGCCTTTGGGAGGAAGAAAATCACATGGGTCGTTTGACTTCTGAGCATATTCTCATTTTACCAAAAATAGTGAAGCAGGGGAGTCTTGGGGGGCCCAATGGGAATCACGAGATACAAGTTTTGTGAGTGGGATGGGTTTATAGGATGGTAAATTGGTGATCTGGATAGGTATTAAGAAAACCCCTTTGATTTGGTTAAATTGGGTTTTAGGGTTCTAGGATTAGGGGTGGGAGGATTAGCAGGTTTTAATCTGCTTAACCGTTTGAATGTTTGTTTACCTCCAAAAAAATTAAGTTAATCAATTTAAATAAAAAAGGTGGGTGAGTGGGATCTGACGTGTAGTGGGGGTGGTTTGTGATTGGCTAATGGGTGTGAGGTGTCCAAATGATTGGATGGGAGGAGTTGTGTGGGATTGGCAGAATAAGTCCCCCAAGTTTCTTTCTTACTTTACTTTGTAATAAACAGCATTAACTTCTTTTCCCTTTGTAATAAGTTTGCAAGAGTTGTCACTTTTGGCACAGCCTATTCTCAAACTTTAAACAAGGACCACAAATGTCATTTGGGCATTCTTCAAGGGCTCATAGTGTAATTTCTTGACATTTAAGGGACCTCAATGCAATTTATGAGTTTTGCAAGGGTATAAAATGCCAAATCTTCAAAATATGAGGGACCAATGTTGACAATCTTCAATTCTTCAAGGACCATTTTGGAAATTCTAGATTCGGGTCCGGTTCATTGTGCGGCTTCGTTTCCCGTGTTCGTTTTTTATTGATTCTTGTGATCTTTTTGTCATTTCCTCAATATCCGTACCTAAAATACACAAGCAACAAACACGAGAATATATTTGGCAGTTTTAATGATATTTTATGCATTTTAAGCCCGATTTGGACGATGAGACTATGTATAAAATCAGTCTCATCACTCCCCCATACTAAACCATTGTCGTGCCCTCACGCAATGCTAGAATAAAGTATCGTAGCACCTCCAAAATTCATTTTTATTCACTTTATTGGAATGATAAACAAGCTACACTACTACTATAACTACTACTTGCGTTTTAGACATAATGTATGATTTTCATCGCAAAATGGGACGTTTAGGTTCATAGAATAAGAACACGTGAATGCTTCGTTAGAAATAATTTCATCGTCCTCGATTTTCACTTTAATTCCATGCCAAGCGTGCAACGAGATCATTGTCATTATAAGTTAGTAATGCTAAGACTTCTCATATGCCCTAATCACGTACTTATCCTCCCATTATTCCTAAGTTGTATCTCTTATATTTTATTTTGTCTTGAATGTTTCACGAGGATACATTGTTTACTTATGCGATAATAGAGATTTAGGTCTAAAAATAGAGTCCTAACGGTGTAACTAAGACCATCAAATCAATAACCCCTCCTAATAGACAGCGATGTAAAAAAATTAAGTTGACAAGAAGAATCGATAAACACGGTTTTATAACGGTTTTGAACATGAGACTTATTACCAAGACTTTTATACGCCCCCTAACGGAAGGGCCTTATTATCTTTGGTTTACCTCCATCTTTTATTCAACTTCGTCATGAAGCTTTTATTATGACTTCGGTCTTGCCTTGCCTTTTATTATCCACCTCATCGGTGGTTTTATTAGCCAAAGACGTATATCCTCACGCTAAAGAGAATTTTGGATCTTTAAAGCTTCGAAGATTAAGGCTTGATTCACTTTCAACTTTGCATAGATTTTAGGCCTTGTGGGGCTTCAAATTGTTTGCTAGATTTAGGTGAGCACTTGAAATCTTATTATTGGCTGAAGCTTTCGATTATTGGGGTGCCAATACTTCAAAACCGTGACGCTGGCGATACCTTAATGTCTTCCCAATTTAATTACACGGAAGCTACTAGAAAAGACTAGAAACCCAGCAATCCTAACTAAACCGCTAAGTCAATATTTATTAAGCAAAAAATATTTACAAGCGAAGGGAGAATAAGCAAACAACGAGATCACATGAGTTTTTGAAAGAATACGAGTACTCTACGTTTAGCATAGTAACTTATAATTAACTCTATCATTTCTCGTCCTCATTTAAGAGACTTAGCCTAATGTGTAGTTAAGGAATCAAAGCTAAGTGCTCAACACGCACGGTCGAGTCAAAAATTACTCTTATTCTCGCCATCGGAAAACCTACATTCGTGTCTTCAAACACTAATAAAACATGAGAAAATTTTTAAAATTTGGCCATTTTAGCCTTATTTTGCAACAAAAACGATAAACAAAAAGATAAACTTTGGAAAGCAGGAAGGTTTAGCAAGGCAAGTATCTATTCACCCCCCCATACTAAAGTTAAACATTGTCCTCAATGTTTCGAGTCTAGGGGTGAAAACACCCCTCATACTAGAGACGTAGTCGAATGCCTAATCTAGCATGGAAAGGGTGTAACCAATAAATTAATAGCCGTTTATGAAGTGTGCTAAAAACCTAAGGTTAGAACATAAAAGGATATATCATGGATATTGAGAAATGTCTTCAAAGCAAAAGATCGAGTGCTCCCATAAAACGAACACGAGAGGCTCCAATCGTGAAGATCATGATCTAAAAACCACAATGCACAAACAACCACGGAACAAAGGTTGGAAGGGCACAAATCCCCTCACATTAACTAATTAGAAAGCAATAATATGTACATGGATAAGCATGGGTCTCCCCCACGAGGCACCTTGTTTTTGATAATCGAGTCTAAAGCTCGACTCGAATCCCCATAAATGTGATCATTTAGGGATTATCTTGGTATGGTCAATTTTTGTTGGGGCTTACATGATAAACAAGGCCCAAAAACAACCGGCATTAAGGACTAAGTCCTTTGATGGTGCAAAATACCGGGGTCAAAGATGGCGTTCTCGTTTTCATTAGAAAAACAAATCAACGCCACATCATCATGAGTCAACAAAAACCCAAAGGGTTTAAAGAAAATAGATGAGAAGAAATAGAATGGTGGTACAATGGGTAAGTCATAAAAACATTGAGCTACTCGAGGTAGACTCGCACCAATCAAATGAAAAGATTTTCCATTTATTGCATCGGTGGAAGACCGAGATTTACCTTTATAAGCAATTCCAGGATCAAATATCTCGTGCACGGTGGAGAAAGGGGAGGGAACATAAGGGGCTTCCCCCACACTAAGTCCACACAAAGCATCGTCAAAAGGAGAACACGAGCTTGTAGTACTCAAAACACGTGGTGATGACGGAGTTAGAATTGTAGAAAAATCTTTTAAATTCAATTTTTTTTTCTTTTTTCATCTTTTAAACTCTCCTTATGAAAACCCGACTTAATTATGTCAAAAATATTTGGTGTTTCTAAAGCAATGTTAGTCACACTAAAAATTCTCACATTTGAAAACCGTTTTGGCAAAGGTGTTGGTAAGTTCTCAAAACGTTTGTCGATAAAGAAAACTCCCCCACTTGGGTCAACATATTCATCATCCGAAGAATCATTCATAATTGGAATCGTAGGCTTAACACTCTTAACCTCCACCGACGGAGGGGACGGAACTTCATTTTTCTCAACAACTCCTAAAACTCTATTTGAAATCTTTTTGCAAATGTTTTTGATGGGATTGACATTGTACAAAGATGTGATAGAATACACATGAGAAAGTGTGGAGTTTTGAGTTGCATTAATGACGAGTTCTTCCTCATTGAAACGAAGAGTGATTTTCCTTGCATGCACATCGATAAGTGCTCTCGAGGTATCCAAAAATGATCGACCTAAAATTAGAGGAACTTTAGGATCGATGGGAATGTCAACAACAATAAAGTCTACAGGATAGTAGAACTTTCCAACTTTCACGAAGACGTCCTCGGCTACTCCACAAGCTAGAATCGTAGAATGATCGGCCATCTCGATTGACATTCTTGAAGGAGTGAGATTTGGAAGATTGAGCGATTTAAAAATCTCAAGAGGCATCAAATTAATACTAGCACCAAGATCGGCCAAGGCGTAGCATTCTTCCATGTCTTGAATAGCACATGGGATTAAAAACTTGCCAGGATCACTGACTTTTTGAGGTATGCGGCTTAGAAAAACCGATGAACAACTAGACGATTTTTGCAATTTCTCTTTGTTATTAAACATACTTTTGAAGTTCGCGGCAAATCGAGGCATCATGACTAAGGCTTCGGCAAAACTTATATTAAAATGCAAGTCACGAAACATTTTCATAAAAAGTTCAAATTGATAATTATTTCGTTCTTGTGCCTTTTCCTTGTCTCGTCTTGAAGGGTAAGGTAAGGGTGGTGTGGGTTGGGGCATAGGCATAGGCATCGGCCTTGGAATCTCGGGTTCCATGATTGGTATTGGTTCAACCGTAGGTGAGGTTTGAGCGGTACTTCGTGGGCTTGGAATTTGCTCCTTTTCAACCAACACCTCGGGTTCTTTCTCTTTTTCCTTCTCCATAGAAGTACTTGGACGAGAAATGGGTTCTTTGAAAGTTTTACCACTACGAGTAGTAATAACCTTCAATTCTCCTTTCGGGTTTACGATGGTATCACTAGGAAGACCACCCGAAGAAGAGGGTTTACACATGATAGCTTCAAACATTTTTCCAATTCGGTCTTCAAACTTAGATTGCCTAGCATCCGCTTTTAAAAATTCTTGCTTAATCTCATGTTGACCTTGCTCCATTTTTTGTTGATTTTGTTGGAGTCGTTGAACATTTCCTTCCATTTTATTAGCATGAGTCTTAAGTTCATTAGCAAGTTCGTTTTTAAGCTCGTTTTTCAACTCGGATCTTAAGCTAACCATTTCACGTTGCATATTGTCAAACTTAGCATCGTTTGCCATAGCATAATTCAAAAACTCTCCTTGAAGATTTTTGGTGTGATCATTTTGAAAACCTTGAGTCGTAGTTTGAAAATCATGGTTTTGGTTTTGATTTGAAATTTTCCCATTTCCACATTGATAATTACCCTTGTTGTAATTACGTTGATTGCCTTGATAATTACCACCTTGGTTGTTGTTTCGATAGTTATTAGCATTTTAATTTGGTGGAGCTTGATTTTGGCGGGAACCTTGACCGTTTTGGTTATAAGTTCCCGTGGCTACATAAGCACTCGAAGTGTTACCATCCGCGGTAATGCACTCGGAAAGATCATGAGCTCCACCACACGACAAACAACTCTTAGAAACCGCTTTAACCGAAGCGGAATTTGAAGCTTCTTGAGCTTTCCAATGGGACATAAGGTTAGCAAATCTATCAAAAAAACGATTTTCTTCATTTGCCTCATCATGTAAAGCATTAATGCTACGAGACGATGACGAGCCCATTTTGGCAACACTCGGTGTGTTACGAGGGCTATAAACCTTAGACCTATTCTCAATTATGACCAAAGCTTCCTCGACCGTTTTACACAAAAAATTACCACCCGCGGCGGCATTTAGATAATCTCTTTCATGATCATTAAGTCCATTGTAAAACGTGTCTATTTGATGCAAATCGGAAAAACCGTGATGAGGACATTCATGTAACATTTCCTTAAACCTATTCCAAGCCGTTGAAAAACTTTCATTTGATTCTTGTGAAAATTTAGAAATCTCGTTTTTCAAATGCGTAGTCTTAGAGGGCGGAAAAAATTGGTTCACAAATTTTGAAACGAGATCCTTCCACGTCAATATAGAATTGGGTGGCTCTTTCTCTAACTAAATTTTAGCGGGCCCCGCTAAGGAATACGGAAAAAGCATCATCTTAATCGAGGCATTCGAGACATCCTTAAATTTGCAAGTGGCGGTAAGACGATTAAATTTGCGGATATGGTTGTGGGGATTGTCCTTCTCATCACCACGGAATTTGTTGTTTTGGATCATCGACAAACAACCCGTTTTCACCTCAAAATTCTCCGCAAGGATTGCGGGAATCACAATAGCTTCTCCATAACCCTCGGTGGGTGCTTGAAGTAACTCCATCATAGTTCGATTCGCCATGGTTGGTGCTTCTCGTACAATGGGTTCGTCAATAGGAATCTCCTCACTAGAAAGAGTTGGAGTGGGATTTTTGTTCTTTCGTCTACGTGCACGTTTTGCTTGATTACGAGTTAGCATAAACGTCACGTACAACGAGGAGACGAGCAAAGAATATTCTTTTTGGTGTTTTGTATTTTTCAATTTTTTTGTGGTTTTTGATGGTATTAACTTTTTTGGAAATTGGTGAATGTATTAAGTAGACAAAAATCTACAAATCTCCTCCTTAATCAAATCTCTCGATTAAAGAAGCCTCAAGGAATGAAAACGATCACGTGAAGTGAACGCCTTCGATGACTTTAGAACGATGGTGGAACACCAAATTGTTCAAGAGGGTTTAATCAAATGAAACCAAGAAAAAATATATATATATATATATGTAATAATACTTTGGACGGCAAAACCCTCGATTAGATCTTAAAATCAAATACGCACAAGCAAGCGGAGTAAACGAGGCGGCGCGAAGCACTTAAGAGCCTTTTTCCTTTAGGTCGTGAAATACAACCGCCTTATACCCACCTTATAGTTTGTATTTTTCAAAATCGAGCTTCACGAAAGTATTTATCTATTTTTGCCTTTTTTCTTTGGTTTGAGATTCGAATACAATGATTGGGTAATGACCTCCCAAGTCAAGGTTGTGATTTCTCACGTATTTGGAGTACTTGTGAATTTATTGTTCTACATATACAATATATTAATAATATTCACACAAAAACCGAAAAACGATAATACGTATTAGTAGAGTGCTACTAATATAAATACTAATTATGGCTATATAAAAACAACAATTGTTCAATCAAAACACAACACGCCTCCCCGGCAGCGGCGCCAAAAATGATTGTTGTAAAATCACACTGGTTTAGGAAAACAAGGCAATTAAGGTAAGTATTAACGAGTAGTTTAGGAAAACCACAAGTTATGACCCAAATAAGAGTGAGTTCATTCTCGAGGAGGCACGTTCGTTGTGTTAAGAATTGATTAATGTTTGTGATTATATTGCTAAGAAAAAGAAAATAGAAATGGGGTGAGAAGAGAATGACGGTTACGAAGATGGATCGAGCTAAGACGAAAAGGCGTTCACGTAAAACCGTAAAAAACTACAAAATTAAAAATTTTAAACCTAAAAATTAATTAAAAGCTAAAAGTAGTCTATAATAATATAAATAAGACTAAAAATCCAATAAAAATATTTTAAAACCTTTTATTAATTAAATATTCAATTTTAAATGCTAATTAAAGCCCTAAAATTAAATATAATTAATCAAAATGTCCAAAATATTATTTTATTGAACAAATAACTTACTTATATTATCTAAAGACTAAAAAGTATTTTTCATAATTTATAAAAACTATTTTTCTCTTTTTAAATCACTAAAAACTATTTTTAAACTAAAATAATTATAAAAAATAATAAAATAATGCTAAAAATAATTTGCCAATTTTAAAAATCCTAAATTACTCTAATGAACAGTGGAAAATTGAAAAAGTTTGAAAAATATAAAATTTACCACTAAAAGACAAAAACAGTTCAATATAAAACCCTAATTAACTTAAATTAATTCTAAAAAATAATAAAAAGATGAACAGTAGAATATTTTTAAACCAAAAACCTTAAAATGTTTTTCTAAATCTAAAAAAAATGTTTAAACTGAAAAAATAAGTATTTTTGGCACTAAATGCCAAAAACAGAAATAATAAAAGTAAATAAAAATGACTATTTAATCTAATAAATACTAAATGAACAGTAAATAAAAATTTTATTAATCAGAAAAATCAAAAATCAAATTAGAAAAATTCTGAAACAAATTTGAAGTCCTAATTCCCAAATTAAGGCACTAGAGACAAAATTTTCATGTTTCTAAAAGTGACATGTCAAGAACTTGTCTACTAGTGAAGCAGTACCAACTTGAGTGCTATCAGTGGGAACCTTTTTCCCACTGCTAGTGTATTTTTGCTGGTCAGTTGACCAATAAGCTCAGGAGAGCTTTTGATTGGTTTTTGCTTGAACAAATGGGCACTCCCACAACCAGTTGGGTTGTGGGAAGTCAAGTAAACAAGAAAAAACTCAAGTCTTTCACAAAAATTTCACACAAATAGGCAATCAAGTTACTGATTAGGCATGCACTTTCTGATGAACAGTAAGGTAAAGATTACATGCACAAAAATGAGATTCAATGGCTTAAAACATGCAACCAAGCTACTCAAATCTCATGCAACCAATGACAAATCTTACTTAAACCTATCTTCTAACCAATGAGCAACATTTGATGGCAAAATCCACACAAAATCAGACACAAAAAGCAGTTACTGAATTTTAGGTATTTTTCTCAAATTTTAACATGCAAATGAGTTCCAAACTTCACCAAACAGAAACCCTATGACTCATATTACTTAGTAACAACCCAAGAAGTGTGTTAGACCAGTTAACAAGCCAAGAGTCTTTATCCAAACTCAAGAAAATACTAGATCCAAACACCCCTTTAAATTTCTGATAATGAATTTTAACAAAGAAAATGAGTTCAAATCTACACAAAACTAATCTATATCACCTTAAACATGCATAATGACCTCTAAACAGTAGAATCAAACCATATAACAAACATTAAACCAATTCTTCACAAATTTCATGTAAAATCAAAATAAACTGAAAACTGAAAAAGGAACGAGGATGTACCTTGTTGGACCTACATCCAGGCCCAACAATGGCTGCTAGCCATCTCCTAACAGACTCGGGTCTGTGCAGATCACTTGGACAACAAGCAAGCTCAAAGGAAACCTGCTAAGATAAATGAAGAACACACAATATGGTATTTCTGATTTTGGAACCTTTTTAAACCTTTTCACAAAATGTGAACCTTTTAACCAATGAATATGTTTTGAAACAAGTATAAAACTCAGAAATCAAAATCCAAGTCCACTTTCACTTCCTTGAAAGCTTGGATTTCTGAAATTTTAACGAACTAAAAACCTTTTTGAAACCTCAAACACACAAAGTGTTTACAAAATATTTTATGGAACTCAGAATTCTTAGCTTAAACAAACACCAACTTTTATCAATCATAAAAGGAAAACTATTTTTAAACAAATACCCACTTTATATTGCATAAAAAGGAATTACAAGATTTTACTAAAAATTCTGGAACAAGAAAAAATGCTAAGCTAGGGGTGCCTTATATAATGGCTAAAAAACAATCCAGAATCATAAAACCCTAATGGCATGAAATGCCAATGCTACCCTTGGACGAATCTTGAAGTCTTGGTAAAAAAAAAGCTCCATGTGATATGACAGTTGTGATGAAGTGATCTTAGCCGTTGGTGATGCCTTTGGGAGGAAGAAAATCACATGGGTCGTTTGATTTCTGAGCATATTCTCATTTTACCAAAAATAGTGAAGCGGGGGAGTCTTGGGGGGCCCAATGGGAGTCACGGGATACAAGTTTTGTGAGTGGGATGGGTTTATAGGATGGTAAATTGGTGATCTGGATGAGTATTAAGAAAACCCCTTTGATTTGGTTAAATTGGGTTTTAGGGTTCTAGGATTAGGGGTGGGAGGATTAGCAGGTTTTAATCTGCTTAACCGTTTGAATGTTTGTTTACCTCCAAATAATTAAGTTGATCAATTTAAATAAAAAGGTGGGTGAGTGGGATCTGACGTGTAGTGGGGGTGGTTTGTGATTGGCTAATGGGTGTGAGGTGTCCAAATGATTTGATGGGAGGAGTTGTGTGGGATTGGCAGAATAAGTCCCCCAAGTTTCTTTCTTACTTTACTTTGTAATAAACAGCATTAACTTCTTTTCCCTTTGTAATAAGTTTGCAAGAGTTGTCACTTTTGGCACAGCCTATTCTCAAACTTTAAACAAGGACCACAAATATCATTTGGGCATTCTTCAAGGGCTCATAGTGTAATTTCTTGACATTTAAGGGACCTCAATGCAATATATGAATTTTGCAAGGGTATAAAATGCCAAATCTTCAAAAGATGAGGGACCAATGTTGACAATCTTCAATTCATCAAGGACCATTTTGGAAATTCTGGATTCGGGTCCGGTTCATTGTGCGGCTTCGTTTCCCGTGTTCGTTTTTGATTGATTCTTGTGATCTTTTTGTCATTTCCTCAATATCCGTACCTAAAATACACAAGCAACAAACACGAGCATATATTTGGCAGTTTTAATGATATTTTATGCATTTTAAGCCCGATTTGGACGATGAGACTATGTATAAAAGCAGTCTCATCAACAAGGATTGCTCCTGAGTAGCAAGAGCAGCATGGGTCTGATGCTGTAGACCTTCCATGACCTGAATGCGCTGGTGGAGGCGGTAGTTCTCATCCAATAACCATTTCAGTGCCTCGTCCGTCCTAGCCTGGATACCCTTAGCAGTCTGGAAGTCTTTCCTCCTAGTGCGGAAAAGAGTGTCGATACGCTCATAGATGACGGCATGGATCTGTTGACTGACTGTCAAGTGGCTGCGGAGGTCAGATATCTCTCGCTCATGGCGTGCAGCCAATGCGGAGATCTGGGCCTGGATGGGATCGACACGTCCTACCCCGGAGCCTTCCCCGGTCTCATAAGTGGAGACGGGTGCGGGTCCGAAGAAATAACATGATGAAAAGGACAGTGGCATGGAAGATGGTATGCTAGAAGGGACCCGGTCCTCCTCCATAGAGGTTGGGGCCGGTGTGGCTGATGCTGAGATAGAAAATGGGTCCTCTGGGAGTACAGCTTCGGTGGCTGGGTCATCCTCTGAACCCGAGGTTGACAACCATCCACACTGCGTCCATCGTGGGGATGAACAAACAACTGGAGTAGGAGCTACTCTGGGTAGAAGAGTCGTAGACGCAGTAGGCGGAGTCATGATGTTCTGAAATAATATCATTTTAAGTTTGAAGTGAGTATAAGCTTACAAACAAAGAACAATATTATTTAGATTACATGCTTTATGAAATGTATCCCCTTTTAAACAATTATAAGAATGTTTTAAGGTTACCAATATTTATAATTATACATATATATGTACTATCATGTAAGTAGTTCATTTATCAGTTAGTAAGTGTGAAGTTTTAGTTTACTATTACTCATATTCTCATTTCAGTATTTTACTATGTAGTGTAAATTTTTTTCAAGTTTAGCATGTCTAACATATAGTAATACCTTACTAAACAGTATTTATAATCAAGTGTAGTAAACATATATATATACAATTAGTTCACATAGCATAAAATGCCCTAAGATCTATATGGTTAACTAAGACGGTCCCAAAATAAAATCACATAAAGAGTTTTATAATTTATAGTCCAGTTTTAAATAAAAGAAAAATCATTTTATTTTTATTTTATTTTATAATTTATCTGGTTCTCTATAACTAATTCTCTTATACCATTCTCCGTGACACCCCGGGTAGGGTCAAAATAGGCGGAAATATCCACGGAGATGTCACAAGGGTGGATCGATAGCATATAGTCCATAGAGCATAAGATAAAAGTAAGTTAAATCAGATTACATGTTTATTTTAAAAGATAAATAAAAATTGTCTTAAACATGGTGGAGAGTGTTTGTTTGAGTTTCCCAAATAGAACCCCTGACGAGTCCTATGATGCAGATTTCTAAGATGCTGGAGGCCATGCACACACCACGTACTAACTTCATATTCCTGTGCAAACCATACTAACGGGGTCAACATAAAGTTGATGAATTTACAGATTTTAAAAATTAATTAGTTTGGACATGCAATAATCATAGGAGTAATAATGCACAAAGCATTCTTACTAAAATGTAAATAACATTTGTTTATTATTAGAAACTGAAGCTTAACCCCATAGTCCTCAACAGATGAGGACGTAGTGTCTTACAAAAAGACACCCATTCCTGTTCCTACATGGTATACATCTGTTGTCCCGGCCAAGGCATAGTGAGCATGACTCACCCAGACGGGGATGGTCATTCCCTAATATATCTATTTATAACATTTCGGCGATTTACAACAATTTAACAGTTTCAATAGTAAGCAATCATAATCCAGTTTATACAACCCAATCATGTCCAATATATGTTTGCATATTTTCTTTCCCAAAAAGGAAAGTTTTATCAATGTTTAAATGGGGCTGTAAACTCACCTGGGAGTAGGCAATTGCTTGTTTAACACGGGTATCCAAATAAAGCTCACACCAAAGTTATGCCTAATCAGATAGTACAGTCTTAATAGATAGTACAAAGAACATATAGGTATGCTTATACGGATTTTATTCAGTTCATTCATACTATGGTATTTATCTAAATGACCATAGTTCAAGTAGCATCAAAATCCATTTAACTTATTTATATAAGTTTCATTTCTAAGGTCACATCGCATGTTTAACTATTACTATTAGCTAGCATACATGTATTTATAGTAATCATCCAATTTTACAATTAAGTTCTACATTTAAGTAAACATAAAAGAAAATGTTTTACTTAAAAATATTAATTTATAGTACTTGTATCAATAACATCCCGTTAAATTTCATAACCACGTTCTATATTTAAGTAAACATAAGGAGTTTTACTTATAACATATTTACGTAGTAATATTAAATTTAATAAACGTTCACATAATTTTATTTCCTAAAAGTATATAAGTACATGTATTAACAATACATATTCATAATTGTTTATACAATTATTTCCTAAAGTAAATATAAATATTTTATATACAAAATATTTTGTTTAACTTTAAATTTCCCATGAATTATTTTAAAATTTATAAAATAATTTAAACTTAAGAATTTATACCTTAATTCTTATGGTCTAAGTATTTTAATTATGTTTTATTATAATTAAAATAGATTTTAGAGTTAGGGCTTGGAAGTGTTTCGAGATATGGCAAAACTAGTCCCTCCATATTTTTAAACAAGTATAATTTTCGGATTTTTACATATTTAGCACCTAGGGCTTGTTATAGCTTCGGTTTATGGCAGATTTAGTCCCTCTAGTATTATCTAGGTTTTGTAACTTCACTAAAATGACAAAACAGCCCCTAGGGCTTCTTTATGTTTCGGATTATTGCCAAAATGGTCCTTAGGGTTTTTAGAATGACAAAATAACTTTTAATAACTTCCCAAAATGGTCCCTAGGGTTTAAATTGCCACGGAAAATAATTATTAAACCCTAGACTTCTGGATATTTTCATTTTCAGTCCTTGTGCTTACTAGCTTAGTAAATAAGTTTCATAAGTTACGGCTTTAGTCCTTAAGCTTTATGATTTGTCATTTTTATCCAAAAAGTTTTTATAAGTCATGTTTTGTTATAAAAACTTTTATTTTAACATCTAAACTTTATATGGGCTCTTTAAATAGGCTAAATATCAAACAGGCTATTTTAGTGGGCTTAAATATATTTCATGTTCACTAATTTATTTATATGAGCCTTTAAATCATCTATTGGGCTTAATACATTTTTAAGTCCTTTAATTTGTTAAATGGGCCTAATTGTGATCTTAAGTCCATTTTTGTTACTATAATTTATGAAATGGGCTTATTAGGTCCATTTACGTTTTAGGTTAACTTTTCATGGGCTTAAATAGTCCATTAACACTACTTTTCATTTTATATAAGTTTTTACTTAGGATATTAATATAAGCTTACTATGCTTATTAATATTTAGTTTTCAATCTAAATAGATGATAATCTTAAAAATTCATTTTATGTGTTATACCAAATTAGATCTAGGTGTGTCATAAGGTTACAAGTAAGTCATAAGCCCTAATAGGAGCTTATAACCCACGACATACATTAGTTATAGCATATTAGGATAGATCAAGTCCCATATTAAGGTTGTATATAGTTTATATGTGTTACAAAATTAGATCTCACTATGTACACATCAAGAAAATAAATCACAAGTTCAAAATAAGGTATAAACTATGTCCAGACCTAAAAATCAAACATAAATAGATGTACATTCTTATATAGCTCACGACTATATTTTTAGATCTTGGTACTTCCAAGATGAACACTATATCTAGTTTCTAAGTCTTGTAATTATTTAAAAATACAATCATGATTATCTAGTTTACATGAATGTTTCCAAGGTTACTATTTTTCCAAGGAGACCACATATAGCTCACGGTTATATTTCCTCTTCCCAAGGTTCCCATAATCTTGTTTTATGTTTAACATATTGAAGTTAGCCTTTTCCATTAGATCTATGGTTTATAATAACATGCATGTACATTTAATCTATTTTAAATCTTATGTAACCCACGGCTACATTTATACACATAAGTTGTATTTGTGATTTTAAATAGTCATTTTAACATGTATCATTTCATATTCCATCATTTAAACTTAACACATGACTCACATAAACATTAACCATACATGCCGTGACCTTTAAAGTCATGGTCTTCAAGACTTTTAGGTTACACACATCCATTTTATGAGATCTATGACTATTGGTTTAACCATAGTCCTATAAAACAAGATTTGTAACTCATGCAACTTTTAGATTTACAAAATGTTTCATATGGTTTTTAAATCAAGTTTAAAACATAACATACCAATCATAAATTCTTTATCAAAAGGTTTTTAATCATGAACATGATTTTTATAAATAAGTCATGACCTATAATGGTCATTGCTTCATCAAATCTTGATTTTTAACATGTTATCTTACTTGTGTTTATAGATGTATGATGATGCATGCATGAAGAAATGAAAGAACAAGTAGTGTATACCTTTCTTGCCTAAAAGTACCACAAATGATCTAGATGAACAAGGCAGTTTGAGATCTACTCAAAATGATGAAGAAAACCCTATGTATAAATCAAGTCGTGGCCTAGATGGCTTAGCTAAGGCTTTTTTATAGTGAATCCAAGGGAATGATACTACTAATGATTTGTAGTAAAGATGAGACAAGGATCTTGGTGGATTTAATGAACAACTTTGGATTATTGTGGCTTAATACTGAATGATTTGAGAGAGAAAGATGAAGAGAGAATGAGATTTGGTTGCATGAGAGGTTGAGAGAATGTATGTGTGTGTTTCGGCTTAAATGAAGAGAGAAGGGTGAAGGCAAAAAGGCATGATTGCCTTGGTAAGAACCATTGTGCCATGAGTTGGATTTTCCAAAACCAAGACAACCATTCTTCTTCCACATATGGGGTGCCGTGTCTAGCTAGCCAAAAAGGAGGGTAATGGGCTTTGGATTGGGCTCATGTTGGGCTAGTACATAAAGAGTAAGGTTTTGGGCTAGTCCAAGGAGGTTAAGAACATGTTTGTGGTATACACCCTTGCACACATACACGGCTACATGTACTATGTAGCATGTTTTTCCAACTTTGATTTAGTGTTGTGTGTATAGCAAAGTATTGATTATACATTTTTATAATTTGTTCTCCTAGTCTTAAGTACAAGGTTTGAGCTATGTAACTTATTTAAAACAAGTATGAATGTAAAGGTATAAGTACCTAAATGAACAAGTTCACACTCAACCTATAGGAATACACATGTGAGTATGTGTTCTAGGATTAACGGGTGAAACTTCATTACATAAAAACATGGTAAAATCATGGATTTTACACTCCAAATATCACGCCAATGATCTAGGCGTCTTTCTCAATTACCCCTATAGTATGCTCATACCAAACATTAGTCTATCAACGGTATACTATGCTTGCTTCCCATCGTTTCTTCCCTTTCCATAATCCTTCATAAGGCATTCCATACATATTAGGCTAACTTTTACGTAAAACCCTCTATTCCATCACATCCGTACACAATCCTTCCAACTTCTCAACTACGTGACTTCTCATTCCTCTTGAAATATGAGATGAATTAGTTAGACTATCGACTATCACCCAACTCTCGTCGTACTTATTCCTCCACCCCATTATGTATCCCTTTCACCAACTTCGTCCTTACATCGCCCTTTCTAAGCTACTCCTATCTATGTAGGAAGTATAGTCTACTTCCCTTTTCTCCATATGATTGTCCAAGCCACGCAACATACATGTTGACGCGTTCTCTGCTTTAGACAACTCAACTCGTGCAACCTACATCCTTCATCCAAACCACCCTAATACGTCATCCATATAGTTCAAGTTCGTCTCAGCTTCACTTCATTCTTCTTATTCCATGTCTCATCAACCATGCTTGCCTTTCCAAGATGGTACTTGGCCTTGCAATTTTCTTTCATCACTTAACTCCACCCATCACCTTTTCCAAATGTTCAATCAAGATGATTAAATATGTGTTGGAGACGTTCATGATCTGTATAGATCATTCTCTACGTCTTGTACCCCAAATGCGTCTAGCATTCTAGGCAGATATAACAATCCAGCTCCACTAACTAAGTCTAACTAGTTCTTCCATATCTTTAGTTCCCACAACGTATAAACAACCGCCTTTCTTTGTCGTTCTCGTATACATCCAAATCCTTGCTCCACGTATCGTCATGCTTCGCGAATTCATCCAGTCCTTCTGATAATTCCAAGATCTACTCATTATCCAATCCACATCTTCAGCCTCCAAAACGCTTCCTCACTCTTCTTCATTTTGCCCCTTGCTGGTTCCACGATATGCCATCATCTCTGACTACTCGTCCTGGCCAACTTAATCCTAAAACTCACACTTGAAAGTCTCACATATAATTCCCTTTCCTAACAACTCCAAAACCAACTCATAATTCGCCTCACTCTCCTTCTTAGATTTGAGTAGATCAAGATGTCGTCGATGCTCCTGATGACAACTCGTTTATATATTGTCATGCACCCCCGGTTCATTGACTCCATGAAAACTGCTAGCGCCTCGGCGAAGTTAAAATATAACCGTAAACCCAAAGCATTCATATAACATCCTTAGCAGTTTCAACTACGTCCTCCTTGCACCCTCTCTTAGAAGCAATACGAATAAATTTCTACCTCGTTCTACTCGCGAAAATCTACACATATTCTAAAAGACCAATACTTCCTCTTATCAGACCACTCAACCACTTTTCACAGCCAATCTACTACTAAGCAACTCAAATTTTACCTTGCATCCGTTGCAATTTCTAACAACTCTTGCTCTTAAAATCATTCCATCAACAATTTTCTTGGAAAGGCACTAACTACAACTCCTCTCACTTCTCCTACTTGCTCTATTTATGGTTCTACCTCACAGTAATAGGCAAACCTACTAAATCTCAGGAAATTTTCGGAAAACTTACATGCCTTACGAATATTATATCCCCTACTAATTCCTTTGAGGTATTATATCCCCTTCCAACACTCTCTATGGCGCGTTACTTGTGCCAATATCCATACATTATACAAATCTCTAGACATCTCCCTTGGCACTCCTAAGAGACCTCATGACCACATTAGTTCGTCTACGAACTTTTAACTCTTTCATCCCCACTAAGGGCATTCCGACCATTCTCTCAGGGCCACCTACTTAATCGTGTAGGCGCGACCAAGTCTTTCATATGTCTACCTCAACGCTCCCAATCAATACGAACCCAAAACTACATCCTGAATCCACTAGATACGATCAACGAATCAAACCCACGGATAACTAACGACATTTCACTCGCACGAGTTAAAACAGACCAAAACCACGAAAACTCAAAAGGAAAACTCAAACATGTACCAATTCAAATGACTCATGACAACGAAAAATGATCCAAGAAACACTTAATGGCAACCAAAACATCTTATGCCCCGCGACATATTATTTAAACCGTGCACAAGATCGACTTTTCCAAAAGAATATTTTTTTCTTTCCTCACCACATCTATGTGACTCAAACAATCTACAAACAACCTTCTAGACGATCTCAAAACTCAACTCAAAGACTAGGTATCCCGTGCATCCCAAATCATAAAAAAACTACTATTCAAAACTCAACCTTGAACCCGTCACTTGTACCAAAATTTCGATCAAGCTAATGACACCCCATGACTATATATACCAAATATTTGAAAAGTACATTCCGAGTACATAATTTTAGGCTTTTGAATCACCCAAAAAGCTTTAAAAACGAACAAGTTATGACCAAAACAGTTTTATACTAGTTGTTTTTTGAAAAAAAACTAAAGAATCCTCTTAGTAATTAACGTAATCCTTTTTAAATGAAAAGAAATAAATGTATGTGAAATTTTCATGAACTTTGTTTAGTCATGCATAAATAATTATAAATGACGTATATTGATTAAGCTCACTTATATAAACTATTTAATTTGAAAGAAATTTTATTTCGCTTTATTTTAAAGAAAGTCTTTTAGAATTTGAAATAAATAAGTGTTGATTAAAAAAAAATATTATGTTACATCTTGTTTCAAACATGACTCCAACACCTTACCCTTATTTTACCGAATACAACCAACTATCTAACTCTATAGTAGATTTCCAAGTCCCTTTTTTTCAATATATACCGACCAAAAGAAATGTAAGACCCAACAAAAAAGATTTCATTATCTCAAAAGAAATCCCAAGTTATTTCAATAGACTTAAAACCAAGAACACCATTTTAAAACGTACACGTGAAATACGAAACTCAAAGAATACGCTACAACGAAGGTTTAATATAAAAAAAAGCGAGCTAGCCACCCTCCTAAGGATACAATCGATAAATGTAGGGGATCATACGTATATAGGCATATCGAGATACATATTCTTAAATCCGTCTAACATCTACTATACAAGCATGTACTAACCCTCTTTCATGCAATCATACTTAGGAATCCATTGAAATTGTGGTACTTGTATAACTATGTTGGCCACCATACTTATACAATTACCCTTCCCCAATGCACTCCTTCCTATGATGACATTTATAAGAATTAATACAACACATAACACATATATCCATCTACTCACATAAGCTCATAACCACATAACCAAAAAAAAAGTCCAAAACTCCATCCATTAAAATAACATAGTCAAACTCTTAAAATACATAAATCCATAATCTAGCTAAAATAGCATAGACTAAATCCAAAACTAAAACATAATCAGTTATAAGTCATGTCGCCCATAAGAGTGGAAACAACTTAAAATCCTTCATATTCACCTACTCCTAATAACTCGAACCACCACATGACTCTTAGGGAACATGACTTAAACATCAAAAGAAAAATACTATACCTCAGGTACATAAAATAACCCAACAAAAGATAGAAACTACCATGTACCAAATTATGTACTATAATGTACAATTTAAGCAAAATACGACAATGACTAGCGTGGATGATTATGGTTCAACCAGCACTAGTCACACCCTGAAAAGAAAATAACATGTAGTTAAGTATGAACTAATATGGTTCAACCCATACTAGTCAAAACTTAACAAACATCGCAAGTAAAAACCAATAACATCCAGAAAACTTTAATTAATATAAAATTCACACATACTCTTATAACGCCTATATGTAGGGACCCATAAGCTATAGACTAGGTTAATAGACTAGGCAACCTAATTCTCTATAACCATTGGCTCTTGATACCATTATGTCACACCCCAACATGGCGGAATATGGGACGCGACGCATGGATATCATCACAGCAATAGCGTGTCCATAGAGAGAACTATATGAATTAGAAATGTCATAAAAGGTGATACAACTGTCATGACAATATCTCATCAATGCAGGAGTCTAGGTAAGTAGGTAACAACCCTACCTCTTATCCAATACAAACAAATAACACAAACAAATCAACATATAGGTTCATAGTGTCACTTATTGAAACAAACAGAAAAATAAACTAATAAGGAACGGGGATCTCCTTCTAAATGCATTCCTACGCGACTCCAATCCTAGCCACATATGTTCTCACGCTTAACCACTTTATCACCTGAAAGAGACACTAAAACACGTCAACATAATGTTGGTGAGAGTCATAGGTTTAGACTCCAACCGAAGATTATAATAAGCTGTGAACAACCATAAACCACTAAACATATGGACAATGTGCTACAAGTATGCATTAGCAACTAACATTCAAGATCAATCATTCCAAACCAAATCCAGGGCTCCCAGCCTTACCAAACACCATGGTACCATAGGCGCCCATACACCTATGTACCAATCCCAAGGCCCCGCCTTGTCATTATCCATTGGTCCCATAGATGCTCACACATCTATGTACCTCCCCAAGGCCCCGCCTTGTCAACATCCCCTTGGTACCAAGTCAAACCACAATAATTGAGACGGTACGTGTCCCCCGATCCAAATCATAAACACAATCAAGAATCACATAGCAGTTAATCACATAAGTGAACACACAAGTCCATCACAAACCATAAAAACATTCACAACATTAGTTACAAAACCATACAGTGTCTCTTCCATCCCATCTGGAAGTGAAAATCATTAAAAGATATGGGACAAACTCACCTGATTGAGCTTCTCCAAAAATCCGCGCACTAGCAAAAAGCTAACAAACAAAAGCACACAATCAAAACATGAACCAAACACTAAGATGGCTCATAAACCCATGATGAACATCTAACCTTCTCCCATATATATACCTCATTTATATGCTCTAATCATCTCATTACACCCCTCTATAAAGCCCTTAACTTAGTTTACTTCATAACCCGTCTCGTTAACATTTTACCCAAAACAGTCCTGGTTTTTAGGTTTCCAAACTATAAGCCAAACGCCCACCTAACCATACCCATGATCTCTGTAAAGGAAACCCTATGCCCTTACATATGTCAGCTAAATCCTCCCTTTTGCCCCAATCTTAAAGCTACTGTTAAGGCCCCGATATATATATATATATATATATATATATATATATATATACTTCTGCCTATCCGCATATTACCGATTTTGAACATACAAAAAGTTTGTTATGATTAGGGGTCGGGTCTTACCCTAACCCATTTGCTTAGACACCCTTCAGGTCTCTTATTTAATATATAAACCAACTACCATGCTCATTAGAGGGCTCAAGTGTACTCCTAAGTACCCCAATCACCTTAAAACATTAAATTAAACTCGACTGATTTCAAAACTGTTTTGACCTCCGACTGTTTAACCTGTATTTGACCCACCTCCCGACCTCCAATTTAGTTCTCGTTTCTTGCATTTGAAATGAACTTCAAATACCTATTCAAGGATGCTTGGATCGCAAAATAATGGTTTGTAGAACTCTAGATATGATCAAAACAAGTGACATAAAATTTTGCCCAGTTTTTAAAAACGAATTTAACACAATTAGCTTAATTAATTACCATCACCATGTATAATTATTATCTCTAATTAATATAATCATGTTTATACCATTATAATACAGAATTCATAATTAACTTAACCCTAGATCCATCATGTATTGATTGTAAGAGAATTAAAAACAATTTAATTTAAAAGTGTATTGAAGATTTTACCTTAGAATTTTTGAAAGAAGAAAAATTAATGAAGAACCCTAAATAGACTCCATTGATTTCGACTTAAGCTTGATATCCAGGGAATTATGATGTGTTATTAGTTAATAAAAAGTCTTTATATAATTTCCTAACATGTCCTTGGCCCATTACAAAAGCCCAGTTCCCTTTTTTCCTTTTTTCCCTTTTCTTTCTTTTTAATCGGCCTAAACCGACTTTAACATATATATTTTTTTCTTTTTATTACTTATTAGTATGTTATTAATAATACCTTAATTTACCTTAATTTATTTCAGCTCCTAAAGCCTCCGAAACCTTAAAACCGTAAAACTAGTCAATTTTACGCGTATACCGAAAAACCGTAAAATATACAGTTTTAAAAAAAATCTTTAATTTTGAAATAAACTTTATAAATAAGTCCTAAATGACTTAAAACCATCCCGAAAAATACTCACATGACTAAACACCTTACCCGAGACCTCTAAATGCTAGACCCCAAATCGTAAAAAAATTACGATTTACTATAATACTTATACGTATATGTAAAACACCAAAATAACACCATTCCATTTCATAGTCACTAATTTGTGAGCTCATGAACATGAAATAACCGTTCCTCGATTTACTTATGAGTACTTTATACCCATAAACGATATCCACACCAACCTCGTTCACGCAAAATAACATGTAAACACGCAAATCACATAGTCACACATAAATTAACCTTAAAATAAGACCAAGTTACGAACCTCAAAACCACGGTTGTCATAATAAATCACCATGAAAATCCATTTTGGTATAGCAAATCCATTTTGCTCCCCCTTAACATATGCCACGATATTCGAAAACATTTCGCACATGTCGGGATGAGCTATCACGTTAAGTCAAACCATTTGTGATAATTTCCCATATTAAATCATATTTTCTCCCCCATATTAAATATATTAACCCAGCCGATATTTTTGATATCAATTGATTTAATGAAGTTTTAACAAAGGTTTTGGGAAGAAAAATGCAAGTCCGTTTAATCTTCATTAGACCAATTTGTGAGATATGATACCTATTTGTAATATTATCACATATTTACCATATTATAATAAATTGACAAGGTTGGACCTGATTGATGAGAAAATCATATGTTAAGATCAAATGGTTCTTGTCGGCAGATGTTGGTCGCCTCGTCACCTCTGAAATCATCTCTTGACACCACATGTACGATTGGTATTGTTGTCTTGACACCAATTAGTGAGCTTAGCACTTTCGGCATCGAAGATTCTGAATGCTTGACAATTGCTCCCCCTCAATTGTTGACCCGTGTTCTATTGAAAGAGTTGTAGTCGTCGTTTGAGTAGTCGCATCGTCGAGTATGTAGATACCAGTTGTAGATAGCTATGGTTGCAGAGATGATAACTTCATAAAAACAAGATTTCTCTTGTTGTAACAGATAAATGCACTGATGCGTACATATATCCGTGTTAGATTGTGTTATAACGTAAACACAATCCCTTACATAGTTATAAAGTAAACCATGCCCGAGAAAATTAATTCCCGTTATGAGCCAAAACATTCAAAAGAAATACTTGACTTTAATATGAAAAACGGGTTGCAGTCCGAAATAACTACAAGCCATATGGGCATGTTTTATGAAATATTTACAACTTATGTACGAACTCTATTTATGGCGCCGTGTCAATATTAATCAACATTTCTAAGGCCGTAAATATTATCGTACCGAAAGACATGCCTTTGAAAAATAAAGTAAAAATATTTTTGGATTTTTCTAAATTTACAGTTTTTATGGTTTTTATGTGGTTTTATATTTTTGTATTTTGCTTTTGAGGATAAAAATATAAACAATATATACAGATGATCACCAAGGATACGGAGAATAGTTTACCACCACTATTCTTTCGCTTCATCTGCAAATTCCTTTATAGTCTCAGGCGAGAAGGTTCTCATTCCTAGCTTGTCGGACAAAAATTCAATTCAAGCGCGATCTAAAGCCTTCGTGAAAATATCCGCCAAGTGATACTCAGATCGGAGAAAGTAAAGCTCAGTCACTCCATTTTCCACTTTCTCCTTGATGAAGTGGTAGCGAATGTCAATGTGCTTCGACCGGGAGAATTGAACGTTGTTACAGCATAAGGCAATTGCACTCTTGTTGTCGCAGTACATCGGAATTTTTTTGAAACCTAGACCATAGTCGGTTAATTGCGATCTCATCTAAAGAATTTGAGCACAACAACCAGACATAGCTATGTATTCTGCTTCCGTACTTGAAATTGCAGCGCTTTTCTGCCTTTTCGATGCCCAACTGATTAGTCGATCTCCTAGAAGTTGCAAAGTTCCACTCGTGCTACGCCTTGTATCTTGACAACCCGCGTGATCCGCATCTGCATATGCCATTAGTGCAATCGAAGAGTCCTTCGAATACCAAAGTCCCCGATTAATGGTTCCTTTAAGATACCGAAAGATTTGTTTAACAGTAGCTAAGTGTAACTCAGTAGGCCGAGTTTGATACCGAGCACACATACAGATATCAAACTGAAGATCAAGTCGACTGGCTGTGATATACAGAAGGGTACCGATCATTCCATGATAAAGTGTCGGATCAATGGCAACTCCGTGTGGATCTGCCTCAAGCTTAGTTCGTTCCACCATTGGAGTATCCACGGGGTCACAAGATTCCATCTTATATTTCTTAAGTTATTTAAGGACATACTTGGATTGATTGATAAAGATGCCTCTGGGACTCTGAGATATCTGAAGTCCTAAGAAGAATGATACCTTGCCCATCATTGATATCTTAAACTTGGAAGACATGAGTGTCCCAAACTCATCAGATAAAGTTTGGGTCGAGGCAGCAAATATAATATCATCAACATATATTTGTACGATAATCATATCTTTACCTCGTTTCTGTATGAACAGCGTGGGATCCACCTTGCCTTTAGCGAAGCCTTGCGTGATGAAGAATTGTGATAATAGATCATACCATGCGCGTGGAGCTTGCTTCAACCCATAGAGAGCCTTCTTAAGCTTGTACACATGGTTAGGATATTTAGAATTCACAAAACCATCTGGTTGTTGAACATAGACCTCTTCCTTGATTTCACCATTGAGAAATGTTGTCTTCACATCCATCTGATAGATGATCATATTCATGTGGGCTGCATAGGCAAGGAATAGTCTAATAGCTTCAAAACGGGCAACTGATGCAAAGGATTCCATAAAGTCGATGCCCAATAATTGCTTGTATCCACGAGCTACTAGTCGATCTTTGTTCTTTAATATTCCGCCTAACTCGTCGAGTTTCACCTTGTAAACCCATTTCAAAGTGAGTAACTGCTATTTATCTGGACATGGGACAAGTTCCCATACATCAAGACGTTTAAATTCATTAAGTTCTTCTTGCATAGCTTCTATCCAACAGGATTGGGTAAAAGCTTCTTGCCATGTCTTAGGTTCAACTTCAGTGAGAAAAGCATCAAAATGACAAAACATTGCACTTTCTTATAACTGACTTCGTGTGGATACCGGACGATTAGGGTCACCAATAATAGAATCTATAGGATGATCCTTTGTCCACTTGCTGTCATGTTCACGAATCCGTAGATTGGAGTAGACCGTAGTAGGAGCTTCCTCTGAGGTGGACGACCCGACTTGATTATGGCCGGGAATTGGTACACCAAAGAATGGAAGTTCACGCATTTGAGCGAATTCCAAATCGTGATCATCATGATCCTCTTCATCATCAATAGGCATGACATGGGTAGTTGAAACGGATGTTGGTTGAGAATTACTTGTTGAAGGTATATCTTGACCAGTTGTAGGGTGCATACGTATCCGATTGTGCTTCGGTTGCTGGAGGGACAACTTTGGTTACCGGAGCTATTACCTCAGGTTCTGGAGCAACAATATTTGGAGGAGTAAAGAATTTATCAAAGAACGGTTGAAACAACGTATCCCATTCATTCCTTGAATGTGGTATAAATGATGATGAAGTGGGGTTGTTTGGGACAAGACCAGAGCAGATGTTACTGGGTCCCATTTCATGAAGTGCGGGGTTCAGAGCTGCTTTGCTCAGAAGCCATTCCTGTCAGCTCATCAAAATCAACATTCATAGATTCGAGTATCTTACGAGAGTTACAGTTGTAGATTCGGTATGATTTCTTTGCGGGTGCCTAACCAATGAAAATACCAATATCAGCCTTCGGTTGAAGTTTTCCCAAATTTTCACCATCATTATTTGGATAGCAAAGAGAACCAAATACATAAAGATATGATAAATCTGGTACTTTTCCATGGAGAATCTCATAAGGTGTTTTACCATGGCGTTTTCAAATTAGTGACCGGTTTTGGGTGTACACTGCTGTAGTTAGTGCTTCTGCCCATAAAAAGAATGGAGCCTTTGCGTCAATTAACATCGTTCGAGCTGCTTCCATAATTGTGCGATTTCGCCTTTCAACGACAAAATACGAGCAACATATGTTTCATGAGATATGCCAACTTCATCATAATAATTACGCAAGGTTTGAATCACAAATTCGGTTCCATTATCTGTACGAATGCGTCGGACAGTAGTGTTGAGACGCACTTGAATCATCTTGAGAAAATCGATAATGACTTTAGGTGCCTCGTCTTTTGTTGCAAGAAATTTCACCCATGTAAACCGAGAGTAATCATCTACTATGACGAGGATGTACTTTTTACCACCAAGACTTTCAACACGCATTGGCCCACAAAGATCCATGATTGTGGTAAAATACGACCTTTTAGGAAAAAAGCGTAAAAGTGGTAAGTATTAAACAAATGATTTAGGGAAATCAAGTGTTAATGACCCTTATGATGTGAAAGTTCGTTTCCCACGGAGGTATATGTGTGTGAATAATTCGTAATTGATTTGAGATTAATATTGGATAGAAGGGGATGAGAAAAAAAGAATGACGAAGACGTAAAATTAATTACTACTACGGCTAAACGTAAAACCGTAAAAAGAGCAAAAATAAAAATTTATTCTAAGAATTCCCAAAAAATACCAAAAATCAAAATAAATAAACTAAGAGTTTACCAATGATCAAAACTTTTTCGAACCTTTTAATTAATTAAATATTAATTTTTTAATGCTAATTAAAGCCCTAAAAATCAAATTAATTATCAAAAAGCCCAAATAAAGATTTTTCAACTGGCAAACGTCTAAAATGACCTAAAAGGATTAAAAACTATTTTTGTAAATTTTTAAACTACGAAAAACTATTTAAAATGATTTAAAAACTATTAAAACTTAAAATAATTATAAATATTAATATAATGATGATAAAATTAATCTAAGAGTGGCAAAAATCCTAATTTAATTATTTTAACCTAAGAAAAATATAAAAAGTGTAAAAATGTGAAATTTAAAATTAATAATAAAATAATATTAAAATAATATTAAAAATCCAAAAATTATAAAAAAAATTGTAAAAACTTTCAAACTAGTTTATTTAACCTAGGTAATCAGAAAATGGAAGTGAAATTACCAAATTACCCCTAATGGGCCCCCAAATGGGCTAAAAGCAAAAACAGTCAACACTAATGGGCTTTTGGGCCCAAAAAGTCAAACTAGGCTCAATTGACCTGAAAAAGCCCTATATGACTCAATATTTAATCCTAAACACAAAAGTCTGAAGGCCAAAAAGCTGATTTTGAGCTTATCACAGCTTAAATAACAAACTGCTTATTCTTATTGGGCCAATAAGCCCATTAAGCAATAAGCCAATGCCATAAGCGCTACTTAAACACACAACCTTCCTTTGAGATGCCTAAGAGATCTGTGAAAAGAAATTTTCAAAGCCAGAAATAAGCAAAGCACAATTTCACTAAAAGACAAATAGTCGGGTTAGAGTTCTAGGCTGTTTCAAAAGCTCTGGTTTGTTGCAAAAGCTCACAAATAGCTTAACTAAGAATAATCAATCAAGAAAATCACAAAAAGCCAAGTAGAATAAGCTGTGTGAACCAATAAGCTGGCTGAAAAAGCCAAATAAGCTAGTTTCCTAGCAAAAGCTTAACCAAAAGACTTGTAACCTTCCAGACCTGTTATTAAGCTAAGAAAAATGAGTTCTAGTACAAAAGCCAAGTTGTTGCATGTACCAATAAGCAGTTATTTGACCAAAAGTCAAAGTACTCCAAAGTTCACCAAATGATCAGGGATGGTATATGGGCTTGTTATAAGCAACTTTTGTGAAGAACTCAAGGAGGAGTCCTTGTGAATCAAGAGGTCAGTTGACCAATTGATGATAGATTTTGGAAAATAAGGCTTAATAAGCCAGTGAGCTTATAAGCCAGATACAAGGCACACCAAATAGCAAAATTCACTCACAAGCAGCACATAAACAAGATCCAAGCAACAAATCAACAAGGCATACACTAGGATTACAAATGCAATCACAAAATCAAGTGGTCACTTTGATGATGCAAATGACCACTTCAGCCAACTTTGATAAGCCCTAGCTCCTTCAATAAGCCACCAAATTCAACAAACAGATAATGCACAGATAGCTTATCACCTAAACTATTCCCAAACCTGATTTCAGACCTTAGATCCAACAAACAAAGAAGTTATTGGATCTGATGTGTTTGACCAATTTCAAAACACTTTTTATCAAATTTTTGCAAAACTTGAAATCCCTTTTCTAAACTTTCTAAAACTTAACCAATGACTAAAACTTGCTTAATATGACTTGTTTAGACCTCCCAAACCCTAAGAACCAAGGGCACAAGGCCACAAGGCCTTATGAACCAATAAACCCAAACAGCCTTTTATAAGCCCTTTTTCAAAGCAACTTCTCAATTCTACAAACAACCTACTGATTTTAATGATCAAATAGCTACACTAGTTGACAACTAACAGATGCCAACCATAAAACACAAAGCACAAACACAAAATCACCAAATCACATAGCAAAACATAAAACAGTCAATATCATGTGATTTTTTAGAGGAATCTTAACAAGAGGTTATACATATCCTCCACAACATCCTAGGAGGATCAGCAATGCTCCTTGGACCTTGTTCAACAACTAGAACAAGACCAAGGTACTTCAACAAAGGAGATGAATGACTGCCTTGGTTAATGGTTCAAAGTAGAACCTCAAGGACTTGATTTCTTCAACACAATGAATAAACAGCCCAACCAAAGGCTCCAATCCATTCACAAGCTTGGTGTCAACAAGCTTGTAAGAGCTTATAGCTTTTGGTCAAGGATTTGTACAAGAAAAATAGCAAAATCAGAAACCACTTTTCAAGCTTATTTCAAACTTGAAAACCTTACCAAACATAGACGTCCTTGAACCACGAGATTCAAGAACACTTATAACATATAATGGAACTCAGAATTACCCTTAAACAACACCAACTTTCAAAAACATAAAAAGGAATTACAATTTTCTCAAAATACCAACTTTTATAAAATTTAAAAAGGAATTACAATGTTTAAAAGGTAAAACTGGAACAAAGGCCTCACCACAGGTTGGGGGTCCTTTTATAGAGTACAAGGGATGATTCTAGAACTAGAAAATACATGAAACCGTAGCTAGGAATTCCCAAATTTTCCCTTGAGTGCATTGAGTTGTTTAGCTGTCCAAAATGATCTTGAGCGTTCCTTTTAGCTTTATGACCAATCAAAGAGTGCGAGCTGTTGATTTGGACACGTGGCATTCCTTGGAGGTTAAGTTGTGATGTGATAGGTGGACGTCTTGAATGGTGGGGCCCTTTGGTGAGTGGGGGTGAGGGTTTTGGTTGTGGGATGAGTTTCTGCATGTGTGAATCAAGTGTGGGTAGGGTTAATTGTAATTTACCCTTTGTTTAAGTGAAGGTAAATCTGGGTGGGATGAATGGTGAATAGTAGTAATTTTGATTCGAAAAAGGTAGGGAAGTTGTGTTTGGCGCGTGTTTGTGTGATTTAAACTTTAGGAATTGACAATAGCAGCCCTTGTGTTTTGGTGAAATGTGTATATCATGTTTTTCAGCCAACAAAACTGTTTTCCTTTGTTATGAAAGTTATGAATTTCATACTTTTGCCCCAAAACTTTGGAAAAAGTATTTCAAGGGTTGTTTTTGCCATTTTTGCATATTTGAGGGTCTGATCTTGGACATTCTTGATCTTCAAAGGTCTTCATTATATCTTTGACTTCATGAGGGACCATTATTGGCAATTTAGAATAGTTGAGGGACTAAACTTGCAAATTCTTCAAAGTTGAAGGACCATTTTGTAATTTTGACAAACTTAAGGGACCAAACTTGTAATTATGAATATACAAGGGTTTTAAGTGTCATTTCTTCATATTTTGAGGATTAATCTTGTACATCTTCAAGTTTTCAAGGGTCAATCTTGGATAATTCATGAACTTGGGCCCGGTTCTTTATACGGCTTCGTTTCTCGTGTCTATTTTTCCTTGTTTCTTGTGATCTTTTGTCTTTTTCACGATATCCATACCTAAAACACACAAGTAAACAAATACAAGCATATATATCGTATTTTATGACATTTTTATGCATTTAAATCCCGAAAAGAACGAGGAGATCATGTACAAATCCCATCTCATCAATCCATATGCAACAAATAAAGTTTCTCTTGGTTGGTGTCTTCAGTCTTGGTTTGTATGATTTCTTAGTGCTTTTCCCCATTGTACACGCAGAACACAAATGATCCTTACGAAATGTAAGTTTAGGAAGACCACGAACAAGTTCGTTTTTTGCCAAATGATTAATAGCGTCAAAGTTAAAATGAGATAACCGTCGATGCCATAACCATGACTTAGTCTTCGATGCTTTGGAGAGAAGACATACGGGAGAGGCGACCATCATATCTTATAGAGACAAAGTGTACAAATTATTCCCTCGAGTACCTTTCAATAAATCAACCCCTTCCAAATTACGAATGAAGCAGGTATGCTCTCGAAAAGCAACTTCTAGGTTTGCATCAAAAAATTGTCCTACAAAAAATAAGTTGTGACTGAGACCTTCCACATAATACACTCTTGAAATTATAACATTCCCAATATGATATTCACCGTAACCCATTATCTTTGCAATATGATCATTTCCAAATCGAACCGTACCAAGAAACTTGTTGACGAAATTTCTGAGCTGAGAGCTATCTCCGGTCATATGTTTAGAGCAACCAGAGTCCAAATACCAGAGAATAATTTAGACCACCTGTTTTCAACAACAACAGTAGACAATGCATTAGAAACTATTGGTTCCGGAGTGTTAGCAGATGCAGATATAATATTATCAGAATTGCTAACATGTTTGGTAGCCTTAGATTTCCTGCGTTTTCTAATGTGATTTTTACCACTAACAGGTTTTATTGTTCCAACTTTTGAGGTTTCAGAGTAATAGCGGGCACTACAGTGGGAGTATACCTATTTAAATGGCACTTTGTTCCTACAGTAGTGTCGGTGTTCCTATTTAAAGGACACGCTTGTGTTTTGGTAGCCTTGGTACTTCTAATTAAAGGGCACTCTTTCTTCGCTTTAGTGGGAGTGATCCTAGTTAAAGGGAACACATTTCCTACTATAGTGAAAGTTCTACCAGTGGGACGCCACATCCATCCAACTTGGGGTTACACTTTCCCAGTCGGTTTCCATTCTAAACCACTTTTACGGGCATTCATCTCATTCACATGGTCAATAAGGCAAGAATCATGACGATTAGAAAACATACATTCATTGCAATTCCAACATTTCAAATTAGAATTCACAATAGGCTGAGAACGCTGCACAACCGCAGAGCCTTTAGGTCTAGCTACATGATTCTTTTTATTCAAAACAGAAATAACATTCCTAGGATGGGCTTCTAATTTCTTCTTCACTTGACTACTAGATTGGGGCAAGATCCTATCATTCGTCTTGTTTCTTTTAAGCTTAGATCTTTGAGCCTTAGTACTGGTGCTTACTCCTGTAGAAGGCAACACGGGAATATTAGAAGCGGGTTTTGATTTTTCCTTATCTTTAGTGACCAATGTTTGAGATGGTTTATTCCTAGTGCCCTTGTTAAATGGTGTGACGGCAATGAGGTTCCTTTTAGTTGCACTAGAGGACGGTGTTGAGACAATGGCTGTGTTATCCACAACATTCTTACCTTTTAGGGTACGAAGTGTTTCCTTTAACTCAGTCAAATCCAGATTTTTATCACAAATTTGTTCCCTCAAATCAGATATTTCCACCGACTTTCAATTCAATTGTTCAATCAGTGATTGATTCTGTGCAGTGGTATTAGCATGTGCGGACTTTACTGAATCGAAAAGTCGTGTATTTTTCTGTTTTAAGTTATCAACTTTCGTCAAAATCTTGGAAACTCGATTATCTAGATCAAGTTTAAAATTCTTAGCGGCCTCAAGTACGTTCACACAATGAATCTCCTTAGATTTCTCTATGTCTATCGGCAATGATTTAGCAACCTTGTCACTTGGCTGACGCTGTTTTGATTGTAAATTCAATTGAAAATTCTTTTGAAAATTTGCATCATCGATATTAACACCTTCGAATGACGTTTCAAAGATTTCTTGAATAAATTGTTGCTTGCATTCAAGCAAAATACAATGTGTTTGAATCTCATCAAAACGTTTTGAAAGCGAAGAATATGAATCTTGAAGCTTTAAAAATTTAACGTCAGATTCGTGATAAGTACTATCTACCACATTATCCACAGATTCAACATTATGCACATTAGAATCATTATCAACACTTTTATTCACACAGACGGAAACTATATCATGAGACATCACTTGTTTCAGAAGCTGATAATTTTGGTGTGAAACTCGTTCTATTTCAAGTAAACTGTTTTCATAAGCATCATCCATTTCATTAAAAACACGTCTAACTTCTTCTATTTCCAAAAGCAAATCTTGATCAATATTACTAAGACAAGCTTTAACATTGTTTACAAATGGAACAATTTCGTCTCGAAATGCAGCTCTAGTGTGCTCAAAGTTCCATTCACCTTCCGTTATGGCCGAAGTCGTCGTACGTTCCAAAATGACCTTATCAAAATCGGCTAAGTGTTGGTGCACCGCATTTAAGCTATCTGACACCTTACTTACCGATGGAATTAACTTAGTTAAATCCTTTTTGACAAGTGTAGGAGACGTACTAGGAAGGTTTTACGTTGAAAAACTTTGGGGCACAAAAGCTGATAATTGAGCTAATTCTTTTTGTAAGCGAATGCGGGTCTTTTTAGAAAATTGATCTTTATTATGCTTATCATAATCAATCTTATGGTATTTTGAAAGCATTTTAGAATGAGTTTCGTCTGAAGTGATTGTGTCTCCTCAGTACTACGAACATAAGGTGCTTCTTTCGATTTGCCAATTAGGGTCACATCATAAAGACAAGGAATATATTCCTTAGCTTCTTTCGCATAACCGGGATTAGGTGGTAAATCTTGAAGACGGTTAAGTTCGAGTTCTTTAAACGATTTAGTTAAAAGATGAACCTTTTTTGTGGAAGCGTATTGTTTTAAAAGCTGTTGTTCTTTGAATTTAAGAAGTTTGGTAGCATTAATTTCCGATTCAAACTTTTTAGACTCGAGATTTTCAAAATCTATTTTAAGTTTCTTAAAATCATTGACAACGACTCTTTTGCTTTTAATTTGTTGGAAAGATTAGCTTTTAATGATTCTATTTCTTTTAAGTGTCCAATCTTTTCAAAACAAAATTGGTCAAATTCAGAACACGTTATTTTCTCTGCTTGAGGGACCATTTCAAAAGTTTTGACCTTTTCCTTATACAGCGCAAGCTCAGCGGTTAAGTTGGCATTCATATCTATGGTTTGTCGAACAGCCACATTCATGTTATCAATAATATGTTTAGGCACCATTACCAGATCACGTTGATCATAAGATTCCATACCCGTCGTAGCATTTGGTTGAGGTTCACTCAAATGTGTTGGATTGGATACCACATCATTTGAGGTACTAGTTCCCGAATGCTGTTCGAGGTTGTCATTTTCATGCTCAACATGATGTGGATTATCATGAACATTATTAGATGTGGTTGGTACCTCGCTGACGACATTAGAACCGTAGTGAGAGAGATTAGCAACGAGTGCAGCTTGGGCTGAGTGAATGTCTTCACAATCCGAATCATATGCATCAAGATCATCTGCTTGATGTGCTGCATTAGAAGTAGAAAAGACTGCAATGCCTTCATTATCTGCTGCCCCGGGGTCTGCAAGAAATGCTAACTCCTCTGAATCCAAAATCTTTCCCTTAGACTGAGCATCGACCAAATACATCTTCTCACGAAACCAAGTTGTATCCCTTCTCCTTTTTGGCTGAGTGCATTCCCTAGCCATATGACCTTGTCCTCTACAATTGTAGCAAGTCACAACCTTTTGTGGACAAAAAATGCTTCCATTTCCATTAGCTTGAGAATTCACAACTTGAGCATTCACGGTCCTTGTAGAAGTTCCATATGAATTTTGCCTTCCCTGAATAGGTTTCACCGTCACTTGACCATCTTGAACAGTGGCTTGTTTTCGATGATTTGAAGAGGTACGGAGCTGATTTTTCGTTGGTGGAAAACCTCTAGTAGCAACAAGTTTTGACAAGTAGGCAGTGAGATGGTTTAAGACATCAGTAGGCATATCATTTGGAGTAAAGACCAGTGGTTGAATTGGTGGAGGTTCTTTCGAGTAGAAGGCTTGTGCTTGAATTTAAGAAGTTTGGTAGCATTAATTTCGAGTAGGTGGTAAATCTTGAAGACGCTTAAGTTCGAGTTCTTTAAACGATTTAGTTAAAAGATTAACCTTTTCCGTAGAAGCGTATTGTTTTCAAAGCTGTTGTTCTTTGAATTTAAGAAGTTTGGTAGCATTAATTTCCGATTCAAACTTTTTAGACTCGAGAGTTTCGAAATCCATTTTAAGTTTCTGAAAATCATTGACAACCGACTCTTTTGCTTTTAATTCATTGGAAAGATTAGCTTTTAATGATTCTATTTCTTTTAAGTGTTCAATCTTTTCAATATGAAATTGGTCAAATTTAGAACACGTTATTTTCTCTGCTTGAGGGACCATTTTAAAAGTTTTGACCTTTTCCTTATACAGCGCAAGCTCAGCGGTTAGGTTGGCATTCATATCTATGGTTTGTCGAACAACCACATTCATGTTATCAATAATGTGTTTAGGCACCATTACCAAATCACGTTGATCATAAGATTCCATACCCGTCGTAGAATTTGGTTGAGGTTTACTCAAATGTATTGGATTGGATACCGCATCATTTGAGTTACTAGTCCCCGAATGCTGTTCGAGGTTGTCATTTTCATGCTCAACATGATGTGGATTATCATGAATATTATTAGATGTGGTTGGTACCTCACTGACGACATCAGAACCATAGTGAGAGAGATTAGCAACAAGTGCAGCTTGGGCTGAGTGAATGTCATCACAATCGGAATCATATGCATCGAGATCATCTGCTTGATAAGCTGCATTAGAAGTGGACACGACTGGAATGCCTTCATTTTTTGTTGCCCCTGGGTCTGCAAGAAATGCTAACTCTCCAGAATCCAAAATCTTTCCCTTAGACTAAGCATCGACCAAATACATCTTCTCACGAAACCATGTTGCATCCCTTCTCCTTTTTGGCTGAGTGCATCCCTAGCCATATGACCTTGTCCTCTACAATTGTAGCAAGTCACAACCTTTTGTGGACCAACAGTGCTTCCATTTCCATTAGCTTGAGAATTCATAGCTTGAGCATTCACGATCCTTGTAGGAGGTCCATATGAACTTTGCCTTCCCTGAATAGGTTGCACCGTCACTTGACCATCTTGAATAGTGGCTTGTTGTCGAGGATTTGAAGAGGTGCGGATCTGATTGTTCGTTGGTGGAAAACCTCTAGTAACAACAAGTTTTGACAAGTAGGTAGTGAGATGGTTTAAGACATCAATAGGCATATCATTTGGAGTAAAGACCGGTGGCTGAATTGGTGGTAGTTCATTGGAGTAGAAGGCTTGTGCTTGTGGTGCTTCAATTGGAAAATATCCTTGCTGAGGAGTATAGCCCATAGGAGAAGTATTAGCTTGTGAGGGTGATGCCTGATGTGCTGATAGCTGTGGATAAGGTTGTGGAAGAACACATTGTTGATATGCTTGTTGTGGCATCATCAGTGGTTGATAAGATGGTTGCTGTGGTTGCTGATAGGTGTGTTGTGGTTGCTGCTGCAAGTATGATTGTTTTTGAGAAGTGTAAGCCATGTTTTGTTGGGGGGACATTTGTTGAGAAGCATACATGGCATGTGGATCACGAACTTGTGGTGTAGACAACCGAGCCTCGATCACATGGCATTCGTGTTGTTGAAGAAAAGCTTGAAGTTGATCCACATTGGTGTTATGCAAGTCCTTAGCCAATTTAACAGCCGTCACGTACTTACGCCATTTTGAAGGAAGGGTGTTCAAATACTTGGTGTTTAATTGAAACGTAGGAATTGCCATGCCATAGATCTTTAGCTCATTCAACAAAAGAGTAAATCTCAAATAGTAATCATTGAGACTCTCCCCGAGAACATAGGCAAACTTATCAAATGTATCATAAAGCTTACACTCTCGTTCTTGTTTAGTTAACGAGGTGCCTTGCATTAGAACATGAATTCTATCCCATAACTCTTTAGCAACTTTATGTTTGCTAACGAGTTTGTAGACATCTGGAGGAAGGGCTTGGAGAATGATATTTGTAGCATACTTATCACATTTGTCTTGAATCTTCATAACTCCAGTCAATTCACCCGTTGTGCGAGGACGAGTAACTGTACCTTCCGTCACAGTACCATAATCTAATAGTCCTTTGAGCACCGGTGACCAAATGAGATGTCCATTCTCTTTGTTCAACATGTAAAGTTCCATTCGGGAAGTCCAATCCTCGTACATGGACTTCTCCAACATTGGTGGACGATTATCCGTACCCGAGAGGATCGACTTATCCGTAAGAGATGTGTACTCCATTTCGATAGGTTAAGATTTACAAACGATGATCGAACAATGAGAGAAAGTAAATGTGCTTGTTGTCGTGTGTTGAAGTCGAGAAACTATTTTAAAATCCCCTAAAATTGTCTTCTTGAGAAACCAAAAATTCCACTACAAAATTACTCACAAACAAACTGCAAGTTTGTACGAAATTTTCTAAATCACGTTTTTCGAAAATCTAGAAAAATCTTGAAAAATTCCAAAGATTTCACAATGTGTGAAGATTCCTAAATTATGTTCAATGATTTCGCAATTCTAGAGTTCATCCAAACTCGCAATCCTAAAATGGATACAAATCCACAATTAAATCAAACTACACAATTCCGCAATCCACTTTGCATTTAATTCCACAATACAAATTAAACTACACAATTCCGTAATCCACTTTGCATTCAATTCCGCAATACAAGATTTCACAATACCTTTCAATTGCGAAATTATGTAAAGAATTCGCAATATCTTTCAATTTCGAAATTATGCAAAGAATTCGCAATACCTTTCAATTGTGAAATCATGCAAAAAATTCGCAATAACTTTCAATTGCGGAATTATGCAAAGAATTCGCAATACCTTGGAGGATTCAATTTTGCAATCAGCTGAAGCACTAGATTCCGCAATTACTGAAAGAATCAATTCCACAATATAACAAACTATTGCGAAATTATACCAGTAATTGCGAAATATTGAGAAAAACAAGGAATACGTATTGCACTTTAAAAAAGACGAATCTTGAGGCCAAAAATGAATCCAAACACCCAAATTTTTTGCGTTTTTGAGCGATCCAAGTAACCCAAATCACTAACACGAATATGTAGATGATTTTGATGAAGACCAAACCACAAAAAACACCAAAAAAGTTTTTTGGAGGTGGGTATATATGATCAAAACACACGAACTCTATATGAACAAACACATAAACAATACAATCATCCCATGGCTCTTGATACCATTTGTTAGATATTGTAAATCTTGCTTATGTTTAGAGAGACAAAGAGATAGAGAGATAGTGAGAACACACATACTTAGAGAGAGAAAGTGAAAGAGAAACACCTTCTTACTATGTGTAATTATGAATTGAACCACACCCTCTCCATATAAGGAGAGGGATTATATACCAAGCCCATAAGATGGGCTTGGGCTTACATATTGGGCCATCCATACATTCCATGTACTAGGCCTTTCTATGTTTACATAATATAAAATAACTAAACTACGAGCTACTACTTAATATATTGTCAGAGTGACCGAATCTTCCTAAATACGTAAAAACGTATTTCCAACAACTAAGTCTCACTCTCTCAACTTAGGTATGTTAGGAGTGCTCAATATACCATGTCTCACTTGCTTTACAACAAAATCCTTTCCATAAGTTTGACAAAATGTTGAAATCACTTACCTTGACATCCTTCCCTATCAGATCATTAGCTTAAACTTTCAATATCCTTTCTATCAAATCCACACTTCTTGTCATTACCAAAAATCAAATCTTAATTTTTTTCCCTTTTTCTCCCTGATAAGTGCATTAGCTACCACATTCGCCTTTCCCGGATGGTAGCGAATCTCGTAGTCATAATCACTCACAGTCATAACCACCAACATACTCAAATACTCGAAATATATATATCTGGTAATCCTCTACTCATCTCCTTTATCATTCCAAGAAATTATTTATAGAGCAACTTCTATGATCCTTTATTATTACACTCGTGATTCCATACAAGTAATGTTTATACCGTCTCAAAGCAAACACCACAACTACATAACCCTTATGAGCATAGCAAACTACAAACTATGAATACTTCAGATCCTTTCAACAACGACAACATCGGTGAAGAACACAACCTACCCTTCAGTGTTCAGAATACAGCTTTCCCATCTGATAAGGATCAGATCTCGAAACTTACAATTTAGATGTATAAGTGGGACTCACACATCCAATTCTTCTTAGTCAGCTTTAATCAATGGTTTAACAATCAGTGAAAACCTTTCGATAAACCTCCGATTATTCCCAGCTTAGACAAAGGAATTAACAGATTTCCGTCGGCGTCGTTGGTACCGACCAATCCTTAATCTTTTCAATCTTGGCAAGATCTTCACGAATATATTTGTTGTCAAACAACTGCCTTAGAAAACGCAAATATTTCAACTGACATTTACACATAGGAAACTTTACATACAGTTTCTCTTTTTCCAACCATCCCAAAATTATCCTCATATTCTACTTATGTTCCTCCTTTCCTCTTGGAATAAAATAGAATATCTTCAGTAGATACAATGACTAACTCATCCTAGTACATCTTACACACAAGATTCACCAAGTCCATGAATATACTTGATGCGTTCTGTCACACCCTACCATGGCGGAATATGGGGCGCGAGCTATGGATATCATCACAACATGGCGTGTCTATAGAGATAACTAAATGAAATATGAAATGTCATAAAATGGTGACACAAATGTCATGACAATATCTCAACAATGCAGGAGTCTAGGTAAGTAGGTAACAGTCCTATCACTTACCCGAGACAAACAATTAACACAAACAAAGCAAACATAAAGGTGTCAACAAAGTACCACTTATACAAACATTAAATAAATACTAAGAGGAAAGGGGGTTCCTCAAAATGCAACCCTAAGCCTCCAAAGCTAGCCACTCCTATTCTCATGCTTAACCACATTCTCACCTGAAAGAGATACTAAAACACGTCAACATATGTTGGTGAGAGTCATAGGTTTAGACTCCAACGCCAAAATCAAGTTATGAGCTGTGAATAATAACCATCAACCAAAGAACATATGGACAATATGCTACAATCATGTATTAACAACTAACATTCAAGATTAACCATTCACCACAATTCCAAGGCTCCCAGCCTTACTAATCACCATGGTCCCATAGGCGCCCATACACCTATGAACCAATCCCAAGGCCCCGCCTTATCAACATCCCCTTGGTACCAAGTCAAACCACAATAACTGAGACGGTACGTGTCCCCCGATCCAAATCATAAACACAATCAAGAATCACATAGCGGTTAATCACATAAGTGTACACACATGTCCATCGCAAACCATAAAAACATTCACAGTAATAGTTACAAAACCATAAAGTGTCTCTTCCATCCCATATGGAATTAAAATCATAAAAAGACATGGGACTATGAAACTCACCTGATTCAAGCTTCTCCAAATATCCGCGCTCTAGCGAAAATCATAAACACACAAACGTATACAATCAAGACACGAACAACATACCATAATGGCTCATCAATCTATGATGGATATCTAACCTTCTACTACAACTTAACCCTATTTATATGCCATATGCATCTCATTACACCCCTCTATAAAGCCCTTAACTTAGTTTAGTTCATAACTCGTCCCATTAACATTTTACCCAAAACAATCCCGTTTTTCATACTTTAAACTATGGGTCGAACACCTCCTTAACCAAAAGAACATGCCCTGTAAAAGCAACCCTATGTCCTTACATGTGTTAGCTAACTCTCCTATTTGGCCTCAACCTTAAAGCTACTGTTAAGGCCTCCATATATATATATATATACTTTTACCTATCTAAAATTTACTGATTTTGAACATATGAAAAGTTTGTTATGATAAGAGGGTCTTCCACTATCCCAATTGATTATCCCTCCTTCCGATATCTTATATAACATATAAACTAACTCTCATGTTCGTTTGGAAGTCCAATTGTACTCCTAAGTACCCTAACCACCTTAAAACATTAAATTAAACCCGACAAATTTCAAAACTATTTTGACCTCCGACTGTTGTGACCTGTTTTTGACCCACTTCCAGACCTCCAATTCATATCTAGTTTCTTACATTTGAAATCCAATTCAATTACCTTTTCAGGGACATAAGATTTGAAAACTAAAAGTTTGTAGAACTCTAGATATGATCAAAACAAGTGACCTAAGATTCTGCCCAGTTTTTAAAAACGATTTTCTCATAATTAATCTAATTAATCATATATAAACCATAACTAAAACCTAAAAACGATTTCCAATGATAAAAACCCATTAATTACATTATTAATTACAGATATTTAACAAACCCTAATAAAAATTATGAATCTCAAACCCTAATCCATCATAGTAGGTTACAAATACGTAAATTAACGTTAATCAACCTAGTTTAATTACGTACCTTTAAATCCTGAGCATAAATTCGACTCTTCTTGATCCTCCATTACTATTTGACTGACTTAGAGTTTAATTTAGGGTTTATGGGTCGTTTTTGGGGTCTTGGGGTGTTTATATATGCTTTGGTAACCTCCTGGTCAAGTTTAGGCCCAATTAGGACTCCTATATGGTAATTATCTT
Source organism: Glebionis coronaria (assembly GCA_025667525.1). Taxonomy (NCBI): domain Eukaryota; kingdom Viridiplantae; phylum Streptophyta; class Magnoliopsida; order Asterales; family Asteraceae; genus Glebionis; species Glebionis coronaria. Next base: position 306,333,082 of record CM046882.1, read on the forward strand.
TTTTTTTTATTAAAATATTCTGCTATGGGGCCCACAATTCCGACTCCCTCTTCATTATTTTTTTAATATAATTCCTATTAACTTATAATTACCATTAGTTAACATCTAGACCCTTCCGGATCAAAACCGGTAACCTATTCGCTAATTTTTCAACTTTCTACGTAATTTTCGAACTAACCGTCATTTCCAAAACTTTCTAATTATAGAAAGTATCTCTAAAACTTATCCTAACCATATAATATGTACTTAATACATACATACAACATACGATACGTACACGAAACCTTGTAAAAATGATATCCGAACTTTCCCGCAGTTCATTTCTGAACTCATTTTATTTCATTTCATTTCCAACCCGTACCAGGATTTACAAATCACACATATAAACACATAAATCACATAAAACACATAGTCACACAAAATACCCAAAAAATAAGACTAACTGACGAACCTAAAAAACCGGGGTTGTCACATCACTCCCTCCTAATAGAAATCTCGTCCCGATATTTACTCCTTAGGATCATCATTAGCAAATATATAAGGATAATTGTTCCTCATAAACTCCTCCCGTTCCCACGTGAACTCTAGTCCACGTTTCAAATTCCATATACCCATAACTACCGTATATTACTTTTTCCAACGTCTTAGCTTGACGATCTAAAATCTCTACCGGCTATTCGATGAAACGAAGACTCGTATCCATACTAATATCATCTAACGGTACTTGAAAGTAGGTTCTTGCTAAGCATTTCCTCGAGTTTAATACATTAAATACATCACGCATACCACTCAAGTCTCCCAGTAATTCCAACCTATAAGCCACTGGTCCAATCCTTTCGAAGATTTCGAATGGACACACGATTCTAGGTGTTAACTTCCCTTTCATCCCAAGTCACGTCACTTCTTTCCATAGTGAAACCTATAGCATAACCTTATCCCCAATCTCAAATCCCAACGGCTTATGCCTCTTGTCCACACAGCTCTCTTGTCGGTCCTTTGCCATTTTCAACCTCTACTTAAGCACTGCGACCACCTCTTTAAGTTTTCCGTTCCAACTCTGGTCCAATATGTTGACTGCTTCTAACTTCACCCCACAGTAACAGTGATCCACCTCATCTTCTAAGGATTAACTCCATCAGTTTCTACTACATGTCCTATCACCAGACCTAACGATTTTCCCTTCTATATCACTACACAATCTTGACAACCCTTTGCTCCCTCAAGCCATTCTTCCTCCATACTACTTCTCGCTTGTCTCTCCATAATCTTAATTTCTGTACCATCTTCTATATCATCTTCAGCCAATAATTTAGGTGATCCTCTTTTATTCCCTACATTCTCATCAGTGAAGAATACACCCCTCTCACTAGTGACTCTCTTGGTAGAAGAATTCTTCCTAAACAAATTGCAATCTCCAACTATCTCCAAACCGCAAGCCAATGCTCTAGGTGTCTTCCTCCATTATCCTTATGGTATGCTCATACCAACCATTAGTCTATCAACGGTATACTATGCTTACTTCCCATCATTTATTCCCTAGCCATAATCCTTCATAAAGCATTCCATACTTCTTAGGCTAATTTTTATGCAGAAACTCCTATTCCATCACATCCGTACGCAATCCTTCCAACTTCTCAACTACTTGAATTCTCATTCCTCTTAGAATATGGGATGAATTATTCAGTCTATTGACTATCACCCAACTCTCTTCGTACTTATTCCTCTACCCCATTATGTATCCCCTCTGCCATCTTCGTCCTTACACCGCCCTTTCTATGCTACTCCTATCTATGTAGGAAGTATAGCCTATGTCCATTTTCTCCATATGATTGTCCAAGCCACGCAACATAAATGTTGACGCGTTCTCTGCTTTAGACAACTACTCGTGCAGCTTACATCCTTCATCCAAACCCTCCTAACACGTCATCCATATAGCTAAATTTTGTCTCAGCATCACTTCCTCCCTCTTATTCCATGTTTCATTAACTATGCTTGCCTTTCCCAGATGGTACTTGGCCTTGCAATTTTTCTTCATCACTTAACTCCACCCATCACCTTTGCCAAATGTTCAATCAAGAGGACTGAATATGTGTTGGAGACATTCATGATCCGTATAGATCATTCTCTATATCTCGTACACCAAATGCCTCTAGCATTCTAGGCACATCTAACAATCTAGCTCTACTAACTAAGTCTTATCTAGTTCTTCTAAATCTCCAGTTCCTACAACGTATAAGCAATCGCCTTTCTTTGTCATCCTCGTACGCATCCAAATCCTTGCTCCACATATCGTCATGCTTCGTGAATTCATCCAGTCCTTCCAATAATGCCAGGATGTACTCATTATCCAATCCACCTCTTCAGCCTCCAAAATGCTTCCTCATCCTTCTTCACTTCGCTCCTTGCTGGTACCATGATATGCCATCATCTCTAACTACTCATCATGGTAAACTTAATACTAAAACTCACACTTGAAAATCTCACGTATAATTCCCTTTCATAACAACTCCAAAACCAACTCATAATTTTCCTCACTCTCCTTCTTAGACTTTGAGTAGATCAAGATGTCGTCGATACTCCTGATGGCAACTCGTTTATATACGTTAATGAACACTCGGTTCATTGACACCATGAAAACCGCTAGTGCTTTGGTGAAGCGAAATGCATAACCGTAAACCCAATGCGTTCATACAACATTCTTAACATCATCCCTGCATCCTCTCTTGGCAGCAACACAAACAAATTTCTACTGCCTTTTACTCGTGAAATTCTACACACATTCTAAAAGATCGATACTCCTTCTTATCAACCTATCCAACCGCTTTCACATCACATTTACTACCAGGAAACTCAACCTTTATCTTGCATTCCTTGCAATTTCTAACAACTCATGTCTTTAAAATCATTCCATCAACAATTGCCTTGGAAAGGCACTAACTAAAACTCATCTTGCTCCTTCTACTGGCTCTGTTCATGGTTCCTCTTCAAGATAATAGGTAAACCTACTAAATCTTAAGAAATTTTCGGAAAATTTTACATACCTAACGAATATCACAAGTACCTTTGAAATATTACGTCCCCTTCCAACATTCTCTATGATGCGTTACTTGTGCCAATATCCATACTTTATACAAATCTCTATTCATCTCCCTTGGCACTCCTAAGAGACCTCATGACCACATTAGTTCGTCTTTCTACGAACTTCTAACTCTTTCCCCATCACAAAGGGCATTCCAACTATTCTCTCATATGACTATATCAATGCTCTTAATTAATAAAAAACCAAAACTACATCTGGAACCCACCAGACGCGACCAACGAATCAAAATTACGGATAACTAACGACATTTCACGTGCACCAGTTAAAACAAGTCAAAAACCACGAGACTCAAAAGAAAACTCAAACCCAAAACATGTATCAATTCAAAATGACCCATGACAACGAAAAATAATCCAAGAAACACCCAATGGCAACCAAAACATATTACGCCCCGTGACATATTTTTTTAAACCTTGCACGACATCGACTTTTCCTAAAAGAATATTTTTCTTTACCTCTCCACATCTATGTGACTCAACAATCTACAAACAACCCTCTATACGATCTCAAGACTCACATCAAAGACTAGGTACCCCGAACATCCCAAATCATAAGTTTAAAAACTACTAATCAAAACTCAACCTTGAACCCGAAACTTGTACAAACATTTTGACCAAGCTACTGACTTCCCATGACTATATATCCCACATATTTGAAAAATACATTCCGAGTACATAATTTTAGCCTTTTGAATCACCCAAAAAGCTTTAATAAAGAATAAGTTACGGCCAAAACAATTTTATCCTACTTGTTTTAAAAACTAAAGAATCATCTTAGTGATTAAAGTAACCCTTTTAAATAAAAAAATAAAAAAATATATGTATGTGAAATTTTCATGAGCTCAATTTAACCTTGTATACATAATTATAAGTGACGTAAATCTATTAAACTCAATTATATAAACTATTTAAGTAGAAAGAAATTTTATTTCGCTTTATTTAATAGAGAGTCTTTTAGAATTTTGAAATAAATAAGTGTTGATTTAAATTCTTATGTAACATCTTGTTTCAAACACGACTCCAACACCTTACCCTTATTTTACCGTATACAACCAACTATCCAACTCTATAGTAGATTTCAAAGTCTTTTCAATATATACAGACTAAAAGGAATGTAAGACTCAACACAAAAGATTTCTTATCCCAAAAGAAATCCCAATTTATTTCAATTTCTTAACACCAAGGACACCATTTTAAAACAGACACGTGAAATAGGAAACTCAAAGAATACACCACAACAAAAGTTGAATACCTAAAAACAAGCGAGCTAGCCACCCTCCTAAGGATACAACCGTTAATTGTTGGGGATCATACATATATAGGAATATTAGGATACATATACTCAAATCCGTCTAACATCTACCATACAAGCATGTATTAATTCTCTTTCATGCAATCATACTTAGGAATCCATTGAAGTTGTGGTACTTGTATAACTATGTTAGCCACCATACTTATACAATTACTCTTTCCCCAATGCACTCCCTCCTATGATGATACTTATAAGAATCAATACAACACATCACATATAAATCCATCAACTCACCTAAACACATAACCACATAAATAATAAGGTCAAAAACTCCAACTATTAAAATAACATAGTCAAACTCTTAGAATACAGAAATCAATAGTCTAGCTAAAACATCAAAGACAAAATCCAAAACGAAAACATAATCAATTATAAGTCATGTCGCCCCTCAGAGTGGAAAAACTTAAAATCCTTCCTATCCACCTACTCCTAGTAACTCGAACCACCACATGATTCTTATGGAACATGACTTAAACATAAAAAGAAAAATACTATACCTCAGGTACATAAAATAACTCAACAAAAGACAGAAACTACCATGTACCAAATTATGTACTATAATGTACAATTTAAGCAAAATACAACAATGACTAGCGTGGACGATTATGGTTCAACCCGCACTAGTCACAACCCAAAAAGAAAATAACATGTGGCTAAGTATGAACTACTATAGTTCAACCCATATTAGTCACAACTTAACAAACATCGCAAGTAAAAACCAATAACATCAATTAATATCGATTTCACACATACTCCTATGACGCCTGTATGCAAGGACGCTTAAGCTATACACTATGCTACGAGACTAGGCAACCTAATTCTCTATAACCATTGTCTCTAATACCATTCTGTCACATCCTACCATGGCGGAATATGGGGCGCGAGCTATGGATATCATCACAACATGGCGTGTCTATAGAGATAACTAAATGAAATAAGAAATGTCATAAAATGGTGACACAAATGTCATAACAATATCTCAACAATGCAGGAGTCTAGGTAAGTAGGTAACAGTCCTACCGCTTACCCAAGACAAACAAATAACACAAACAAAGTAAACATAAAGGTGTCAACAAAGTACCACTTATACAAACATTAAATAAAGACTAAGAGGAAAGGGGGTTCCTCCAAATGCAACCCTAAGCCTCCAAAGCTAGCCACTCCTATTCTCATGCTTAACCACATTCTCACCTGAAAGAGACACTAAAACACGTCAACATAATGTTGGTGAGAGTCATAGGTTTAGACTCCAACGCCAAAATCAAGTTATGAGCTGTGAATAATAATCATCAACCAAAGAACATATGGACAATATGCTACAATCATGTATTAACAACTAACATTCAAGATTAACCATTCAGCACAATTCTAAGGCTCCCAGCCTTACCAATCACCATGGTACCATAGGCACCCATACACCTATGAACCAATCCCAAGGCCCCGCCTTATCAACATCCCCTTGGTACCAAGTCAAACCACAATAACTGAGACGGTACGTATCCCCCGATCCAAATCATAAACACAATCAAGAATAACATATCGGTTAATCACATAAGTGTACACACATGTCCATCGCAAACCATAAAAACATTCACAACAATAGTTACAAAACCATACAGTGTCTCTTCCATCCCATCTGGAATTCAAATCATAAAAAGACATGGGACTATGAAACTCACCTGATTCAAGTTTATCCAAATATCCGCGCTCTAGCGAAAATCTAAACACACAAACGTATACAATCAAGACACGATCAACATACCAAAATGGCTCATCAATATATGATGGATATCTAACCTTCTCCTACAACTTAACCCTATTTATATGCCATGTGAATCTCATTACACCCCTCTATAAAGCCTTTAACTTAGTTTAGTTCATAACTCGTCCCGTTAACATTTTACCCAAAACAGTCCCGTTTTCATACTTTAACTATGGGTCAAACACCTCCTTAACCAAAATAACCTGCCCTGTAAAAGCAACCATATGTCCTTACATGTGTTAGCTAACTCAACTATTTGGCATCAACCTTAAAGCTACTGTTAAGGCCTCCATATATATATATATATATATATATATATATATATATATATATATATATATATATATATATATATATATATATATATATATATATATATATATATATATATATATATATATATATATATATATATATATATATATATATATATATATATATATATATATATATATATATATATATATATATATATATATATATATATATATATATATATATATATATACATATATATATATATATATATATATATATATATATAGATATATATATATATACTTTTACCTATCCAGAATTTACTAATTTTGAACATATGAAAAGTTTGTTATGATAAGAGGGTATTCCACTATCCCAATTGATTATCCCTCCTTCCAATATTTTATATAACATATAAACTAACTCTCATGTTTTTTTGAAAGTCCAATTGTACTCCTAAGTACCCTAACCACCTTAAAACATTAAATTAAACCCGACTAATTTAAAAACTGTTTTGACCTCCGACTGTTGTAACCTGTTTTTGACCCACTTCCAGACCTCCAATTCAATTCTAGTTTCTTACATTTGAAAGCCAATTCAATTACCTTTTCAGGGACATAAGATTTGAAAATTAAAAGTTTGTAGAACTCTAGATATGATCAAAACAAGTGACCTAAGATTCTGCCCAGTTTTTAAAAACGATTTTTTTCATAATTAATCTAATTAATCATATATAAACCATAATTAAAACCTAAAAACGATTTCCAATGATAAAAACCCATTAATTACATTATTAATTACAGATCTTTAACAACACTAATCAAAAATTATGAATCTCAAACCCTAATCCATCATAGTAGGTTACAAATACGTAAATTAACGTTAATCAACCTATTTTAATTACGTACCTTTAAATCCTGAGCATAAATTCGACTCTTCTTGATCCTACATTACTATTTGACTGACTAAGAGTTTAATTTAGGGTTTATGGGTCGTTTTTGGGGTCTTGGGGTGTTTATATATGCTTTGGTAACCTCCTGGTCAAGTTTAGGCTCAATTAGGACTCCTATATGGTAATTATGTTTTTTTATTAAAATATTCTGCTATGGGGCCCACAATTCCTACTCCCTCTTCATTATTTTATTAATTTAATTTCTATTAACTTATAATTACCATTAGTTAACATCTAGACCCTTCCGGATCAAAACCGTACAACTATTCGCTAATTTTTCAACTTTCTACGTAATTTCCGAACTAACCGTCATTTCCAAAACATTCTAATTATGGAAAGTATCTCTAATACTTATCCTAACCATATAATATGTACTTAATACATACATACAACATACGATACGTACACGAAACCTTGTAAAAACGATATCCGAACTTTCCCGCAGTTCATTTCTAAACTCATTTCATTTTATTTCATTTCTAACCCGTACCAGGATTTACAAATCATGTACCTCATTTCGTCTCTCATCCCCAAAATCACACATATAAACACATAAATCACATAAAACACATAGTCACACAAAATACCCAAAAAATAAGACTAACCGACGAACCTAAAAACCCGGGGTTGTCACATCACTCCTTCCTAATAGAAATCTCGTCCCGAGATTTACTCCTTAGGATCATCATTAGCAAATATTCAATCTTTATCAAGGGATGCTGTTTTATCTTATAAAAATAATGAATGATCTGCAAAAGAGTGATGAAAGCTTGTTCACCAAGAACTAACTACAATATGATAGGAAATGAGCTTTAGCCAAATAATCATGAGGTTCATGATCTCGATAGCACTCAAAAGAATAATCCACAACGTAACTCAATTCAAGATGAGTACTTGTTCAACGGTTGCATCACTAATGAGAACATTAGGAAGAAGCAAGAAAAGATAGATAACATCGATACATGTAGAATTTAGCAATCAAAGGTAGTCTTTTCATTAATCACAAACAAGTCAAATTGTACCGTAACACATTATGTGTCACTATGTCATACAATTCCAAGATCTCATCCTACCAACTGATGTCTCAGTTAAGTTAGGGATTATTTTTAAAAGATACCACAATGAAAACTAATCTACAAGAGTCATTAGGTGTCCCACCTGTCCCGGAAGATCCATCGGTCCCAATTTAGAAGAAGATTTCTTCAATTTATTTCTTGGACACTGGGCATCCTCATCATTGGACAATGGCCTAGGAACAACACTTAACACAAACTAACAATCACTTAAAACCTTATAATTCGATCACATGACTTAACGACTTCCTCTTATCAATCTCGTATTCCATACGGGTTAAATTTTACTTTATTCAAGTTTTAACCAATTTTCTACTCAATTCGATATCCTACCTCATTTTCCAGTACTTTCAATCTTTATTCTTACACCTTAAAAGGCAATAAAAGCTCAATATTAACAACACTTAATTTCCAATCCTATAGCTCTTTCAACAACAATTATCAAATGTCACTAGTATGAGATGACTCACACATTCAATTAAATTTCTTGGAAAGGTACTAGTGGCATGAGGCTTTTGGGTAATGGTTCCAATGACAGCCTCAAGTGCAACATTCACCCTTTTGATTTCAATTTAAGAATTGGATGACAACAAATCAGATGACATCTTTCTAGGTGGTAACGTTTTGTCAAACTCCATTCTATAAGGAAAGATCGTCATGACATCGATATTAGATTTAATCTCGCCAATTCTTCTTCAATATCCCAATCAACTAATATCTATATTTCTACGAATATCAAGCATTTGTTGAGATTATAAATATCCACAACTTGGTTTAGATCTAGGATAGCTAGAATTCCTACGAGAATAGCTTCGATTAATTTACTAGGGGATTTAGGGTTCCTTGTGACAATCTATGTCATATAAATACCTCGTATAAATATCAAAATAATCATCAAACAATCATGTAATCAAATTACATCATATATATAATCCAAGTTATATATATATATATATATATATATATATATATATATATATATATATTAAAATAACACTTCTCAGTCTGGCCTTGTCGGTAACTCGGGAATTCTTCGGCACCGTTATAGTCAAAAGATTTTTAGACATTTTTAGAAAAATGTTTATAGTTAAACGATTTTGAAATGTTTTATTCAAAATCTTGATTTTAAAAATCTTTCGTTCTCTATAACGAGAGCTCTGGTACACCCCCAAATTTACATGTTTCAATACAGCGGAAGACTCGTTGGTGTTACGGGATAGCACATTACTCACATCATAGACAACGCATAAAAATCATGTCATTTAATAATAAAAGCATTTCCATTCATAAATATCAAAGTTACATCGGTCCCAAGTCATATTATTTCATACAAGTTTTACAAAGAATTTGAATGGAAAATTTTTGTTTAAGTGCGGGCCATGAATTCTTGTCGTCTTCCCGAGAATTACCTTCAAGTACCTGAGATAAAACATGTTAAAAGAAAAGGTCAGCGATAACGCCGAGTGAATTCATAGAGTTTAATAAATTCCATCAATATAACTTTGGTATAAAATTATTACCAAAAATCATTTCGTACAAATCATTGTAATAGGCCATAAAATAGCCAAAGTCATTTTGAAACAAATCCTTATCGAAATCATAATATAGGCATTTGCCTTAAAAATCATTATACGAGCCAATGTCGTAAAAACATCATACAATACGTTTTATAACGTTTTATAGATTAAATAAAAACCGTTATATGAATATGGTTATATAAAACCAAAACACGAACATAATATCAATAGTATGACCCTGTATTGCTAGTCAGGCAATACATCGTAATTCGGTGCGTATAACAGTATTTCGTTAATTGGATTATTATAAGCCGCATGACATTGTTACCTTACTAAACCAAACAACGGGTAGCTAGCCCGAAACTCAATTTGCCCATCTAAATTAGTGTGTCGTCACAAAGGTCACGCTATGGAAATCTTCTCATACATAAATTTGCTTACCAATCAATGTGGCACGACAGGGATCAACCGTCAAGGCGCAAACTGGGGTGATCGTCCCCAAATAGTACTATTATATGCATAAGCGTCTACCAAATCCCGGTAGTTCACAATTCATGCTAATGGGACTTTTAGTGACATAACCTAACTTTAATAATCCATTTTATTTCATCTATCGGGTCATTTAATCATTCATCGGGTCATATAATCATTCGGGTCCAAATCAATAAACAAACAATCGGGACGAAATGTGTCCTATTTTATAAAAACTAACATGTTATCTCCCTCGCGGGTTTATAAAACATTTATAAAAACATTTAAGAGAGTGCGAGGCTATGAACTCACGTTGATATGGGAAAGCGGGTTATCGCCAATTCAGATGTACGGTACGTGCTTCAATCACGGAAACATAAACAAATAATACTCGTCTTAGACTCTTGTCCAATGACTTTATAAAAATAACAATTATGTATACATATGATGATTTTATATATATGATGATCAAGTGGGTTTATATATTCTCATTTACTCATTTTAGTGTTATGTGTTGATAACTTTTATACTAGTTTACTAGTTTTACCTATTTACATGTTTTAGTCCATTTTGTTGTATTATAGGTCCAATAACGTTAACTTAGCCCGTTAATGTCCGTATGTTATATAGTTCGGGTTTTATCGGTTTTTAATTGTTATATATGTTTATATATCAGAATATGAGTTTATAAAAGTTTACATTAGACGGGTCCAACCGTCTAAGTTTTATTTAACAAAAACGTTAATTTTACGGTAATAGCCGAAAAAGTCGTAAAAATCATGTTTATAGTTTTATAACTTATAAAACTTATCAAACTACCATTTTTATAAAATGTCCATTTGTTAATCCTTATACATATTTATATAAATGTATTATATGAGTTAGTGGGTTTTAATTCATATTTTATACTATTTTTATTTGAGTGCTTATATAATACTATCATACTTTAATTTCCAAAATCTGATTTTTACTTTCATGTTCACCAAAACTGCCATATCTAGAGTTCTATACGGAGATAGAAGCTCAAATTTTTATGACATAAACTACATGATATGTGCTCCATTTAACTCTCGTATGGCTACTGTTGAATCAGCCTCTAAGTATTATCTAAAAATCTTCCAAAACAATGAACTCAGATTTGTACTCTAAATTTATTTTGATGATATCTCACTCATCCTAATGATTCCATTGCATGGCCAACTCTCACATGTGCACAAGACATATTACTTACTGTATATCCATTAATCTATGCCATTTTATCAGTTCATCACATGGTTCTTTACTGTTTTATACAGCCAACAATTTAAACAAGATTTTAGCCTTGTTTCTTATAGTTTTTCATCTTTTTACCCATGATTATCAACACCAAATCCCCACATAATACTTTTATCATCATATATCATCATACATATATACATTTAAGAATTAAATACATGATTACATAATCAAAATTAACAAGAGGATGGGAAGAACTATCTTTATACCACCATGATGATGTAGGTTATGAACAAGACATGGATTTTGATGGAGAAACTTGTGGTAAACCAAGACCATCTTCAAGACCACAATTCTTCATGAACTACTTGTAGAAAATCAGCCCTAAGACACCATCAAGATTTCTCCTTGGATGTTAAAATGACCACCAATCAATAGAGCTTGAAGAGGTTTCCATCATATGTGTGTATAACATCCAATATTGTGGTTGAAAATTGATCAAAGGGGTGTTTGTTCTTGATTTTGGGACGGCAAGGAAGAGAGGAATGAGAGAGTTTTAGGGTGGTTTGCATGTATGGAAATAGGAGGAAAGTTTAGCTAGTGGTTTTTGTTGTAAGCTTAGCTTACATGCTAAGCTAGATGGACAAGTGTAGCTTGTAAGCTACAACTTGACACATCACAAGTGTGGTGGCACACTTTGTGGTCGGTTATGAGTGGGGGTGGGGCAAAAAGTCATTTTGTCTCATCCCCATTTATTTACGGGTACTCCTCGATTCTAGTTTCCTCGATTTGCGTGCCCTCGGGTCGTTTTACGAAAAACGTTTTTATAAATTATGAATCAACGGCTCAAAACGAATCTAATAAAAATTGTCTCATCAAAAACGGAGTTCGAAAACGTAAATACATTATCCTAAGGTTTCCAGTTTAGTCGTAAAGAACGTTAAATTATAATCGTAAGTCCTAATCTCTTCTCGTAAATTTGTGAGTTTATGAACCAACACAAATTTAAAATCCCAAAATAATATTTACGGATAAATTTATTTTCTGAAATGTCGGACTGTCACCAAAATGGTGTATGTAAACGTAAGCACGTAACGTTGAATCCTCCGGTTTAGATGTAGTCGATGCTACTTCAAGACATAAATCCAAATTACTTCCCAAAAATAAGTGAGTTCATAATATAACATTAAAATAATATGTTTAAATAATATTTGAGAATAAAATATCAATCATAAATTGACGGATTATCACAACATTTACCCCTAAACAGGATCTTTGTCCTCAAAGATCATCTTACTACTCGCTTCTTATAGAGTTAAAGCCATGTGGGTATTTTCTCCACATTCGGTCTTTTCTCACAAGTGTAAACCATTTTAATACGCGAGTTTCATCAAACATAACTACGGGAATAAGATAAGGCTTATTGTTGACTTACTTTCTCTATCCATGATTTTCACAGGTTTTGATGAATGCAACTTTTCGCTGATCTGAACTTCATTAAGGAATAGTTAGACTTTCACTTGATAGACATTTTATCAAGTTAGATTTATGAAACATAATTCACGCAGCCCTTGAAGTCATAGGGTATATCCAGCTTATATGCTTTTCAAACCAACTTTTACATCATCTCAATGGTCCCATACAACGGGGACTTATATCCCATGATCTTCCAGATCATCCATTCATTTTCCATGGTTAAAATTTTTGACATAACTTCGCTACCCATCTGGCACTTCAAGATCTACATTTCATATTCACATAACCTCTTGCCCACTACCGGCAGTCAATAATCAGATCCTAATTTCAACAATCATTTCAGGTCTCACGGGTCGAGTATTTTGTAAGGTTAGGTTCGCCATCATAGGAAACCTTAAACCTAAAAGACATGTCCAACTCACAATGGGTGTATGTCGGGTGTCTTTATCTCAACTCCTGCTTACAGATGCTCTAATATATATCCTCACAAGATTCGATCTTGATCCTAATACGATAGTTTTCAATGATAATCTCTCAAAGGAAAAAGATTATACGGTTCATTACCAAAGGTCAATCATTCAAACATAAAACAAGACTTCTAGTATTTTGTATCGTTACTGTACCTCGTCCCTTCGATTGGGATGGTAAACAACACTCTCATCAAGGTTCGTTCCCAATGACTTCTGAGCAAATCTTTAGAAATTCGATGCGAAGCGAGGATCTTGATAGAGATGATCGATACAGGCACACCATGTTTACACAACTCCTTTAAATATAAAAGAGTTAATTTCTTCATCAAGAATCTATTATTAACAGGAATGATATTAGCAGATTTGGCCAGTCTGTCGACGATGACCCAAATTGAATCAAATTCAGATGATGACCTTTGCAATAGTTAGACGTTTACTAATGTATGGGGCGGTGTCTGCCTTCATAATTTGCCATCAGTATAACATCTTCTGATAATGATACATTAAATCAGAAATGACAAGAATAGAATACTTATACTTACAAATTCCAACATAACTATATCTCAAAATCCTCCACATTTAGGCAATCCACAAACGGCCTTTTATACATTTAACGCCATTCGCTTCTTAATTCTATGGTTCACATTAGCCGCAAACCCATTTTATTATCTATATTATCCTTTTTACAACATTGTTTATTTTTAAATTGTTCGGCAATTTCTTTTGCACCTTCATTATTAAGGAACATGTCCTAATTGGTTCTTTATCTTTTATACATAATGTCTCAGTAATTGCGTTCACTTTCCTAGATTGAATAATTATCATGATCGTATTTATTCAGAAATTATTCCTTCATATTTTCTAAGTCTTAGTTCTATCTCAACTATTATTTTTATCAATTTTGCTTGATCCGACATTTTAAAGCGTCGATAATTATTACACGTAAATTAACAATAAATATTAAGTTTTTATGTAAACGTTAAAAGTTAAAATTTCTTAGTTTGACCAATTATGAAAATCTTCAAAATCAATTTGAATTTTATTAACACGATTTTTGTTGATTTATCGAAAATAATTAATAAGATTCGTAAATGTTCGAAAAACCTTCGTTTATTCTTTGGTAAAATTTTCTTAGTTAAAAAGCAAAAAGTGTCGTTTCAGATGTCAAGTCATCAATTATATAGTTTCCTAAATTCTTCTTAAGTTGTCTAAAAGCACACCAAACATTTACCCCTAAACAGAAGTTTAGTTAAATGTTTTGTGTATAAGGGAATAATCCCTCAAAAGTTCTTTTAGATAAAATATTTGTCAAAACATATTTTTACTTTCTTTTTGGAAAAAACCCAAAATCTTAAAAGGGCTCTTAATTTTTGAAGAGTCAATATAGATTCCTTTATCTTATTAATCACACGGTCAAATAATGTAAAGGATTAAGCCTTTAATCACATGTTAATTATTCAAGGTACATGTTTTTATTGTTCGGCCAATTCAGGGCAATTTATAAATAATTATTAACTCATTCTTATTATTATAAACAAACAAATGGTCCTTAATGATCGCAATCATGAATTTATCAAATTACAGCCTTTACACGTGATTCACCAAATTTATGAATGCTACATGTGCATTGGTCAATCCAAACGACATCACGTGAAACTCATAATGTTCATTATAAGTACCGGATGTAGGGATTGAAATACATAATCTTTTTCGTGGACGCGAAGTTGATGATAACCATGCCATGGATCAAATCTTTAAAACATACGCTAGAACCTTGTAAATGATCGAACAAATCTTCCATTTCGAGTCATGGATATCGTTTTCGATTGTCAATTTACTCAGTTCACAGTAATCTATAAATATAAGAAATAATAACACCATACCTCTTCATGATGACGAGCTTGGTAGAATAAAATCTTTTTCCGACAACTCTTTGAGTTGTACGGTAATTCCTTTAATTCAGATGGTGCTGACGTACAGTGCACACGCCACATGTGCAGCACCGGGAATATAATCAATACCAATTTCAACTTGCCTTAATGGCAAAAGTCTAGGAAATTCATCAACAAATACTTCCTAAAGTTTGAGATAACAGAAACATCTTTTAATAAATTCATATTAGGTTCTTTCTAGATTATAATATCTATGACTAATTCACAATCATTCACAATTTAATTTCAAGTCTAAATGCAGGATATGGTCATCCATCAAGAATATTTTTAGATCACTTTAGATAATCAACATCTTATTATTTAGGGGAATTCTATTCGAGTTCCCATCAATTAAGACAATGCCGTCATGTCATAATCAATCAATCCATTCTACTGGCACTATCAACTTTTCAGTTTTATTGCCGTCGATAAGATGTGAACTTCTCAAAAGTCTAATAATAACTCATAATCCTTCACAAATTCAAGGATATCAAGAGACATAACTAACCTTAAAAGAGTAAGGTCAACGCATAATCTACACGAGAGAACTTCAAATCAGATACAAACGAAAACATTTAACGAATATGAATATATCCCATGTTTTCATAATTTGAGTACGCATTCGAAAGCTCCTTGGATCGTTACCCAGGTCATTCAAATGAAATCAAATCAAAAGAAATGATAAGAACGTCAATACATCCAGTCAGGTATCAACACTCGGTAATCAGATACTTTTCCTAAGAATCTCACTACGAGAGAAGTGGATAACAAAGAATTGTCAATTGTCATATAAGACAATTTCCACAGATGAGTAAATTCGACTCAGAAGAATAGATGCTACAGGCACATATGTAGGTGTCCCTAACACTATGTCCTTATTTTTCACTTCTTGCAGATCTCATAAATTTTAATCTTTCACAATCTTCAAAGAAAATTTAGTGTTTATTAATCAGTTTTATGGTGACTACTAATCAGCCTTGCATGGTCCATTCTAAATTGTATATAGGCGCGCAACTATATACAATTTCAAGATTAACGATGCAATACTCAGTTCATCAAAATTTTATCATCATGTTTATAATATAAACACTTCCACGCTTAATTCTTAAATAAGAATCAAAAATAAGTTTACAAAGATTTTTTTGTTATGAAAAAAATTAAGTTTTCCAAGGTGTTTTATAAACAACCTCATTTCGATAACAATTACTTATAAATCTTACTTTTAATCATCCTTATAGTGATGAAAATTCAATCTTTATCAAGGGATACTATTTTATCTTATAAAAACAATGAATGATCTGCAAAAGAGTGATGAAAGCTTGTTCACCAAGAACTAACTACAATATGATAGGAAATGAGCTTTAGCCAAATAATCATGAGGTTCATGATCTCGATGGCACTCAAAAGAATAATCCACAACGTAACTCAATTCAAGATGAGTACTTGTTCAACGGTTGCATCACTAATGAGAACATTAGGAAGAAGCAAGAAAAGATAGATAACATCGATACATGTAGAATTTAGCAATCAAAGGTAGTCTTTTCATTAATCACAAACAAGTCAAATTGTACCATAACACATTATGTGTCACTATGTCATATAATTCCAAGATCTCATCCTACCAACTGATGTCTCAGTTAAGTTAGGGATTATTTTTAAAAGATACCACAATGAAAACTAATCTACAAGAGTCATTAGGTGTCCCACCTGTCCCGGAAGATCCATCGGTCCCAATTTAGAAGAAGATTTCTTCAATTTATTTCTTGGACACTGGACATCCTCATCATTGGACAATGGCCTAGGAACAACACTTAACATAAACTAACAATCATTTAAAACCTTATAATTCGATCACATGACTTAAAGACTTCCTCTTATCAATCTCATATTCCATACGGGTTAAATTTTACTTTATTCAAGTTTTAACCAATTTTATACACAATTCAATATCCTACCTCATTTTCCAGTACGTTCAATCTTTATTCTTACACCTTAAAAGGTAATAAAAGCTCAATATGAACAACACTTAATTTCCAATCCTATAGCTCTTTCAACAAAAATTATCATATGAGTCACTAGTATGAGATGACTCACACATTCAATTAAATTTCTCGGAAAGGTACTAGTGGCATGAGGCTTTTGGGTAATGGTTCCAATGACAGCCTCAAGTGGAACATTCACCCTTCGATTTCAATTTAAGAATTGGATGACAATAAATCAGATGACATCTTTCTAGGTGGTAACGTTTTGTCAAGCTCCATTCTATAAGGAAAGATCGTCACGACATCGATATCAGATTTAATCTCACCAATTCTTCTTCAATATCCCAATCAACTAATATCTACATTTCTACGAATATCAACCATTTGTTGAGATCATAAATATCCACAACTTGGTTTAGATCTAGGATATCTAGAATTCCTACGAGAATAGCTTCGATTAATTTACTAGGGGATTTAGGGTTCCTTGTAACAATCTACGTCGTATAAATACCTCGTATAAATATCAAAATAATCATCAAACAATCATGTAATCAAATTACATCATATATATAATCCAAGTTATATATATATATATATATATATATATATATATATATATATATATATATATATATATATATATATATATATATATATATATATATATATATATATATATATATATATATATATATATATATATATATATATATATATATATATATATATATATATATATATATATATTAAAATAACACTTCTCAGTCTGGCCTTGTCGGTAACTCGGGAATTCTTCTGCACCGTTATAGTCAAAATATTTTTAGACATTTTTAGAAAAATGTTTATAGTTAAAAGATTTTGAAATGTTTTATTCAAAACCTTGGTTTTACAAAGAATTTGAATGGAAAATTTTTGTTTAAGTGCGGGCCATGAATTCTTGTCGTCTTCCCGAGAATTACCTTCAAGTACCTGAGATAAAACATGTTAAAAGAAAAGGCCAGCGATAACGCCGAGTGAATTCATAGAGTTTAATAAATTCCATCAATATAACTTTGGTATAAAATTATTACCAAAAATCATTTCGTACAAATCATTGTAATAGGCCATAAAATAACCAAAGTCATTTTTATACAAATCCTTATCAAAAATCATAATATAGGCATTTGCCTTAAAAATCATTATACGAGCCAGTGTCGTAAAAACATCATACAATACGTTTTATAACGTTGTATAGATTAAATAAAAACCGTTATATGAATATGGTTATATAAAACCAAAACACGAACATAATATCAGTAGTATGACCCCGTATTGCTAGTCAGGCAATACATCGTAATTCGGTGCGTATAACAGTATTTCGTTAATTGGATTATTATAAGCCGCATGACATTGTTACCTTACTAAACCAAACAATGGGTAGCTAGCCCGAAACTCAATTTGCCAATCTAAATTAGCGTGTCGTCACAAAGGTCACGCTATGGAAATCTTCTCATACATAAATTCTCTTACCAATCAATGTGGCACGACGGGGATCAACCGTCAAAGGCGCGAACTGGGGTGATCGTCCCCAAATAGTACTATTATATGCATAAGCGTCTACCAAATCCCGGTAGTTCACAATTCATGCTAATGGGACTTTTAGTGACATAACCTAACTTTAATAATCCACTTTATTTCATCTATTGGGTCATTTAATCATTCATCGGGTCATATAATCATTCGGGTCCAAATCAATAAACAAACAATCGGGACGAAATGTGTCCTATTTTATAAAAACTAACATGTTATCTCCCTCGCGGGTTTATAAAACATTTATAAAAACATTTAAGAGAGTGTGAGGCTATGAACTCACGTTGATGTGGGAAAGCGGGTTATCGGCAATTCGGATGTACGGTACGTGCTTCAATCACGGAAACCTAAACAAATAATACTCGTCTTAGACTCTTGTCCAATGACTTTATAAAAATAACAATTATGTATACATATGATGATTTTATATATATGATGATCAAGTGGGTTTATATATTCTTATTTACTCATTTTAGTGTTATGTGTTGATAACTTTTATACTAGTTTACTAGTTTTACCTATTTACATGTTTTAGTCCATTTTGTTGTATTATTAGTCCAAGAACGTTAACTTAAGCCGTTAATGTCCGTATGTTATATAGTTCGGATTTTATCGGTTTTTACTTGTTATATATGTTTATATATTAGTATATGAGTTTATAAAAGTTTACATTAGACGGGCCCAACCGTCTAAGTTTTATTTAACAAAAACGTTAATTTTACGGTAATAGCCGAAAAAGTCGTAAAAATCATGTTTATAGTTTTATAACTTATAAAACTTATCAAACTACCATTTTTATTAATTTTCCATTTGTTTATCCTTATACATATTTATATAAATATATTATATGAGTTAGTGGGTTTTAATTCACATTTTATACTATTTTTATTTGAGTGCTTATATAATACTATTATACTTTAATTTCCAAAATCTGATTTTTACTTTCATGTTCACCAAAACTGCCATATCTAGAGTTCTATATGGAGATAGAAGCTCAAATTTTTATTACATAAACTACATGATATGTGCTCCATTTAACCCTCCTATGGCTACTGTTGAATCAGCCTCTAAGTATTTTCTAAAAATCGTCCAAAACAGTGAACTCAGATTTGTGCTCTAAACTTGTTTTGATCATATCTCACTCATCCTAATGATTCCATTGCATGGCCAACTCTCACATGTGTAAAAGACATATTACTTACTGTATATCTATTAATGTATGCCATTTTATCAGTTCATCACATGGTTCTTTACTGTTTTATACAGCCAACAATTTAAACAAGATTTTAGCCTTGTTTCTTATAGTTTTTCATCTTTTTACCCATGATTATCAACACCAAATCCCCACATAATACTTTTATCATCATATATCATCATACATATATAAATTTAAGAATAAAATACATGATTACATAATCAAAATTAACAAGAGGATAGGAAGAACTATCTTTATACCACCATGATGATGTAGGTTATGATCAAGACATGGATTTTGATGGAGAAACTTGTGGTAAACCAAGACCATCTTAAAGACCACCATTCTTCATGAACTCCTTATAGAAAATCAGCCCTAAGACACCATCAAGACTTCTCCTTGGATGTTAAAATGACCACCAATCAATAGAGCTTGAAGAGGTTTCCATCATATGTGTGTATAACATCCAATATTGTTGTTGAAAATTGATCAAAGGGGTGTTTGTTCTTGATTTTGGGACGGCAAGGAAGAGAGGAATGAGAGAGTTTTAGGGTGGTTTGCATGTATGGAAATGGGAGGAAAGTTTAGCTAGTGGTTTTTGTTGTAAACTTAGCTTACATGCTAAGCTAGATGGACAAGTGTAGCTTGTAAGCTAGAACTTGACACATCACAAGTGTGGTGGCACACTTTGTGGCCGGTTATGAGTCGGGGTGGGGCAAAAAGTCATTTTGTCTCATCCCCATTTATTTACGGGTACTCCTCGATTCTAGTATCATTGATTTGCGTGCCCTCGGGTCGTTTTACGAAAAACGTTTTTATAAATTATGATACAACGGCACAAAACGAATCTAATAAAAATTGTCTCATCAAAAACGGAGTTCGAAAACGTAAATACGTAATCCTAAGGTTTCCGGTTTAGTCGTAAAGGACGTTAAATTATAATCGTAAGTCCTAATCTCTTCTCGTAAATTTGTGAGTTTATGAACCAACACAAATTTAAAATCCCAAAATAATATTTACGGATAAATTTATTTTCTGAAATGTCAGACTGTCACCAAAATGGTGTATGTAAACGTAAGCACGTAACGTTGAATCCTCCGGTTTAGACGTAGTTGATGCTACTTCAAGACATAAATCCAAATTACTTCCCAAAAATAAGTGAGTTCATAATAGAACATTAAAATAATATGTTTAAATAATATTTGAGAATAAAATATCTATCATAAATTGACGGATTGTCACATAATATATACTTAATACATACATATAACAAACGATACATACACGAAACCTTGTAAAAACGATATCCGAACTTTCCCGCAGTTCATTTCTGAACTCATTTCATTTCCAACCCGTACCAGGATTTACAAATCATGTACCTCATTCCGTCTATTCTCATCCCCAAAATCACACATATAAACACATAAATCACATAAAACACATAGTCACACAAAATACCCCAAAAATAAGATAACTGACGAACCTCAAAAACCGGGGTTGTCACACGTTCGTCATTCCAAAAATATCACTTGAAACTTAAAGTACCCACATCAAGTACAAAACAACTATAGGAATATATTCCTCCTTAACTCTCAGTTAATGATAACCAAAACTCAAAGCGATCTTTGAGTACACACTGGATCTAGACAACTGGTCAAATAACTCAATCCTCGGCAGTGGATACCAATTCTTGATTGTCAATTTGTTAAGCTCTTGATAATCAATACACATCCGAAACAATCCATCCTTGTTGACAAACAATACAGGTGATCGCCATTGTAACGAAACTTATCTAATACATTCCTTATCCGTCACTTCTCACAGTTGACCGAATAACTCATTCCACTCCGACGGTGCCAAATGATAAGGCTTACAAATACTACTCAACGAAACACAGAAGCACTACACAACGAAAAGCAAAAGCACTACACAAATCGCTTACAACACTCAATCGAAACGAATCCCTCTTCACAAGACGGCAACAACTCTACAAAACTTCAGGAAAACCTCAGATTACTCTCGAATCATTAACAGATCTCCTGACTTTTCCTCAAATACTATATCACTAGTTACCTGAGCCAGAAATATATCATATCCCTCTTCCACATACTTCCTTGTTTCCAAACAGGATACTTCACAAACGGTTCACTCATCACCTTTCACAGTCAACACTCAGTTTCTCAGCAAAATCTAAATCATCAGCTATCAATTTATGGTAAAGATTAGTCCAATCTCAAGCATCAGCACTTCACATCACTAACCAATTTATGCTCATAAAATTCATCCAAAGATTCAACTCTTTGAGCATGAAGTCGATACTAAACACCTACCTTCCTAAATTCAAGGAACACATTCTTAGTATAGAACTAATACTAGCGACCTTTCCATCGGTTAACTCCACATCATAGTTTTGTAAATCTTACTAATTCTCCATTTATAAAACAACTGAATCTTTACAGTTCTACAGCTCTACCCGATCTGAAACCAAACAACATACTGACATAAAGAATCTCAAGTAAGGATATACCATTTACAACATTCAGACCTTAAGGTTTGTCAACATCATTCAAACATAAACCGGAGCGGCAGCATTCCTATCTTGTCAATTTCCTTTCCTTGGACAATTCCCATGTTTGTGTCCTTTCTCGCCATGGCTAAAACATATCACAACTCTAGGGGTACTAATTCTAGTAACTAATCCTCTTATCCTACACTTTGCAGCTTTATGACCAGGTTGTCCTAAGTCTAGTCGTAGTTGTGGAAATTTTCCTACATGGTATTGAGTACAACAAACACACTTGGGATTTATCCTGGTATTTCCAGACATAGTGGCAGCACGAAATCCCTTATTCCTTCCATAGTTTAAATACTGGTTTCGGTTCTGTCTTTGGTTATTGTTATTATTGTAATCCCAACGATTCTAACTTCGATTCTGGTTGGACTGAGCAGATTCCCACTTTCTCTTGTTGTTTTCAACAATGCTATCTTTCCTATCTTGCACTTTCACGTCCATTAAATCAAACGCCATCTGAACAGCTTCATCGAAAGATTCAGGTTTTGAAGAAATAATCTCACTCTTGATATCACTAGACAATCCTCTAATGTACTGTGATAGGTGTGAAAACACCCATCCTTTTACCACTTATTTCTTACTAAAACAAGACCAAAACGCGTGTTTAATATCATTTGTTTGGAAGTATGCGTGGTTTTTGTGTTTATTGTGTTTTCAGAGCCAACCGGATGAATATTGGAGAAAACATGGGATTGCACGGGTTTTATCGAAGAAAAAGACTCAAGACGAAGTCTATTGTCCAAGAGATGCAAAAGATTTGAAGTCAATGGGCCTATTTGAAGATTTATCGAAGAAAAGGACCAAAGATGGAAGATTTACAAATGTCGAAGAAACTCAAGTCTATTAAACGAAGAAATTAAAAGACGAGTTGAATTTAATCGTCGACAAATCCCGAATCAGAATCGAAAACGTCAACTTTTCTGAAAAGACGAGAAGACAAGAAGAGAGGAAGAAAGCCCACTTCACCAACCAACCACTAGCCTATATAAAGAAAACCCCTCACACATTTGGCACTAGTTTTTCATTCCCAGTTTCTTCTTTTCTTTCGTAGGAAGCCAACACCACTAAGGTGTTGGTGATTTTTCTTCTTTGTTGAATCCTTCATCTTGTAAGCTTTTAATCTTTTTCTTTTGATTGTTTAAACCTTAATCATCAATATAATCTTTTCATTCATCTTGTTCATCTTCTCTTTTTATTCAAAGTTCTAAAGTTCTAGTTTGGTTGATTTTGATCTTCAAAAGTTAATGGGTTTTGTGTTTTTATGATTGGGATTTGTTGTTTATGACTAGTAGATGATTTGTGATTAGTTTTGTTTAAGATTTGGTTAAAAACTTGGTAGATTTTTGATTAAACCGTGCTCCCCTGTTTTCTCACTGCTTACTGTTCTTCAATCCCCCAGATATTCAGAATAGCTCAATTATTCCGGACAGTCTGTTTGCCTTGTTCCTTATTTGGAATATTTGCATATTCCAGATAGGGACCTTTTTTCCGAATAGCCAATTCTTCCGCATAGCATTAATTATTCCGGATAGTCGATTATTCCGAGTAGCAATTTATTCTGAGTAACCCTTTTATTCCGAATAGTGTAATTATTCTGCATAGGTCATTTATTCCGAATAGTGTCATTATTCCGCATAGCCTAACTATTCCGAGTAGCCTTTTTTAAATTCCGCATAGTCTAAATATTCCGAATAGCCCTTTTTATTCCGCATAGAGCTTGTTTATTCCGCATGGCAAGTTATTCCGAGTAGGATTTTTTATTCTGGATGGTGTATATTACGAGAAGGACTAATATTCCGAATAGCTTAATTATTCAGCATATCATCTTTATTCCGGATGGCACCATTATTCCGAATAGAGCAAGTTTTCAGTAAGGGTACTTTTCAGCTTTATCGTTTAATTGTTTAATTTTAATTCAAGTTTTACTTCATTAACTGTTTTTGGTTTAAATCTTTATCTACTTCATTTACCTTTTTAATAGAATAGAAAACCAAACCCACTATTTCTCACCTAGAACAAATCATTCCACTTTTAGCTGTGATCATTTCGAGGAGATTCCGAGATTAATCTGAACCTAGAAAAATCAGTAGTATTAAATGGCGCCGCTGCCGGCTCTTCTCGTTAAGATCAACAGTTTTTTGTGAGAACTTGGATTTTGGGATCCGTTCACCGTGAACGTTACTTTTTCACAAAAGTTTTCAAAAATCCAAAAAAATATAAAATTTTCAAAAACACAAAAAAAATTAAAAAAAACATAAAAACAAAAAATATTTCTTGTTTGCTTTGTTAGTTCTTTTGCTGGTGCATGCGTACACGATCAACGTCTTATCAAGAGCCCGAGCCTCTCGAAGACTTAGACATGGCCGGTGTACAAAAAAACAACAATAACCCACCTCAAAACAATAACAATCCACCTCTCAACAACAATAATAACAACAACAATGAGCATCTACCGGATAATCACCCGATGATTGAACTTCTGCAAGCACATGTAGATGGAAACAATGATCCAATTGTCATACCCACGATTGCAGCCAACAACTTTGAGCTCAAATCTGGCTTTATCCAGATGGTCTCTACTCAACCATTCTTGGGGCGTACCATTGATGATCCACATGACCACATCAAGAGATTCCTGCAACTTAGGAATACGGTCAAATTCAATGGTGCTCCACAAGAGGTAATCCCTTTGCAACTTTTTCCTTTCTCCCTAGAGGGACAAGCCCGGCATTGGCTTGCAAAGGAACCGCCACAAAGTATTCTGACGTGGACGGATTTGGAGACCAAATTTATCAACTACTTTTTCCCACCCTCTCGTACTACCGCTTTGCGGAATGAAATCATTAATTTTGAACAAAAGTACGATGAGTCTTTTAGTGAATCTTGGGACCGTTTTAAAGATATTTTAAGAAAGTGCCCACAACATGGTTTTACCAAAGTGCACCAAATTAATACTTTTTACAATGGTTTAAGCATGAAAGACCAAGATTCACTAAACAGTGCCTCGAGGGGTAATATTTTGGTTAAGACTTCCAATGCTGCTTGGGATATCATTGAGAATAAGTCTCGTGTGCAAACCAAGAGTGTTCGGACCAATGCCGCTAGTGCTAGTACTAGTGACAACGACAAGCGACTTGACATAATTATTACGCTTCTTGAATCGCTTGTTACCCACACCGCTAACAACACCAACAGCATCAATGCTAAAAACGCTCAAGTCAATGCTGTTAGCCAACCATGTGAAATATGCGGGGGTCCTCACTCTTACACCACTTGTACCACTACCCAAGACTATCCTTCTGAGAATGTGAATGCAACATACGGTACCTATCCTCCGGCCGCTTATCAAGCTCGTCCTCAAGGTGACCGCAACTTGCTTAGCTACCGCTCTAACAACTTTCTTTCCCCACCCGGTTTTCCTCCTAACAACCCAAACCAACAACAAAACCTCAATCGCCCTCCTCAACAACAACAACAACCTCGTGCACCATACATACCACCTCACAAACAACCATATCCACCTCAAAGAAACAACCAAGTTTACCAACAACCTGCTTATCAACCACCGCATACCATGCTCCTCCTCCCAACCAACCCACCGCATTAAACCAAGATGTTGAAACCTACATGAGGACCAATGATTTGATTGTGGAAAATCTCCAGCGGGAAGTGCTCAACTTGAAAGCAGACATGGTGAAACAAGGAAACGATCTGAGAGCTGATATGAGAAACACGTTGGCAAGTCAAACGAATGACTTACGGAACATGATGGCTGGTTTCTTCCAAGGTAATCAATCCTCTTCTTCGGGTACTCTTCCGAGTAACACCGTTGCGAATCCAAGAGGGGAGATGAAAGCAATCACCACTCGTAGTGGCAAAGGTACCAAGGAACCCGAGCTTCCTATACCTCCACCGGTGATTGTGACTAAGGAAAACGAGTCACCTGCTCCTATTCCTCATCCTTCTACTTCCCCAATTTCTCCACCTCTTACTTCTACCCCTCCTCCACCCAAGGATGTGAGTGATCCTATTCTACCAAAGCCTTCCTCTTCTTCCGATATACCTTATCCATCAAGGTTGAGGAAAGTGAAGCACAAAAGCAAGGATGATATTCAGGTTTCGAACTTTCTCAAAATGTTTAAACAATTGAATTTCAACATCTCCTTCGCTGAGGCTCTCGCTCACATGCCTAAATACGCAAAAATGTTCAAAGATCTTCTTAGCGACAAAGAGAAGCTTCTTGATATTGCTAACACCCAACTTAATGATAATTGCTCTGTAGTGCTCTTAAGGAAATTGCCAACAAAGCTTGGTGATCTGGGTCGTTTCTTAATCCCTTGTAACTTCCCGGGAGTAGAGAATTGCATGGCCCTAGCCGATCTAGGTGCCAGTATTAATTTAATGCCTCTAAGCGTTTCGAAGTAATTATCTCTCCCTGAGCTAGTCCCCACCAAAATGACCTTGGAATTAGCTAACCGTACGGTTGCTTATCCAGTGGGGATAGCCGAAGGCGTCTTTGTAGGAGTCGACAAATTCACTTTTCCTGCTGATTTCGTTGTCGTTGACTACGACATGGACCCTCGTGTGCCATTGATCGTTGGTCGTCCATTTTTAGGACCGGTCGCACTCTCATCGATGTTGAAGCCGGTGAGCTTATCATGAGTGTGGGTGACGATAAAATTGTCTTCAACATGGGAAAGCTTTCTAAACAGCCTTATTCTAACAAGAGTGTTAATTGTATTGACGTTCTTGATGAGGCTTGTGAAGAACACTTTAAAGATGCTTGTAAAAGTATTCCTACCTCTCTTCCCAATGTTGAGACCGTTTCCTCTATTGATTCATCACTATCTCTATTTGGAGAAAGTGATTTCCTTTGGAAAGATTTGGAAGTCACCATGGGAGATGTGAACTTAGAACATGACGATTCTCCCACCGATTGGGATGAAGATCTTCGCCTCATTGAAAACCTTCTCAAAGAAGACAATATTTCTCCACCATCTCCCACGGTTATTGCTATCGATGCTCCGACTTTGAATACGCCTCCCATCGAAAATCCTCCGGATTTAGAACTTAAGGAGTTGCCGCCCCATCTCGAGTACGTGTTCCTTGAAGATACGAAGAAGTCGCCCGTCATCATCGCGAAGGACTTGAAAGAAGAAGAGAAATCTCGCCTCATCGCCGTGCTTAAAGATCATAAGAAGGCAATTGCTTGGAAAATTTCCGATATCCGCGGAATTGATCCGAACTTTTGTACTCACAAGATTCTCATGGAAAATGACTTTAAACCCGCAATCCAGAGCCAACGAAGGGTTAATCCTCGCATTCATGACGTCATCAAACAAGAGGTTATCAAACTTCTAGATGCCGACTTGATTTACCCTATTTCGGATTCGCCTTGGGTAAGTCCCGTCCATTGTGTGCCCAAGAAGGGCGGAATAACCATTGTTTCCAATGAACACAACGAGTTGATTCCCACTCGTCTCGTTACTGGGTGGAGAGTTTGTATTGATTATCGCAAGCTCAATGATGCCACGAGAAAAGATCACTTTCCTCTTCCTTTCATGGATCAAATGCTCGAGCGTCTAGCTGGTAATGACTATTACTGCTTCTTAGACGGTTTCTCCGGGTATTTTCAAATTCCCATCGATCCCAAAAACCAAGAAAAGACCACATTCACTTGTCCCTACGAAACATTTGCTTACAAACGTATGCCTTTAGGTTTATGCAATGCTCCTGGGACATTCCAAAGGTGTATGATGGCTATCTTCCATGACATGGTTGAAGAAACTATGGAAGTATTCATGGATGATTTCTCGGTTTATGGCGATTCATTCTCTGCTTGCCTTGCCAATTTAGAACGTATGCTTAAGCGGTGTGAAGACACTCGCCTTGTTCTTAATTGGGAAAAATGCCATTTCATGGTAAAAGATGGCATCGTGCTAGGACACAAGATCTCCAAAGCCGGTCTTGAAGTGGACCGTGCTAAAGTCGATGTTATTTCTAAGTTGCCTCCACCTTCAACCATGAAGGGTGTGAGAAGTTTCCTTGGTCATGCGGTCTTCTACCGTCTTTTCATCAAAGATTTTTCTAAAATCGCTCGTCCGATGACCCACCTCTGGGAAAAAGATACTCCTTTTATCTTTTCCAACGAGTGTATTGAAGCCTTCAACTTGCTTAAGGATAAGCTTACTAAGGCACCCGTCTTGGTTACCCCTAATTGGGAGCTTCCCTTCGAGTTGATGTGCGATGCTAGCGACTTTGCTATTGGAGCGGTTTTGGGCCAAAGAGTGAACAAACACTTCCAACCGATCCATTACGCTAGCAAGACAATGACAGGGGCTCAATTGCATTACACGACAACCGAAAAAGAGCTTTTAGCTGTTGTCTATGCTTTTGAAAAGTTCCGCCCATATCTTGTCCTTTCCACCACAATCGTTTACACCGATCATTCTGTGTTGAAGTACTTGTTAACCAAACAAGATTCCAAACCAAGACTTCTTCGCTGGGTTTTGCTACTCCAAGAATTTAAAATCGAAATTCGCGATAAAAAAGGAGCTGAAAACCTAGCCGCGGATCATCTCAGTAGACTTGAGGATCCTTACCAAGGGGAACATCCGAACAAAGAGATCAATGACTCTTTTCCCCTGAAGACCTTAATGTCTATCAACTCGACTTCTGATGAAACCCCGTGGTTTGCGGACATTGCAAACTACTTGGCGGGTGGAATTCTCGTTGACGGGCTAACATCCAAACAAAAGAAGAAGTTCTTCAAATACATTAAGACTTACTTTTGGGATGACCCGTACCTATTCAAACAATGTGATGATTTGATTATTCGCCGATGTGTTGATGGACCGGCAGCTTTAGAAATTCTTGACGCTTGCCACAAAGGACCCACCGGTGGTCACTTTGGTCCCAACTACACCGCCAAAAAAGTGTTTGACTCGGGATTTTATTGGCCCACCATTTATTGTGACGCTCACGAGATGGTTAAACGTTGTGATGCTTGCCAAAAACAAGGCAAGATCACACATAAAGACGAGATGCCTCAGAATTTCATTCAAGAATGTGAAATCTTTGACGTTTGGGGTATCGACTTTATAGGGCCATTCCCTTCCTCTAAAGGAAACAAATACATCCTTGTAGTCGTTGACTACGTTTCAAAGTGGGTTGAAGCCAAAGCTTTACCTACTAATGACGCAAGGGTGGTTTGTAACTTTTTGAAATCGTTGTTCGCTAGATTCGGTGTGCCTCGTGCCATTATTAGTGATCGCGGGACTCATTTTTGCAATGATCAATTTGCTAGAGTCATGGCTAAGTATGGTGTAAATCATCGTCTTTCCACCGCCTACCACCCACAAACTAATGGCCAGGCTGAAATCTCTAACCGAGGATTAAAGCGAATTCTTGAAAGAACCGTGGGAGAGCATCGTGCCTCATGGGCTGATAAACTTGATGATGCTTTGTGGGCTTTTCGTACCGCATACAAGACTCTGATTGGTTGTACACCATATCTTCTCGTGTACGGGAAAGCGTGCCACCTCCCCATTGAGTTGGAGCACAAGGCTTACTAGGCCTCAAAGTGGGCTAATTTTGATATCAACAAAGCCGGTGACCTACGCAAGATCCAACTCAATGAGCTGAATGAACTCCGTAATGAGGCTTATGAAAATTCTTTGATCTATAAGGAGAAGACTAACCTCATTCACGACTCTAAGATTAAGAACCGAGAGTACCAAGTTGGAGACAAAGTTTTACTCTTTAACTCTCGGTTGAAAATCTTTTCGGGCAAGCTAAAATCTCGTTGGTCCGGCCCATTCACCATTGCCCAAATTTTTCCATATGGTACTATCGAGCTCGCTCAACCTAATGGACCTAATTTTAAGGTGAATGGCCAATGAGTGAAGTTGTATTTTGGTGAGGACATCTCTCAGGAGATGATTCCATCCCTCACCACGTTTCCCATGAACTGATTTTGGGTCGAGTCAGGCTCGTGACTCGGTTATCAAAAACAAGCGCTCCTCGGGAGGCAGCTCGAGTATCTATCCTTTTCCGTTTTAACCTCCTAAGTGTAGGGGGACCTATATAGGTGTTTGTCTTTGTGTGGTGATGTGATTACAGGGATGAATGCACTCTTGGAACCTTTGAAGAACCGTGCTCCCGTGTTATCCGAAATCCGGTTCTATCTCTCAACTATCATGATTCAATTTTCTTCATACTCACATTTGAAAATGATCACGTTAGTCATCCCTTCCTTAGCTTGATTTAACCAACGTGCACAATTTTATAAGTGTAGGGGAGACTTTTCCCACATGCTTAAACATTGAGGACAATGTTTATCTTAAGTGTAGGGGGACTTCTATCGAAGTTTTAAGTGGACTTTTCCATGAAAATGCCTTCATTTAACCGGAAAAATCATCGTTTTCAACATTTTTCAAATTTTTTATTAACTTTGGCCATTTAGTCGTAATTTTTAAATTTTTATCGTTGCTTTCATATGTACATATCCCACAATAAAGTCAAAAATATTAATAAGTGGTGTAGCTAGTTTTGAAATCTTTGACATATTAGGCCCGTTGCGATTATTTTGACTCAACCCAAATAGACTTATCCAAGTTTATTCTAGCTAGTATCCTTAACCATGTAGACCTTAATTGGTTTATTAGGCTAAGTATCCACGAGTCTCATTACTTGAGATTTTAAATTGTGGAGAACGAGAAATGATAGAGTCAATTATAAGTTGGTATTCTTGCACAAGCTCACTTGGTGTAATTATTTGCCTATTCTCCCATCACTTGCTAATAATTTATCTGCAATAAGTAAGGTCGTACGATTTGAAAAGTTACTTAGCTTCTATCCCAAGATCGTTTAAAAGTTGCTCGGCAATGATAAGAGTTCATAGCCAAGGCATAACTTATGAAGCGGGGCGCGAAGATTGGCGAGTCCGAAAAGGCCCTAACAAGGCATGAGGATTCAGTATTATTGCTAAAGATCCAAAGTGATGTGAAAAGCATTATTCCCAAAATCAATATGAAGGATCAAGACTCACGACGAAAAGCAATCAACTTCCATAAAGATCATGGAGAAGTCTATCCGAAAAGACCTAACAAGGTATGAGGATAAATAGATCCAAGTCCGAAAAGGAGGCGGATCGTTGTATCTCAAAATCCCAATTAGAGATTGAAGAAATAATCATGAAGTCGTGGCCAACAAAGTTGGAGTACCCCTCAAAAGCCTCCAAGTGAAGAAACTCTATTAACGAAGAGAAGACCATTATCTTAAGAACGACTCTCGAAGATATGAAGTATAAAGTACATGCCAAATATCGGCCCGAGAAAGGTCTCAAATCGTGAACCGAGTTATGCCAAGATATGAACTTTTTGATATCCCGAGAAGCAGTTTTAAAAGATTTTGTCCTTTAGCTAACTATTGATCAAATCGTCCTACTTTGCTTTCAGCCTAAATAAACTATCGAAATAAGTCCAAAAATGCATCTTCATGATCATTCTAAGACAAAAATAAAATATAAGAGATACACCTAGGAATAAGGGAGTTTAAGCATATAATTAAGCCATGTGTGTAAGTGTTTGATTTGCTAACTTATAATAACAATGATCTCGTTTTTAAGCTTAGTTTGGGGAACGTGAAACTTGAGGGTGATAAATCTTCGCAGCACCAAAGCCCTAATGTAAGTCCTTGATCTCTTTGCAAGTTATTTCCATATAGCTATTTTCAAGTGGAAATGGTTTTCTATCCTTTTGTTTGCTTTAAAGTTTTAATTTCTCTTAGTACTTTTATTTTTGTTTAGTAGTATGTTAATAAGGCCAAGGTAAATTGATTATGAGAAAAATGTAAATTTGCTTTAACACTAAGCATTGCATGAGGGCATGGCAATGGTTAAGTGTAGGGGATTTGATAGGTGTGAAAACACCCATCCTTTTACCACTTATTTCTTACTAAAACAAGACCAAAACGCGTGTTTAATATCATTTGTTTGAAATTATGCGTGGTTTTTGTGTTTATTATGTTTTCAGAGCCAACCGGATGAATATTGGAGAAAACATGGGATTGCACGGGTTTTATCGAAGAAAAAGGCCCAAGACGAAGTCTATTGTCCAAGAGATGCAAAAGATTTGAAGTCAATGGGCCTATTTGAAGATTTATCGAAGAAAAGGACCAAAGATGGAAGATTTACAAATGTCGAAGAAACTCAAGTATATTAAACGAAGAAATTAAAAGACGAGTTGAATTTAATCGTCGACAAATCCCGAATCAGAATCGAAAACGTCAACTTTTCTGAAAAGACGAGAAGACAAGAAGAGAGGAAGAAAGCCCACTTCACCAACCAACCACTAGCCTATATAAGGAAAACCCCTCACACATTTGGCACTAGTTTTTCATTCCCAGTTTCTTCTTTTCTTTCGTAGGAAGCCAACACCACTAAGGTGTTGGTGATTTTTCTACTTTGTTGAATCCTTCATCTTGTAAGCTTTTAATCTTTTTCTTTGGATTGTTTAAACCTTAATCATCAATATAATATTTTCATTCATCTTGTTCATCTTCTCTTTTTATTCAAAGTTCTAAAGTTCTAGTTTGGTTGATTTTGATCTTCAAAAGTTAATGGGTTTTGTGTTTTTATGATTGGGATTTGTTGTTTATGACTAGTAGATGATTTGTGATTAGTTTTATTTAAGATTTGGTTAAAAACTTGGTCGATTTTTGATTAAACCGTGCTCCCCTGTTTTCTCACTGCTTACTGTTCTTCAATCCCCCAGATATTCCGAATAGCTCAATTATTCCGGACGGTCTGTTTGCCTTGTTCCTTATTCGGAATATTTGCATATTCCGGATAGGGACCTTTATTCCGAATAGCCAATTCTTCCGCATAGCATTAATTATTCCGGGTAGTCGATTATTCCGAGTAGCAATTTATTTCGAGTAACCCTTTTGTTCCGAATAGTGTAATTATTCTGCATAGGTCATTTATTCCGAATAGTGTCATTATTCCGCATAGCCTAACTATTCCGAGTAGCCTTTTTTTTATTCCGCATAGTCTAAATATTCCGAATAGCCCTTTTTATTCCACATAGAGTTTGTTTATTCCGCATGGCAAGTTATTCCGAGTAGGATTTTTTATTCCGGATGGTGTATATTATGAGTAGGACTAATATTCCGAATAGCTTAATTATTCAGCATAGCATCTTTATTCCGGATGGCACCATTATTCCGAATAGAGCAAGTTTTCAGTAAGGGTACTTTTCAGCTTTATCGTTTAATTGTTTAATTTTAATTCAAGTTTTACTTCATTAATTGTTTTTGGTTTAAATCTTTATCTACTTCATTTACCTTTTTAATAGAATAGAAAACCAAACCCACTATTTGTCACCTAGAACAAATCATTCCACTTTTAGCTGTGATCAATTCGAGGAGATTCCGAGATAAATCTTGAACCCTATGAAAACCATAGTATCATACTGCTTCCTTGCTTTACAGTCATTCACAAAAGTATCAGGGCATAGCAAATATAGCTCAGAAGATTTCCCATTAAGCAGTAATGACATCGTCCCTTAGCACTAATTATCACAATTCGGGTTCCAACTGTCCTAGTTCCTATTTAGGACAAAACCTAGCAGTTAATAGTCCTTTCATCACAGTCCATGTCTTACCATTAACCACAACCAATCCTACAGTAGGCACTTGGTTATTCCATCATCTTAGTGCACCATCCTGAAATGTAGCAGCAGTAAAATTTCACCTTATTAGTTTCTGAACACCCAGTAATCTCAAAAGTACTATCTTTTTTATCAATCCACCTATGAAATTCTAATGCACCACTAATACCACAAAACTGCGTAGAACCACACTTCTAAAACTAACATATATATACATGCTCTTGAAACTTGCAGAACAGTAGTAACACTATCATCTGGATCAGCATCATCATCATTATTCTCAACAACATCATCATTATTCTCAGCAGCATCATCATTATTCTCAGCAGCATCATCATTATCTCTAGTACAACTAACTCCAACATCTTGATTCCTTGCAGTAAGATCAGCTTCATGTGCTCTAGCAACAGCTCGCTCAATCATGGTGTTCATAGTAGCAGTCATTAGTTTTTGCGACATATATCAAGACACTTAGTCACGTAGCGATCTACTAATGATAGAAATATGCTTTCCTTACTCCTTCTTCCATCATCACAGAAGAAAGTAACATGATAAGTATACATATCCAGATAAAAGAAGGATTCTTTATCAGGACATCCCATGAATACTACATGCACGAACAACATAACTACAATGGTTCATCAACCAAAACTCAAAATAATTAATAAAGGCACATCATAGATCACGAGGGTAATTCAGATTGCGTTGATGATTCAACAGGATAGTGGGCAGTGTCTGTCACTACAATCATCTACCGAACAAACTTAAAAGATAATAAGTTCCATCACATTGCTACGACACAAGGTTTAAATAAGTCCGATCACAAAAAGAAAATAATATACAAAGAAATCTATTACGCGATTAGTTCCTTAGACAGCAGCTCCTCATCCTCCTTAACATTGTTGTCAGCTTCTTCACACTCGTCTATTTCCCTTTCGCACCTCAAAGTCAAATCCCTAACATGATGGTAGCTCACTCTCAAAATTTGAATACTCACTCATACACGACAGATTAATCACAAGACAAATCTCAGTACGACTTTCAACATTCCTAAACTTCCAAGCTCTACTCAGCTCATGAGGCTCCCACTCACTCATCCCTTCAAAGCTTACCTACTTCTCTTTAAAACTTTCAATTTGAGCACACAAATTCATCACAATCGAACTAAGACTTGAAATATCATCCATCTTCCAAGTCCTAACAAACTCAATTCTCCACATACCAAATACAACCTTTTAAAACAACCTTTCTTTCACATCAACCTTCTAATCACACCAGTTTCAACCACATATCTATCATACATCAGCTAATCAAACATCCTCATACCCGACACAAGTCGTAAGAAATCAGTTGTAAAATCGTTCAACATATGGTCTACTGTGCTAGATCCTCGGGTGTATATAAGGTCATTATTTAAAATTATATACATATGCATTACATAAAGAAAATTACGATAAGAAGTACTCAACTTACTTTCAACAAAATCAATACATCATCATAATATTTACTTAATAAATACTCAAAAAAATCATTTCAGTTTTAAAGGATACATCTAACTATAAAACAATACAAAACAAATAATCTTATCGGAGCCTTGCAGAGAAGTTGCGTGCTTTTGTAAAATATTTTCGACACCAAAGTTATAGTTTAGGACATTTTCAAAAATCGACCTAATTTGCTATAACTAAAAAACTCTGATTACCAATCTTTAACACCCCCAAATTACATTGCGCAGCGGAAATACACAATTGGGTGCTAAACACAAACTTCATTTCACAAAACACTTTAAACGATCTCAAAATCGTACATTTGAAATATAAAAGGATATAATTTAACCATTCTCTAAAACTTTCGATCCCAAGTAAAACAATTTTAGAAATATCAGAGTAAGATTTAGGTTCCCCAAAAG
The DNA here is from genome assembly GCA_025667525.1 of Glebionis coronaria. Classification (NCBI taxonomy): domain Eukaryota; kingdom Viridiplantae; phylum Streptophyta; class Magnoliopsida; order Asterales; family Asteraceae; genus Glebionis; species Glebionis coronaria. The sequence goes on from CM046882.1 coordinate 306,369,517, forward strand.
ATTCCATTCAATCAACAAACAATTTACCAAAGTACATGACCGTACATTATTATTTTTATGACAAAAGGGAAAGAAAGTTGTTTTAGACCAATCACCACAAAAGCAATCCGCAATCCTTCTCCAGCAAGCTCCGCAATTCATCAACTTCAATCACCTAAAATACATGCTTAAAATCATCAACACAACGGTTGACCGAGTCTATAGGTTTTCCAAATCATCATTTGAACACAAGAGAAAAATCAATCAAGATCATTTAAAAGAACTGCTACGTATATAATATCTTATTCAGGCATTCTGGCATATAGCAATAGCTATAGAATTGTATTAAGCTCATGACACCGACCCCTTAACTTAGTCACCCACGCCTAAAGCCGGCATGACTAGATGAATTCCAGTGCCCCTACTAGGGTATGAATTGCAAGTATACCACATTCTTATTCTCGTAAATATATCCTTCCCATAGGTTATTCAACGTAAAGCCCTGGTCTCAGATAGGGTCGTCAGCCCAATAGTACTATTGTTAGAATAAGCGGCTATTCACAACTCACAACATCAAATCAAAAGATAGTTAACGGCTCATGAATTTATGGACTTTTTCAATTTAGGTACTTATACAATTCAAGGCAACAACAGGCAACATAAGGCAACATTCGGGTCCAAACAATCATTCATGACTTGTGTTCATTTTACTTTCAAATAGCATGTATCCCCCTCGCGGGTTTTAAAATCATTCAAAACAATTACAAAAGCAAGGCTATAGACTCACCTTGAGTAATAGCAGTAGTAAGACGATCTTCGACGATAGTTGATGTCCGATAAACACAAAAACCACAACCTATCAAATAAGCTGCGCTCATTGATAATAACTCGAATAAAATCCATACTTAGTAACATCAAACTCAAAATAATAAAATCACAACCAACCTAAAATGAAAACAATACAAGTGACCTATTACTTCATTCTATATGTTTACTTTATTAGTCCATACACTCGATAAAAATCTGCCGGTACACACCAAATGTACGAGCTCATTTACCCCACTTACACATGTCAAATACGTATGATACTAATCAGAGATATCACTTACTATATATAGAAAGACCTGTTAAAAGACCATCAAAAGATTTTACTTTTAAAGTTCCCTGCACGACACATCTTTGAACTACAAAAACCGGACTGTTTTATATCACCGACTCGTAAAACCATTTTGACCATTCTAAACAATCCCGTTTACAAATCCGACACTTGAGTTTGAAAATAGACTCACAACCCTTAGTTTTGAACCAAACATCAGTCATTGAACATTTTTACAACTCATTCTATAGTCCTCGATATTCGATCCAAATATTGACAACAACTTCGGATTGTGTCGATACTCGTCTCCCGGTACACGAATAATCAAAACATCATAACTTCTCGCTCGTTTGGAGCTAGAAGTTCTACCTTATATCAAATCGAAGCTAAAAGAATTCTCTACAACCCTATGCTATTAGTTTAACCATTTTCAAACAGTAAGTTTTCCAAAATTGGCCTTGAACCTACTGATCTAAAATACATGTTTAAAAACCACATTAAATAAAATTTTCAACACATTTTAATCAATCTCATATGCCTAAAATCATCCTAATATCATCACAAACAACTTAACTAACCTATAACACCCTTTAATGATCATTCAAAATTTTACCCACTAAAAAATCCATACATGCAAGCACTCAAAATTTTAAATATAATAATATTAACACCACATACAAGCATAGAAATAGATCAAACAACCTTGTTCTTCGTCAAAAATTGAAAGTTCTTGCATGTGTGTAAAAATAACACCAAAGTGATCACCATCAAATTTCCTAGATGGGATATTAACTAGTTTCTTTAGATTCAAGGTTAAAAATAAAAAATCAATGTGTTTTAGTGGTGAGAAGTGGACGGCAAGAACAAGAGGGAGAAAGGGTGTGGAAATTTTTATTTTAATGATTTTTATGATAGTGGAAATCTATTTATAGTGGGTTGGAGGGAATAGTTTTGTCAATTTGTGATAGTTTTGGTCCAAAATGCAATTAAATAGTTGTAAGGGTAGAATATATAAATTGTCAATTTTGAAAATATTTACGAGGCTCGGGTTTCGTAAAAATACTTTTCAAAAGTTAAAACGCACTCAAAATATGATAATAATATGATCCCAGTTCGACTTAATACGAACTTAAAATAAACCCGTCAAAAATATAAACATCGAGACAACTAATGATAGAACATAAAATCTCGGGCATCCGTCGATATCGTGATTACCAATAATCCTCGTAATTAGTAGAAAGATAACAATAAGACCTCCAACGTCGGTTTTTAATAAAACCATCAACCGTCATATCATTCAACTCATCAAAATTTCAAAATTATTCGTAAAATAATATTATATAATATTAAATAAATGACCTCTGGTTTGGGTTGTCACAACTACCGAGGTTTTAGGCATTTGCTAGGGAATGCCAGCAACCAAAGAGGGTTAAATATTATGGTTATCATAAGGAAAAGATGCTGCTATGCAAGAAGATGGAAGTTGGGATCAAGTTATCAGCTGAGGAAGGAGAAATGCTTGACGACACAAACGAATCACTCTACGACCAAGAATTCGAGGCAAATTATTCATACATGGCAAAGATTCATGAGGTCCTTAACGTCACTGAAGATGACAATGGTCCTATCTTTGATACCGAGCCAATTGATAAGGTACAACATGATGATGAATATAATGTGTTTGGTGATACACATGAGCATGATCTACCAACAACAATTACGAACACATGTATGATGGAAACGGTTGAAAGCAATACCACACCTAATTCAACAGATATGTGCAATAATGAGTTTGAGGATGATCAACATGCAAATGAGTATGATGATGAGGAGCGTGTCATGCTTGCTAATTTAGTTTCTAGTTTACAAAAAGATGTCAATGAAACTAGAAAGAGCCAAAATCAATTAAAGAAGGCAACCCAACGCTCACTCAAAACTTTAAAGAAAGCAAAGTCGCTCTTATAAAATCTAGTGAGACCATTGATAGTTATAGGGCTTAGCTTCTTCAAAGAGACAAAGAGCTTAAGGTGTACAAAAGTCGTTTAATTAACGTTAAAAAGGACGATTTTGAAAATAAATACAACGAAGCTCTTGCTTTGTTAACTAAAGAAAAACGTCAATTTAATGTTTTATTAAGTGATGAACGTCAAAAACGTACCTTGCCGCAACAAAAGTAAATGAACTTGAACAAAGGCTTTCAATGAATACCACCTATTTTGCTAAAATTCTTGAGGAAAAGAAACAAGAGGTTGGAAAATTAAAACAAGATTTCAAAAATAGACAAGGAAAAGATACTGAAATAGTAACAGAACTAGAAGAACAAGTCGATTTTTTGAAAAAAGTTGTTGATGAAACGCATGAATCTATTCAAACCATAAGAATGATATCACCTCGGCCGTTTTTTAAGGGTAAAGCTAGTTTTGAAAGTCCCAAGTACCTCGAACAAGCTCAAGCTGCGAACCTTCACTTATATCTTGATGAGTCCGAATGGATCGATCATGATTGCCCAGTAGTTAGGCTCGATAGTGAAGAGACGTCCATTTGGGATGAGGAGAGTAGATCGCCGGTCAATAAAGATTTTGTAAAACCAAATTATGCTTATGAAAATAGTCTTTATGGTCTTTTCACTCCACAAAAAAGAAGTCTCGTGAGGAATTGTTTCTTGAATGCAAACAACGAAGAATTAAATGGAAGAAAAGTTTTGCCACTAAGAAATCAAATGTTTCTAGATATATTAACTATTTGCCTCTTGATGTTTCTAAAAGAAAAAGTGGAAAAACACTTGGTATTCTTAAACATCACATTGATAATGTTTAATTAATTATTGAAATAGACTGGCAAAAACGCGAAAATGATAAGTGGAAAAAAGAGATTCCTCATGATATAACTGTGCTTGTGAAAGAACTTTTAATACCAAATACGAAGATAATAAAAGAAAATGTTCTTGAGTTTGAAAAATTAATTCAGTCTGAAATGTTTGATGATTTAAAATATGTTGAGTCTCTTGAAAAAGAAATTGATGAACTTCAAAATGACAAATTAGAGTTTTCAAACGAATATGATCTACTCTTAGAAGAATGTCACTCCAAAGATATTTTGTATGTTACTCTTCAATCTTGTGCTAATATCGATGAATGTTCTGATCTTGCATGCAAATATCTTGATAAGATCAAAGAGTGTGAACGGCTTGAAACTAAGCTTTCAAAACGTGAAGAAAATGTTGATAAAAAGGCTTTTGAGTTACTTCAACATAAAATTAATTTCCTTCAAAAACATTGTCATTCTCTTGAACTTTCTTTGCAAAAAGACGTTGGTAGTTTTCCACATGATAATAACTTGCAAGAAAACTTTCCAAAATGTTTCGACAAATGAATGAAAAGTGTATGGAAATTACGGATTTGAAAGCTCAGTTACAATAGAAAGACATAGAAATCGAAGAGTTGAATAACTCGTTGCTAAGATCGGTGGGAATATTGTGGAACCTAGAGTTAAGAAACCCGTTGTTAGACAACCCAATGCGTATAAAGGGACTAAACCCTCTGTCTTAGGAAAACCATCTGTTTTCTCCAATTCTACATTTTCAAAACCTTGGTTTTCCCCCAAGACGGATGGGAAGGATAGGTTACCATACATTACTCCCAAAACAAATATTCGAACACAAAGCCTTAAGAACAGAAATTTGATCAAACCAGGAATGTATAGATTATCCACTAAACCCACACACAACAAAGAAATTCAATCACCTCAAACTTCTAGAAACACTAATAGACGTGTGTCTTTTACTACATGAGTTGTCCCCACTGCTAATGTTAGCCGGCGTCAGCTTAAGAGCACTCGAATGAATGAAAAGGTTTGGCAAAACAAAAGTCAAAGGAAGATGAAGAAAGTAGAATACCACCCTAGGAATTTGAATGTTTCTAAGAATAAAACGTCTGTAATCGCATGTAATGACGATTTGAATGATTCGTCTTTGAATGCTTTGAATGTCAAGTTTGTTTGTGTGAAATGTGGAAAATGTGCTATAACACCCCCACAAATGCTATGCGCAGCGGAACTACAAAATTTGGGTGCTAGGCAGTTATCATCACACACAAGCTATTTCGAACGACTCAAATAGACGTAGGAATTTAAACATAAATTAAAGATTTTTTTAAAACATCAAAGTCTACTGTTTTCCGAACCCCAAAAATAATACAAAACAGAGTTGCGTTTAGGTCCCCACTGAATCTCAACCCAAAAGTACATAACTTGTTTCACCTGACATAATATAAAAATGTTATGTGATAAAAAGGGATGAAAGACAAAGTAGACCGCCAAGCCACAACAACTTCCATCCTCGCATGCTCCGCTACTATCAATCTTGGTTACCTGAAACACATGCTTAAAATCGTCAACACAAAGGTTGAGCGAATCTATAGGTTTATCAAATCATAGGTTGAACATAAGTATTTAAAACCAATCATGACCATTCAATAGCATTGTCGTATACACAATCTATTATTCAAGGATATTATCTTTAGCAATAGCTAATAATTGTGTTTAAGCTCGTGACACTAATCCGTTAACTCAATCACCCGCGTACATTTACCAGCATGATTAAGATGAAACCAGTGCCACTTCTAAAGGCATCAGTTGCAATTATACCTTATTTCTTATCACAAGTTATCCGTCCGCAGAGGGTACTCAACGTACTAGCTCTCGTCTCGGATAGGGTCGTCAACCCCATAGTACTATCAATTGTATAAGCGGCTATCTCCAACCCACACAAGGGCAAGACAATAGTTAATAGTTCACGAATTTAGGGACTTTTGCAACTACGTACTTAACACAATTCAAGGCAACATCCGGGTCCAACAATCATTCATGACTTATGTTCATTTTCATTTAAATTAGCATGTATCCTCCTCGCGGGTAAAAACATTTGAAATAAGTAAAGAGCGAGGCTATAGACTCACCTTGCGTAGTAGTAGTGGTTCTAGCGAAGACGTAACGAGAAATATCACCGACGACGTGGATGCCCGGGAAAATTTAACACTTGACCTAAAAATCAAGGTACGAAAACCAAATCAATACTCCGCGTACATTATTGTACTAAACACACGCATATAAATACACTTAATGCTTATGAAAACTCACACCAAAACCAAACAAGTAGTTGTTACGAGACTCATACTATCTATCTACGTAATTAAAGTTGCTTCCCATTTTATAACTTTGCCGGTACTTAGCAAAAGTACGGGTTGTTTGCTATGACTTAAGCACATATATAAATTACAAGAAAATTTGTAAAAATACCTTATGACCTGTAGAAAACCCATTTTAAATCCCATAAAAAGTTTCCACTTTTATGACCCATTACTCATTACATCACTAAACGTAAACTTTTTGGACTAATTTTGCACTTCTAACATGTAAGACTTGTTCGACCCATTTAAAAGACATCATTTGCTAATTTGACCACTAAGTCTAAAAATAGACTCCAAAATGCAGGTTTAGAACCAAACAAAAACTTTCAATCATTTATACAACTGTATCTATGGTCCCGGGATTTGACCCAAAACCAAACATAATTTCGGATTATGTTGATTCTCATCTCCCGGTACACGAACTTTCAAAATAGCATAACTTTTGACTCGTTTGGAGTCGTAATCTCTACCTTATACCAAAACGAAGCTAAAACAAAGCTCTACAACCACATCCTATGTTTATGACCTGTTTACAAAGTTAAACTCACGAAAAACACCCCTAAAGTTTCTGATCTAAATTACCCTTTACAAAACCATATCAAAACATCATTTTGACCCATTTCAATCATTTATATACTTATAATATTACCTAATAAACATCCTAATCAAATCAAAATACTCTAAATCACTTGTATGTTCAATATTCATCAAAACCCATTTCATAAAACCCACATGCAATCTAATCAAAACAACTAAAAATGATCAAAACATGTTTTTAAACATAACCACACAACAAAAATCATCAAACATCAATGATCAAACTAAACCCCCTTTTGGCCGTGGGGTTTGGTGACCAAAACACAGAGGAAAAACAGCCCCTCTCTTGTTTTATGGATTAATTAACATCACTAACACCTAAATTAAACTTGTATCTAATTTAATTAGATCAAAACCCATTTTTGAAAAATCATAAATTTTTGGAAAAATCAAATGGATGCATGTATGTTATTGTTGGTGGGATTTACTTACAATGATGAAAGAAGGGTTGGTCTTTGATTTGATTTGTGAAAAACCAAAAAAAATGATGGTGGTGGTGGTTGTGTGGTGGGTGGCCGGCGACCTAGGGAGAAAAAAGAGAGATGGTGGATTTTTTTTTTTGTAAAATGAAAGTATGTGTTTCCTTGTTTCCCCTTTTGTAAAAATGGAGGGACTTAGGTGGCAATTTTTGCTATCTTTTGGCCCTAATAGTAAATCATTATTTAAAGAGCGGGTTTTGACTAGTAGTCGGTTTTAAATTTTTACGGGAGTCGGGTTTCGTCCCGGCTACCTCAAAATACTTTTAAATGGTTCGAACGCACACAAAACGAATATTCACATGGTTCCGACTCGACTTAAAACGTAATAAAAATAAAATCTCGAAAAACTCAAATATCGACCAATCGATAACAAAAGATAAATTTTGGGCATCTGTCGGTATCGTAGTCGTCATCGGTTCTTCTTAAATCGTCAATCGTTAATATTACGACCTTAAACGTTGGTTTCAACTTAAACCGTCAAATATATAGCAAACGAAATTTCTTAAAAATTCAAAAATATTTGTAAAATAGGATTAAATAAATGACGTTGTGCTCGGGATATCACATCCTCAAGTGAGTTGCAACTTAAGAGGGATGCTCATACTGAACAGCTCTTGAGACAAGAACTTAACATCATACGACACATTCACGGGTATCACATCCTCCCCTCCTTAAGGGAGTGACGTCCCGGCGCTCTCTGGTTCTTATACTCGCATTTCGTACTACGAGAAAGATGAGGGTACTTCTTCCCAAGGAGGTCTTCACGTTCCGACGTGGACTTCGGCTCCCGTCTCGGATTTCATCACACCTTCACAATGAGTATTATATCTTGCTTCAGTCTCTTAACATCTTGATCCATGATCTCCACTTCAAAATTATATATATATATATATATATATATATATATATATATATATATATATATATATATATATATATATATATATATATATATATATATATATATATATATATATATATATATATATATATATATATATATATATATATATATATATTCCAAATTCTTCCTACGGTTATCAACACATTTCTTCTCACAGTTCCTCGCGGTCAACAAGTGATTCTCAATCTACACCATCTCTTCCGCAGTCTCTCGAATCATTTCAAGTCCATTCAACTGACTTTTTCCTACTTCATTCCACCCAACTGGCTATCTACGTTTTCATCAACGTAATTCTTCAGATGTTGCAACCTTAATGCTAACATGGTAAATGTCGTCGTACAAGGTACTACCAACGGCAAGGGTCGATCTCAACAACTACCATAATCAATCACACACGCTCGGAGCATGTCTTTCATCGTTCGAATCGTCCTTTCACTTGGTTCATCGGTTTCATAAAAAATAATTAATTCATAAAGAAAAATCACACAGGCCACACATAGCCCCATCGAACACGTTCAGATTATACAAAACGAAGTAATCAATACTAGCCATACAAAATCACCTTATTGCAATATTACGCACATACAACCCTAGCTCGTCAAAAACGAATTCATCGATACAAAATCATTCGACGTATACATAACTTCTCTCGAAGACATCACAATCCAATCAAACACAAAAGCCACTATGAAGCACCTACAGCCGCATCACAACATGTTTGCAAAATAGCCAAACCATGCCAAGTAAATAAGTTCAACCAAGTTAACTCATGCATGCTAATCAGCCAAGCCAAGATAAAATAAGAATATTTGACATGATTCTCGGATGAGTCCAGTCAAAAGGAAATTGCAAGTTAAAGAAGGTTTACGAGCTTGCAAGCTATGGATGCATATCCAAAAATAAATAAAATACATACATATGTCATCGCAGGGCGCTCACCCATGCATTCATACACAAAAGATATTACAAGAACACCATCTCACTTTCGTCCCAAACATGGTTAAAATCTCAATAAGCATCGCCATTCACAGTTATAAATATATTACATGGCACGTATTCTTCATGATCGGACTTCATTGGACAATGTTGTCTCAAGTTCTCACAACTTACGATCACTCGACCAGATCACTTACCACATAAATACATAAAAGACAAGGGTTTACCATAAAAACATCGACTATGTTTATCCATCGTTTAACCATCGATAATCAAGGATGGTTGAGTCAAGCAAAGAGGATTCCTCACTTAAATAAACGAAGACGGCAATGGGATTCTCTTCCAACTACCGATGCATAGTTGGTAAACTTCAACAATTTATCATGTGTCGTTGTCATATCAAAAGAACAAGAAAAGAAGCAAATATAGTACGATACATTCGATGTAGGAGAAGTCTTCGTCATTTCCTCAGAGTTACTCAAACTCGGATTTCCTCTACTTCGTAAGTCTTCTATATTTGTTAAAAACTCTTCTCAGTGTCGATACGAGACCTTTGGTATTTCATCAACACCCTCGTGATTCCGATGAAATTCGCATGTTACATTCAACACATAAAAACAAAACATTTTCCACAATTACTCAGTCACGGTGACTTAGCAAGTCAACACCAAACGGAAGAAAGATTTCAAGGAACACAAGAAAACTTCAAAAATTTTCTTTAGGAGTCAAAGAGAATACGATTACTTGCTTAAGGATCTACCATTTTAAAAACGTTCTCACCCAAACATTTATCAAAAACACTACCGGTTTTAAAGATGACCAATTAATTTGACACTACATTGCTTTTCCTAAACTATGCATAATTAGCTAGATCATGCATACTTAAGGATCAAGAAACAACAACCAATAAAACGGGACTCTTCCCGAATTATGCATAGTTAGCTAAGCTGTGCATAATTGAGGATCGAGTGACGACACAAACATTATTATTACACACCAAATATGACTATGAAAGTTTTCGACCTATACTTTCAAAATAATTAAATCATTTGAAATGGAATTTGAAATGGGAAAATATTGTTACTATCGTTTTAAGAAACACATCAAACATTTTTCGTCCATTTTGGAAACATACTTTTGCTTTGCCTTTTTATGAGGAAAATAAATAAATAATTTAATAAATAAATCGACACTAATTGCATGTGGTTGAACGAACCATTTCACACACTCATACATATTTTCAAAATAGACTATTCACCAAATAATGGTAAGGTGGTTCATGATTAAAGATCATTGCAAGCACAACAAGTAATAAAATCAAAAGTCAATGAGATCGAACGAGGTAAACGAGCAACATAATTGCCAACTAAAATTTAACTACATTAGAAATGAAAATACTTCAAATATATGACAAAAGTCTCGGGATAACAACAGCGATCTACGAATACATAGAGTAAAAATTGAATATCAACACAAGTGTCAAAAATAAAACAACGATCATAATTCCCATCGTCTTGAGTTGCACATACATTCCACCAAGGGTATACGGGGAGAGGAGAATAATCACTTGGTCGAATAGAAACAATTTCACCAGGAAGACCGAGTTCTTTCACCTCTACAATTTGGTAAAGCGGCTTCGCCTCCTTGTTTTTGTTCAAGATAAATAAATAACCAATTTAATGAAGATTTATAGCATTATTCAAGTAAATATAGAATTTTAGGTTCCATTAACCAAAAGAAGAAAAGTCACGACGTCCATGAAGAGGACAAAAATACACCGGGTGACATACTCTCTTTATCATGAAATAGTGAAGTATTAATTTAAAAATAAATAACGGTTTCATACCACGAACAATATTAAAACGAAAAATCAAAGGACTACTCAAGCTTAGATATAGGCTCGTAAAAAAAAAGAAGGGATCCCGTACGATCGAACCATCGTGACTCGAAACATTAGATATACGTCTTTATCAAATAATATACAAGTAGGCGTGTGTTGGGTAATCCATTTTCATTTTCTAATTAATGTTACCATGTACCTTGTAAAATCGAGCATTTACACTTTTTTTTTACACCATTAAAGAAGTTATACCTTTCATTTTTCAATCTTACAAAGTTTTCATTTCTGGAAAAATTTCAATCTCTCGGAAATTATTAACATTGGTAGATGCGGTGACTCGGTTATCATAATCGACAATTCATTAGGTTTGAAAATCTCCATACTTGTGTCAAAATCTCGTTAATGTTCATATCTTAAGTACCAAAAACGTACATAGTAAGAATTTTCAAAGTTTTACGTTATTATTATCACAGCTTACCTTATCACATAGATACACGTATCCAACACGACTCAAACTAGTCCAATTGACTCTTAAAATTAACCTTGACTTTTTATTATACACATGTCTTTCTTAAAACTGTTTTGTTAAATCATATTCACGCGATTCGACTCAAATGCTAAAGAAGTTTCACGTAGTATCATTTCGGATAAATTACTGATTTTAGCCAACACTTGAATCTCAATAATAATAATAAATAATCAAAATGCTCATTTTAATAATTCTAAAATGTAGAAAATTCAACCTTTTATCCTTAACCCATTATCAAACGATTTTTAAAATTAACTCACCTTGCAGCGGAATGAAATAACGTTCCATCAACTTTTAATAATTTTTTTTCAAGCATTATAATTTCTCACTTTAAAGTGTACATTCTGATTTTATCCCAGTTTATTTACTACAACAAGTGACGAGTTCTAGTTTATACCAATGCATTCATAAATATAACTTGACCTTACGTTTAAAATTAAAACCAGTTTTACAAAGTCTCTAGCTCCAAAATACGTGGTCAATTTTCTACTCATGTTCCATATTACAAAATACATCCATAGTTTAATGACCTAAAATTAATTCGTACTAAATCCAAAGTTACATATACTCAACAGTCATATCGTAAATTTTATTATAAACTCCTTTTTCAAATTATATTAAACAAATTCTTGACAAATCCATCACAAGCTTCTAGTATCAAATTATTAATATATGAAAACAAGGATTTTACGAGTAATAATAATTACTTATTATGATCTACCAACCAAAGTTAAAAAAAAAATAATTTCACTTTGTCCATTTATTTTCTACACATATTTTTCTGGTTACAAGACACATCATAAATCATTTTTATCCAAAAGTTACACTCACCATTTATTTAATATGTAAAACACTTTATGTTTAAATCATTCGATCAATAAAGTTTAATGCTTATTTAACTCGCACAAATGCCGGACCTCGTCATGTATAATATCGAATTCATAATAATGAAACAACAAAAACAAAATGAAATAAACGAAGCGAGAATACGTATGTCAACTAAGTGTTGTTATCAGCCTCGGATGAGTCTCGAAATCGTACACCACAAAATTAACACAAACCAACCAAATTTCAAGTTATCGCGATTGATCAAAACGCTAGTCTATTTTTAAAATGCATATTTAAATTCAAGTAGGGTGATAAAAACGATTAAATGGCGATACACCTCAACCACGTTTCATAATATAAACACATGATTCGTCGCTACGATGCACGCATCGTTGATTAAACTTCGTTTATATTATAGTTGCGCCAACTAACATATCAAACCCATTAGGAATAAAGGAAATAGAGTAATACGTAAGTAAATTACGTTTCAAAAGAAAATGTCCAAAATGACACATCACGGTGCGATAACGACAATCGAGATTAATCTAATCAATATACAATATGTTACGAGGCGTTAGTTACGTATCTAGAGTATCAAAATAGGTTCACACTCGGTTATTCGATCAATAAATAAATTATCAAGATTGATAATTGGCGGTAAGGCCGAATTCTCAACAAAACCGCATTTTAAATGTATGATAACCACGCAAGGACCATTGCTTCACATGCAATGCCTTTAAATACCATAGTGTATATACATACTTATACATACCATCATTCCTACATACACGTAGGATTACAACGCAGTGTTGCCATGTAATGCAATGTAGCCCGTATGCTAATTACATGCAACATATAAGATAATCTTACAAGAATTTACAAATTACGATGATAAGTACTCAATGTACACAACAATATACCTCAATATATATCATAGTATTTACTTACTAAATACTAGGTAATTCATGTCAATTTTGAGGGATACATCTAAAATATAAAGCAATGCTAAAGAAATCTTACCGGAGCCATGCAGTATAGTTGTGTGCTTGGACAATTTCTTACGACACAAAAAGTTATAGTTTAGGATTTTTCAAAATGACCTAGTTCTCTATAACTCATGGCTTTGATTACCAATCTATAACACCCCCACAAATGCTATGCGCAGCGGAACTACAAAATTTGGGTGCTAGGTAGTTATCATCACACACAAGCTATTTCGAACGACTCAAATAGACGTAGGAATTTAAACATAAATTAAAGATTTTTTTAAAACATCAAAGTGTACTGTTTTCCGAACCCCAAAAATAATACAAAACAGAATTGCGTTTAGGTCCCCACTAAATCTCAACCCAAAAGTACATTACTTGTTTCACCTGACATAATATAAAAATTTTAAGAGATAAAAAGGGAGGAAAGACAAAGTAGACCACCAAGCCAAAAAAACTTCCATCCTCGCATGCTCCGCTGCTATCAATCTTGGTTACCTGAAACACATGCTTAAAATCGTCAACACAAAGGTTGAGCGGATCTATAGGTTTATCAAATCATAGGTTGAACATAAGTATTTAAAACCAATCATGACCATTCAATAGCATTGTCGTATACACAATCTATTATTCAAGGATATTATCTTTAGAAATAGCTAATAATTGTGTTTAAGCTCGTGACACTAATCCGTTAACTCAATCACCCGCGTACATTTACTGGCATGATTAAGATGAAACCAGTGCCCCTTCTAAAGGTATCAGTTGCAATTATACCTTATTTCTTATCACAAGTTATCCGTCCGCAGAGGGTACTCAACGTACTAGCTCTCGTCTCGGATAGGGTCGTCAACCCCATAGTACTATCAATTGTAAAAGCAGCTATCTCCAACCCACACAAGGGAAAGACAATAGTTAATAGTTCACGAATTTAGGGACATTTGCAACTAGGTACTCAACACAATTCAAGGCAACATTCGGGTCCAACAATCATTCATGACTTATGTTTATTTTCATTTAAATTAACATGTATCCCCCTCGCGGGTAAAAACATTTGAAATAAGTAAAGAGCGAGGCTATAGACTCACCTTGCGTAGTAGTAGTGGTTCTAGCGAAGATGTAACGAGAAATATCACCGACGACGTGGATGCCCGGGAAAAGTTAACACTTGACCTAAAAATCAAGGTACGAAAACCAAATCAATACTCCGCGTACATTATTGTACTAAACACACGCATATAAATACACTTAATGCTTATGAAAACTCACGCCAAAACCAAACAAGTAGTTGTTACGAGACTCATACTATCTATCTACGTAATTAAAGTTGCTTCCCATTTTATAACTTTGCCGGTACTTAGCAAAAGTACGGGCTATTTACTATGACTTAAGCACATATATAAATTACAATAAAATTTGTAAAAATACCTTATGACCTGTAGAAAACCCATTTTAAATCCCATAAAAATTTTCCACTTTTATGACCCATTACTCATTACATCACTAGACGTAAACTTTTTGGACTAATTTTGCACTTCTAACATGTAAGACTTGTTCGACCCATTTAAAAGACATCATTTGCTAATTTGACCACTAAGTCTAAAATTAGACTCCAAAATGTAGGTTTAGAACCAAACAACAACTTTCAATCATTTATACAACTCTATCTATGGTCCCCGGGATTTGACCCAAAACCAAACATAATTTCGGATTATGTTGATTCTCATCTCCTGGTACACGAACTTTCAAAATAGCATAACTTTTGACTCGTTTGGATTCGTAAGCTCTACCTTATACCAAAAAGAAGGTAAAACAAAGCTCTACAACTACATCCTATGTTTATCACCTGTTTACAATGTTAAACCCACGAAAAACACCCCTAAATTTTCTGATCTAAAATACCCTTTACAAAACCATATCAAAACATCATTTCGACCCATTTCAATCATTTATATACTTCTAATATTACATAATAAACATCCTAATCAAATCAAAATACTCTAAATCACTTGTATGTTCAATCTTCATCAAAACCCATTTCATAAAACCCACATGCAATCTAATTAAAACAACTAAAAATGATCAAAACATGTTTTTAAACATAACCACACAACAAAAATCATCAATTATCAATGATCAAACCAAACCCCCTTTTGGCCGTGGGGTTTGGTGACCAAAACACCAAGGAAAAATTGCCCCCCTCTTGTTTTATGGATTAATTAACATCACTAACACCTAAATTAAACTTGTATCTAATTTAATTAGATCAAAACCCATTTTTGAAAAATCATAAACTTTTGGAAAAATCAAATGGATGCATGTATGTTATTGTTGGTGGGATTTACTTACAATGATGAAAGAAGGGTGGGTCTTTGATTTGATTTGTCAAAAACAAAAAAAAATGATGGTGGTGGTGGTTGTGTGGTGGGTGGCCGACGACCTAAAAAGAAAAAAGAGAGATGGTGGATTTTTTTTGTAAAATGAAAGTATGTGTTTCCTTGTTTCCCCTTTTGTAAAAATGGAGGGACTTAGGTGGCAATTTTTGCTATCTTTTAGCCCTAATAGTAAATCATTATTTAAAGAGCGGGTTTTGACTAGTAGTCGGTTTTAAATTTTTACGGGAGTCGGGTTTCGTCCCAGCTACCTCAAAATACTTTTAAATGGTTCAAACGCACACAAAACGAATATTCACATGGTTCCGACTCGACTTAAAACGTAATAAAAATAAAATCTCGAAAAACTCAAATATCGATCAATCGATAACAAAAGATAAATTTTGGGCATCCGTCCGTATCGTAGTCGTCATCGGTTCTTCTTAAATCGTCAATCATTAATATTACGACCTTAAACGTTGGTATCAACTTAAACCGTCAAATATATAGCAAACGAAATTTCTTAAAAATTTCAAAAATATTTGTAAAATAGGATTAAATAAATGACGTTGGGCTCGGGATATCACATCCTCAAGTGAGTCGCAACTTAAGAGGGATGCTCATACTGAACAGCTCTTGAGACAAGAATTTAATATCATACGGCACATTCATGGGTATCACATGTGCCAGTGCTAATCATGCTATGTGTGTTTCAAATAATGTCAAAGGCGTAGGTACTAGAACTAAGAAGCGAATTGCGATGCCTATTAGTACTAGTAAACCCAAACGCAAAGTGAACCATTATGGTGCAACCCTTCTAAGAAGAGTAATACATCAGACTCCACCACTAAGAACCCTAGAAGCAGAATTAGGGAATTATATGAGTCTGCTAGCAAGTCTTGTAAATGATGGTTTGCTAACCAATGTCCTCCAATATATAAATGGATGCCTAAGGTTAGGACAGACAATGTGACAACGAGCGTTAGTGTGCCTTTAAGTGCTGAAACTAGGGAAACTAATGTATCGGAAATCACAACTAACATGGAATCCAATTTAGCAAAGGCTCGATCGTGTTCTAATTCTTCTGTAGGTGATCGAAATAGTTCTCTTCATACTGGACTCCGGGTGCACCAAGCACATGGTGGGGAATCTCAAGCTTCTAATTAACTTCGTGGAAAAGTTCTTGGGTATGGTCCGATTCGGAAATGATCAATTTGCACCGATCCTAGGATATGGAGATTTGGTTCAGGGGAATATCACGATTAAAAGTGTTTACTACATCGAAGGGCTCAATCACAATCTTTTCTCGGTTAGTCAATTCTTTGATGCGGATTTGGAGCTTGCTTTTAGAAAGAAGACATGTTTTGTTTATTATTATGATGGGCATGACATACTTACCGGTTCACGGGGTACTGATCTCTACACTATTTCACTTCAAGACTCCACTTCTTCAACTCCAATCTGTTTCATGGCTAAAGCTTCAACGACTCAAGCTTGGTTATGGAATCAACGATTATCTCATTTAAATTTTGATACCATCAACTTGCTTTCAAAGAAAGATATTGTGAGAGGCCTTCCAAACTTTGAATTCATCAAAGATCATCTTTGTTCTTCTTGTGAGCTTTGTAAAGCTAAACAGAGTAGTTTCAAGACAAAGACTACACCAAGATCTAAAGGACGGTTAGATCTTCTTCATATAGATTTGTGTGGCCCCATGCGTGTTCAAAGCATCAATGGGAAGAAATACGTTATGGTAATTGTCGATGATTAATCAAGGTACACGTGGACTCACTTCTGGAGGTCCAAGGATGAAACACCCCAAAGTTCTCATCAACTTCCTTATGCAGATACAACGTGGTCTTCAAGCTCAAGTAAAAGTTGTACGTACTGACAGAGGCACAAAATTCTTGAATTCAACTCTGAAGAATTATTTTGAAGCCGAAGGGATTGAACATGAAACATCTATTGCTCGAACACCTGAACAAAACAGCGTTGTTGAAAGACGAAATCGTACTTTGGTTGAGGCTACTCGAACATTATTATCTGCTTCAAAACTTCCAATATTCTTTTGGGCCGAAGCCGTGTCAACAGCATGCTACACACAAAATCGTTCCTTAATTATCTCAAGACACGAAAAGACACCATATCACATAATTCATGATCGCAAACCTTCACTCAAACACCTTCATGTTTTTGGATGTACGTGTTAGATAATTAGAGATGGTGAAAATCTGGACAAGATGAAAGAGAAAGGTGATGCATGCATTCTAGTGGGATATGCAACTTAGTCTAAGGGATATAGAGTGTACAACAAGAGAACCAAATTGATAGTCGAGACTATTCATGTCCGATTCGATGAATTACAAGAAATGGCACTTGAACAAAGAAGTTTAAGTCCTAATCCACAAAGACAAAAGACTTCTGTGCACAACCGCACGGAACTCGACACTCAAGACCATAACAATGAACCGTCAAGTTCAAAGTTGGTTCAAAGAAATGTTCCTAGAGTAGATATGACAGTGGACACGACAACTAAAGAGTTGGAAATGTTATATGGACCAATGTTTGATGAATATTTCACAGGGGAGAAACATGTTGTATCCAAGTCTTCTGCTGTCACTCATGATAAGAATGATGATACCGATCATCATCATCAACAAAAGGATACAACTTCATCTACTTCAACACGGGTTGCTGCAGATTTACCTCCTTATAATATCACTTCAACAATCGATCCTACAACATCCACAACTACTGTCATTGCTCCAGAGAACACAAATCAAGCAGACAATGCATTATCTGAAGATGACAATTTTCACAACCCATTCGGTACATCGATACACGAAATTGGAGAGTCTTCTACTCGCCATGTTGATCCGTCAAATATGCATACGTTCTACCAACGACATCCGTCAACACATCAATGGACCCGAGAGCATCCTTTGGTTCAAGTAATTGGGAACCCTTCACAGCCCGTTCGTACAAGACGACAACTAGAAACCGATGGTGATGTTTATATGTTCGCACTCGCCATGAGTACAGCTGAATCGAAAAACATCAAAGAAGCCATGGCTGATCATGCTTGGATTGAATCGATGACGGATGAACTTCAACAATTTGAAAAACTTATGGTCTGGGAACTTGTTGACAGACCATACGATGTAACAGTATTAAATCTACGATGGATCTGGAAAAACAAGATGGATGAAGAAAATACGATCATCAAGAACAAAGCTAGGCTAGTGGATAAGGGGTATGGCCAGAGAGAGGGTATAGATTTTGAAGAATCATTTGCACCAGTAGCTCGTATGGAAGTGGTCAGGATTTTCCTTGGTTATGTTGCACATAAGTGATTCACTGTTTATCAAATGGACGTGAAGACGACATTTCTTAATGGTCCTTTGAAGGAAGAAGTCTATGTCACGCAGCCGGAAGGATTCGTTAATCCTCATTATCCTGAAAAGGTGTATCGTCTCCACAAAGCACTTTACGGACTCAAGCAAGCTCCAAGGGCATGGTACGATGAGCTCTCGAAATTTCTGGTATCCAAAGGTTTCTCAAAAGGTTCCATTGATCTAACCTTGTTCATATACAAATATGGGGATGACATTTTTCTTGTGTGGATTTACATTTATGACATTATTTTCGGGTCTACAAACCCAAAAATTTCAAAATGGTTTGAAAAACTAATGCAGAACAAATTTGAAATGTCAATGATGGGCGAACTAAAATTCTTTCTTGGAATTCAAGTTCACCAATCCCGAAGTGGTATCTTTATAATCCAAGCTAAGTATTTTTAAGAGATAATCAAAAAGCATGTATGACCTCATGTGACCCCGTTGGGACACTATTATCAACTACATCCCTAAATGCTGACTTGGAGGGAAATGTCATAGGCAAACCAGATATCGTTCCATGATCGGCTCCTTCATGTACTTGACAGTAAGCATACCCGATATTTCGCATGCTACATGCTATTGTGCACAATATCAAGCCAGACCCACTGAAAAGCACCTCAAAGAGGTTAAACGGATCTTTCGGTACCTTAAGAATACCATTCATTTGGGACTCTAGTATCCGAAGGAAACCGGTTTCTTTCTAACGGCCTATTCAGATTCTGATCACACAGGGTGTCTTGATACTCGAAAAAGTATTTCTGGTGGTGCACAATTTCTAGGATAAGATAAGCTCGTGGGATGGTCTTCCAAGAAGCTGGATTATACATCACTTTCATCAGCCAAAGCGGAGTATGTGTCTCTATCTACGTGTTGTGCTCAAGTTCTTTGGATGAGAACACAACTCATGGATTTTGGCTTCCTCTATGATAAAGTACCTATGTACTGTGACTCAAAGTCGGTGAAATGTGTATAGTTGAAGTTCGTTTTCTCAGTACTTAACAAATTGAAAGTCCTAACAAGATCGAGTTTTTAATTGTTTTTGGTTGGTAAGATATTTGGATATTCTATATCTAATTCAAACGAATCCTTACTAAAATGAAAAATAGAGTCTACTTATACGTAAAACAAAGTGCACAAACCAAGTATTTATTCAATTAAAATGCTAAAATGTAAATTCTACACAATATAAGGACTGAAAATGTAAATTCAATGAAAAATAAATGCCAAAAATACAAAGTCAAAAAGTCAAAGGACTAATTATGTAAAACAGTTAACAAATTTGGATTAGGAATGAAAATATTTCTAACAAAGTAACTAACTTTTAACTATTTTGAAAACTAACTAACCACTTTTTAACAAACCTGAAACTAGAAGGACTTGAATTTTGCAAAACCTAATTAAATGGGAATTTAGCTTGTAATGGACACTGTTTAACAATCAAAGGACTAGAATGCAATTTCCAAAAGCTTATTAACAAAAACGGGTTTAAGAACAAAATAAGCTCGTTTGAGCTCGTTTCTTAACCAAATAAGCTCAAACCAATTTCAAAAGTCTTAAAATTCTGTTTTAGCTAGGCTTGTAAAAGGGCTTAAGCTGAAACTAGCTGGAACTCAAATAAGCTAAATCCAGTAAGCTCACAATAAGCTTTCTAATAAGCTACACGTGCACAACTTGATTTCAATGCAAAAATCTGTTAATCAGCTCAAAAGAAGAAGGGGAAATCTAGTCTTATAAAAAATGGTTCATTAATAAGCTCAGGAAATGATAATAAGCTAAAATGAGCTTATTTTGACTTTTGTTGACCAAAAATCCAAAAATCTGAAAACTTCAAAACTTAACCAGGAACACTTTTTGAAGTGATTTGTGAAAGAAAATAAGCAAGTTTCTGAAGTGGATAAGCTAGTATGAGAAAACAGTCAAGCTATTTATCACAGGGAATTGAAAATGCTCAAATGCTTAAACAAATGCTTATATCTAGCTTATTACTGGATACTGTATAATTTCCTGATACACACTTAAACTACATATGTTGTGTGAGGGCTAGAAACAAATTTCACAAAAATCCATCAAGTAACAAAGAAATGGCAATGGATTGAAAATCAAGACTTTTCTGAAAACTAGTTTATCAAATCTGACCCAAACTTTTTATGATGCCATTTGCCTTTTTTACTAAAGTCTTGACTTGAAAACATTGTAAACTAATTTGCTATGACTTACTGACTGAATGAAAGATAGAATTAACCAACTAACAAGACTAGAACACAATTGAAATCCTAATCCCAAACACAAGTTTACTGAACTTTTAAAACTTTTGTAAAGGAATTTTGAGTTAAAAGCCACAATGATCAAAGAAAGATATCAAACTAGGTGTACTGCATGAAATGTAATGCATAAGAACCAATTTCAAGCTATTAAATAGTTTAAAACTCTAAATGCACTATTAAGCTAATATTACTTAAATAAAGCAACTAAGAATGAGAATTAAACTAATGACAAAGTGATATACTACAAATAAGCTACTCAAATCTCAACATTTACTCAGTATCACACTTGATCATACATCAAACAAGGTTACACTAAGTATTAAGCATGCCTGTAACAATTGAGTAGAATTAAAATGCAGAAACCAAAAACCTTTTAGCTAAGGCCTCCTTTGGGGAGTAGAGTAGCGCTGAGCTATCTAACTAGTGCTAAACCACCACCTTAGCACTAGTAACTACTAATCAACAACCAATCAACAGCTAATCAACCCTTAAACGCCATTAATGATCAGAAAACCTTCAATGCTTGAAAATGGATGATCAGAACTAAGAACTCAGCTACAGGATGAATCTCAACAGCAACAATCTTCAAAAAACTTCTAATGATCTCTCATGATCATTAGAAACAAAGCAAGAACAATGGAGATTGAACAGTAGAACAGAACAGTAAGAAGTTTGAGGGAATTTGGGAATATTATTGAATTGTAATGGAAAAGTTGTTACAAGACTGTTATAACTACCTAACAGACTCTCAAGTGTGTGTCAAGCACTTGAGAGTTGTTGCTAACTATCTTTCTAACAGGAATGAGAGAAAGAAATTAAGTGTGTGTGTTTTCACACTTAAGATACGTGATACAAATGAGAACTCCTATGCCTATTTATATAATGGAAATGTGAAGTAGTTGGGGTTGGTGACGTGTAGGAGCCAATCAATTGCTTCCACGTGTCTTTATCTTGTCAATCGAAACTAGCCGTTGAAGAACTGAAATTGGGCTTTTCTTTGTGAGTCAATTTCACTGTAATTGGTTGGTTAGGATGGATTCCTTTCTTGAAAACGAACACTTTTCGTGTTTATAACTTCTTCTGAAATCCCTTGTAGCTCTTGATCGTTTCTGGGCTGTTGGAAGGTTGAAGATGATACGTGGCAGGCCTTGATTGGTGGTTGGGATGTCACACGGATCATTATCCTAATAATGAAATATGATTGGTTGAGTGGGCACTGTTGTGATTCGTCCACTTAGCCTCTCTCTTATTAATTACCACACACAGCTGGCAATCCACCTTCTCAAAATACTCTACTTTGATTGGTTCTTTTCCTTTCACACGGATTGAGTCTTCAAATACTTTCCAATTATGGCAGTTTAAGCCCTTCAAGTTGACAGATTTATAAAATGAGCTCTAGTCTTCATTCCTTTGGCAATTTTAGTCCTTTCACTTGCATTTTTGATCAAATAACTCCCTTGACTGAGTTGACTTGTAAGTTGACCATGTTTTACTTGAATCTTGACTTTGAAAAATTTGCACTTTTGGTCCTTCATCTTTGAAATGTTGTCAAGATAGGTCCTTTGTTGTCTTTTTATCCAATTAAGCTTGATTTCTCTTTGTTTGCTTGAAATTGTATCATTCTTACCTATTTGAGCACAAACAAAGAACATACCACATAATACTGCTTTTATAGCACAAAAGTTAGGTAATTTCCTTGTGTTTTAGGGTGTTTTGTTGATTAATTGATATGAGTTTTTGCTCATATCAAATCCCCTACACTTGAACATTGTCATGTCCTCATGCAATGCTATATTTTAAAGCACAAGTTTACATTCTTCTCATAATTAATCCACCTTGGCCATTATGGAATGCATCTACACTACTCTACACTATATGAGGCATGATTTTGATTTTTAACAATGCAACGCACAAGATACAATTCTATTTATATCTTTTTTGATTTTCTAGAAATGGTTTGATGGAAATAAATCATAAAGAAATCAATGACTTTGATTTAGGGCTTGGGTACCATGGATACTTATCACCCTCAAGTTTCACTTTCCTCATACCAAGCTTAAAAATGGGATCATTGTATTCACAAGTAAAAACTGCATCGACTTATTCATGACAATTAAATGTGGAACCGGTTATTAATTGAGCAAATTGCTTGTGGGCAAATTTGTTATTATTTGAAGCGGGAAATATAAGAAATGTAAAATCTAAAAATAAGGAAGCACGGTTTTAATCCTAAGTAATCCTCTCATCCATTACTTGAAAAACCGCTCACAATTAATATAAGTCCGTTTCAAGAGTAATAAGTCATTCGCTTTATGTGTAAAATCCTCATGTCATGCTTTCATAAGTAGCTACACACTCGCTAAGGAAAGAAAAATAAAACTCACGCAATAATTTACATCCGCCATCTTTTTGAGACTTTGGATCTTCAACCCCGCAACCCGTCAAGGTAATATTGGATTGGAGAAACTATTAAATCCCCGCAACCCGTCAAGTTAATATTGGAATCTACTAGTTACTATAATTAACACTTCACTGCCCCTCTTGGGAGTCTTGTATAATTATTTTTTTTCTTTTGTTTTCTAGCCACTCATTTTTTTATAAGCCGCTCTTATTTTTCTTTATTCCTCACAAAGAAAGTTGAAAAGAATAAAAGGAAAAACACCTGCTAAGTATTAAGCATGACATAAGTCTAGTACACATAAAACATTCTAACTTAGAATCTTAAGACGTACTTATAACAACCATGAATGATTAGACAAAAATGCATAAGAGATTACAAACCGATTAAAACCGTTCTTGATTATTTATTAACATATATACATGCGAAGAAATTAGAGGTAAAGAAGAGAAGGGTTTAGCCACAAGTAATTATCATGAAATTTATCTAGCCCTTTTATACTTGCTTCAACTCTATCATTTCCCATTCTCCACAAATTTAAAATCTCAAAGAATGAGATTGGTGGATACTTAGCTTAATAGACCAATGAAGGACTACATGGTTAAGGATACTAGCTAGAGAATGCTTAGATAAGCAAACTCGGGTTGAGTCAAAATATCCATGGCGGGCCTAATATGTCAAAGAGATCTAAATTTGTTAAACCATGTTCTTATTATATTTTTTTTACTCTTTTGGAATTTTGATGAAAAGCAAAAGAAAAATATATACAATGCAAATGTGATACGCAAATGAAAAATGATTGATACAAAAATTATGAATGCATATTTTTGGTGGCCAAAGTAGATCAAAAATTTGAAAAATGTATGAAATATTAATTTTCCAAGTTATCATGAAGTTAAATGACAAGTTCTAGATAAGGTCACTTCGATAGAAGACCCCCCTACACTTAAGCTAAACATTGTCCTCAATGTTTAAGAGCATGGAAATATAAAAACTTCCCCTACACTTATGACAATGAATAGACTTTGCTTAACCCAGGTTAAGGAAAGGTCAACTATTGGTGAATTCATGTTTAAGCACAAGGTGTCTATGAAAAATCACAATAGTAATGAAGTGAACCGGATACAAGGGCCTCCTCCATAAGCTCCAAAGCATGAAATGAGTGAGCAACCCTACAAACAACATGAAGACAAAAGAAGGTCTCCCTTACACTTATCTCCAATTCTATACCCTTATTGCTAACCTACAATACTCTAAACCTAGTTATTTGATGCTTGAGTTATGCAGTCTCTAGCTCGACTCATCCCTCTTTGAATTAAATCATGGGGAAAATGGAGATCTCTTGGACCATTTCAAAGGAAATGTCCTCCCCAAAATAATGTTTCACACGGTGACCATTCACTTTAAAGTTTGGACCATCGGGTTATGACAACTCAATAGTTCCATATGGAAACACTTGAGCAATAGTGAATGGACCGGACCATCTCGACTTAAGCTTGCCCGCAAAAAGTTTCAACCTTGAGTTAAAGAGGAGAACCGGCTCTCCAACTTTAAACTCACGGTTCTTGATCTTAGCATCATGCAATTTCTTAGTCTTTTCATTGTAAAGCAAAGAATTCTCATAGGCATTGGCTCTCAATTCATCCATCTCATTAAGTTGATCTTTCCTATGTGAACCGGCTTGGTTTAAATCAAAGTTATCCCACTTGAGAGCCCAAGATGCTTTATGTTCTAACTCGAATGGGAGGTGGCACGCTTTTCCATAGACAAGCCTATAAGGGGTACAACCAATTGGTGTCTTAAAAGTCGTCCTAAAAGCCCACAAAACATCATCAAGCTTATCCGACCAAGAAGCTCGATGCTCTCCCACCGTTCTCTCTAAAATTCTCTTTAAACCACGGTTTGTGACCTCGGTTTGACCATTGGTTTGAGGGTGATACGCGGTAGAAAGTCTATGATTAACTCCATATTTCTTCATAACTCTCGTGAATTGATCATTACAAAAGTGCGTACAACGATCACTTATGATGGCCCGAGGTACACCAAATCTAGCAAACAATTGCTTTAAGAACTTCACAACAACTCTAGCATCATTGGTAGGTAAGGCTTTAGCCTCTACCCATTTAGACACATAATCCACCGCCACAAGTATATACTTGTTTCCCTTAGAAGATGGAAAAGGTCCCATAAAATCTATGCCCCATACATCAAAAATCTCACACTCTTGAATAAAATTTTGTGGCATCTCATCAAATTGCGTAATTTTTCCTTGTCTTTGACACACATCACAAAATTTCACCATCTCTTTGGCATCTTTGTAAATAGAAGGCCAATATTAACCCGAATCAAATACTTTCTTGGCGGTATAGTTGGGCCCAAAATGTCCACCCGTAGGTCCCCTATGACATGCTTCTAAGATTTTAAATGCATCGGGCCCATCTACACACCGTCTAATGATTTGGTCCGCACATTGCCTAAAAAGATAAGGATCATCCCAAAAGAAGTACTTAACTTCCTTAAGAAATTTCTTCTTTTGTTGGTAAGTAAGACCCTCAATAAGCACATTCCCTACAAGATAATTTGCTATATCCGCAAACCAAGGGGTGGCATCCTCTTGGGAAGAGATAGACATGAGCTCCTCTAATGGAAAGGATTCATTGATTTCTTTATTAGGAAAATCTCCTTGAAAAGGATGCTCAAGTTTACTCAAGTGATCCGCCGCTAAATTCTCGGCCCCTTTCTTATCTCGAATTTCTATCTTAAACTCTTGAAGCAACAAAACCCATCTCAAAAGCCTAGGCTTAGCATCTTGTTTTGTCATGAGATACTTGAGAGCGGAATGATCCGTATACACTATGGTTTTGGATAGCACAAGGTATGGTCTAAAATTTCTCAAAAGCATAGACTATAGAAAGCAACTCTTTTTCCGTGGTAGTATAATTAAGTTGTGCACCGGTCATGGTTTTACTCGCATAGTGTATAGGTTGAAAATGCTTATTCACTCTTTGTCCTAAGACGGCCCCCACCGCATAATCACTATCATCACACATAAGCTCAAAAGGTAATTCCCAATTTGGAGAAACCAAAACGGGAGCCTTTGTCAAATTCTCCTTAAGAGTCTCAAAAGATTCCAAACACTCTTGGTTAAAAATGAAAGGATCCTCTTTTTCCAAGAGGTGAGTCATCGGTCTAACTATCTTAGAAAAATCTTGTATAAAGCGCCTATAAAACCCCTCATGACCTAAGAAACTCCTTACACATTTAACCGTAGTGGATGGGGGAACCTTAGCAATCACATCAATTTTAGCTGGATCCACTTCTAATCCCTTGTTGGATATTTTGTGTCCTAAAACAATTCCCTCTTTCACCATAAAGTGACATTTCTTGTAATACCCGTGAATGTGCCATCTGATGCTAAGTTATTGTCTCAAGAGCTGTTCAGTATGAGCACCACTCTTAAGTTGTGGCTCACTTGTGGATGTGATATCCCGAGCCCACGTCATTTATTTAATCCTATTTTACGAATATTTTTGAAATTTTTAAGAAATTTCGTTTGTTATAGATTTGACGGTTTAGGTTAAAATCACTGTTTACGTTCGTAATTTAACGTTTGACGATTTAAGAAGAACCGATAACGACTACGAGACCGACGGATGCCCAAAATTTATCTTTTATTGTCGATTGATCGATATTTGAGTTTTTCGAGATTTTATTTTTATTACATTTTAAGTCGAGTCAGAACCATATGTATATTTGTTTTTGTGTGCGTTTGAACCATTTAAAAGTATTTTGAGGTAGCCGGGACGAAACCCGACTCTCGTAAATTTATAAAAACTTACTAGGTACCATTTTTGCCTTTTTAAAAAGTTATCTTACAACTAAGGCCAAAATAAAACTAATATTACACAATCTACCCTCCCCACCATATAAAAAGAATTTTCACACACATTCTTTTCATTTTTACACTCAAAAATTTCACACACTCTCCTCCCCTCTCTCTCTAACCTACGGCCACCACACCACCACCATGAACCACCACCAAAATTTGATTTTTGGAAAATCTAATCAAAGACCCACCTTTGTATTATCAAGATAAGTAAATCCCACCAAAATTATTCAACATGCAACATTTTTTTTTCAAGATTTAATTTTTATAGATTTTGAAAAATATTATGTTTTGATCTAATTAAATACGTGAGTTTGTGTTTAATTGTGTTTAGGAACAATGATTTGTAATATTGAAGCTTGAAAAAGGTCTTATCTTGGTGTTCTTGACCATATAAGCCACGAAATTTTTGGGGCTTATGGTGTTCTTGATCATTTGATCCAAATTAATGTGGGTAAGGTTCCACTAACTTGTTATTATTATTTTAATCATCTTTTATTTGAATGCATGTGTTCTTATTGAAATGGGTTTTATTCAAGATTAATCATACAAGTGAATTAGGATGTTTCTATTTGTTTATGATGATTATTAGGTGTTATTAGAAGTATATAAATGATTGAAATGGGTCAAAAAGATGTTTTGATATGATTTTGATAGAGTCATTTTAGATCAGTAGGTTTAAGGCCGTTTTTCATACAGTAGCTTTTGGTTAAGTGTTGGGATGATAATATATTGTTGTAGAGTTTTTCCTAAGCTTCAATTTGGTATAAGTTAGAGCTTCTAACTGAAAACGAGGAGGAAGTTATGCTATTTTTAATATTCGTGTACCGGGAGATGCGTATCGACACAATACCAAATTGTTGTCGATATTAGGTCAAATCTCGGGGACTATAAGTTGAGTTTCAAAAATGTTCAAGGACTGTTCTCAGGCCCTAAACTTAGCATTTTGAGTCTATTTTCATAATCAAGAGTCGGATTTGCAAATGGTATTAGTTAAGTTGGTCAAAATGATCTTACAAGTCGAGTGGGCAAAACTGTCCGAATTTTGTACTTCAAAGATGTGTCGGGCAGAAGGTCTTAGAAGTGAAAACTTTTTATGAAATTTTGTATGGGGTTTCTACAGATTATAAGTGATTTTTACAAATTTTCTCAGATTTTTAGGAGTGGTCTAAGTGGGGTAAAACAGCCCGTACATTCGGTATGTACCGGCAGAATTGTAAAATGAGTAATAGTTTTAATAAAGTATAAAAATGGCTCGTGTCTAGTAAATATCACTTGTATGGGTTTTTGGCGTGAGTTTATATGAACCTTGAGTGTTTTTAATTATGTACATACAGTACTTGAAGGTACTTGAATGTGTTGATCCATTACGTGTTATTTCGTTAGGTGTTGTATTTGATTTCCCGGGGCATCCTCATCGTCAGTGATCGATTTCGTTTACGCCGTAGTTACTAATACTACCACTACTACTTAAGGTGAGTCTATAGCCTCGCTCTTTACTTATTTCAAATGTTTTTACCCGCGTGGGGGATACATGTTATTTAAATGAAAATGAACATAAGTCATGAATGATTGTTGGACCCGAATGTTGCCTTAGAAATTGTGTTGAGTACCTAGTTGCAAAAGGCCCTAATTTCATGAACTATTAACTATTGTCTTGCCCTTGCGAAGGGGGAAATAGCCGTTTATACAAAGTGATAGTACTATGGGGTTGACGACCCTATCCGAGACGAGGGCTAGTACGTTGGGTACCCCCTGCGGACGGATAATTTGTGATAAGAGATAAGGTATAATTGCAACTGATGCCTTTAGTAGGGGCACTGGTTTCATCTGAATCACGCCGGTAATTATTACGCGGGTGATTGAGTTAACGGATTAGTGTCATGAGCTTAAACACAATTGTCATATCCTTGAATAATAGATTGTGAGTACGACAATGCTATTGAACGGTCATGATTGGTTTTAATACTTATGTTCAACTTATGATTTGATAAACCTATAGATTCGCTCAACCTTTGTGTTGACGGTTTTAAGCATGTGTTTCAGGTAACCAAGATTGATAGCAGCGGAGCATGCGAGGATGGAAGTTGTTGTGGCTTGGCGGTCTACTTTGTTTTTCTTCCCTTTTAGCACTTAAATATTTTATATTATGTCATGTGAACGAAAATGTACTTTTGGGTTGAGAGTCAGTGGGGACCTAAACGCAAACTCTGTTTTGTATCATCTTGGGTATTGGAAAACTGTAGACTTTGATGATTTAATCAATCTTTAATTTATGTTTAAACTTTTACGTCTCTTTGAGTCGTTTAATATAGCTTATGTGTGATGATAACTACGTAGCACCCAAATGTTGTAGTTCCGCTGCGCATAGCATTTGTGGGGGTGTTATAGATTGGTATCAGAGCCATGAGTTATAGAGAACTAGGTCATTTTGAAAAATCCTAAACTATAACTTTTGGTGTCGTAAGAAATTGTCCAAGCACACAACTATCCTGCATGGCTCCGGTAAGATTTCTTTAGCATTGCTTCGTATTTTAGATGTATCCCTCAAAATTGATATGAATTCCCTAGTATTTGGTAAGTAAATACTATGATATATATTAAGATATATTGTTTTGTACGTTAAGTACTTATTATCGTAATTTACAAATTCTCGTAAGATTATCTTATATGTTGCATGTATTTGGCATAACGGGTTACATTGCATTACATGGCAACACTGCGTTGTAATCCTATGTGTATGTAGGAATGATTTTATATATAAGTATGTATATAGTATGGTATTTAAAGGCATTGCACGCGAAGCAATGGTCCTTGCGTGATTATCGTACATGTTATAATGCGGTTTTGTTGAGAATTCGGCCTCACCGCAAATTATCAATCTTGATAATTAATTTATTGTTCGGATAACCGAATATGAACCTCGTTTGATACTCTAGATACGTAAATAATTCTTCGTAACATATTGTATATTGACTAGATTGATCTCGATTGTCGTTATCGCACCGTGATGTGTCATTCTTGGACATCTTCTTTTGAAACGTAATTTACTTACATATTATTTTATTTCCTTATTCTTTATGGATTTAATAAATTGGTTTGCGTAACTATAACATAGACGAAGTAAAATCAATGATGCGTACATCGTAGCGGCGAATCATGTGTGTATATTATGAAACGTGATGGAGGCGTATCACCATTTAATCGTTTTTATCATCCTACTTGAATTTAAATATACAATTTAAAATTAGACTAGCGTTGTGATCAATCGCGATAACTTGGAATTTGGTTGGTTTGTGTTAATTTTGTGGTGTACGATTTCGAGACTCATCTGAGGCCGATAACAACACTTAGTTGACATACGTATTCTCGCTTCGTTTATTTCATTTTGTTTTTGTTGTTTCATTATTTTGTATTCGATATTATACATGACGAGGTCCTGCATTTGTGTGAGTTAAGTAAGCATTAAATTTTGTTGATGGATTGATTTAAACATAAAGTGTTTTACATATTTAATAAATGGTGAATGGAAGTTTTGGATAAAAATGACTTATGATGTGTCTTGTAACAAGTAAAAATAAGTGTAGAGAAGAAATGGACAAAGTGAAATTATTTTTTCCTTCAACCTTGGTTGGTATATCATAATAAGTAATTTATATTACTCGTAAAATCCTTGTTTTTATATATTAATAACTTGATACTAGAAGCTAGTGATAGATTTGTTAAGAATTTGCTTAATATAATTTGAAAAAGGAGTTTATAATAAAAATTTACGATATGACCGTTGAGTATATGTAACTTGGATTTAGTATGAATTAATTTTCGGGTCAATGTAGCAAACTTTTGGCGTATCTTGTAATATAAAACATGAGTAGAAGAATTGGTCATGTATTTTGGAGCTAAAAACTTTGTAAAATTGGTTTTATTATAAACATAAGTTTATGTTTACGTATGCATTGGTGTAAACTAGAACATGTTACTTGTTGTAGTGAATTAACTGGGATAAAATCGGAATATACACTATAAGTGAGAAATTCTAACGCTTGAAATAAATTTTTAAACATTGATGGAACGCCATTGGAAATCATTTGTTTATTTAATTGTCGTTATAGAGAATCACTATGCATAATTCGATGATGCTTGTTTAAAAATCGTTTGAAAAATCTTTTGTTTTATTCCGCTGCGAGATGTGTTAATGTTAAAAAAAAAAAAAAACCGTTTGATAATGGGCTAAGGAAAAAAAGTCGAATTTTCTACATTTTAGAATTATTGAAATAAGCATTTCTGATTAATTATTATATTATTATATTATTATTATTTTTGAGATTCAAGTCTCGACTAAAATCAGTGATTTATCTGAGATAATACTACGTGAAACATCTTTGACGCCTGACTCGAGTCGCGTGAATAAAATATAGCAAACAAATCAGTTTTAAGGAACACATGTGTATAATAAAAAGTCAAAGGTTGATTTTTTTTTTAGAGTTAATTCGACTAGGTTGAGTTATTTTGGATATTTGTATATACGTAATAAGATATTTCGTAATAACGTAAAACTTTGAGAATTCTTACTATAAACGTTTTTGGTACTTAAGATATGAATATTAATGGGATTTTGACACAAGTATTGAGATTTTCAAACCTAATGATTTTACCAGTTATAATAACCGAGTCACCGAATCAACTAATGTTAGAAATTTTCTTGCAACTGTAATTTTTCTAGAAATAAAAACTTTGTATAGATTGAAACATGAAAGGTCTGAAATCTTTAATGGGGTAAAACGAATTAAAAATGTGCAAATGTTCGGTTTTACAATGTACCAGGTAACAGTAACTAGAAAATGCAAATGGATTACCCAACAAACGAATATTTATATTATTTTCTTAAGATGTATATGTAATATTTTGAGTTACAATGGTTCGATCGTCCGACATCCCTTCTTTGATTTTATGAGTCTGTATTTGAACTTGAGTCGTCATGTGACTGTTCATTTTAATATTTTCCATGATATGAAACCAGTATTATTATATTTATTTTAAAACTACTATTTCGCTAGGACTTGATGATGAGGGTATGTCACCCGGTATATTTTGTCCCGTTCATGGACGTTGTGACTTTTCTTCTTACGGTTAATGGAACCTAAAATTCTGTATTTACTTGAATGATGCTATAAATCTTCATTAAATTTGTTATTTATTTATATTGAACAAAAGCGAGGAGGCGAAGCCGCTTTACCAAATTGTAGAGGTGAAAGAACTCGACCTTCCTGGGGAAATTGTTTCTATTCGACCAAGTGATTATTCTCCTCTCCCCGTTTACCCTTGGTGGAATGTGTGTGCAACTCGAGACGATGGGAATTATGATTGTTGTTTTATTTTTGACGCTTGTGCTGATATTCAAATTTTTTACTCCATGTATTCGTAGATCGCTGTTGTTATCCCAAGACTTTTGTCATATGTTTGAAGTATTTTCATTTCTAATATAGTTAATTATAGTTGGAAATTATATTACTCGTTTACCTCGTTCGATCTCATTGATTTTTGATTTTATTACTTGTTGTGCTTGCAATGATCTTTAATCATGAACCACCTTACCGTTATTTTGTGAGTAGTCTATTTTGAAAATATGTATGAGTGTGAAATGTTTCGTTTAACCAAATGTAAATGGTGTCGATTTATTTACTTAATTATTTATTCATTTTTCGCATAAATAGGCAAAGTAATGTATGTTTCCAAAGTAGACGAAAAATGTTTGATGTGTTTCTTAAAACGATGGTAACAATATTTTCCCATTTCAAATTTCATTTCAAATGGTTTAATTATTTTGAAGATTAGGTCGAAAACTTTCGTAGTCATATTTGGTATGTAATAATAATGTTTGTGTCGTCACTCGATCCTCAATTATGCACAGCTTAGCTAACTATGCATAATTCGGGAAGAGTCCTGTTTTGTTAATTGTCGTTGCTTGACCCTTAAGTATGCATGATCTAGCTAATTATGCATAGTTTAGGAAGGGCACTATCGTGTCAAACAAATTGGTCATCTTGAAACTTGTAGTGTTTTGATAAACGTTTGGATGAGAACGTTTCTTTTTAAAATGGTGGATCATTTTTGCAAGTAGTCGTAATTTCTTTGATTCTTAAAGAAAATTTTTGAATTTTCTTGTGTTCTTTGAAATCTTTTCTTTTTGTTTGGCGTTGACTTAGTAAGTCACTGTGACCGAGTAATTTTGGAAAATGTTTTTATGTGTGTGTGTAACGTGCGAATTTCATCGGAATCACGAGGGTGTTGATGAAATACCAAAGGGACTCGTACCGACACTGAGAAGAAATTTTAAACAAGAATAGAAGACTGCCAAAGTAGAGGAAATCAGAGTTCAAGTGACTCTGAGGGGAATGACGAAGACTTCTCCTACATCAAACGTATCGTACCTTATTTATTTTCTTTTCTCGTTCTTTTGATATGTTTTATGACACGCGATAAACTGTTGGAGTTTACCAACTGTGCATCGGTAGTTGGAAGACAATTCCATTGCCATCTTCGTTCGTTTAAGTGAGGAATCCTCTTTGCTCGACTCAACCATCCTTGATCATCGATGGTTAAACGATAGGTAGCCATAGTTGATGTTTTTGTGGTAAACCCTTGCCTTTTATGTATTTATGTGGTAAGTGATCTGGTCGAGTGATCGTAAGTTGTGAGAACTTGAGACGACATTGTCCAATGAAGTCCGATCATGAAGAACACGTGCCATGCAATATATTTACAACTGTGAACGGTGATGCTATTGAGATTTTGACAACGGTTGGGACGAAAGTGAGATGGTGTTCTTGTAATATCTTTTGTGTATAAATCCATGGGTGAGCGCCCTGCGATGAAATATGTATGTATTTCTCTTTCCTTTTGGATATGCATCCATAGCTAGCAAGCTCGTGAACCTTCTTTAACTTGCAATTTTCTTTTTGACTGGACTCATCCGAGAATCATCACAAATATCCTTATTTTATCCTGGCTGGGCTGATTAGCAAGCATGAGTTAACTCGATTGAACTGATTGACTTGGGATGGTTTTGGCTATTTTGCAAACATGCCGTAATGTGGTTGTATGTGTTTTATTATGGCTTTTGTGTTTGATTGGATTGTGATGTTTTCGAGAGAGTTATGTACACGCCGAATGACTTTTGTATCGATGAATTCGTTTTTAACAAAATAGGTTTGTATGTACATAATATTGCGCTTAAGGTGATTTTGTATGACTAGTATTAATTATTTCGTCTTGTATATTCTGAACGTTTTCGATGGGGTTAGGTGTGACCCGTGCGATTTTATTTTGTGAGTAGTTGTTTTTATGAGATGATGAACCAAGTGAAAGGACGATTCGAAAGTTGGAAGACATGCTCCGAACGTGTGTGATTGATTTTGATAGTTGTTGAGATCGACACTTGCCGTTGGTAGTACCTTTGTACAACGACATTTACCAAGTTAACAATGAAGATGCAACATTTGAAGAAATATGTTGATGAAAATGTGAATCGCCAGTTGGATAGAATGAAGTAGGAAAAAGTCAGTTGAATGGACTTGAAATGATTTGGGAGGCTACGGATAGATCGAGATGTTAAGAGATTTAAGCAAGGTATAACACTCATTGTGAAGGTGTGATGGAACCCGAGACGTGAACCGAAGTCTACATTGGAATGTGAATACCTCTTTAGTAAGAAGTACCCTCATCTTTCTAGTAGTACGAAATGCGAGTATAAGAACCGGAGAGCGCCGGGACGTCGCTCCCTTAAGGAGGGGAGGATGTAATACCCGTGAATGTGCCATCTGATGCTAAGTTATTGTCTCAAGAGCTGTTCAGTATGAGCACCACTCTTAAGTTGTGGCTCACTTGTGGATGTGATATCCCGAGCCCAACGTCATTTATTTAATCCTATTTTACCTATATTTTTGAAATTTTTAAGAAATTTCGTTTGTTATAGATTTGACGGTTTAAGTTAAAACCACCGTTTACGTTCGTAATTTAATGTTTGACGATTTAACAAGAACCGATAACGACTACGAGACCGACAGATGCCCAAAATTTATCTTTTATTGTCGATTGATCGATATTTGAGTTTTTCAAGATTTTATTTTTATTACATTTTAAGTCGAGTCGGAACCATATGTATATTCGTTTTTGTGTGCGTTTGAACCATTTAAGTATTTTGAGGTAGCCGGGACGAAACCTGACTCTCGTAAATTTATAAAAACTTACTAGGTACCATTTTTGCCTTTTTAAAAAGTTATCTTACAACTAAGGCCAAAATAAAACTAATATTACACAATCTACCCTCCCCACCATATAAAAAGAATTTTCACACACATTCTTTTCATTTTTACACTCAAAAGATTCACACACTCTCCTCCCCTCTCTCTCTAACCTACGGCCACCACACCACCACCATGAACCACCACCAAAATTTGATTTTTGGAAAATCTAATCAAAGACGCACCTTTGTATTATCAAGATAAGTAAATCCCACCAAAAATATTCAACATGCAAAAACTTTTTTTTTCAAGATTTAATTTTTATAGATTTTGAAAAATATTATATTTTGATCTAATTAAATACGTGGTTTTGTGTTTAATTGTGTTTAGGAACAATGATTTGTAATATTGAAGCTTGAAAAAGGTCTTATCTTGGTGTTCTTGACCATATAAGCCATGAAATTTTTGGGGCTTATGGTGTTCTTGATCATTTGATCCAAATTAATGTGGGTAAGGTTCCACTAACTTGTTATTATTATTTTAATCATCTTTTATTTGAATGCATGTGTTCTTATTGAAATGGGTTTTATTCAAGATTAATCATACAAGTGAATTAGGATGTTTCTATTTGTTTATGATGATTATTAGGTGTTATTAGAAGTATATAAATGATTGAAATGGGTCAAAAATATGTTTTGATATGATTTTGATAGAGTCATTTTAGATCAGTAGGTTTAAGGCCGTTTTTCATACAGTAGCTTTTGGTTAAGTGTTGGGATGATAAGATATTGTTGTAGAGTTTTTCCTAAGCTTCGATTTGGTATAACGTAGAGCTTCTAACTCAAAACGAGGAGGAAGTTATGCTATTTTTAATATTCGTGTACCGGGAGATGCGTATCGACACAATACGAAATTGTTGTCGATATTGGGTCAAATCTCGGGGACTATAAGTTGAGTTTCAAAAATGGTCAAGGGCTGTTCTCAGGCCCTAAACTGAGCATTTTGAGTCTATTTTCATAATCAAGAGTCGGATTTGCAAATGGTATTAATTAAGTTGGTCAAAATGACTTTGCAAGTCGAGTGTGCAAAACTGTCCGAATTTTGTACTTCAAAGATGTGTCGGGCAGAAGGTCTTAGAAGTGAAAACTTTTTATGAAATTTCGTATGGGGTTTCTACAGATTATAAGTGATTTTTACAAATTTTCTCAGATTTTTAGGAGTGGTCTAAGTGGGGTAAAACAGCCCGTACATTCGGTATGTACCGGCAGAATTGTAAAATGAGTAATAGTTTTAATAAAGTATAAAAATGGCTCGTGTCTAGTAAATATCACTTGTATAGGTTTTTGGTGTGAGTTTATATGAACCTTGAGTGTTCTTAATTATGTACATACAGTACTTGAAGGTACTTGAATGTGTTGATCCATTACGTGTTATTTCGTTAGGTGTTGTATTTGATTTCCCGGGGCATCCTCATCGTCAGTGATCGATTTCGTTTACGCCGTAGTTACTAATACTACCACTACTACTTAAGGTAATTCTATAGCCTCGCTCTTTACTTATTTCAAATGTTTTTACCCGCTAGGGGGATACATGCTATTTAAATGAAAATAAACATAAGTCATGAATGATTGTTGGACCCGAATGTTGCCTTAGAAATTGTGTTGAGTACCTAGTTGCAAAAGGCCCTAATTTCATGAACTATTAACTATTGTCTTGCCCTTGCGAAGGGGGAAATAGCCGCTTATACAAAGTGATAGTACTATGGGGTTGACGACCCTATCCGAGACGAGGGCTAGTACGTTGGGTACCCCCTGTGGACGAATAATTTGTGATAAGAGATAAGGTATAATTGCAACTGATGCCTTTAGTAGGGGCACTGGTTTCATCTGAATCACGCAGGTAATTATTACGCGGGTGATTGAGTTAACGGATTAGTGTCATGAGATTAAACACAATTGTCATATCCTTGAATAATAGATTGTGAGTACGACAATGCTATTGAACGGTCATGATTGGTTTTAATACTTATGTTCAACTTATGATTTGATAAACCTATAGATTCGCTCAACCTTTGTGTTGACGGTTTTAAGCATGTGTTTCAGGTAACCAAGATTGATAGCAGCGGAGCATGCGAGGACGGAAGTTGTTGTGGCTTGGCGGTCTACTTTGTTTTTCTTCCCTTTTAGCACTTAAATATTTTATATTATGTCATGTGAACGAAAATGTACTTTTGGGTTGAGAGTCAGTGGGGACCTAAACGCAAACTCTGTTTTGTATCATCTTGGGAATTGGAAAACTGTAGACTTTGATGATTTAATCAATCTTTAATTTATGTTTAAACTTTTACGTCTCTTTGAGTCGTTTAATATAGCTTATGTGTGATGATAACTACGTAGCACCCAAATGTTGTAGTTCAGCTGCGCATAGCGTTTGTGGGGGTGTTATATTTATCCCAATTAAGCACTAAACGTGTTTCCTCACAACGCTTAAGCATTCTTTCTAAATTGGTGAGACATGAGGTAAATGAATCTCCAAAGACGGAAAAGTCATCCATGAAAACCTCCATTGTTTGCTCTATCATATCATGGAAAATCGCCATCATGCACCTTTGAAACGTCCCCGGTGCATTACATAAGCCAAAAGGCATCCTCTTGTAAGCAAATGTACCGTAGGGACAAGTGAATGTGGTCTTTTCTTGATCCTCAGGGTCAATGGGTATTTGGAAATAACCCGAAAAGCCATCAAGAAAGCAAAAGTACTCATTTCCCGCTAAGCGTTCAAGCATTTGGTCCATAAAAGGTAAAGGGAAATGGTCTTTCCTAGTAGCCTCATTGAGCTTCCTATAGTCAATACAAACTCTCCAACCGGTAACAAGTCTCGTAGGAATAAGCTCATTGTTTTCATTAGGTACTACGGTGATTCCACCCTTTTTTGGAACACAATGTACCGGGCTAACCCATGGAGAGTCGGAAATGGGGTAAATCATGCCCGCATCAAGGAGTTTGATCACTTCCTTCTTAATGACCTCATGGAATTTTGGGTTAACCCTTCATTGACTTTGAATGGCGGGTTTGTAATCATCCTTCATAAGGATTTTATGTGTACAAAAATGTGGATCAATTCCCCTTATGTCGGATATTTTCCATGCTAAGGCTTTCTTGTGTTTCTTAAGGACTTCAATGAGTTTTTCCTTCTCATCCTCTTTCAACTCTTTAGCAATGATCACGGGTAATTGGTCTTTGCCCTCTAAGAAAGTATACTCTAAGTGGGATGGAAGGTCCTTAAGTTCAATTGGAGGTGGACTCTCTATGGAAGGTTTTACGATAGTAGGATCATCATTGGTAACTTCTTGTGGACTAGGGGAAGGAATAGGGTCCTCATTGAGCAACTTCTGGATAGTAAGAATACCTTCTTCCCAATTAATGGGAGAATCATCATCACCAAGAAAGTTGGACTCAAATTCCTCCAAGAGGAAATCACTCTCTCCAAAAGGTGTTAAGGAAGGAGCAATTGAGGCCACGGTTTCAACATGGGGCATTTCCTCACTAGTACTCTTGCAAGCATCATGAAAGTGTTCATCACACACCTCATCTAGCACATCAACTATGTTAATAGTCTCACAAGGTTTAGACTCCTTAACCTTTTTCCTATCACAAACTTTCCCTAACTTAAACACCACTTTCTCATCCTCTACTCTCATAATTAGTTCTCCCTCTGCCACATCTATCAAAGTACAAGGTATCAAGAAGCGCCCCGGATCTCCATGCAATTTTTCACACCGGGAAAATTACAAGGTATCAAGAAGCGCCCCGGATCTCCAAGTTTTGTTGGTAAGGTTTTAAGTACCACGGCGGAACAATTTTCATTAAGGGATGTGTTGGGCAAATCAACCAATTTTTCCTTGGTTGAGAGTAAATCCTTGAACATCTTAGCAAACTTTGGCATATAAGCAAGAGCTTCCACAAAGGATATGTTAATGTTGAGTTGCTTGAACATCCTTAAGAAATTTAAGACTTGGATGTCATCCTTGTTCTTTAACTTATCCTTTTTCAACCTTGAAGGATATGGAAGAGTTGGTTTAGGTGTAGGTGTTGTAGTGGAAGATTTGTCTTTGATAGCTTCTTCATTAGGAGTTGTGGAAGGTATAGGAGAAGTGGGAATAGGTTGAGAAGGTGTGTTTGATTTAATGGGAGCATTTTGAGGTAGTGAAGTAGATGTAGAAGGCTTGTCACATGTAGGAACAAAAGTGGGTTTAACAATAGGAGGTTGAGGAGGTGAAGGATCCTTTGTTGACTTTCCGCTTCTTGTTGTAATAGCATTGACAATTTCCCTTGGATTTTCTTGTGTTTTAGATGTTAAAGCTCCTTGTGGTCTTTGATTATACATAATTTGGTTGTGAAGAAGACCAAATTTCTTGTTATTTTCCTCATTAGCATCTTTCATTTATTTCTCATAAGAAGTAAGCTTTTGAAGGATCAAATCCATGGGGTTAGGTTGCACATTCCCTTGATAAAAACCTTGATGTGGATAAGGTGGAGGTGGTGCATTAAATCCTTGATTTGGTGGATAAAAGTTATTTCCTTGATGTTGAAAATGGTTTGGTGCCTTGTGGTTATTCCCTTGGTAATGTGGTCTTGGGCCTTGATTTTGTTGTAACAATTGAGGAGGATTTTGTTGAGGTTGGGTGGGTGGTTGGGGTGGGAATCCCGATGGAGTAAGGTAATTTTGAGACTTGTAAGAAAGGTTATTGGGATTGATATTTGGCTTGAAATGTTCACGATGTTCCTCTTGGTAAGCATAACATTCCCCTTGAAAACCTTGCACCTTAACACATTGTTCATAGGAATGGGGACCTCCACAAGTTTCACATGAAAGGGTAATGGCATGCACATCATTTGTAGAATTGTTAAATGAAAGGCTCTTAATAGCTTGGATCAATTCTTGATGTGCCTTAAAACTCATCTCATGATCCCTATCTATCTTTTGAATTATCTCTTGGTGATACTTGAGGAATTGGTTATCACAAGGTGTTTGAGAATTGTTTTGGATAACATGAACCCTTTCTTCAAATTGAGTGTTTGTTTGTAACATTGATTTGGTCTCAATAATATCCCAAGCCTCTTGAATGGATTTAAGAAGAATATTCCCTCCCGCGGAAGCATTGAGTGAGTCTTGGTGATGAGGTTTATGGCCATTGTAGAAAGTATTGATTTGGTGAACTTCATCCAATCCATGGTTAGGGCATCTCCTCAATAACTCTCTAAACTCCTCCCAAGCATCACTAAAGGTTTGACTAGGTTTTTGTTGAAAGCCTATAATTAAGTTCCTCAAAGCCGTGGTCTTAGATGGAGGAAAGAACTTGTTTAAAAACTTAGTAGTGAAACCATCCCATGTGGTGATACTATCGGGTGGTTGTGTATCTAACCAATGCTTAGCCGGACCCTCTACTGAAAATTGCACCAATATCAACTTAATGGCATCATGGGGAACCCCATTGTACTTAATGGTGCTGCAAAGAGCAAGAAATCTCTTAAGATGATCATGAGGATTATCATTCTTGTTTCCATAAAAAGGTGTGTTTGAAACCAAGTTAATCATAGCCGTTTTTAGCTCAAATGAATTTGCGGGAATATCGGTTATCTTGATAGCATCGGCATATCCGTGAACATTGGATTGCAAACGTTCCATTAAAGAACGAGTATCAACTCCGGCCATGGGTTCTTGTTGTGTATGAATCAAAGCACGATTCTCGTGATCGGCTTGATGGACGGTGGTGTTTCTACTCTTTCTCTTTTTCTTCCTTTTCGGAGGAAGGGGTTGTACACCAATCGGTATTTGTGCACGCCCGCGAGTGAGCATGCAACTCAATACGAGGAATGAGAGAGAAGCTCTCGTGTGACTTTGAAGAGAAAAGGATTATCCCCTTCGAGTTCCAATATGAAATATCCAAAAGAAAATAATAATATACGTATGTACTACTTGGGTGCAAGACCCCCAATGAAGCCTTCCTTCTTAGAATACTCACAAGTGAACGGGGGGTTAGGTGGCGCGAAGCACTTAAGTACCTATTGACCCTTAGATGGCATTTTATAGCACATCGCCTTTCTATTCACTTAATTGTTTGTATTCTTCGAATTGTTGCTTATTGGAAGTATTTATCTATTCTTGCTTTATTTTGTTTGATCGATACATGTGTCAAGGACCGGAACGCCCGTCAACATGGTGTATTGCCTTGGCAATACTTATGGAGAATATGTGAATTGGTTGTTCTTATACGTATACGTATTTACTTATAATAATATATAGAAAATATTTTTGTATTTATGAATTTTTAAGAGAAAATACTATATGTACATAAAAACCGAGAGAATCCAATAATACATATTTTTTGGGTGCAATCTCTTAGGAAAAAGATTGCTTTTTGGATTTTTTAATTTGTTTGGTCAATTCTTTAGGAAAAGAATTGTTTTGTTAATTTTTTAGTTTTTATATATTTTTTATATTTTTGAGTTTTTATTTGTTTTTTATTTATGTTACGTAAAAATAACGTTCACTAGGTGAACGGATCCCAAAAGCCAATGAAAACAGTCAATCGATAGTCTCTCGTAAAGTCAAAGAACCGGCAGCGGCGCCATTTGAAATGTGTATAGTTGAAGTTCGTTTTTTCAGTACTTAACAAATTGAAAGTCCTAACAACATCGAGTTTTTAATTGTTTTTGGTTGGTAAGATATTTGGATATTCTATATCTAATTCAAACGAATCCTTACTAAAATGAAAAATAGAGTCTACTTATACGTAAAACAAAGTGCACCAACCAAGTATTTATTCAATTAAAATGCTCAAATGTAAATTCTACACAATATAAGGACTAAAAATGTAAATTAAATGAAAAATAAATGCCAAAAATACAAAGTACTAACTTTTAACTATTTTGAAAGTCAAAGGACTAATTATGTAAAACAGTTAACAAATTTGGATTAGGAATGAAAATATTTCTAACAACGTAACTAACTTTTAACTATTTTGAAAACTAACTAACCACTTTTTAACAAACTTGAAACTAGAAGGACTTGAATTTTGTAGAACCTAATTAAATGGGAATTTAGCTTGTAATGGAAACTGTTTAACAATCAAAGGACTAGAATGCAATTTCCAAAAGCTTATTAACAAAAACGGGTTTAAGAACAAAATAAGCTCGTTTGAGCTCGTTTCTTAACCAAATAAGCTCAAACCAATTTCAAAAGTCTTAAAATTCTATTTTAGCTAGGCTTGTAAAAGGGCTTAAGCTGAAACTAGCTAGAACTCAAATAAGCTAAATCCAATAAGCTCACAATAAGCTTTCTAATAAGCTACACATGCACAACTTGGTTTTAATGCAAAAATCTGTTAATCAGATCAAAAGAAGAAGGGGAAATCTAGTCTTATAAAAAAATGGTTCATTAATAAGCTCAGAAAATGATAATAAGCTAAAATGAGCTTATTGACTTTTGTTGACCAAAAATCCAAAAATCTGAAAACTTCAAAACTTAACCAGGAACACTTTTTGAAGTGATTTGTGAAAGAAAATAAGCAAGTTTCTGAAGTGGATAAGCTAGTATGAGAAAACAGTCAAGGTATTTATCACAGGGAATTGAAATGCTCAAATGCTTAAACAAATGCTTATATCTAGCTTATTACTGGATACTGTATAATTTCCTGCTACACACTTAAACTACATATGTTGTGTGAGGGCTAGAAACAAATTTCACAAAAATCCATCAAGTAACAAAGAAATGGCAATGAACTGAAAATCAAGACTTTTCTGAAAACTAGTTTATCAAATCTGACCCAAACTTTTTATGATGCCATTTGCCTTTTTTACTAAAGTCTTGACTTGAAAACTTTGTAAACTAATTTGCTATGACTTACTGACTGAATGAAAGATAGAATTAACCAACTAACAAGACTAGAACACAATTGAAATCCTAATCCCAAACACAAGTTTACTGAACTTTTAAAACTTTTGTAAAGGAATTTTGAGTTAAAAGCCACAATGATCAAAGAAAGTTATCAAACTAGGTGTAATGCATGAAATGTAATGCATAAGAACCAATTTCAAGCTATTAAACAGTTTAAAACTCTAAATGCACTATTAAGCTAATATTACTGAAATAAAGCAACTAAGAATGAGAATTAAACTAATGACAAAGTGATATACTACAAATAAGCTACTCAAATCTCAACATTTACTCAGTATCACACTTGATCATAGATCAAACAAGGTTACACTAAGTATTAAGCATGCCTGTAACAATTGAGTGGAATTAAAATGCAGAAACCCAAAACCTTTTAGCTAAGGC
The DNA here is from genome assembly GCA_025667525.1 of Glebionis coronaria. NCBI lineage: Eukaryota > Viridiplantae > Streptophyta > Magnoliopsida > Asterales > Asteraceae > Glebionis > Glebionis coronaria. The sequence continues at coordinate 306,413,775 of CM046882.1, forward strand.
CTCCTTTGGGGAGTAGAGTAGCGCTGAGCTATCTAACTAGTGCTAAACCACCACCTTAGCACTAGTAACTACTAATCAACAACCAATCAACAGCTAATCAACCCTTAAACGCCATTAATGATCAGAAAACCTTCAATGCTTGAAAATGGATGATCAGAACTAACTCAGCTACAGGATGAATCTCAACATAAACAATCTTCAAAAACCTTCTAATGATCTGTCATGATCATTAGAAACAAAGCAAGAACAATGGAGATTGAACAGTAGAACAGAACAGTAAGAAGTTTGAGGGAATTTGGGAATTTTATTGAATTGTAATGAAAAAGTTGTTATAAGACTGTTATAACTACCTAACAGACTCTCAAGTGTGTGTCAAGCACTTGAGAGTTGTTGCTAACTATCTTTATAACAGGAATGAGAGAAAGAAATTAAGTGTATGTGTTTTCACACTTAAGCTACGTGATACAAATGAGAACTCCTATGCCTATTTATAGAATGGAAATGTGAAGTAGTTGGGGTTGGTGACGTGTAGGAGCCAATCAATTGCTTCCACGTGTCTTCATCTTGTCAATTGAAACTAGCCGTTGAAGAACTGAAATTGGGCTTTTCTTTGTGAGTCAATTTCACTGTAATTGGTTGGTTAGGATGGATTCCTTGCTTGAAAACGAACACTTTTTGTGTTTATAACTTCTTCTGAAATGCCTTGTAACTCATCATTGTTTCTGGGCTGTTGGAAGGTTGAAGATGATACGTGGCAGGCCTTGATTGGTGATTGGGATGTCACACGGATCATTATCCTAATAATGAAATATGATAGGTTGAGTGGGCACTGTTGTGATTCGTCCACTTAGCCTCTCTCTTATTAATTACCACACACAGTTGGCAATCCACCTTCTCAAAATACTCTCCTTTGATTGGTTCTTTTCCTTTCACACGGATTGAGTCTTCAAATACTTTCCAATTATGGCAGTTTAAGCCCTTCAAGTTGACAGATTTATATAATGAGCTCTAGTCTTCATTCCTTTGGCAATTTCAGTCCTTTCACTTGTATTTTTGATCAAATAACTCCCTTGACTGAGTTGACTTGTAAGTTGACCATGTTTGACTTGAATCTTGACTTTGACAAATTTGCACTTTAGGTCCTTCATCTTTGAAATGTTGTCAAGATAGGTCCTTTGTTGTCTTTTTCATCCAATTAAGCTTGATTTCCCTTTGTTTGCTTGAAATTGTATCCTTCTTACCTATTTGAGCATAAACAAAGAACATACCACATAATACTGATTTTATAGCACAAAAGTTAGGTAATTTCCTTGTGTTTTAGGGTGTTTTGTTGATTAATTGATATGAGTTTTTGCTCATATCAGTCAGCCATAGCCATCTCCTGCAATCCGGTACAACATTCCCGCACGAAGCACATCGATGTTCGATATCAATTCATAAAGGAGCAAGTTGAAAGAGGTATCATTGAGTTATACTTTGTTGGAACGGATTACTAATTAGCCGACTTGTTTACGAAATCTCTGTCGAAAGATAGGTTTGAGTACCTCCTTAGGCAAATTGGTATGAGATGTTTGACTCCAGCAGATCTGGAGATTCTGGCAAAGGTGCCTGCTTGATTCATCTATCAAACATCTACTTGTAAAGATAATTGAAAAAGCAAAATACAAAAATATAAAACATATAAAAGCAAAACACAAAATAAAAATCTTTACAAAATCCTAAAATATTCTTCTCGACATGTCTTTCAGTATCGATAATATGGACGTACCTAGAAATTTCGCTCAATAACAACACGGGTGTGTACATAAATCTCGAATGAAAGTTGTAAATATTTTTCAAAACATGTCATTTATATATTTAATAAAGGAACATGTCTATTTTGGACAATTTTTCCAACAACGGGTTGAGCAATCTATCCTGAGTTGAGCTTGTCACAAAACATTCAACGTTTTGAGCTCAACACAATGGCTTGTAATCACTTTCATATTGAAACATGTATCTATATTTACGGGGGAGTGTACGATTTAGTGCGCTTACCCTCAGCAAAAGAAGAGAAATCTTCTTACACTTGAGTGGATTCGTCAAGACATTCAACGTCTATGAACTCAAGTTTATGCTTTAGAAATACCATGTCGCCAAAAAGAAATGGTTTTCGAAAACCGTTGAACACAATTTTTTCAAGATTTTTTCAATGATTATTCAAAATCTATCAAAAACTGTGTGTTCAACAACTTCTATCCTCAAAAGTTTAATGTGGATCATATCATCGTAATGACAATTCAATTGGATCAATTTTTGAAGGGGAGCTTTCCAAATTCATGCTAAGTTAGACACATTTTTCTCCTGAAGATTTTCAAGACTATTTTCGCGATATATTTTAATCAAATTTGGTATCTCTAATATCAAAAGATTATATATATTAGAGACAAGGGGAGAAAATGTGATTAAAATGTGATCTAAAGACTCATTCACTTTTAAATCATACCCACATGTGCGAAACACTTTCGATTATCGATGCACATGTGAATGGGGAGCATTTCTGAAACGACAAAACTATCAAGGTGTTAAATGTTTTTCAAACACTTTGTTAGACTTTTTGAAGTGGTTTTATGGTTACGATCTCATACCCATATCATCTTTAATTCACGACGTTATTGGTGTCAAAAGGGTGGTTAGGTTCAATTCCTATGATCCAACCAGAACCGGAGGGATTTTCTCACGGACAATCCAATTGATTATTAGAAGCCCTTAGGAAAGATGGAGTAGAATATGAACGTAGCTGAATGCAGACTAAGTACTGAAGCTAGCACTGGAACAATCACAACAAGGTGCTAGTGATGATGTCTTGGTAAGCATTAAAGGGGTTGCAGAATGAAAAAGAAATCTAAGGATAAAGGGTGAAAAGAAATTAGCCCTCCATACAACTTAGACAGAAACCGGGTCAACACATCATGAAGACAACACATCATGGACCCAGTGATGTAATGCACAACCCCTCCTAAGTTGACTCAAGCTTCTCTCAAAAGAAGTTTGTTTTATTGTCACGGAGATCAACACGACCTCTATTGATTTTCTCACTCCGAGATAGTTGATATTGAATAGGTGGCATCTGCTCCAGCCTCCGACCACTAAAAGTGCACAAATCAAGTCTAGAGGCTTGAGATCGATCAAATCTCGTTAGGACACACGGAATGACGAAAAAGAGAGTCCTACGATATATCCTTGCGATATTGCTAGAACACTTGAGTGTTACTACTTAGCATTCACAATGATGAGTGGAAATCCTTTGAGTGTTAACATCAAACAACACTGCTGTAGGTCATATGTAAGATTCTTTGTGAATTGAACATGTGTAAATTTGAAAAGCAACAGTGGTTTGATTTTGAATTGACTCAAACTCGTTTCAGGTTTCTACGCAATATATTTATGGTCTTTCCAGAACAGGGATATTCATTAATATTCATAGTGACAAATGGAAATCCTTCTAGCGTCAACCTCAAACAGCGCTACAATAGGTTACTTGCGAGATTCTTATGAATCAAGCTTGTGTGAACTGGAAAGCAACAATGGTAAGTTTCTTTATGAATCAAACTTCTTCCAAGAATTTGAATTGATGACTTTAATTAAGCGAATATCTATCCAATTGATTCACTCTTTATGTTCGCAGTCTTGCTTTGAGACGGTCGAGTAAAGAGAACGGCTAGTACAGACGCGAAACCCTGTCAAGGAGATTCTTAGTAAATCTACCTAATCACAGGTACAATATTTAATATCGTGTAACGGTCTTCACCGACCAGAGGTAAAACGCTACCGATTTAGGACGAATGTCAATGCCATTTTGTCCGTGTCTATGTTTTGTCTTAAGAAGGTGACGTTACGGTGTACTAAGCAAAGTCAAAGATTCAAAACTACATACTCATGCCTAAAGACATATTCATCAATTAATAGTGTGAGCATGTGGATGAAGACACAAGATCGCAAGATGGCAAAGACAAGTCAAGGATGATTTGAAGATCTCAAGATTAAAGACAAAGTCGAAAGACAACGACAAAGGCTCAAAGATCACTGCATGAAGGAACAAGACTACTATTACACGTTCAAGACTTATTTATGGCGAGATTAGTAATCTATACAAATCTCCAAATGTCAAAGGGTAATGACCTCTCATTGGGGGAGATTGTTAGCCTCAAAATATTGAGTCAAATAAGAATGTTCGGTCATAAGTTTATTATGTATCGTATTTTAGAACGTTGTAAAAGGTAGTAGGTTAGTCGGGTATTACGGGCTTAACTTTAAACTAAAAGTTCATCATAAAGGAACTAAAGCCAAAAAGGAAAGCGCGAACCATTAATATATAGCCCAAATAAGCCCGCATGTGGGTGGACTATATAACCCACCTCCTAGCATGTTAGGAAGTGGTTGGTTCATTTTGTTTTCTCTCTCTAATCTAATCCCCCTTAAGTTTCCAACAATTCTCTCTCCTTTCTCTCTCTAGAATTCATTTATCATCTATCTTCTATCTATTTTTCTTGTTTAATCATCATTAAAATATGGAACAATAGTATAGATAATATATTTACCTTTTTACGTGCTAATTGCCAATTAGAAATAAAATCCAAATCTCAAGGCTATAACCAAAAACAATAAAGTACTTGCTTGTTATTGCTGATCAATTTGATAAGACCGAGAAAACGAACTTAAAAACGACTTATTAAATGGCGCCGCCGCCGATTCTTTTCGTGAAGATTGACGGTTACTAGGAGCTACATATTAGATTTTGGTATCTGTTCACTTGTGAACGTTCCTTTTTGTTAAATCAAAAATATAAAAAATATAAAAATTTCAAAGATAAAAGCCAATGATCTTTGATGATTAATGTTGTAGTATCTTCAATATCCAATTAATGTTGTGTTTTGACTTGAATTGATTGTAACCATAATTCCACCAATAGCTTATGATTAGTTTCTGCTTTATTATTATCCCAAGGATGAATCCATGTGATATATCACTTTGCATTATGATTGGCCCAAAGTGTTGACATGGATCAATTGCACTTATAGACTTGGCAGAATTGGCCCCTTTGTTTTCATTCCTTTGGCATCTTGCCGGTAACTTGTTAAAACTTTGACAAATGACCATATTAATCTTTGAACTTTGCCTTCAACTTCTTCAAGTCTTTTGATCTTCACATACATGGAAAGTTAGGTCCTTGATGTCTTGTTTTGTCCTTTTCTTTGTCTTTTTTTCAAATAAAACCCGTAAAAGCTTGTGTTTGCTTCAAACGTATCTTTTAACCTACACATTCAAAAACAAAAAAGAATACCCCGTAATTCCGTTTTATCACAATAAAGCTTGGTATTTTCCTTGTGTTTTAGGGTTTGATATGATATAATTGATATGAGATTTCACTCATATCAAATCCCCTACACTTGATCATTGCCATGACCTCATGCAATGCAGTATTTCAAAGCTCTAGATTACACTTTTCGTATAATTAATCAACCTTGGCCGTTTTATGATTTAATATGCTATACTATGCTACATGATGTGTGATTTTAGATTTTCACAATGCAATGAAATAAAAACAATTCTATTTATATATTTTAATTTTTTTTCTTGAAATGGTTTTGATGGACATAACTCATAAAAAAATCATTGACTTTAATTAGGGCTTTGGTACCATAAATACTTATCCTCCTCAAGTTTCACTTTCCTCATACTAAGCTTAAAAACGAGATCAATGTTATCCATAAGTGAAAGTGCATCGACTTATTCATAAAAATTAATTATGTTACCATTATACCCCCCACTTATTATGACTTTAAGACCGGTTATTATTTGAGAAAATTGCTTGAGAGCAAATTTGTCATTATTTAAAGCGTGAAATATAAGAAGTGTAAAATCTGAAAATAAGGAAGTACGGTTTTAATCCTAAGTAACCATCAAATCCATTAATTGAAAAACCGCCCACAATTAATATAAGTCCGATCAAAAATAACAAGTCATTCGCCTTATGTGTAAGATCCTTATGTCATGCATTAATAAGTAGCTACACACTCGCTAAGGAAAGAAAAATAAAAGTCACACAATAATTTATATCCGCCGCTTATTTTAGACCTTGGATCTTCACTCCTGCAACCCGTCAAGGTAATATTGGATTGGAGCAACTATTAAATCCCCGCAACCCTTGTGAGAGTAATATTGAAATTCAATAGCTACTATAATTAACACTTCACTAACCCTCTTGGGAGTCTTGTATAATTATTTATTTATTTTTTTTATTTTTTTTTTCTTAGCCACTCATTTTTTAAAAGCCGCTCTTATTTTTCTTTAGTCCTCACAAATAAAGTGAATAGAATAAAAGGAAAAACACCCGCTAAGTATTAAGCATGATATAATTCTAGTACACATAAAACGTTCTAGCTTAGAATCATAAGACATACTTATACCAACCACGAATGATTAGTCAAAAATGCATAAGAGACTACAAACCGATTAAAATTGTTCTTGATTATTTATTAACAATATATACATGCGTTGACAAAAAAGTAAAGGTAACGAAAGGGGATATAAAAGCCACAATTAATTAATATGAGGTTTATCTGGCCCTTTACACCTATTTCAAACTCTATCATTTCTCGTTCTCTACAGTTTAAAATCTCAAATAATGAGACTAGTGGATGCTTAGCGTACTAAACCAATAAAGGTCTACATGGTTAAGGATACTCGCTAGAGTAACCTTGGATAAGCAAACTCAGGTTGAGTCAAAATATTCATGGCGGGCCTAATATGTCAAAGATATCTAAACTTGTTAAACCATATCCTTTATTATTTTTTTTGCTTTTATATATTTTTGATGAAAAATAAAAGAAGAATATATACAATGCAAATGTGTTATGCAAATGAAAAATGATTTATGCTAAAATTTTGAATTCATATTTCTGGTAGCGAAAGTAGATCAGAAATTTGAATACTCTTTGAAAAATTAATTTTCCTAATTATCATGAAGGCAATGACAATGTTCTAGGTAAGGTCACTTCGATAGAAGACCCCCATACACTTAAGATTAACATTGTCCTCAATGTTTAACAGTAATGGATTATAAACTCCCCTACACTTATGACATTGATAACTTTGTTTTACCCAAGCTAAGGAAAGGTCTAAGCAAAGAGAATTCATTTTAGACATTATTAAGAGTCAATGTTGAATCATAAAATTAGCAAAGTGAACCCCATACAAGGGCCTCCTCCATAAGCTCCAATGCATGAAATGAGAGAGAGTAGCCCTAAAAAATATATAGGCACCCCCTACACTTCAGCTCAACTATATTACCCTTTTATTCCTATCCTACCACACTCTAGGCTAAATGATCTAATGCTATTTATTCAAGCTTGATTTAAGGAGTCTCTAGCTCGACTCATTCCACACTTAAAGTGTCTATGGAAAACCTATCATGGAGAGTAAAAGATTTACCCTTTTAGGAAAAACTCTCCATGATAAGGTAAAATAAGTTCTCAAGTACACAAAACCCCATAAATATCCACCCGGATCAAATACATAATTGCCCTCCCAAGAGTAGCACAATCCAAAAGTATACATCTCAATCAATGGTGAGGTAAGTGAGGCTTCCTTGTGCATGATTCGTTCCCATGAGTTTCCCATAAGATGGTGAGGTGAATCTTTACAATTTCTCATAAGGTTTCCTTTTATTGCATCAGGCGGATACTGAGTTGGCTCAACATTCTCTATACCAGGATCAAAAATATTTTCCTTCATGGGAAAACAACAAGTGATGGTAGCCTTAGAAGATTCCCCCTTATACTTCACATCTTGAGAGAAAGGTTGTGGAGTATTAAGTGTCAACACACTCTTAGAAGAAACCATAATGTCTTTCTTGTTCTTAGAGAACTCTCAGTCACAAATATCCTCATAAGATGAAATAAAGAATCTCTCCAATTCAACATCCAAATGATATAAATTACTATCATCATCAAACTTCTCAAAAATTGGTTCATCAATTGAAGGCTCAAAGAAAGGGTTTGAATTGGTTTGTAAGAAAGGTGGTGAAAGAGTGATAGAGGGAATAGGTGAAGCAATTTGGGTATGAGGTGTTTCACAAGGTAAGTAAGCAAGAGTAGTATGTGAAGGTTCATGAGAAGTTTGAGTGGAAATAGAATCTCCATAAATCAATCTCTCTATTTCAAGAATATCTTCCTCCCAATTAGAAGGTTATGTATCAACCACAAGATCATCTCTCTTAAGATAAGCTTTAATCTCTTCATTTAGCAACTCCGCTTCACTAAGCAATCTTTCAATCTCAATAACCTCCTCTTCCCATTTGAAGTAGAAGAATAAGCTCCAAAATCAACTTTCCCTAAACATGCCTAAAATGTTATTCACTTCTTTATCAAGAACATCAACATGATTCACCGTCTCGGGCTTATTGGGTTTCTTAGACAACTTCCCCATATTAAACACAACCTTTTGATCTTCCACTCTCATAAGGAGTTCCCCTCCACAAAATCAATAAGAGTACGACCGGTTCTCAAGAAAGGACTTCCTACAATAAGGGTCACTCGAGGATCTACATCATAATCCACAACCACAAAGTCCACGGGGAATGCGAACTTGTCGACCCCTAAAAAGACATCTTTCGCTATCTCCGCCGGATAAGCAATTGAACGGTTTGGCAATTCAAGTGTCATTTTAGTGAGTGTAAGTGCGGGAAGGGAGAGTCCTTTCCAAACCGATAAAGGCATCAAATTTATGCTAGAACCAAGGTCCGCAAGAGCCATACAATTCTCAACCCCTGGGAAATTACAAGGAATCAAGAACCGGCCCGGATCACCAAGTTTAGTAGGCAACTTCTTTAACAACACCGCGGAACAATTTTCGTTCAATGAAGCATTAGGCACATCAACCAATTTTTCTTTGTTTGAAATAAGGTCCATAAACATCTTTGCAAACTTAGGCATATGAGCTACAGCCTCCGCAAAAGATATGTTGATATCAAATTGCTTAAACATTCTCAAGAAGTTGGACACTTGTATATCATCTTTGTTCTTAACTTTCTCTTTCCTAAACCTAGAAGGATATGGAAGATTTGGTTTTGCTAAAGGTTGAGTGGTAGTTGTTGAAGGACTCTCTTTTTTATTTTCTTCAATGATAGGTGTAGAAGGTGAAGGATTAGTAGATGTAGAGTGTGAAGGTGTAGAACTGGAAGGTGTAGGCTTTTCATAAAGAGGAACCATGGTAGGAGTCACCATAGGAGGTGTAGGAGGAATTGAAGAGTCAATGGTTGTTTTCCCACTCCTTGTAGTGATTGCATTTACATTTGCCCTTGGATTGGTATGAGTGTCAGAGGGTAAAGCACCTTGTGGTCTTGATTTAAGAGTAACATAAGTCTATTGTTTGTCTCCTCTTGAATTTCCCTCATTCTCTTCTCATTGGCTTGAAACCTCCTTTCATAATCTTGATTCATCTTGTGAATAAGCTCAATGGTGTTAAAATCATTTGGCACATTCCCTTGAAACCCTTGATGTTGGAAAGGTGGAGGTTGATTGTAAAACCCTTGGTTATTGCCATGAAAGTTGTTCCCTTAGTTTTGAAAGTTAATAGGACCTCTATTGTTGTTATTCCCTTGATAGTTTTCTAATACAGGCTTTTACACCGAGTATCAAAATTCGTTGTTCCGATCTTTTTGAATTGACTATTGGTTCAAAGTGCGACTCAATTGTTCTTGGTGGAATAATAAATGGTTTGGTTGATTATCTATTTTAAACTGATAGCAAATAAATGTAAATGTCGTTGAGAAAAGTAGAAGTTTAAAGATTAAACTAAAATGACGAGTTAAAAATAAATGCTTGAAAACTTAAAGGCAAGATTAGAAAAATACTTGAACACTTAATAAAACTAACACTTGGAAACTTTGTAAAAACAAGAAACTAAAACCATCAGAATGTTGCCAAATCTGATTCTTATCGGAATATAGGTCGGAAAGAAGGCTGATCGGAATGTACCCTTGGTCGGAATAGTGGTACAATCGGAATGTTGGAACAGTACTAATCGGAATACTTGAAAACTACACCCGTCAGAATATCTTAGAACAAGGTTAATCGGAATATCATAAAAGAACACAATCGGAATATCCAACTAGTAGGCCTAATCGGAATGTTTGAAGACACCCACAATGGGAATATAGCCAAAATTCATATAATCGGAATGAGCCAAAACATGCCAAATCGAAATATTATAAACCCTTTTCCGATTTGGAGATCGGAAAGAGGGGTGTAATCAGAATGTGTGATTGGAAAGGGGTTTACCCTTTCCGATTACCTTTTGATCCGAAAATTAAGCTAGGTGATAAGCTATTTTGATAAGCTAACACCAAAACTTGAACGAATCCAATGTGAAAAATACTAAATAAGCACTAATAACAACTTATCCAAACTTAAAATAATCAATCTATTAAATCAAACTATAAAAAGATGAACTTTTTAAGAAAACTTTTAAAAAGTAATTAAGCTAAACATATAAATAAGCCAATAAGCACAAAGATCTCAAATCTTATTCGTATGAAAACTTAAGTAGGCATAAAAAGATTAACTTTTTAAGCACAAAAACATCAAGATCAACACGGATTTAATGTAATTCGCACCAAAAGTTACTAAAATCAAAGAAAGGTAGAAAGAGATGAAAGATTAAAAGCTTAACTAGAACTTGATTAATGAAATCAACAATACACAAAGGTTTAATTTTGAAAGATTAAAAGAAAGAAAGATGAAAACTTAGTGAGAGAAAGTTGAGAACTTTCTCTCTCTAAAACTAGAAAGAAAAATGAAAAATGAAACTAAACACTAAAAACTAACCACCCTCCTAATGTGTATTAGGAGGGTATTTATAGGGAAAAATGGGAAGGAGTGCATGTGTTGCCTCTTCTTTCTTTCTTTCTTCACGTCTTCTCGACTCGATTTAATTCTTTGTCTTTTCTCGACGTCGTCTCGGGATTTGAACTTGTCTTGATAATTTTCTTCTTTAATTTAGACTTAAGTTCTTCGACTTCATTAAATTTCTGTCTTTAGACTTTTTCTTCGATAAATCTTCAGAATAGGTCTTGGACATCCGTTCTTTAAGCACTCTTGATCTTTTGACTTCGTCTTTTCCCGTTTTCTTCGATAAAAGGCCGTGAAAGCCCATGTTTTCTTCCTTTTTCATCTTTTGGTCCTAAAACACAATAAAAACACAAACCACGCATAATTCCGACTTTTACGACATAAAATACACGTTTTGGTCTTGTTATTATTGGAAATAAGTGGTAGAAGGATAAGTGTTTACACACTTATTAAATCCTCTACACTTGACCATTGCAATGCCCTCATGCAATGCATTAATTTTAAAGCACGGTTTACATTTTCCATCATAAATAACCCACCTTGGCCTTTATTAAATTCTAAACATTTAAGGAAGATAAAGAGATAAAAATAAGTAAAGAAATCAAAGAATTACATTGGGTTTTGGCTGCCATGAACGTTTATCATCCTCAAGTTTCACGTTCCCTATACCAAGCTTAAAAACGAGATCATTTTTATTATAAGTTAGCAAACCAACACGAATTCATGTGGGCCAATTATTCACTTAGACTCCCTTATTCCTAGGTGTATCTCTTATATTTTATTTTTGTCTTGAATGATCACAAGGATGCATTGTTTGACTTATTTCGATAGTTATTCAGGCCGAAAATAAAGTGAACGATTTAATCAATAGTTAGCTAAAGGACAAAATCTTTTAAAACTGCTTCTCGGGACCTCATAAAGTTCATATCTTGGCATAACTCGCTTCACGATTTGAGACTTTCTCGGACCGATATTTGGCAGCGACTTCATACTTCAAATCTTTGAGAGACGTTCTTGAAATTATGGTCTTCTCTTCATAATAGGAATTTCTTCACTTGAAGTTTTGAGAGATTCTTCATATATGGACCACGACTTCTTCATTTTCTCCAATCTTTATTTTGGGCTTTGATGTACAACGATCCGCCTCCTTTTAGGACTTGGATCTATTTATCCTCATACCTTGTTAGTGCCTTTTTGGATAGACTTCTCCATGATCTTTAGGGGAGTATTTGCTTTTCGTCGTGTGTCTCGATCCTTCATATTGATTTTCGATAAATGATTCTTCACATCACTTTTGGATCTTTAGCAACAAAATGTAGCCCTCATGCCTTGTTAGGGCCTTTTCGGACTCGCCAATCTTCGCATCCCGCTTCAGTGAGTTATGACTTGGCTATGAACTCTAATCCATACCGAGCAACTTTTAAACGATCTTGGGCTAGAAGCTAAGTAACTTTTCAAATCGTACAACCTTATTTATTGCAGATAAATTTAATAACAAGCGATGAGAGAATAGGCTCATAATTAACTCACATAAATTCACGAAAGAATACCGAACTTATAATTGGCTCTAGCATCTCTCGTCCTCCACAGTTTAAAATCTCAAGGAATGAGACTCGTGGATGCTTAGCCTATTAAATCAAAGTTTTAGGTTTTCGAGTCGTCTATAGGATCTTTCAAATTCTTAGACTTTTTCAAGTTTAGAAATCGCATTTTAAAGCTCCCTTGATAAAAAACTCTCTAGGATCAATTATAGGAACTTGCGAAAAGTTCTTGTTCTTAACCCGCGAGAGTTAAGACTTTCGCGTTTTAAAGCTCCCTATATAAAAGCCTAGCAAAACTTGACTTAAACACGTTAAGGATACTAGCTAGAGTAGACTTAGATAAGTAAACTCGGGTTGAGTCAAAATGTTCACGACTTTGAAAATTTAAAACCACTTTATTGAAAATTTATTCTAGCAAGGAAAGAAAATAATCATAACAAAGGAAAATACAACTATACAACTAGGCCAAAATAGATTAAAAATTTTGAAAAATATCGAAAAATCAAATTTTCCGGTTAAAATGAGGGCAAATTCATGGAAAAGACCACTTACTTCGATAGAAGTCCCCCTACACTTGAGATAAACATTGTCCTCAATGTTTAAGCATGTGGGAGTAAACTCCCCTACACTTAGGACATTGTGCACTTTGTTTAAATCTTGCTAAGGAAAGGACAACTAAAGTGATTTCAATGTGAACATATAAGATATGAAATATTGAATCACAAGAGTATAGGATAGAACCGGAAGATGGGAACACGGTATCACGGTTCGTCAAAAGTCATCAAGAGTGGATCGTTGAAGCTTTAATCCCTGCACATCACAAGAAACAAGACAACAAACACATACGGGCCCCCCTACACTTATTATGAAAGCAGTAAAGGATAGATCACGGGTTGCCTCCCGAGAAGCGCTTGTTTTTGTTCACCGAGTCACGAGCCTGACTCGACCCAAAATTAGTTCATGGGAAACGTGGTGAGGGATGGAATCATCTCATGAGAGATGTCCTCACCAAAGTATAGCTTCAAACGCTGGCCATTCACCTTGAAATTGGGCCCATTTGGCTGAGAAAGCTCAATGGTTCCATATGAAAAGACTTTGGCGACAATGAATGGACCAGACCAGCGGCTCTTCAACTTGCTAGAGAAGATCTTCAACCGAGAGTTAAAAAGTAAGACTTGATCACCAAAGTGGAACTCTCGGTTCTTAATTCTAGCATCGTGGATGATCTTGGTCTTCTCCTTGTAGATCAGCGAGTTCTCGTAAGCTTCATTTCTCAGTTCATTTAGCTCGTTGAGTTGAATCTTGCGAAGATCATCGGCTTTGTTGATGTCGAAGTTAGCCCACTTCAAGGCCCAGTATGCCTTATGTTCCAGCTCAATAGGGAGGTGGCATGCTTTCCCGTACACAAGACGATAAGGTGTACAACCGATCGGGGTCTTATAAGCAGTACGGAAAGCCCACAGAGCATCATCTAACTTATCGGCCCATGCGGCACGATGCTCTCCCACAGTACGCTCCAAAATTCGCTTCAATCCACTGTTGGAAATCTCGGCTTGCCCATTGGTTTAGGGATGATAGGTGGTGGAAAGACGATGATTAACACCATACTTAGCCATGACTCTTGCAAATTGACCATTGCAAAAATGAGTCCCGCGGTCACTGATAATAGCACGAGGAACGCTGAATCGAGCAAAGAGTTGCTTCAAAAAGTTCACAACCACCCTCGCATCGTTGTAGGGAGAGCCTTGGCTTCAACCCATTTAGACACGTAGTCAACGGAGACGAGGATGTACTTGTTCCCTTTAGATGATGGAAATGGCCCCATAAAGTCGATGCCCCATAAATCAAAGATTTCACATTCTTGTATGAAATTTTGAGGCATCTCATCTTTATGTATGATCTTGCCTTGTCTTTGGCAAGCATCACAATGTTTAACCATATCGTGAGCGTCACGATAAATGGTGGGCCAATAGAATCCAGAGTCGAATACTTTCTTCACGGTGTAATTGGGACCAAAGTGACCACCGGTGGGTCCTTTATGGCAAGCGTCAAGGATTTGTACCGCTGCCGGCCCGTCAACACATCGACGAATAATCAGATCCGCACATTGTTTAAAAAGGTAAAGGTCGTCCCAGAAATAATGTTCAATATCTTTAAAGAACTTTTTCTTTTGTTGGGACGTGAGCCCTTCCTTGAGAATCCCACCCGCTAAGTAGTTTGCAATGTCCGCAAACCACGGGGTGGCATCGAGATTAGAATTGATAGACATTAAGGCCTCAAGGGGAAAAGAGTCATTGATCTCTTTGTTCGGATGATCCCCTTGATAAGGATCCTCAAGTATACTGAGATGATCCGCGGCTAGGTTTTCAGCTCCCTTTTTGTCACGAATTCCAATGTTGAATTCTTGGAGGAGCAAACCCCAACGAAGAAGTCTTGGCTTAGAATCTTGCTTAGTCATCAAGTACTTCAACGTGGAATGATCGGTATACACGATGGTGGTAGAAAGGATAGGATAGGGGCGGAACTTTTCAAAGGCATACACTACAGCTAAAAGCTCTTTTTCGGTAGTGGTATAATGAAATTGAGCCCCCTTCATTGTCATGCTAGCATAATGGATTGGTTGGAAGTGTTTGTTCACTCTTTGGCCCAAAACCGCTCCAATAGCAAAGTCGCTAGCATCACACATCAACTCAAAAGGTAGCTCCCAATTAGGGGTAACCAAGACCGGTGCCTTAGTTAGCTTATCCTTAAGAAGATTGAAGGATTCAAGACACTCTTGGAAAAGATGAAAGGAGTATCTTTTTCCAAGAGGTGGGTCATCGGGCGAGCGATTTTAGAAAAATCTTGGATGAATCGACGATAGAAGCCCGCATGACCGAGGAAACTTCTCACACCCTTCACGGTTGAAGGTGGAGGCAATTTAGCAATAACATCGACTTTAGCACGGTCCACTTCAAGACCGACTTTGGAGATTTTGTGTCCTAACACGATGCCCTCTTTTACCATGAAATAGCATTTTTCCCAATTTAGAACAAGGAGAGTGTCTTCACACCGCTTAAGCATACGTTCTAAATTGGCAAGGCAAGCAGAGAAAGAATCGCCATAAACCGAGAAATCATCCATGAAGACTTCCATAATTTGTTCAACCATGTCATGGAAGATAGCCATCATACACCTTTGGAACGTCCAAGAGCATTGCATAAGCCGAAAGGCATTCTTTTGTAGGCAAATGTTCCGTAAGGACAAGTGAATGTGGTTTTCTCTTGGTCTTTGGGATTGATGGGAATTTGAAAATACCCGGAGAAACCGTCTAAAAAGCAGTAATAGTCATTAACTGCTAGGCGTTCAAGCATTTGGTCCATGAAAGGAAGAGGAAAATGATCCTTTCTCGTAGCATCATTGAGTTTGCGATAGTCTATACAAACTCTCCACCCTGTAAGGAGACGAGTAGGAATCAACTCGTTGTTTTCATTGGGAACAACGGTGATTCCGCCTTTCTTAGGCACACAATGGACGGGACTTACCCACGGTGAATCCGAGATAGGATAGATCATTCCCGCATAAAGAAGTTTGATAACCTCTTTTTTGATTACGTCATGGATCTTAGGATTCACCCTTCTTTGGCTTTGAATAGTGGGTTTGAAGTCATCCTCCATGAGAATTTTGTGTGTGCAGAAGTGAGGATCAATTCCACGAATATCAGAGATCTTCCAAGCAATCGCTTTCTTATGATTCTTCAGCACGGCGATAAGTCGGGATTTTTCTTCTTCTTGCAAGTCCTTAGCGATGATGACCGGTAACTTCTTGTTGTCTTCAAGGAAAACGTACTCGAGATGAGACGGAAGATCCTTAAGCTCTAAATCTGGAGGATTTTCGATGGACGGCGTAGTCAACTTCGGATCATCGGTAGAGATATCCTTAGGAGATGGTGGGGAAGTTTGGTCCTCATTGAGAAGTTTCTCAATGGTACGAATATCTTCATCCCAATCGGTGGGAGAACCATCATACTTAAGATTGAGAGGACCCAAGCTAGCTTCAAAATAATCTAAGTCACTGTCTCCAAAAGGAGTCAATGCCGGAGCAATAGAGGCAACGGTCTCAACATTGGGTAGAGAAGAAGAACCACTTTTACAAGCATCTTTGAAATGTTCTTCACAAGCCTCATCAAGAACATCAATGAAATTAACACTCTCGTTTTCCGAAGGCTGCTTAGAAAGTTTACCCATGTTGAAGACGATTTTATCGTCACCAACTCTCATGATTAATTCGCCAGCGGCTACATCAATGAGAGTGCGACCGGTCCTCAGGAATGGAAGTCCAACGATTAATGGAACACGGGGATCCATCTCGTAGTCAACGACAACAAAATCCGCCGGGAAGGTGAATTTGTCGACACCAACGAAGACGTCTTCGGCTATCCCCACTGGATAAGCAACCGTACGGTTGGCTAATTCCAAATTCATTCGTGTGGGGACGAGCTCGGGGAGAGATAATTGCTTACAAACACTTAATGGCATTAAGTTAATACTGGCACCTAGATCGGCTAGGGCCATGCAATTCTATACTCCCGGGAAGTTGCAAGGAATCAAGAAACGACCCGGATCACCAAGTTTGGTGGGCAATTTCCTTAAGAGCACTGCGGAGCAGTTCTCATTATGTTGGGTCTGAGAAATATCGAGAAGTTTCTCCTTATCACTGAGAAGATCTTTAAACATTTTAGCGTATTTTGGCATGTGAGCGAGAGCCTCAGCAAAGGAGATATTGAAATTCAGTTGTTTGAACATTTTAAGAAAGTTCGAAACCTAAATATCATCCTTGTTCTTCAATTTCTCTTTCCTCAACCTCGAAGGATAAGGTATATTGGGTTGAGATGAAGGATTTGGGATAGAATTCTCACTCACATCCTTGGGTGGTGGAGGGGTAGAAGTAGAAGGTGGTGTAATTAGAGAAGTAGAAGTTGGAGGAGTAGAAGATGGAGGATTCGGAGAAGGAGACTCGTTTTCCTTTGTCACAATCACCGGTGTAGGTGTAGGAAGCTTGGGTTCCTTTAAACCTTTTCCACTGCGATTGGTGATTGCTTTCATCTCCCATCTTGGATTAGCAAAGGTGTTACTCGGAAGAGAACCCGATCCAGAGGCTTGATTACTAGGGAAGAAACTAGCCATCATGTTCCTCAAGTCATTCGTTTGACTTGCCAAAGTGTTTCGCATATCAGCTTGAAGATCATTCCCTTGCTTAACCATATCTGCTTTCATGTTGGCCATTTCTCGCTGAAGATTTTACACGATCACATCGTTCGTCCTCATGTATGTTTCAACATCTTGGTGTAAGGCTGTTTGTTGGTTGAGAGGAGGAGCATGGTAGGCGGGTGGTTGATAAGCAGGTTGTTGGTAAACTTGGTTGTTTCTTTGAGGTGGATATGGGTTTCTTTGGTTTGGATATTGATTTGGAGCAAGAGGGTGAGTTTGATTGATGCGATTAAGGTTGTTTGGGTTTTGTGGGGGAAAACTGGGTGGTGAAAGATAGTTGTTTGAGCGATAGCTGAGCAAATTGCGGTCACCTTGAGGACGTGCTTGATAGCTTCCTGTAGCATAGGTACCGTTGACGGCATACATATTTTCCGGATTGTCGTGATTCGAAGGACAATCGGTGTATGAGTGAGATCCCCCGCATATATCACATGAATGGCTCAAAACATTAGCTTGTGCATTGAATTGTTTGGCATTGTTGGCGATTTGTAAAGCAAACGATTCCACAGGCGAAGTAAGCTTATCAATTCGTTTGTCGGCATCACTAGTACTAGCACTTGCTACATTAGTTCTAACACTCTTGGTTTGAACTCTAGATTTGTTCTCAATAATGTCCCAAGAAACATTAGAAGATTTAACCAAAATATTACCCCCCGAGGCACTGTTTAGTGAATCTTGGTCATTCATGCTTAAACCATTGTAAAAAGTATTGATTTGATGTACTTTTGTTAAACCATGTTGTGGACACTTTCTTAAAAGTTCCTTAAAACGGTCCCAAGATTCACTAAAAGACTCATCGTACTTTTGTTCAAAGGTAATTATTTCATTCCGCAAAGCGGTAGTACGTGAGGGTGGGAAAAGTAGTTGATAAACTTGGTCTCTAAATCCGTCCACGTAAAAATACTTTGTGGAGGTTCCTTATCAAGTCAATTACGGGCTTGTCCCTCTAAAGAGAAAGGAAAAAGTTGCAAGCGAATCACTTCTTGTGATACCCCATTATACTTAACCGTATTGGTAAGCTGAAGAAACCTTTTAATGTGGTCATGAGGATCATCAAGTGAGCGTCCCAAGAAGGGTTGAGCAGAGACCATTTGGATAAAGCCAGATTTGATCTTAAAATCCAGATTTGATCTTATATTTTTTTTGGATTTTTGAAAATTTTAAAGCAAGGAAAATAACGTTCAAAGAAGAACGGATCCCAAAATCCAACGCGTCTCTCACTTAAAACCTTTAATCTTAACGAAAAGAGCCGACAGCGGTGCCATTTAATACAGGCTTTTACACCGAGTATCAAAATTCGTTGTTCCGATCTTTTCGAATTGACTATTGGTTCAAAGTGTGACTCAATTGTTCTTGGTGGAATAATAAATGGTTTGGTTGATTATCTATTTTAAACTGATAGCAAATAAATGTAAATGTCGTTGAGCAAAGTAGAAGTTTAAAGATTAAACTAAAATGACGAGTTAAAAATAAATGCTTAAAAACTTAAAGGCAAGATTAGAAAAATAATTGAACACTTTAAAAAACTAACACTTGGAAACTTTGTAAAAACAAGAAACTAAAACCATCGGAATGTTGCCAAATCTGATTCTGATCGGAATATACGTCGGAAAGAAGGCTGATCAGAATGTACCCTTGGTCGGAATAGTGGTACAATCGGAATGTTGGAACAGTACTAATCGGAATACTTGAAAACTACACCCGTCGGAATATCTTAGAACAAGGTTAACCGGAATATCATAAAAGAACACAATCGGAATATCCAACTAGTAGGCCTAATAGGAATGTTTGAAGACACCCACAATCGGAATCTAGCAAAAATTCATATAATCGGAATGAGCCAAAACATGCCAAATCGGAATATTATAAACCCTTTTCCGATTTGTAGATCGGAAAGAGGGGTGTAATCGGAATGTGTGATTGGAAAGGGGTTTACCCTTTCCGATTACCTTTTGATCCGAAAATTAAGCTAGGTAATAAGCTATTTTGATAAGCTAACACCAAAACTTGAACGAATCCAATGTGAAAAAGACTAAATAAGCACTAATAACAACTTATCCAAACTTAAAATAATCAATCTTTTAAATCAAACTATAAAAAGATGAACTTTTTAAGAAAACTTTTAAAAAGTAAATAAGCTAAACATATAAATAAGCCAATAAGCACAAAGATCTCAAAGCTTATTCGTATGAAAACTTAAGTAGGCATAAAAAGATTAACTTTTTAAGCACAAAAACATCAAGATCAACACGGATTTAATGTAATTCGCACCAAAAGTTACTAAAATCAAAGAAAGGTAGAAAGATATGAAAGATTAAAAGCTTAACTAGAACTTGATTAATGAAATCAACAATACACAAAGGTTTATATTGGGTCTACTAGATGTAGATCTTGCAGCCTGTCAGGAACGGTGAATGACTTCTGTAATCATAAGTCAATCCACAGAGAGACTCTATACACAATATGAATGTAGAAAATAAATATAATAAAGAAGAACAGAATAACTATAAACACTTGATCCTTTCTAAGGATTTCTAATATTGATAATCACTAGAACTACGTTTGGTGAAGGTGTCCATAACCCTTCTGCCTAAGGTTCCTTTTATACTACAAGGAAACCCTAATACAGCATTAAACAAAACGTGTAAAACTGATATGCATATCCTTTCCTAACATATCTCATGCATATCCTAACAGAATAATAAACAAATAATAAAGTTTGACTTTGACCAGGACCAGGAGCACGACTTGCTCCTACTACTACTAGGACCAGGAGGAACTACGTACCTCGTAGTTTACCTATTACATTTAACTATTACAATGGTCCTAACAATCCTCCCCTAAACTTGAATTTGACCTGTTGAGTTCAAGTTTCCTGTAAAACGTGCAAGAAAGCCCGAGGATTGAATCAGCAAAACTAAAAGCAGCATCAGCAAGATAAGAGTCAGAAGAACCGCTGCAACATGAAACACTAGAAGCTTCTTCAAAGCTTGGAACAAATCAGCATCGTGTTGAATCTTTCAGCAACTTGAGCAGATTTTATGAGCCTTTACCAAGTAGCTGCTCGCTCTTGGGCTAGCCAGTCTTTCTGGTGGAATAAGCATCACCCTATGAGACTAGAACCCAGCCCAACTCTTAGAACGTGAATCAATGGTGAGTGGGGGTACCCTGATGATTTTAGGCAAACCATCACAGCCGTCAATGGATTTGATATGTCTTTACCAGAAGCCGTACCCCTCTGGACTCGCCAACTCTCAGCAATGAAGCATCGGTGAGTTGAAAACCCTATAGCTTTAAGCAAGCTATTACAGCTATCAACGGATTTGATAAAATCTTTACCAAGAGCCGTACCCCCTTGGATTAGCCACTTTTCAGTCTAGGACCATGGCAAGTGAAAACCATCCAGTTTTGGGTAACCTGGCAACCATCAACGGAATTGAGAATCGCACCAGAAGCCGTACCCTCAAGGTGAATCAACTCTTTCTTGTCGATTAGACATGGTGAGTTGAGGACCATTTGTTGTTAAAATCTACCAATACGTTAGTCTGTCCTAAGAATATGTACACTAAGCCTCCCCTTAGGCTTAGCCTCCCCTCAATCCTAGACCTCAAGGATTGACCATCCCAATGTGAACCACCAAGTGGTTAAACCGAGGACCATCAAAGGCTTTTGTCAACAAATCAGCAACATTATCATCCGTATGAACTTTAAGAACCTGTATCAACTTCTTCTCATTGGCATCCCGTATAAAATGGTGCCGAATTTCAATATGCTTTGTTCGCTGATGAAAAACAGGATTCTTCACAATGCAAATAGTGCTTTGGTTGTCAATAAAAATTTTGGTGGTCATAAAATTGAAACCATAATCCAACATCTGATTTTGGATCCACAACACTTGTCCACAACAACTAGCAGCAGTAACATATTCAGCTTCTGTTGAAGAAGTAGCTACTATTGTCTGTTTCTTGCATTGCCATGAAATAAGTCGACGACCCAAAAATTGACAACCACCAGTAGTAGACTTCCTGTCATTATTAGCACCTGCATAGTCACTATCACTATATGCTTCTAGACCAAAAGGTGATTCTCTAGGATACCATAAGCCCAGTTTAGGTTGACCCTTGATATACTTGAAAATCTTCTTCACTGCATTTAAGTTCGAAACCGTTGGAGTCACCTGGTGTCTAGAACAAGCACTTACTACAAACATGATATCCGGACGTGATGCAGTCAAATACATGAGGGAGCCAATCATAGACCTGTACATGTGAACATTGACTGGGGGGTCTGGCTCATTCTTAAGTTTGACTTTAGCAACTTCATAAGGAGTTGTTGCTGGTCTAAGAGGATCCATGTCAAACTTCTGAAGAATCTCATGAACATATTTATCTTGACTGATGAAAATCCCATCCGATTGTTGCTTGACTTGAAGACCAAGGAAGAAAGAAAGCTCTCCCATCGCACTCATCTGAAATTCGCCTTTCATCAAGCGTTCAAACTCATCACACCATTCCTTCCTAGTAGAACCAAAGATAATGTCGTCCACATAAACCTGAACAAGGATAATGTCCTTGGTATTCCTCCAAAGAAATAGTGTTTTGTCAATAGTACCCCTTCTATAGCCATTCTTTAACAAGAAAGTTGAAAGACGCTCATACCAAGCTCTAGGAGCCTTATGTAATCCATAAAGAGCCTTGACCACCTTGTAAACTTTCTTGGGATGAAGTGGATCTACAAAGCCCTTAGGTTGAGTGACATACACCTCCTCATCAATTTTGCCATAGATAAATGCACTCTTGACATCCATCTGAAACACCGTAAAGCCCACATAAGAAGCAAAAGCCAAAAACAGACGAATGGCCTCAATCCTTGCGACCGGAGCAAAAACTTCAGTGTAGTCAATGCCCTCAATTTGAGTGTGGCCTTGTGCGACAAGCCTAGCTTTATTCCTCACGACAATTCCCCGTGCATCCTTCTTGTTCTTGAGAATCCATTTGGTATTGATTGCTGTCTTTCCATCTGGTAAGTCAACCAGAACCCAAACATTCTGAAACAAGAATTGCTGCATTTCCTCCTGCATAGCCTCCACCCAACTTCGATCCTCAAGAGCATGAGAAACTGACATAGGTTCCACCTGTGAAAGAAAACAAGCAAACAAATAGTGTTGAAAGTCCGTATGATTATTACGCTTTTGATCTTCAATATAGCTCACAAGAGCATGATGATCAGACGAGGCCTTCTTCTGCATTCTGCGTGTCTTGACAGTAGAACCAGGATCTCCAATGATTTGAGTGGTAGGATGATCTTTGTGTGATTGAAAGACTGGATTGGAAGAGACCTCCACTTCTGGTGCCAAGTTATTGAGATCACCAACAAAGTCAGCATCATATGAAGCAGTGTTGAAAATCCCATCTACTGGTTGTTTATTAATGTCATCCAGCTTGGTAGAAGACTTCTTTTGATGGTTCCCCAAATCGGAAGGACTAGAGAAACGAGTATTGGAAGCAGACTCACTAGCTGGAGTACCAGTAGGTGATAAGCTAGCACTAGGAGCAGAAGCTGGGGTACTAGGAGCAGCTTTGTCAGTAGGCTTATCCAAGGGAAACTCAAAACCACCTTGAGCAGCTGCTGTAGTAGCTTCTTGTTGTTGTTTGAGTAGAGTGTCAAGAGCTACTTGGGAATCCGGTACATCCAATGGAGTTGCATCACTAGGAGGAGTAGGAGAGACTGTGGTGGAGTAGGATGGAACCACAAAAATGTCATCCTCATCATCTGAATCAGAAAGATTAGAAGGAACACCAGTACTAGAAGTTGGAAACACTTGTGGGCCTGCATCATGGTTAGTTTTGAAGCAAAAATATCCTAACGAATCACTAAGATAATCAAGATCAAAATACCATTCAGGACCCTTGCCTTGGATGTTTGACTTCTCTTCAAAATACCTGAGATGTATAGTTTCAATGATCCGCTTGGCCTGGAGATTGTAAACACGATAAGCCCGAGAGTGAGCTGAATATCCCACAATGTATCCTTCATCTGCCTTGCCATCAAACTTCCCCAAATAGTCACTAGTATTCAGAATGGTGACTGGACACCCAAAAGGCTTCAAATGAGAAATATTTGGAACTTTGCCTGTTAGAAGCTCATAAGGAGTCTTCTTGTGAGGATTGGTAATAGAAACCCTATTCAAAACGTAACTTGTAGTATTAACAGCTTCTGTCCAGAACATGGTTGGAAGCTTGGAATCGGCAAGCATAGTTCTTGCTGCTTCTATTAGTGTCATGTTCTTTCTTTCTGCCATGCCATTCTGTTGAGGAGTCCTTGCTGCACTATAATCTCTTTTGATGCCCTTAGCATTACAAAGTGTTATGAGGTCTTTATTTTTGAACTCGGTTCCATTGTCGCAACGAATACCTTTAACCTTCTTGGTCAACTGGTTCTCAATAAGGGTAAGAAAATCTATAAGGATTGAGTAGGTCTCACTCTTGGCAGCCATGAAGAACACCCAAGAAAACCTGCTATATCCATCAGTTACCACCAGACAGAATTGTTTGTGGTCAATGCTCCTAATGGAAGTAGGACCAAATAAATCCATGTGTAGTAGCTGAAATGGTTCAGTAAAAAGACTAAGAGCAGTAATGGCCTTGAAGGATGCTTTGTGCTGTTTGCCTTTGCTGCAAGCAATACAATTTATATCATTTCTAAACGACTTGGGAGGTAAACCAGAGACCAAATTCAGATTCGCAAGTTTGTGAATGGTCTTGAAGTTCACATGCCCCATCCTTCTATGCCATTGAGTGGCTTCGTCTTCTGAGGATTTAGCAACTAGACATGCTAGCTGAGCAGTAGGATTGACTTCATTCAGCTTGATGCTATAGAGATTGTGTCTTCTAGGGATTCTGAGGAGAACTTGTGAGTCATACGGAAGCTGAAAGTCTTTGGAGAGCACAAGTGCATCAGTATCGGTGAAGAGAACAAACTGCTTCTTGTCACAAATCTGAGAGACAGATATCAAGTTGAAATGCTGAAGTGCTTCCACATAGTAGACCTGCTCAAAATTTAGATTTGGCGTCTTAATTGTTCCTTTGCCAGTGATCCTGCCTTCACCCCCACCAAAATAGACCTTGCCTCTATGAAATGGTACAAAGTTAGAGAGAAGACTTTTATTCCTGTCATGCTCCTGGAGCAACCACTATCAACAATGCCTAGACTAGGATCTTGGTATGGAGTAACCTACAACAACAAGATAATAAAAATGCAAAAGTTAGTGTCTTTAGGGGACCCAAACCTTTTCAGGTTTGAGCATGCCTTGTGGATCTTTAGTAGAGTGCCAAGAAGATTGATGAGATCCACCGTTGTTCCTTCGTTGCCAATGCATCATATGGGTATTATTATTTGACCAAGAACAACCTGCTGAGGGCTTAACAGCAGTTCCCAAACTTCCCAAACCAAAATACGTGTGGTCCAAATTATGTGGATAAACTGGATTAAAATTTTGAAAATAATTACTGGCGGTTTGTAATCCAATGTTTCTCCAATGATCAGAAACTAAAGGAGAGGACCTTCTAGAAGAAGAAAACGATTGAGCACTAGGATTAAGTCTTCTAGAAGTATATAGGGCAGCTCCTGGTGGACCAGTAGCACGAAATGCATGATAAACAGAAGCATGTGTGTCATAAAAATCACAATCTTTAATTAAATGAAGTGCACTTGCACAAACAAAACATGTTTTAATAGACCTTTTATTAGAATGAGATTGTTTCCTACTGCCAACATTATTACACACAATTCTAGGAGTAACATTCTTCCTAGGACTCAATAAACTAGGACCAGACACACTTGACATAACAGCAACTCTTTCTTCACACTTCCTAGCACCAGTAGCAACATGATCATTCAACTTGGAACTTGTAGGTCTTGACTCTTAACTTGAACCACGAGATGCAGAGTCACTGGCTTTGTCACTGAAAGTACACGAGACAAAGTCATTAGAATTAGTAGAACTTTTTGGGGACTCATGCATCTGTGATCCATCCAAGTCATTATGCCATGAAGTGGGCATAAAAGTTCCAGTAAGAGGAGGAGGGACAGCATGCATTTCTGCTGCTGGTTTAAACCTATTGTAACTAGGTTTTCCCTCGTCCTCTTTGTCGGCATCAAAGACACTTGAAAAAGATAAATCAAACACATCTTCTGAATCAATATATTTTTCAAATCCTAAGCCTCTTTTAGTCCTACCAGACATGCTACTATCAATTAATTTTGAAAGATTTTTAGGTGCCTTTTGCCATTTTTCAAATCTCAGCATTGTAGCATCTAATTTTTCTTGCATCTCCTGTTTTTCTTTGATACTGGTATCTCTTACTTTTTCTGTATATTTAAGCATATTAGTTGTGTTTTCTAAATCGATGCTTAGTATCCGAATTTTATCCTCATAATCACGTTGAGTATCTTGTAGCCACCTATTTTGTTGTTCCAATGTGTTTAAAGAAGCCTTATAGGCTTGAACCTCTAAAAAGTACTTATCATTTTGATCATTCACTTCATTAAATTGGGACAACAATTCAGAGTATTTATCATGACAACCAAGAGGACAATGTTGTACCTGAGGTGAGATGCCCATAAGAGCAAACTCGTCTGCTTCTTCTGCATCAGAGAGATTCCCAGCAATCATTGCAAACACGTCAGTCGAGGACTCAGCTGATTCCAGAGTAGAAGCCTGATGATCATTCCAGTTGACCATAGAGTCAACAGATACCAATGCCTTCTTGTCATCTTTTATCTCCTAAACCTTAAAAGCGGAGTACCTGCTCTTCTCCTGGTGATTCTTGCTAGGGAATTCCCTTGCAAAGTGACCTTGTTGCTGGCAGTTATAGCATCTAACTTTGCTTATGTCGAATCTTGCTGGCTCCCGAGGGTTGTAATTAAATTTCCGTCCTGCTTTCTTCTCAAACTTGTGAACCCTAAGAGTGAGCATGGCCATCTGCCATTTAAGATCCATTTCATCCAGGTTAAGTTTATCGACCAGTTTGAAGTCATCAAAAGCAAGTTGTTGTTGAGCATCAACATCAGCCACAAAAGAATGGAGAACAGCTTCTACCATACTACCAGACTTGGTAGTAGGATCAGGAGCAGAAGTATGCTGAAAAGTATGTTGAGAGGACACAGTATTACTTAGGCTACTAGCATATGACATGGGACTGGATTCCATAGAACTCACAAAGGCAGAATTAGCAGGAGTGGGAAAAGAGTCACTTGAAAATCCTCTCACATGAGGTTCAAAAGTTCTGAGCTTATGAAACAGGTCATCAAAGTTGAGATAGTCAAGCCCACCTTTGGCTTTGAGAGAGATCACCACCTGATTCCATGAGTAGGGTAAGTCTTTAAGAAACCTTGCATTAATATCACCATCATCAGGCTTTGACCGAATTTGATTCAATTGGCTCAATATCTTCTGAAACCTGTCATACCCTTGATTTAAACCTTCAGTTTCTGAGATTTTGAATTCTGTGAATTCATCTCTCAGCATGGATCTTCGCATTTTCTTTGACTCCTCATTCCCACCAAACCTTGCTTTTATACCATTACAGATCTCTCTGGCATCATCCAAATGGTAGAAGTCACCCATGTGATCTTCAGGAAGAGATTGGAGCAAAATCGTTTTTGCTTTGACCTCCTTCTAAATAGCTATGATTTCTTCATGAGATTTAGGGTCAAGAAGACTAATAATACCATTCTTGTCTCTTCCAGTTAGCTTCCTGCTGTTCCCATTCAGAATAATCTTCCAAAGATCTTGATCAGTATTGGTGATCCACCATTCCATCTTCATTGCCCAGCTATCATATTCATCCTTTTTCAGAAGAGGGAATTTACCATTCGTGTTGGAAACCGTAGCAACGATCTGCTGAGGTTGCACAATTTTAGGAGTGATGTCTTCTCCTGCTTGAGTAGAAGTTGAGGCAGACATGATAAAACAAAATTGTCAGTAATAAGAAAACTTAATTCTTCTTGTATAGAGACCCTCCCAGGCTCTGATACCACTTGTTGGGTCTACTAGATGTAGATCTTGCAGCCTGTCAGGAACGGTGAATGACTTCTATAATCACAAGTCAATCCACAGAGAGACTCTATACACAATATGAATGCAGAATATAAATATAACAAAGAAGAACAGAATAACTATAAAGACTTGATCCTTTCTAAGGATTTCTAATATTGATAATCACTAGAACTACGTTTGGTGAAGGTGTCCATAACCCTTCTGCCTAAGGTTCATTTTATACTACAAGGAAACCCTAATACAGCATTAAACAAAACGTGTAAAACTGATATGCATATCCTTTCCTAACATATCTCATGCATATCCTAACAGAATAATAAACAAATAATAAAGTTTGACTTTGACCAGGACCAGGAGCACGACTTGCTCCTACTACTACTAGGACCAGGAGGAACTACATACCTCCTAGTTTACCTATTACATTTAACTATTACAATGGTCCTAACAGTTTAATCTTGAAAGATTAAAAGAAAGAAAGATGAAAACTTAGTGAGAGAAAGTTGCGAACTTTCTCTCTCTAAAACTAGAAAGAAAAATAAAAAATGAAACTAAACACTAAAAACTAACCACCCTCCTAATGTGTATTAAGAGGGTATTTATAGGGAAAAATGGGAAGGAGTGCATGTGTTGCCTCTTCTTTCTTTCTTTCTTCACGTCTTCTCGACTCGATTTAATTCTTTGTCTTTTCTCGACGTCGTCTCGGTATTTGAACTTGTCTTGATAATTTTCTTCTTTAATTTAGACTTAAGTTCTTCGACTTCATTAAATTTCCGTCTTTAGACTTTTTCTTCGATAAATCTTCAGAATAGGTCTTAGACATCCGTTCTTTAAGCACTCTTGATCTTTTGACTTCGTCTTTTCCTATTTTCTTCGATAAAAGCCCGTGAAAGCCCGTGTTTTCTTCCTTTTTCATCTTTTGGTCCTAAAACACAATAAAAACACAAACCACGCATAATTCCGACTTTTACGACATAAAATACACGTTTTGGTCTTGTTATTATTGGAACTAAGTGGTAAAAGGATAAGTGTCTACACACTTATTATTTTCTCTTGGCCCTTGGTTTCTATTGAGCATTTGTGGAGTGTTTGGTTGGTTTTGGGTGGGTTGATGGGGAGAGAAACCTGGTGGGGCAAGGTAATTGTTAGACTTGTATGAAAGGTGATTAGGATTGATGTTGGGAAAAAAAGTGTTCTCTTCCCTCATCATGATAAGCATAGCATTCTCCTTGAATGTTTTGAACTTTATCACATTGCAAGTATGAATGTGAGCCTCCACATGTTTCACAAGATAGGGTGATGGCATTGACATTGTTGGTAGAAGAATTGTTCAAGGAAACCTTCATAAAGTCTTGAAATATCTCTTGATTTATCTTTTGATTTTGGTTAAGTTCTTGAAGTTGCTTAAGTATTTGATGATCCATTGATGTATGAGCACTCTCTTGAATAACATGTACCACATCATCTCTTTCCCTATTACTTTGAACCATGGATTTTGTTTCAATGATATCCCATGCATCTTGTGTGGATTTTGAAAGAATGTTCCCACTCACGGCCGAGTTAAGGAAATCTTGATGGTGAGGTATCAAACCATTGTAGAAGGTGTTAATTTGGTGAACTTGGTCAAAACCATGGTTTGGGCACTCTTTTAACAACTCTTTGAACTCTTCCCAAGCTTCACTAATGTTTTGGTCTTTCTTTTGTTGAAAACTTATGATTTGGTTTCTCAAGGCGGTGGTTCGTGAAGGAGGAAAGAACTTATTCACAAATTTCTTCTTCAAATCATCCAAGTGAAAATGCTACTAGAAGGTTTCTTATCTAGCAAATTCCTAGAATTTCCCTCCAAAGAGAAAGGGAATAAGATCATCTTAACCGCATCGGGTGGTACCCCATTATACTTAGTGGTATTACAAAGTGACATGATCTCTTGATATGGTCATGAGGGTCATCCATAGGTCTCCTTAAGAATGGGATAGAAGAAACTATAGTAATCATGCATGTCTTAAGCTCAAAATTGTTAGCGGCTATCTCGGGAATGACTATGGCATCCGCATTCCCATCCACATTGGATTGGAGAATCTCAATCAAGGGTCTATTGTCCATGGCTTCTTGTAAGTTGTCGAAAGCACGATGCTTGTGATCGGCTTGATGGACGGTTTTGTTCTTGTTTCTCTTACTTTTGGGAGGAAGTGGTACACCAATAGGTATATGTGCACGCGCTCGAGTACGCATGCAACTCAACTCGAAGAATGAGAGAGGAGCTCTTGGTCGACTTTGAAAAAAATAGATTATCTCTTCCGAGGTTCAATAGTGAAAACCACAACAAAGTATAATATATATGTAGTACTAATTGGGCGGTAAAACCCCCAACAAGCCTTCCTTCTTAGAATACTTACTAGTGAATGGGGGGAATGAGGTGGCGCTAAGCTCTTAAGTACCTGTTTCCCTTAGGCTTGCATTTTATAGCAAAGCCGCCTTTCTATTCACTTAATAGTTCGTATTCTTCGAATTCTTGCTTATTGAAAGTGTTTATCTATTTTTGCCTTTATTTTACTTTGATTGATATACATAAATGGGACAAGAACACCCCCAAGTACGGTGTATTGCCAAGGCAATACTTATGGAAGTAGGTAAATTGGTTGTTCGTATCTACATTTATGTATTTACATATAATAATATATCAAAAATATTTTTTTATTTATTTGATTTTTATGAAAATATAGTATGTACGTAAAAACGAGTGAAACCAATATATACAATATATTTTTTTGATGTAATCTTTTAGGAATAATATTACATTTTGATTTTTTTATTTTTTTGGTTCAATTCTTAGGAAAGAATTGATTTTTGTGGTTTTTTTATTTATATTTTTATCTTTTTGATTTTATTTATTATTTATTATTTATGATACGTAAAAGGAACGTCCACAAGTGAACGGATCCCAAAATACAATATGTAACCGTCAATCGATCGTCAATCTCCACGTAAAGAACCGGCAGGGGCGCATTTAATATTTGAACTTTGCCTTAAACTTCTTCAAGTCCTTTGATCTTCACATACTTGGCAAGTTAGGTCCTTGATGTCTTGTTTTGTCCTTTTCTCCGTCTTTTCTTCAAATAAAACCCGTGAAAGCTTGTGTTTGCTTCAAACGTATCTTTTACCTACACATTCAAAAACAACAAAGATTACCCCGTAATTTCGTTTTATCACAATAAAGTTTGGTATTTTCCTTGTGTTTTAGGGTTGATATGATATAATTGATATGAGATTTCACTCATATCAGCACCTTAAACACACCTACTCTATTACTTCATCACAAAAGCTGCATCAAACACATAAACCACACTCAAACATTTTTCCACCTAACACATCGCGTATAACCTAATCTAACCTTATATTCCGCAAACAAGTACAAACTGCATTACTACATTACTTCATCACAAACAAGTACCTATACATTATTTCATTACAACAACTACTGCAAGTACACAAACAACAGTTAGATACCTAAAACATACCGAGTGTCTCTTAATCTAGCCTTATATTCCATAAACTGTAACACCCCAAAATGGTTAACGGAAGCGGTAAATCTCGAGGGTTGTTACGTCATAATAACGAAGTACAAGGTGCAAGATAACGACTCTAAATGAGACGTTTTGAAAAGAATTTACCTCGTCACAGTTATTTGAAATAATAGAGTTTACAAGTCATAAGTTTCAAATGTAAAGCAGCAGAAATCTATAAGTTTGAAATAGACAACGAGATAAATGTTTAGTGCATAAGATAAATCTTCCAAAATCCATCAACTAAGCATGAGACTACACATACTTTTTTTGGGTAAAGGGGACTGTCCCCGGTAAAAGATATATTGCACCAAAAAAATATTGAAGTACAAAGGATAAGGGTGACTCCCTTATCTTAGCTCGTTACATGAGCAAGAGACAAGCCAAAATTAGCTAACACCAAACACCTACATAAGATAAACATGCCCATCTTATGACTAACCAAACTAGCTACTTTATATGCTTATTATTGAGACTAAAGTCAAACTTATCAACGTAGCTATCATAAGGATCAAAAACCTCATCTTTATCAGATTCATTTATCACAGTAAAAGAACCTGGGTCGTTTGTGTTGGGACCTTTCGTCCCAGTAGTTTTCTTCTTTCCTTGATCTGGAGCCAAATACTGATCTTCCTCAATTGAGTTCAACACATCAAACAAATTAGAAGTAGAAATAGATGCGACATTAGACACATCAGATTTTTTCATGCTTTTTTTCCATACCCATTTTTGTCGGATGCCTATAATAGGAAACTTTTGGTTTTGCAAGTCGTAGCCCAGATACTGGTTTGGGTTTCCAATGTTGATCAGATGGTTTACCATTGTTCTTCTTATTTCTCACCTCAATAAACTCATCCTTTCGACCTGGTGGCACAACACGTGCTTGAGTAGTCTTAGGAAACAGTTTTACACGTTTCGGACATTGAACATCTGAATGGACAAAAATTTTACACTCCATACAATGCGGGGGCTGCCATTCGTAATCCACCTCAATCTTTTCCATAGAATTCACCCTAAATCATCATCTAATGGAATAGCTACTATTAACGAATCCACAAGCACTCTATCAGATAATACCTCAATTAGAGCATGAGCATAAGTACTACGACCCCAAGGATTAAGGCACATATCGCACATATAACTATCCAACATAACAACACTACAATAACCCAACTCTCTCTCTCTCTCTCTCTCTATATATATATATATATATATATATATATATATATATATATATATATATATATATATATATATATATATATATATATATATATATATATATATTTATATATATTTATATATATATATATATATATATATATATATATAAATATATATAAATATATATATATATATATATATATATATATATATATATATATATACAAATATATATATATATATATATATATATATATATATATATATATATATATATATATATATATATATATATATATATATATATATATATATATATATATATATATATATATATATATATATATATATATATATATATATATATATACTAGCATAGTACCCGCGCAATGCAACAACGGGTAATAAGTGACTATTTTTAACAATCGATCTAACGTTAAAATGTAAAAAAGTTGAACTAAAATAAATAAAATCACTAAAAAAAATTTTTTTGTAGATATATCAAAATGGATGTTGAATTAAAGAGAACAAAATTTTAAAAAATAAGGTGAAATTAGATTACGAACAAAATAAATGTGTTAAAAGATATTACAATTTAAAAATAAAAATTGTTTTATAATAAGTTGTTAAAAAGTTGTTACAAAAGTTTGTTATAAAAGAAATGGATGGTCAAGATTTGAAGTTAGGTTTGGATTAAAAATGATCTAATGGTTAAGTTGTTAATATGTTTATCTTAATTTTTGGTTTGGAGTTAGGTTGTGTATATGCACCCTTTATAGTTAGTATAAATATATATATATATATATATATATATATATATATATATATATATATATATATATATATATATATATATATATATATATATATATATATATATATATATATATATATATATATATATATATATATATATATATATATATATATATATATATATATATATATATTATATATATATATCTTTACATTATATATAAGAGGAGGGATATGACACATAAGCATCTCATTAATCTACGTCATCATTTTTTTCCAATAAAAATTTCGGAACTTTTGAAAAAAACTGTCACATGTTAGATTCGAACCTACCCCCTCCATTCACAAACAAGCATCTCAGCCAATGATCAAGCCATAAGTTGTGATACATTATTGAAAAACAAAATATATAAATACAATTTAATTGAAAAACATACACGACTCTTATATCATAATCATAAAATAACATAAAGAGCGGCTACCACAAAGCATACAGAAAATCCTACCAACTCGAACTTACGAATATGATTTGACCAAAACGCAAGAACAGCAAGTGTAGATCGGCTTCTTCAAGAATCATAACTTGATGTGAAGCTTATCAAATGATGTCAAGTATGAAGCCCATAAACATTCGGTGTCAGATGTATAAGAAGCCCTAATGATTATTAACGCATCAAAAGATAAACCCTAATGATAAGGTTTGGTAATGTTTTTTTCCCTTCCCATTCAATCTACAAGAGCTGGCAAGGTTTCAAAACAATAATAATCATTCTCAAATATTAGGTTCTGAATGGAGTACCAAGGCAGCAAAGGTAATTCATCTGTTAAGTATTATCAATAACTTTAAACTGCTTTGATAAGCATTCAAAACTGATTCTTATCAGTATAAATAAAAAAGGGTTACCATCACATTTGATCACTCCTGTGACTCCTTCACATTTTAACTGTCAAAAATATATATCACAAAAAAATGGTCCCTCATGGGAATCGAACCTGTGACCTCCTGGTCACAGGGCCAACGTGTTATCCACTGCGCTAACTGGCTCATTTGATTTACTTTCTTCCAGTTAAATTAATATGGTATCTTTGTTCTTAGCAGATTTTAAGTTTAGTGTTGTTTAATTAAGTTTACGTTTTGAATAAAGTTTTATTAAAATTTTTGTTAAAAGTAAATTCTGAGTTTTTTAAAATAATAATTAGTTTCAAAATAAAATAAAATAAAAATTAAAAAAAAATGTTTCTATTACTTTTAAAAGTTTAATTAGTTTTCAAATAATAAGATCTTTATTGTTTTAGATTTAAATTTAAAAATATAGTTTTAAAGATAGATTTAGTTTAATTAAATTTTAATAGATTTAGTTAGTTAAAAAGGTTTTATTAGATTTTTAAATAGATTTAAAATCATTTTAATAGATTAATTTTTATAGATTTATTAATAGTTAAATTTTTTAATAGTTTTAAATTTAAAGTAATTGTTTTTAACTTTTATCTAATTTGGGGGTTTACGATTAATGCACTTTAGGATATTACTAAATAGGTTTAAATTTGTAGATTTAATTTTTAGTTTAAAAACCGAAAACTAATTCAAATCAATTGTCCAAATCGATATAAAACGTCTCAAATTCATAAGATCTTCGTGTACAACGAACTTGGTTCATCACGTGCTTAATTGAATTCGTCTTTGGTAATATTAGTCAATTACTTTTTTCGAAAGGTAATTTTCTAATTTACCCTATAACGTATCTTAATTATCACTATACTATCACGATCACATCAAAAATTTTGGCGCCGCTGCCGGGGATCTTGTGTACGATTCGTCTTTGTGGAGATTTGTTGATCGTTGATTTGAAGACCCTTTTCGTCCTCGGAAAGTTTTGTTATTTTTCTATTATAGAGTATGTATCGTTTTTCTCGTTTTTTGTGAATAATATATTGTATTACGTAAAACAATAAATTTACATACATTCCAAATAAGGCCTTAGTTGGGATTTCATCACCTAGCTATTGTAGTCGAATCCAAAACAAAAATAAAAGGCAAAATAGATAAATACTAATAAGAAGTTTGAACTCGATTTATACAAACTATAAGGTGGGTATAAGGCGACGTGCTATAAAAGGCCGTCTAAGGAAAAAGGTTTTTAAGTGCTTTGTGCCACCTCGTTTCCCCGCTTGCTTGTGCGTATATTGAGAGGGACGACCTATTATTGGTTTGCCGACTCAAGTAGTATTAAATCTCATTTTTGTAGTTTACTTATTGAACCTCGAGACGTTTAGGTTTTCACCTATCGTTTCAAAGTCGATCGAGGGTAATTTACTTCCATAGTAGTTATCCTTATTCCTTGTTTTTTTTTATCGATCATTTTTGATTGAGCAATACCAAATAAATACCAAAAATAATCTTCTTCTTGTCTAATTTCTTTTCTTCAATCCTCTAAATTCTCGTCTTTGTAGTGCATGCAATTACATTCTTCTCGACTTGTGATTGATTTTAATAGGCTTGAAAATATTCCTCGTAGAAATAGAAATCGTCAACAACGAATAGTGGAACCCGAGCTTCCACCTATTGTTGTAGAGATGGCCGATAACCGAACAATGGAGGAATTGCTCCGTGCACCCACCGAAGGGTATGGGGAAGCAATTGTTGTACCGGCTATTTTGGCGGATCATTTTGAGATTAAGACGGGTCTTTTATCGCTCATTCGTGCCGACCAATTTCATGGCAATGAGACGATAGCCCGCATTCTCACATTCGGAATTTTCTTCGAATTACCTCGACTCTCAAGTTTAGAGATGTGCCGAATGACGCGATTAAGCTCATGCTTTTTCCATACTCGCTCGAGGATAATGCTAAGCTTTGGTATGAGAAAGAACCACCAGGTTCGATCTTAACATGGGATGATTTAGTGTCTAAGTTCATGAATTTTTTCTTTCCACCATCTAAGACAACATACTCTAAGAACGAGATCACTAGATTTGAACAAAAAGTGCATGAATCGTTTGGGGTTACTTGGGAAAGATTTAATGATTTGTTGAGACAATGTCCACACCACGGTTTCTCAAAATTGCATCAAATAAATACTTTTTATAATGGGCTTAATATGATTGAACAAGATTCTTTAAACGCCGCCGCGGGTGGTAATCTTTTAAGAAAAACTCCGAGAGACGCGTGGTGCATAATTGAGAATAAGTCTAGAGCACAATATTCACGAAACACACCGAGTGCTTCCAATGTGAATTCATCTAATATCGAGATTGCTAGATTGGACTCTAAGATTGATAATGGATTTGCGACTTTGTTGAATGAGATTAGGAAGAATCCTCATGGATCGATGAATATGGTTGAGAATGTTTGTGCATCATGTGGTGGAGCACATCCTAATTATGCTTGTTCAACCACGGGGTTTGATCAAGCTAGTGATTTTGCCGCGACGGGAACTTATGGCTCCAACGGTCAAGTTCCTCGTCAAAATCATGTTGCTCCACCGGGTTTTCCACCGGTTCAAAATAGGTACAACAATGGGAATAATTTTAACCGTAGTAACCAAGGGAATTTCAATCAAGGAAATGGGTTTAATGCTAATCAAAACAATCAAGGTTTTCAAAGCAATAATCAAAATGAGTTGTCAAGCTACATTAAGTCAAATGAGGTAAATATGAAAGCTTTTCAAAACAACATTCAAGGGCAAATTAATACTTTGAAACTCGATTTTCAAAATACGATTAAAGGGCAAAACAATAAGATTGAGCTTAATCAACAAAGGCTAGAGCAAAGTCAAAATCGTATGCAACAAAGTTTGGAACAAAGTCAAAATAAATTGCTTTCGATGTTTGAGGGATTTATTTCTAAACCATCATCTTCTTCGGGTTGCTTACCTAGTAATACCATTCCAAACCCGAAGGGAGAGCTTAAGGCCATAACCGTTTATGATGATTGTGATAATTTAGATGAAGTTGAAGTGATTGAGTTTAATCCTCCACCTAAGGAAACTTTTCTAGATGTAACCAAGGCTACTTTGAATGTGATTAGTACCTCGGTTTTCTTTGATTTATTTCCCGTGAAATATAAAGATCCAGGTCAATTCTTGATACCTTGTGTTTTCAATGAGCTTGGGGTTTGCAAAGGCCTAGCCGATCTAGGAGCTAGCATTAACTTAATGCCCCTAGCCCTTTGGAAAACTATTGACTATGCACCACTTAGTACCACTCGGATGATCATTGAGCTTGCTAATGGTACCACCACTCGACCGGTTGGTATAGCGGAAAATGTCATTGTTAAAGTGGGAAATTTCTTGTACTTAGCCGATTTTGCTATAGTTGATTATGAGACCAATCCTCGTGTGCCTATTATTTTAGGACGTCCATTTTTTTGCACGGCTCAAGTTCAAGTTGATATGAGGAAAGAGGAAATTAAATTGTTTTATGGAGAAAAAAGTATTGTTTTCAAACCGGAAAAGATTCCAAGATTTGTTTCTAAGAAAGTGGAAAGTGTTAAACTTGTTGAAACAATTGAAAGTAATAAGAAAGCTCTTTTTGATAAAGGTGTTTTTCCAATTTTGGAAACTCCATTTTGTGAAAATGAAAAGTTAAATTTAAATGAAGAAGCTTGCTTTGTTGAATCATGTTGTAATCTTTCCTCATATCCATTCACTCCATACGAGGATGATAGTTCTAAGATTGAAAAACAAATTGATGAATACCTTAGTGCACCATTTGATGCTAGTGAGTTTAATAGTGAGAATTTTGATCCCGAGAGTGATATTGCTTCAATTGAACAATCTTTGAAAATGGACTCATTTGCACTCTCTTCGAAGGATCATGTTGATGTTCCTAAGGCACAATCTTTCGTTGAACAACCTTTGATTCCTAACTTCACACCGAGTGAGGTTAGTGACTATTCATGTGATAAGTTCACGATGAACTTTTTGCTATCATTGATCCACTTCCACGGGGAAGTGAAGACGTTATCGTTCTCGAGATCGAGCGTGATTCTTGTGTTTTACCTACCATTCTCGAGGAATTCGCCGATGAATTTCCTTCTAATAAGAATGATGATCTTGTATCAGAGTGTGATACACTTGATACTTTGTCGATTATCTCTTGTGATGACAAGATTGATGACACTTTTGTGACTTACTCAA
Source organism: Glebionis coronaria (assembly GCA_025667525.1). Taxonomy (NCBI): domain Eukaryota; kingdom Viridiplantae; phylum Streptophyta; class Magnoliopsida; order Asterales; family Asteraceae; genus Glebionis; species Glebionis coronaria. The sequence goes on from CM046882.1 coordinate 306,452,135, forward strand.
ATCCTCTCTTTGAAGCTTCAATGAACAATAATCCATTGTTTCAAGAGGATTTTGAGAGCATCATACCTCCTACATCTCACAAAGATGACGAATAAAAACGAGACTAGAAAAAATCAGCAAGTTCTAACATTCAACATAAAGAAAATCAGTAACATCAATAAGAGTAAAACATAACAGCAATCAAATAACTAATTCATAATCCGCAAAACAAAACCAAACTCAATGAATCAACTCAAGACCAATATAAAGGCATAATAGAAATTAAACGCAGTCAACCAACAAACTCTAGCCCAGCAGGAATTTACTTATCAGTAGACTAAGATTCATGCGTCATTCAAACAAAAGCCGCTTTAAACTCTAAAAATTCATACTAGCAGGTGACACTAAAACAGATTAAGAAACAAGCTTCTAATAAATCAGCAACGAATAAACTCTAACTCTAAAAAAAAATTAAATCGCAGACTAAACATCATTAGAGAAACCAAATAAATGTAATAAATCAATGATCAAACGCTTAACTGATTCAAGATATCAGCAAATTATGCATAGCAAACTAAACATATTAGATCTCAAACTTCTATTTAAACAGATCACTACATCACTTATTAATACCCCTAAATATAAAACATTAATCTTAACTAAAAACAGATACAAATAAGCTTCACTAAAAACCTTAACATTAACCAATCATCTAACAGATATAATCTAGAATCATCATTCATCAGACATACAAAGCAGATTCGAATGACATATATTCATAACATCATTTAACAAAAACAGATTCATTAAATAAGTAAAACAATAAAATTAAACAAGAAGAACCTATTGGAGATGTCCATTGGGTAGAAGGTTAGCGATGTGCTACCTTATGAACCGGAAACGACATCACCAAACACCATAAATCGAACCACCATTACCATTAATCAGAATCTCAAACAGTATTTTTGTACATCTATCAGTAGGATAGATGTTTTATCCCTATTTCTAACTTAATTATTCGATTAAGCTATGATTTCAACTTATTCAAACAACTTTCCACTTATAATGCTTTTCACAGATTCAAATTGCAAACACTTTTTAATAAAATGAAATAAAACGCAAAGAAAAAGATTTAAAGACTGAAATCAACTTTTATTAATCTAAATCAAATAGTACAATACATTTAAAAAAGAAAATACAATTCCTATCTAGAAAATGACATTATAATAGTAAATTAAAGAAGGGATGATTTTACAGTAAAAAGGTGGGGGTTTTATAGCTGAGGAGAGAGGCGTAGGGTGGAGGTTGTTGGTGATGATATGATGATCACAACCCTTCATTCCGCATCTCTTCTTTCTCTCTCTTGTTTTTTTTATCGTAGGGCTGATAATCACACACTAGCACACGGATTGCCAACGTGGCATCCGTTTGTGTTAGTTTGTGTTAGTTTGATGCTGATTTGCCTTCCAATGATTGGCTGATTGAGAATAATGTGTTGCATATCCAGTTAAAAGCTGCCACGTAGCCATTCTCTACCACTCCTTTCTTCCGAAAACTTGGGGGATTTAATTCCCCCAAGTGTGAATCACACGTGTGATGAAAAGGCCCAATTTATTTGTTGATTTATCAATTAGGGTTTTAAACAGTAACTATAAAGTCACTAGTTTTATTTTTGGTTTTGGGGAAGATGGAGAAAACATAGTTTTCATCGAATGTTATTTTATTTATGTGTGGATGTGTGAGAAACGTGTGGTGGTGGGAGTGAATAAATGAGTGGGGTTTTATTATTTATTGTGTGTGGTGAATAAGTATGCCACGTGAATCTAAGTTAAATAATACTCACAAGTAATTCGTATACACTTGCCAAACCCTAATGGATATATAAAAGCCCATAATACTTTAATTCGTCTCACACATTGCAGCTAGCTTTGGGCTTTTTGGGCTCTCCATCCGTCTTTTTTGAATCATTTTGGGCCTGACCATTCAAACTTCATTCGTTTATTACATGTGGGCTTTCACTTGGGCTTTTAATCCTCAAAGTAAATAACTCGAATTCCTTATTGGGCTTTTGTGGCCAATACCCAAATGTGGGACCCACAAGCCCAATAAACTTCATCTTAGATTAAATCCGCTAAAAACGACTTGAAATTGGCTTTGTCGATCTTTTCATCAAACTTGTGTCGGTTTTGTCGGTTTTCGCGATCTTTGGTACCTACACACATCAAACAACAAAACACGCATATACAAGGCAATAATCATGATATTTATGCATTTTTTATTGTTTATTAACATAAATGATATGAGTATTTAAACTCATATCAGTAATAATTATAACCTCTAATGGTTGTATACATTTGTATGATTATTCTTCTTGGACTCATAGCAACAACTTATAATGTTTTAATTGAACTTATAATTAAACTTTAGCAGGTCAGTACAAAGTAAAACATAATAATATCTCATTAATTCAATGAAATTATTTATATGTATTTGAAGCCCCTATAATCTAATAGGGTATGTCAGTAGGCATGTCATAGATCTCTTGGCGGTTAGCATTCTCAACTCTAATTATTTGTTTATTATTGGTGTTTCAGATACCGTGTTAACAGGGAGAATGGCAGTTGTTATTGAATATGTTCTTATTTGTCATAGGTTTAAATCATTTGTACCCAAGGAAACATGCAACATTGCTTTCTCACATTCTTGTGATGATGTCCGGGTCGTGATGAGCCCTACTAGAATGATGCAATCTAATAAGACGCAAGATAGTGCAAAGGAATGTGGAGGTAATATTCTTTGAGACTATCTAACGATTTTTTATTTTTTTCTAAAGAGTATATAAGTTTTTTCTATTTTCCGACTAGACCATTATTGGACCTATGTGGGAATAAAAAATAATATTTTTGGAATCTGGGCTTGCAAAGCTTCAGACATGGTTGGTGCTGATAGGTTCTTTGATGCTCACCTTCTTGCTCAGGCTGAGCAGTCTGCCAAGAGGAAGTTACTAATGGTTCAAATCCTTAGAAAAGATAGAGATCGAGATCATGTCATTACCATTAACTAATACACTGTCTAAGTTCAAATGTATTTTATAATTTTGGATTTTGTAGGCTGATTGGTACCCGACAATTCTTTTCTACCCATCCGGAGCAAAAGCTCCGATCCTGTAAGTGATATTTGCAGAGATGAATTTTATCTTTAGCTCTTAGATAGAAACTTTATCAAATCTTCGTTATACTTCAATGAACATGTTTATACTTACAAGTACACCTTAATATTATAATTCTAATTAGGTTAGAATGAGAAGAAAACACATATCTGGTAAAGTTGGAAAGAATTCCTACTATAAGAGGTGTCCTTGGTGTATGATCTGATTATATATTGTCTATCGCAGACTTTAGATGTCGATCAAACAATGGTATCTTTTACAAATTCCTCGAAAAACATGATTCAGTCCCCTTCATCAAGCTATAGAAACCTACTTATACTGATGCCAAATAAAAAAGAAAAGCTGACCAAAAAGATCAGTAGTAAATTTTGTATCAAGAATTTGCAGGTCACATTAAATTCTTTAGGTATGACTATCGTTTCACTTTACGATACCATGTTTGTAATTGTTTAGAGGTAGCTATTTTACCTCATAGCATTCTGATTGGTAGATTTGGGTTATCTTTTATCTATAATAGGTCACAAGAGTTATTTGCTAATTGCTTATTTGTCATCCAAAAAGCCAAATTACCCTTTTTAAAAGTCATTTAAGATGCTTATCTGCTAATTGCTTAAAGGGAGAATACTTTTGTTACATCTGCAATCATTCAAGAAAAGGTAGCAAGTTTGCTTGGCTTCTATGTTCTAATCATGACAGGTACGAAGTATCAACTCTGATCCTTACCTCTTTGTCTTCTTTCTCTTTTTGATGGGTTTTTGGGTTTGAACTTGGGAAAAGGGTCACGAATTTTAATGAATATTCTCTGCTATCTCATAGTTGCTGCCAGTTTCTTTGTACACATTGACAATAAATCTGGTGAGTGTGATGTGAAACTTCTCCTTCTCTTCTGTAGCTTTATAGCTGCATAAAGTATTTGTGAATTAATTTAATAAAGCAGCCTGCATATGCTTAAAGTGGTACCGTCTGCATATGATTAGTCTCTGAAAGAAGCAAAACCATAAAGCGATATGGATACTGTCCCTGAGGGTGAGACTTAAGAGCGTCAAAAAAATGTTCCATTAAGACTTGATGAGCCATTAATCGTAGTTATGTTATAGCCATATCGTGCCCGACTATTATTACTATAACCAGCCAAGTGATCAAAATGTAACTATTATTACTGTAATAGCCGGTTGTCATTCGCATGACTCAGTACATTTCAATTTAAATTTTCATTTCTGATAGAAGCGTTTTTTCGGAAGAATAGTTGTACATCTAATGAGTAATTTCCCTGTGAAGCACGTGTTATCAATTCATTCAATGAATGATGTTGATGACCAGTGTATCAAAGCTCGCAACCAAAGGGGTTTCCATAAGTTTATTTGCGTCTAGAAGGTTTCTAGGAGCAACATGTTTTAGGAGAATATACTGCAAACGACAAGCTAATAAGAGTTATGTAGTGTGTTAGTTTAGCAAAAAAAAAACTTTTGAGACGATGTTGAGTGTTCAAAGTAGCTGCAAACATAGTTATTTTCAACTGTAACACGATTCGGATCTACTTTCACATATCGTGAGCACGTTACGTTAGGCGGTGGAGCTAATAGTTCTATTTATGTGTTAAGCTTTAACAATATCAGGTAATAAACTTTTAGCTGGTAGAATGCATTGACCATTTAAATGTTACGAGGTCACCTTTTTCGATATTCGAGAAGTGGACAATAAATAAGTTGCAAATAACACAAAAGAAACAATAACCAATATAATATTTTGTAATTTAGGAAGATAGGTGTACTTGATATGATTTAGCAACTTGTATTTTAACTATTATGTAGACCAGTGCATGCTAAAAAAGTAAGCTAATAAATTTACTAATCATGTCTAAAGTTTGACACATATGTTAGAAACTATCTTGTGTTAAAATACTTCACTTGACTTGGCTGCTAATCTTATGCTAAACGTAGTGCTTGTCTATATATTTATCTACTGCTTATTATTAGATGTGTAGTCGGTATTTTACCTTTGATTACCCCATATATACATCCTTCATACTAAGTTAAGTCTCCTCATAAGTTTACATATTGTTATTAACTTACTCTAATGTTTTAATTAATGATAATAATTTTTTATTTTTTTATATATGGAGTTTCATATTTGTTCTTGGGTCAAACAAAATCATGTAGGTTGATCTAGGCTGCTTTGATTCGGATGCGCTCGGGCTTCACAAGGTTTTGAAGGTCTAATATTTACTATAACCTCTAATAATTACATGAAGTTAGAGGACTTGTTCTAAGTATATTTACTAAGCTTTCAACATATTTGCATCTCAGTTTTGGGATATCATGGATAAGTACTTTCTAATGCATAAAGTATTTGATGGATATATAGGATAACATTTGAGCGTCTTCAAAAGTACTTCGATATGTGTGGTGTCCAAGCAAAGTTTCTTTGGCATCCTGTCGCAGGCATAATAATGAGTCCCATGGGAGAGACGTGGCTGTTTTGATGGTACTTCAGAGTATAGGCTTGACAAAATATGGTAAGACCAAAATGTATAATTTCTTGAATCATATATCAAAGAAACGAATGTAAACGTTAAAATACCGCACTAAACTACAAGTCAAAACATTTTGCTAAAATATGTATGGAATTATGTCAATGAAAACGTACTGAACATCTTACACTTCTTACTTTATCTTTATTGTTTGATGGATATATAGGATAATGGGTCAAAATGGGTAAAAAAGTGTCTCAACTCTTGACTCTTGCGATTGATTAGTATATTTGTATAATTGAAAACTATTGATGAGATAATATAACCTAAACTGACCCGGTTGTCCATTTTTTTATTGGAAGTGTGTTTTTCATATTATTGAAAATTATATGTATACGTGGAATGGCTGCCAATTGCTAATCAGGAAAGGTTCGTCATTTTTTCATATCCAGTAACGTTACTAACATTTGCAGCTAATCGTTAAATCAAGTTGGTTGGATTCATAAAATGCTGTTTGGAATTGCTAATGTAGATATTCTTAAATAATCAAAAGTTATTTTTTATATACAAAATCTCTTTAGTACCAAATTATCATTTGGGGCTTTAATTTATTCATGATTAGTTATCGGTATGTGGTCTAATAAACTATTCATGTCGAAAAATAGCAGTATTGTCCCTTGTCCGCTACTAAATTGTGTTTTAAAGGGCTTTTTAAACTCATTCCAACAGACCCATCCAGTTTGCCAGTAACAAGTTATCATAGAATGTTCTCTTACATGAAATACAGGTGGATAGTGTAGCTTACGCGCGGAGTTCTGAAAGGCACCCGACTGACTTGAAGCGTGATTTATATGATACATAGGTAAGTTGCTTGATGGTGGCGGCAGCAGGGGGTATATTATTATCATACAATTCTTTAGCTACATAGTAATGTGTGGTTCCAAATGAAGATCATACAAAAGGTATACTATAAGTGAATTTTTTAATGACTACCAATACTATATTTACAAGAATATGGCATATTTACTGACTAGAATCTAGATAATACCCGACAGATATTCAGATTTAATGAGGATTCGTAACAACTAATTAGCACAAAGCGAGTTCTTTAACAATATAATCACCCAAAAGACATTTCAATCAACTAAATAACTCCAGTAAAGTCTCTGACATAGCAAGAAAAGGAAGTGGGCTACCGGAGACAAATTAAACTGCCAAAAGCGACAATAAGCTGCAACAAAGTGAAGGGCAGTGGAGGAGCGGACACGAGTTGCTAAAGAGCGACAATAAGCGGTCAAGTAGTGGGAAATCTAGAACTGGTGTCGCTCATAATAATTTAAGGTATTTTTATGGTACATTGATCTGTTTTTGTGGTACAACATTTAATTTAATTATTATTTAGTTTTATACATTTTTATGCTTAATAAACCATGTTAGAACGCAAAACTGTTTAGATAAAAAGGGGTTTTGAAACTCTTAAGTGTTGGGAACTGTATTAGAGCAGCTCTTTAGTTTAAGGATATTCTGAACGAGTTATCGTAGGGTAATGTCTATATAAGGACGTGGGTTAGAAACCATTTAAGTCGAAACGCGTGTAGCGGAAAGAATTTCACAGAAGCTTAATACAGTTCCCAACACTTAAGAGTTTCAAAACCCCTTTTTAGGTAATTCCAATAAAGCATTATTAAATATATTTACCAAATTGACCCAAACCCGAGTGACCCGAGTTCTAATTAGGCTCGGGTTCGTGTATGATAAGTTGTAGAGAAGTTATAGTGGGAAGCAATGACGTCATTCGATAAGGAGAGATTTCATCATATACATTGTTATATGGAGGCTTGTCAATTGACAATTCTACTGTTTCAGACTAAGAGCACAATTTCACCCCACACTTAGTTCACCTTCCTGACATACTAAGCTAAGTGGCACAAGTAGCATCCCCATTGGTTAAAAAATGCAAGATCTGTAGTTCTTCTAATATGGTCTGTAAAATGCAGGATGATATGGATGAGTTGGAAACAAGTAAAATGAAAGAGGCACAAGAAGCTTATATGGTTGTCGTTGGTTGTCATATGAAAAAACTACCGGTGTCAATTGGTATGCCTCCTTCTATCTTTTTGTTTAGTTTGGAATCTTAATGAACCTGTGTTGTTTGATTTGAGTGTCCAACTAATATTTTAAAGGTTCGTTATTGTCATATCAAGTTATGTATGTGATGTCTAAGAAAGAAGTTAAAATTTTGAGGCGACTTATTATATCTATCTTCTCCAACCTGGTGAAGATACAAAAACTTGCCATTGATATTTGAGGATGAAGACAAACGTTTGGATCTCGAACACAAGGTAAAGATTTAGCTTTAGTTTTATTTTATTTTTTTATTTTTTTTGTATTGATTTCGATGAATTGGCTTTTATGCAATCTTCTGACATGTTAAATATTCATCAGTATGTACTTAGTAAAATAACAAGGGAAGTTTAACCTGTGTGAAAACACTATATATGACTTTTAAAATGTTTAATCCCATCAACCTGTTTCCTTTTTAGTTAAACATGTGTCACGCTTAATAGATTTTAAGCAATCTGTTCGAAAACACTCCATATGAGTTTTAACCAACATTTGCGAGATGATCCGAATTCAAACCATGAGCGCCAGGTTGTTCTGAATGTCTTAATGCTCTGTTAGAAAATACGGGAAACAGCTGGGCATTGAATTGAAAATTGCTTAGAAGATAAGAAGTAGAAAATACTATAAATTTTAAACTCCTAGCCTTTCATGAGCATTGAAAACACTATATCTACGACAATTTAGGATGACCTGATATTGCACTATTGGACAAGTAATGATCTAACTTACACACAAGTACTCCGTTAGATGATATGAATAAGTTCCCAGAGATTGAGTGGTGTTATTCTTTCCCTTTTCTCCCAGCTAGGAATATAAACAATTTATGCATATCGTGTAATGAAAAATGATGACGTATAGTCCCCAGCCGGGTTAGGAACCCGGCCCACGGGTACTACCCGTATCCGGCCCATCACAGATGGGTGGGAATTATGTCATTTAAGCTTATGGGCTTGGATGAACAGTAACCGCACACACGTGTGCGGCCCACGACCCGGCACGGCCGGTACAGGGTTAGACAGAATCATATTTTGTCTATGAATAGGATTTACCCCAAAGAAGAGGATATTCACTCACCATAAGTAGAAGATAACAATCAATCTAATTCTGGTACTTATCCTTTCCTAGGGGACAAAGTATCAGTGACAGCCCACTAGGGTTTCACTGCCTATAAAAGGAACCCCCAAGGGTTCCACAAAGGAATTACGTTCTATACTCTCAACTCACTCGATTCTCATAAACCCTAAACCGATACTTACTCTCACGCCGGAGTCTAATCATGGGAAACATTCCCACGGTAAGTCTAACGTGTGTTGTTTAGTGTGCAGGATCCCAACCATATAGTTCACTTGGTGCAGGAGCCGGAGCCCATCCAACCCGAATTAAGCCTAATTCGGGTCTAGCAAGGATCACCCAACTTTTGCATCAACAAGTTGGCGCCATCCGTGGGACCCATTGCACTAAGCTAGAGCAGAATCTCATCGTGAACTCTCAATGACGAAGGGGCATCCGCAAGCTAATCCCAGGAACATAAATCCTGGAAATCGGAAGTCCCAAGGGGAAGGGATACTCATCCCCAATCAATCCCCTAGCCATCCAACGGGCGGACAGAACAACCGCAGTGGTTTTCAGTCTATAGGAGTGACGAGCACGATCTCTATGACTCATCCACCTACTTCGACCCTGGACAACCCTGACCCAGGGAGTGCGCCCAATCCCCCTAACAAGGAGCCGCGCAGACCATCGATTGAGGAAGAAGTAGAAGTCCAACCACTCAGCAAGGAAGATCTCACTCGGGTTCTCACGCAGAACTTTGATAGGATCATCCCAGGGATTGCGTCAAGGTTGAATCTAGGAAGGAACCTCCAGTCCAGACTCAACTTTGGCAACGCCGGACCAAGCACCTCTTCCCAAAATCAGAGGAAAAGGAAGACCCGACCTCAGGAGCGGAGCCTCTTCGAGGAAACTCCCCAACCTAGGAATGTGTTTGAGCGCATAGGAGACCGCCTCATGCAGGAATTAACGCAATCTCGGGAAGGAGATAAGTCCGATGGTTCACCTGAGCGACCAGATCTGGAACTGACCAGAGCCACTCGCCGCACAAGTGTGTGGGATAGGATGAACACTAGAAAGAAGGCTCCTGGCTCTTCTCAAAAGAGCGGTCCTCACCCAAGAGAGGGGGCACCACCCCCCTCTCCAGATCCATCAGGGGAGGACTCGGATGACCATCCGCCCAAGTGTCGCCGACCTAGGCGTACCCCTCCACCACCACCAAACAATGATGAGTATTACGGTGTCCCCTATTATCGAGAGGCAGAAGCGGAGGATCTTTCCCGCCCGTGGTGTGACCCGTAGGATGACCCTAGGCTCACCCGTCCATGGGCGGATCCCAGGGAAGATCCTTTTACTCTCCGTGTACAGAACTACTCCAAGGACACAAAACGTCGCATGCCGGCGTGTGTCAAGACCTATGATGGAACTGGTGATCCGGATGATCACCTCAAAAAGTTTGATACGCAGGCTAAAATTGAGCGATGGCCCATGCCTATATGGTGCCAAATGTTCAATTCAACCTTGATCGGCAATGCCGGTGACTGGTTTGAGGGACTCCCTCCACGAAGCATTGATAGCTTCACGGAACTACGCACTGCGTTTAAGAATAATTATACTCAGCGGAAGAAGTATAATAGGGATCCGGTCTCATTGGCAACTGTCAAGCAACGGCTGTGGGAGTCTACAGAAGCCTTCACTGAACGCTTCAACGACGAGTGCACACGCACAAAGACAATGCCGGAACTCCTAAAAATCTCCGACTACATGCACGCTATAACAGACAGGGAACTAATCAGGCGTCTCAATGACAAGCGTCCGGAGAGATATGATGATCTCATGGAAAGGGTCAAAAACTTCATAGAAGGAGAAACGGCGGTTGCCGCGGCTTACCATTCAAAAGGAAACGGCTACCGATCAAATGACCAATCCAGGAGGCAAACGGGCGGTCAAAGCAATCATAACAATAGTAGGGGCTCAAACTATAAGAGCCAAAACAAAGGAGGACGGCCGGACGATAAGTTTACCCCCCTAAAGATGTCCTACCGGGAGATCTTGCTGACGGAAGGGGTAAATTTTCCGAGGCCTCCCCCAATGACAACTCCGCCGGACCGTCGGCAAGGCAATCGCTTCTGTGAGTTCCATAATGATAAGGGCCATGGCACGAAGCAGTGTATCCAACTCAAGAAGCACATTGAGTCACTGATCAAATCAGGTAAACTCAAGCATTTGGTTAAGGATTGGAAGGATGGAAAAGACAACAAGAAGTATGACAAGAAGGATCCCTAAAAGGACAAACCTTCAACCATATACATGATCCAATCCAGACAACGCCGCACGAGGCAGAAAATTGGCCAAAAATTTTCACGCGGCAGGGAAATCTCATTCCTTCCGGTCACAGTAAGTGATGTGATAGATGCGCCTCTCACTATTGAGATAAGCATTGGAACACACAATGTTCGTCGCATGTATGTGGATGGAGGGTCATCAGCAGAAGTACTGTACGAACACTATTTTGTGCAGTTACGGCCAGAAATAAGAAGTCAATTAGTACCGGCCACGACGCCGCTCACTGGCTTTAGTGGAGACACCATCTGGCCGATAGGGCAACTGCGTCTGCTTGTAACCATTGGGAACGAGGAACACTCCACTACTACGTGGATGAACTTCATGGTGATACGCTCACATTCTCCGTACAATGGGATCATAGGCAGACCAGGTATTCTGGCTATACGGGCGGTACCTTCCACGGCACACGGAATGATCAAGCTCCTTGTCGAGGGAGGAATCGTCACCATTTACAACACAATCATACCAGCATCCGAGTGTCATACCGTGACAACACCGGCCTCCACCTGTTCCACCGAAGGATGCATCACCACCTCCCAATTGGAGGGTGGCAATCCATCCTGACTATCCGGAACAGGAGGTATCCATAGGGGGGGCGCTCTCGGATAGCGGCAAAAGGGACATGTGCTCTCTTTTAAGTGGAAATCTAGATATATTCGCATGGGAGCCAAATCATATGACAGGCGTACCACGCGCGATAGCAAAACACAGACTCCAAATGCGCCAGGGTACCAACCCGTCAAGCAAAAGAAGCGCGGCCAGGCGCCTGAGCGCAGCCAAGTGATATTGGAGGAAGTACGGAAACTAGTGGACGCATGCATCATGTGCGAGGTATACTACCACGAGTGGTTATCCAATCCGGTCATGGTCAAAAAACATGACGGAAGTTGGCGCATGTGTGTGGATTTCACGGATCTAAACAAAGCCTGTCCACAGGATTGTTACCCGTTACCAGAGATTGACTGGAAGGTGGAATCCCTATGTGGATATCCCTTTAAGTGCTTCCTAGACGCATATAAAGGATACCACCAGATCCAGATGGCGGAGGAGGACGCAGAAAAGACGGCGTTCCATACTAGTCAAGGCGTATATTGTTATACGAAAATGCCGTTTGGACTAAAGAACGCCGGTGCTACATACCAGCGGCTTGTGGACAAAGCCTTTGAATCACAGATAGGCCGCAACCTGGAGGTCTATGTGGATGACTTAGTCATAAAAAGTCATACGGAGGATACACTTCTCTGGGATATCCAAGAGACATTCGACACACTAAGGAGGATTAATATGAAGCTAAATCCAAAGAAATGCACGTTTAGGGCAACGGAGGGAATGTTCCTTGGATATATGATTGATCCAAATGGCATCAAACCTTGTCCAGAAAAAACGGACGCAGTAATACAGCTGCAATCTCCTCAGACACGGAAGGAGGTACAATCCTTAAATGGGAAGCTGGCCGGGCTAAATAGGTTCCTATCAAAGTCCGCAGAGAAGTCATTACCCCTATTTAAGACACTCAAGAAGTGCATTAGGAAGGGAGACTTCCGGTGGACAAAGGAAGCCGAGGAAGCCTTTGGCCAACTCAAGCAGCACCTTGCATCTCTCCCTATGCTAGTAGCTCCCCGACCAAATGAGGAACTCACTATGTATCTCTCAGCCACACATGGAGCAATAAGTGTGGTACTCATGACGGATAGGGATACGGTACAAACTCCGGTCTACTTCTTAAGTAGAACATTACAAGGGCCGGAGTTGAATTACTCCTCTATGGAAAAATTGGTTTTGGCGCTAGTGTTTGCTACAAAACGGTTGTGCCGATACTTTCAGGCGCACCCAATTGTAGTCATTATGGACCAACCAATAAAGCAAGTCATCTCTAGACCGGATGTGGCAGGAAGGCTACAAAAATGGAGCATTCTATTGGGGGAGCATAATATATCTTATAGGCCAAGGACGGCTGTTAAAGGCCAGATCTTGGCAGATTTCTTGATAGAGAAGCCGGATGAGGAAGGACCAATCGTTAAACAAGACGAGACTCCGACAGAACCATGGGTGTTATTTACGGACGGATCCTCGTGTACGGATGGGTCAGGAGCTTGTTTCATCCTCACAAATCCAGAAGGAATGGAGTTTACGTACGCCCTCCGTTTTGAGTTCACAACCACCAACAACGAAGCAGAATATGAAGCATTAATTGCGGGTTTAAAAATCGCTGCTAGAATGGGAGTCTGCAACCTTGAGACCTACGTGGACTCACGGCTTTTCACGAACCACATTCTAGGTGGATATGTGGCTAAGGAGGACAACATGGTCCGATACTTGGAGAAAGTCAAGTCACTCATCGCGGCTTTCAGCAAGTTTTCCATCAAGCAGGTGCCAAGAGGTGAGAACAAGAAGGCAGACGCTCTTAGCGAGATCGCATCCACAAGCTTCGCCCATTTGTCCAAGCAAGTCTTGGTGGAAATAATCAAGGAGAAAACTGTTTTAAACTTTCTTGATTAGAGTATAGTTCATCGTGTAAATAAAGTAAAATAGGCATTTTGTGTAATGGAAATGGAAGTATCTAAAATAAATGTGAATAAATAAATCTTATTTTTTCATAATATAATATGAGCATTTTTGCTATAATTGGTTGAATATCCAAAATGGATTATCTGCGCTTAAATGTTCAGATAGATAATACGTAGCAACATTGTAAGAATGTACGTTTATTATGACTACACCACATTTCTTAATTCAACATACAGTTTGTAATGAATGAAGTTATTTATATATTGCAACACTTATAACACCTTACAACGTTCAGGTTTAAGCAAATGTAGGTGCACCACAAGTAAAGTTGGATGCATATCACGTGTGTCAAAAGTTAAATACGTCCATAAAAATAATCAAGTGGTTAAGGTCAGTTTGCAGATATCGATGTTCGGTTTGAGCCATTGGAGGCAAATGATTTTTCATGTATTGTTTCTTAAAGTTAAAGTAAGTACAATATTGTAATATAGGTTCTCGATAATCAAAGACGTAGATGGTAACTGTGTAAATGTGAATGCTTTAATATGATTAGTATTTTCATAGGGGTTTAAAGAAAATTCACGCACTATTCATGTACTATCAAATGAAATATGTCACTAATTAAGTTAGAACAGTATTTATTAGCCGTATACACGAAGGTGAAACTATGTTTGGAATGACTATTATTTTCGCATGACGATTTATGTGTACAAGTTTTAAGGTTTAAAAAGAAAAAGGGTTTAAAAGTGCTATTTATGACATATGAAAACTACAACAAATCTAAAAACAATTGACTTTGTTACAGCGTTCTCCTGAGTTTCCAAACCAAATAAGCTTCAGGCATGTATTAGTAACATACAAAATCAAAGCATATTAGATGCTTGATATGAGATTTGTCAGTCAAATGTAAGTTTCGAGCACTAATGTAATATATAAACATGCTATAAATTAGTTGAGATTAATGAAACCCGGTTCGATTCGGACGAGTCAATCGGTTGACTCGATTTCGATCGAAAAAAATCTATATTAAACCGCTTACATTTTTGAAACCCAGTTAAGCCCATCGGGTTAGAGTTGATCCAGGTCAACTCGGTTCTCGAGACTCGACCGGGTTCGATTTTTTTTGTGATTTTTACAAATAATGTACGTGAATTATGCTTATTTGCGATGTAATATTATTTTTAAATATTATATTTATTGATAAGTACCGTATATGTTCAATATACGGAAGATTTCATGATTTATATATATAATTTTTGTTAATCATTGGAAATATAATTCTTTTTGAAAAATCAGATTAACCCGAGTCAAACCGATAACTTGGTAACTCTTGGTTGAGATCACAAGTTAAAGCCTATTTTATAGACATTCACACCTATATTAAGCATTCTTGACATTATCGGCATGAAACATAGAACTATTCTTGTCATTAATCAAACCGACGCAGCTGGTTGAGTCAAATTAAACTTTTTATCGCTTGATGTCTCGTGAAACTCAAGAGTACGACACAGTATTTGCTTAAACAATTGTTTCATGAAATGGTTCGGATGGCTCATAAGTCAGTCAATGCGCATTCATGTACATAAAATCTTTTAAATTAGTCATTAACTAATAATATAGTTTTTGTAAGAAACAATAAAGATTAATAACATGTGGTATTGGGATAAAACAGTACATTTACATATAAAAAAATGGTATTTAATGGAATTATCTTAAGTTTGTGTATTTTTTTGGTACGAGCCCCTCACCCAACAAGAAAGGCATATCCCAGTAAATTACATAGGCAACACCGGCTGACCAAGCCGGGGCTCGGATTCGAACACCCGCCTTATCGCTTGACTTGATCAACTACGTGTGTAGTTTTTATAGGTTGTGAAGTTAATGTAAAAGCCGAGGAACTAAAAAGGACACTATAACAAATGAGTTGATTTTTTATATTTATTATGTTAATTTTTCATATTTTAAAATGTGTAAATTTGAAAAATTCACTCTTATTAGTGTTTTTGATGTGAAGAAATTGAGTGTAACAAATAATTTTACAGTTTTAAGTATGAAGCGTTCAATAAAATTCGCAATTTTAATTGTGAAGATTTTAAAGTATAATTTATAAAATAAATCACACTTTTATGTATGAATTCTTTAATTGTTTACACTTTTAAGGTGAAATATTTTTGAAACAATTGTTAACAGTTATAAATGTGAATATTTTAATAATAAAGTTCACGTTTTCTAAAATCTGGAAAAAAAAGTGAACAATAAAATAAATTTGTTGTAGTAGGATAATGTTCATAATACTGTTTTCTACACACATGAGACATTGCTAAAATCAATCTCACGCATCAAAGGATTGTAATCCCCTAAATTGTATTTAATTTTACAACAAGTTCTACTATACTTACCTAGCACAGATATTAATCGAGTATATTGTCATTGTTGATTTTCGGTCGGTAAGTTTTTTCATTGAATTAAATTGTTTAAATCCGTGTCTCTTTTATTATTCGAGAACACAACAATCAAACTAGATTGAGGAGTGAAATTCCAAAAATATCAGAGCGTATAATGTTGCACTTTTAGAGTATCGAGAGCGGTTGGTTCTTAAAGTCTCGTGCCAAAGAAAAGGTAATGTCACATAAGCAAAAGTGGGTTGAGCTTAAAATGTGGTGTCAAATGTATTTATTTTCATTCTTTTATCTTAAAAAACAATAAATTTATTAAAAAACATCACATTGTTTAAAAAAATTACATTAATTAAAAAAGCCACATTATGTGAAAAAAACATTTTGAGGTTGAATTTAGCATGTTGGTTGTCTAATCAAACTTGAGATTAAATCAACTGGCTTAGCTCAGTTGGTCACCAAGGTTTCACTAAGTGGTTTCATTAGTGGAGGTTTTCTGGAGGTCTTGGGTTCAAGACCTGACAAGGGACTCTCAGGCGAAGCGGATAAGAAATTTAACAAAACTAGACGAGGGTTCGAAGAACACATTCTGTCACTTGGATGCTATTGAACAACTCGACCCAGTAACCACTAACATTTGTCGTTCTAAAAAAAATAAAACTTAAGATTCATTTTTTGTGAGTAAAAAATAAGAAAAGTGAGAAAAAATGTGTTACTAAATATATGAAATGAGTATATAAAACTTGGTGAAAAAGTGTAGTATTTATAAATATTTTACGGGGTTGAGTTTTGAAAAAAAGAAAAATAAATGCTGAAAAAAGGTAACAAAGTAGCCTCCATCGGTTATAAGTTTTTTAAAAAAAAGAAGAAAAAAGCAAACTCGCATTGGCTGGTGGGAATAGGGCGACAATGCTTGGCGCGACGTCAAGGTTTGGCTCGTGCCAAAACCCTTGGTGTCAGTCAACAACCCACCAAACCGAACCTCTTATTGTTTTGTAGTTTTATATATATGAAAACAGCTTAGTCTATATAAAAAAGCAAGGGTGGAGGAAAAATTCACACTTAAAAGTAAAATATATTCTATATTGAAATGAAATTCTTATGCAAATGTTTATTTTTTTGTTGCATATTCGCTTGCACCAAATGTGACTCATGATAAAAGAATGACAATTAAAATTCATGTAAGATATTATGTTTGTAATGCTTGTGTTTAAAAGAATAAGTTTTAGTAGTTTTCATTTTATTTAAATTTAGTAAATGTATTTAATTTTAGTTTTGTGTTGAATCTAATAACTAACATTTATGTTATGCTTTTTTGGTTACATTTGGATTTGATTTTTTTTTGGGAAATACTTTTGAATTTGTGTTAATTTCACGGTAGCTTAATTTGATTGATAATGTTGAAAGATGTAGGCAATGACGAGGATGGTGAAGTAAACATAAGAGCACCCACAATGGGTCAAGTTGGCAAAAGCTTTTCCAATTCCTAAAAAGTCTTTCAATAGCTTTTTTTGCATTACACCAATGACTTTTTGAAAAGCTTTTTTCCAAAGACTTGGCAAAGCTCAAGCTTGTCCTCGAAGTTCTAGTCATTAAGGTGTTATGCATTGAATGCATTTAAGGCTCCAAGTCTTTTAAAAACTTGTCATTGTTGATGCTCTAAAGAAGGTTATCTTCTTTTACTATGTAGTATATATGGTATTTATACATTATTATGTGAAATCGTTAGTATGTCAATTAAGCTCTATATCTATTGATTTTATTGGGCTATATCTAAAGATAGATTGAAAATGTTGCAACGACTTTCTAGATACCCAACGAATTACACAAGGCAAACAAGTTAACTCATTACAGCAAATTAAATATTAATATATTTTTATTATTTTTGTTATAAACTTGTGTCTTTTTTATATGACTTATGTAATCTACTATTTTCATACTCAATATGCCTAGCGTGGTGAATCTTGCTAATTACATGTGATGGTCTTGTCTTAAAGTTAGAAGTAAATTAAGTTTTATGATATGTTATTGTGAAATTTTGTAACTACTGAATTTACTAAGTTCAATAATTTTATTTTTAATGTAGAGCACATAGGTCGTAAAACTGAATTTGCTAAGTTCAGTAATATTATTTTTAATGAAAAGCACATATATCATATAACCGAATTTGCTAAGTTCAGTAATATTACTTTGAGACATATGAATTTTTCTCAATAATATGTTTTAAATTATAACCAAGATAGTTTATAAAGAAACTTTGGGCAATGGGTTGTAGATTTCTATTAGAAAACACTTTTTAAAGGCTGAAAATAATTCGCTTCATTTTATCTCCAAAAAATTCAAAAGTCAATTTTAATCCATTTGAACTTCTTTGAATCATAATCAAATTCCCTATCCTAAAATATATGTTTTTATGCAACGACAAACACCCTCACATGGTGAGTCGAGCTAAGTTAAACAACAATAAAGTCATACCCGTCAATAGGACATTAGAGCAAATATTTAGAAAATAAAAAGAAAGTTAAACGATAAAAAGAAGTCATACCCGTCCATGGGACGAGTTTTGCCACTAGTATATATATATATATATATATATATATATATATATATATATATATATATATATATATATATATATATATATATATATATATATATATATATATATATATGTATATATATATATATATATATATATGTATATATATATATATATATATATATATATATATATATATATATATATATATATATATATATATATATATATATATATATATATATATATATATATATATATATATATATATATATATATATATATATATATATATATATATATATATATATATATATATATATATATATATATATATATATATATATATGTATATATATATATATGTATATATATATCTATACGTATATATATATATATATACATATATATATATATATATATATATATATATATATATATATATATATATATATATATATATATATATATATATATATATATATATATATATATATATATATATATATATATAGTGTAACTTTATTTACAGAACCCATCTTAGTGACAGAACTTGCAGAACTCTTGTTTTTGAAGGAAAACATGTATGTCTGAAGGAGTACATCTATGTTTTTAAAGAATATTTGTATTCGCGAAGCATATTTGAGGTTCTTTTTATCAAAATTAAATTAAATTAAAAAAAGATATAAAAATATACATGTTTGAGGGTGTGCATGCATGTATATGCACGCATACAAAAACATACATTTTTGAAAGCGCGCATGCATGTATGTGCACCGATCCAAAAACATACATGTCCGCTTTTAAAAACATACATGTACTCCTTCAGAGATACATGTTTGCCTTCTAAAATAAGAGTTCTGCAAGTTCTGTCACTAAGATGTGTTCTGTAAATAAAGTCCCCCATATATATATATATATATATATATATATATATATATATATATATATATATATATATATATATATATATATATATATATATATATATATGTGTGTGTGTGTGTGTATACGCGGATCAGGGGCCCAGCTAACGCGTGAAACACTCCGCCTGGGGAGTATTTCAAAGCAACTTATTCTTAATGGGCTTTTTGGCCCATTAAGCTATAAGCTGATGCCATAAGCTCAAATTAGACACACAAGATTCTTTTGAGTTACCTAAGAGTTCTGTAAAAAGAAATTTGAAATAAGCACAAGGAATAAGCTTGAAAAGGCAATAAGCTATCTTCACAAAACGACAAAATAGTCGTTTTCGAGTTCTCGGCCACCCCAAGAGCTGATTCAAGTTTCAAAAGCTTTTAAATGACTTAACTAGGCTTAATAAACAAAAAGTTTTCAAATAAGTTCACTCAATAAGCTGAAATAAGCAAATAAGCACTTAATTAAAAGTCAACTTTAAGAGTTTTCTAGCAAAAAGTCAAAGTCTGATAAGCTCCAGTTCAAACAAATGGGTCAAATGAGGAAGATTGATAACAAAAAGTAAGTTGTTGCAGGTCTGGATAAGCCAATATGGCTTATAACTAAGCTAACTAAAAATTATCACTAGTAGGGGCTAGTTTTGGTGTTTGAGTAGTGGGAAAAGTTTCCACTGTTTGACTTAATTGACTTTTTGTCTTATATGACTGTTTTGTGGATTCAAGTTTCACAAAGGCACCCAAATGATCAGTTAATCATAAGGAATCAATAACAACAAAGAAATCACAATCTCAAACAGCCAATTAGTACAGTTAATTCATTTAAGCACCAGACATGCACCAGACTTGAACAAATAAGCAATTATGAACTTATAAGCTATTTAAGCAAATTTCAGCCAACCAAATTGCACCAAAAACATACACAAGCTGTAATAAACTCAAATGAACAAGTTTAAACAGGTTTCATGCAATGATACAAGGCCTAAATCAATATTCAAGCACAATAAGGTTACTGATGAACACTAACACAAGCAAATTTTTACTTTGCTGATGTACTTGAACAACAAGCCAAATTCAAACACTCAAATCTTTAAACCAGGTTATATTAACAATGATTTAACAACTTTTAGCCCTAAGCATGCACATACTATGTATTTCCAAAATCTTAGGTCAAAATCAGTCAAATCCAATTAGATATAGCACAATGTTTGATTCAAAGGTTTAAACCCAATAACTTGCAGCAAATAGCACTCAACCATGTAGATAACATATACAAAGCACAAACAAAACTTTTCAACAACACAATAACAAATTATGATTCACAACAGGTTAACCCAAACACCCCTTTAAATTTTCAAATCAAAAATGTATTCCAAGGTTACCCAAGCCCAAATCAACACAATAACAGAAGTAATAGGCAGATTTTAGCAAGATTAAGCCACAAATTTCACAAGAACATAAGCAACACACAAATATCACAAATATCCAACTTTTTATCATATTTTGAGATTAAAGGTGCAAACCTCATGGATGTACATCCACACCCACGAATTTTGAGCTTATGTGCTAGCAAGAACAAGCACAAGCTTCTACAATAAAGCCTGCTAAGATGGAACAAAGTTAGAAGCAAAAATTATCAAAACAGAAAAGTGGAAAATCCTTGATTAATGCAGCCTTAGTTCCCCACACTTGATTATCCCCAAGTTATAAGCTTCACAACACCTTGATATCACAATATCAGGATGCTATGATCAGCTTTATAGCGCAAGAATTCCAGGGTTTGAACAAGACTTAGCAAAATATCAAGATTTAAGGAAATTATGCAAACTTTTGCACACTCCTTTGAAAACAAGTTATAAGATTAAAGATTAGTAAATAAAGAACAATAACAAGCAGATATAATGATTGGCACTTGAGCTTTCTTCACAATTTCAAACACATTTCATTAAACTGAATATATGATTTACAGAAAAGTGAACAAGGAAAATTCAAGAGCAAAAACTAATGGACTGAGTCCTATGCCTTTTATAGGCTTACAATAAACTAGTGAAAGCTTAAAAAACGTAACCCTAATTGCTGGTGAAGTCCTAAAAATGCCCTTGAGGGTTTTGAAGTTATCTTGATCATGTGACTTGTTCTTGTTTTGTTGTGGAGCTGGCAAGGCGCAAAGTGCATCCAATGGTCTTGGTTAAGCTTAACTTCCAAGCAATGTTATGGGACGTTGGATGACTGGCCAACTTTGGCATTTTGCTCAAAGGTGAAAAAGCAGGGGAATCATGTATCCAAGGTGGTGATGTGGCAAGCTTTTTGAAAGTTGGGTTGTGATTAGGGAGACCCTAATCATCATTCTAGAGCATTTGGTAAATTAATTATAACTGGATTAAGAAAACCTAATTTTGTTAAGAACACCAAGAACATGGTGTTTAATTTGTTTTTGGTTAGGATTATGTTTAAAAACGTGTTTAGGTGCCAAGATTATTTAATAAATAATCTGGATTAGTGGAGGGCTGAGGTGGATGAATGGTGTGTGGTGATTGGTTAAAACTTGGTAGTGGGGCACGTGTCATGTGCTGGTAGGTCTAGGTAAGATTGGATGTCTGCCCAATTTAGCCCCTTGTCTTTATAACTCCTTTCACTTGCAAATAAATACACCAAATCCGGATTCCCTTTGTTAGCCAAGTTTTACTTTTCACACTTTTGCCCCAAATACTTTTCCAAAGTATTTTCAGGGGTATTTCTTGCCAATTCTTGATTCTTGAAGGGCTATTTTGGCATTTTCTTCATTGATAATGGTCTTGACTTGTTTGTTTGACTTCTTGGAGGACTGAATTTGCCAAGTGATGATTTATGAGGGACCATTTTTGCCATTTCTTCAAAGTCGAGGGTCCTTTTGGTAATTTTGACATTTTTAAAGGACCAAACTTGTAATTTCTTGTAATTTGAAGTCCTTCATGGTATGTTTGACTTTGAGGAGGATTAATATTGACATTTTAGTTTTGTTGAGGGACTAAAATTGCCAGTTCTTCAAAGTGGAGGGCCCTTTTTGTAATATTGACAAACTTTAGGGACCACTCTTGTAATTATGAAGATACAAGGGTTTAAAGTGTCAATTCTTCAATATTGGAGGATCCTTCTTGCATAATCTTCAAATCTTCATGTGTTTGTCTTGGAAAATTCTTCATTAGGGCTTGGATCATTGTGCGGCTTCGATTCCCGTGTTCGTTTTTGCATGATTCTTGTGATCTTTTGTCATTTTCTCAATATCCGTACCTAAAATACACAAGCAACAAACACAAGCATATATTTGGCCATTTTCATGATATTTTATGCATTTAAAGCCCTTTTTAGACGATGAGACTATGTATAAAAGCAGTCTCATCACTCCCCAATACTAAACCATTGCCTTGCCCTCATGCAATGCTAGAATAAAGTATCGTAGCACATCCAAAATTCATTTTTATTCACTTTTATTGAATGATAAACTAGCTACACTACTTCTATTACTACTACTTGCGTTTTAGACATAATGTATGATTTTCATCGCAAAATGGGACGTTTAGGTTCATAGAACAAGAACACGTGAATGCTTCGTTAGAAATAATTTCGTCGTCCTCGATTTTCACCCCAATTCCATGCCAAGTGTGCAACGAGATCATTGTCATTATAAGTTAGTAATGCTAACACTACTCACATGCCCTAACCACGTACTTATCCTCCCATTTTCCTAAGTTGTATCTCTTATATTTTATTTTGTCTTGAATGTTTCACGAGGATACACTGTTTGACTTATGCGATAATAGAGATTTAGGTATAAAAATAGCGTCCTAACGGTGTAACCAAGACCATCAAATCAATAACCCCTCCTAATAGACAACGATGTCAAAAAATTAAGTCAACAAGAGGGACCGATAAACACGGTTTTATAACGGTTTTGAACATGAGACTTATTACCGAGACTTTTATACGCCCCCTAACGGAAGGGCCTTATTATCATAGGTTTACCTGCATCTTTTATTCAACTTCGCCATGAAGCTTTTATTATGACTTCAGTCTTGCCTTGCCTTTTATTATCCACCTCACCGGTGGTTTTATTAGCCAAAGACGTATATCCTCACGCTAAGGCGAATTTTAGATCTTTAAAGCTTCAAAGATTAAGGCTTGATTCACTTTCAATTTTGCATAAATTTTTCGGCCTTGTGAGCTTCAAATTGTTTGCTTGATTTAGGTGAGCACTTGAAATCTTATTATTGGGTGAAGCTTTCGATTATTCGGGTGCCAATACTTCAAAACCATGACGCTGTCGATACCTTAATGTCTTCCCAATTTAATTACATGGAAGCTACTAGAAAAGACTAGAAATCAACAATCAAGACTAAACCGCTAAGTCAATATTTATTAAGCCAAAATATTTACAAGCGAAGGGAGAATAAGCAAACAACGAGAACACATGAGTTTTTGAAAGAAGACGAGTACTCTACGTTTAGCATAGTAACTTATAATTAACTCTATCATTTCTCGTCCTCATTTAAGAGACTTAG
Organism: Glebionis coronaria; assembly: GCA_025667525.1. NCBI lineage: Eukaryota > Viridiplantae > Streptophyta > Magnoliopsida > Asterales > Asteraceae > Glebionis > Glebionis coronaria. The sequence goes on from CM046882.1 coordinate 306,476,168, forward strand.
CCTAATGAAAAGTTAAGGAATCGAAGCTAAGTGCTCAACACGTATGATCGAGTCAAAAATTACTCTTATTCTCGCCATCGAAAAACCTACATTCGTGTCTTCAAACACTTATAAAACATGAGAAAAATTTTAAAATTTGGCCATTTTTAGCCTTATTTTGCAACAAAACGATAAACAAAAAGATAAACTTTGGAAAGCGTGAAGGTTTGGCAAGGTAAGTATCTATTCACCCCCCTATACTAAAGTTAAACATTGTCCTCAATGTTTCGAGTCTAGGGGTGCAAACACCCCCATACTAGAGACATAGTCGAATGCCTAATCTAGCATGGAAAGGGTGTAACCGTTAAATTTAAAGTCGTTTATGAAGTGTGCTATAAACCTAAGGTTAGAACATCAAAGGATATATCATGGATATTGAGAAAGTCTTCAAAGCAAACGATCGAGTGCTCCCATAAAACGAACACGAGAGGCTCCAATCGTGAAGATAATGATCATCTAAAATCCACAATTCACGAACAACCACGAAACAAAGGTTGGAAGGGCACAAATCCCCTCACGTTACTACATTAGAAAGCAATAATATGTACATAGGATAAGCATGGGACTCCCCCACGAGGCACCTCATTTTTGATTACCGAGTCATGAGCTCGACTCGATCCCCTCAATACTAATTATCATTGGGGAAGGGGATTTGGTCGAGGTAGTTCAAGGATGGAACTTCCCCGCCAAAGTAGTGATTCAACCTATGTCTATTCACCTTGAAATTGGGGCCATCATTTTGAGCTAGCTCGATGGTCCCATATGGAAATACTTGAGTCACGGTGAATGGACCGGACCAACGAGATTTCAACTTACCGGAAAAGATTTTCAAACGAGAATTAAAAAGCAAAACTTGATCCCTAATGTTAAAAACCCGGTTTTTAATTTTTGAATCATGCAACTTTTTAGTCTTTTCTTTATAAATCAATGAATTTTCATAAGCAATACCCCTTAATTCATCCAATTCATTTAATTGCATTTTCTGGTGTTTTCCCGCGGTCTCCATGTCATCCTTACAATGCTTTAGGGCCCAATAAGCCTTGTGTTCCAATTCAATTGGCAAGTTATAATTTTTCCCATACACAAGCTTATAAGGAGTGCACCCAATGGGTGTCTTATGAGCGGTCCTAAAGGCCCATAAAGCATCGTCCAACTTATCCGACCAAGATTGTGGGTTTTCCCTAATTGATCTCTCCAAGATCCTCTTCAAAGCTCGGTTTGAAACCTCGACTTGCCCACTCGTTTGTGGGTGATAAGCCATAGAAAGCCGATGTGTAACCCCATATTTCCTTAGGACCCTTTCGAATTGGTCGTTACGAAAATGGGTTCCACGATCGGTTATGATCGCACGAGGTGTTCCAAACCGAGAAAACAAGCTTTTCAAAAACTTGACTACCACACGAGCATCATTGGTGGGCAAAGCCTTAGCTTCCACCCACTTAGATAGGTAGTCAACCGCGACAAGGATGTACTTATTACCACGAGATAATGGGAACGGCCCCATAAAGTCAATGCCCCAAACGTCAATGATCTCACACACTTGGATGATGTTTTGTGGCATTTCATCTTTTTGTGAGGCTTTTCCTTGTCGTTGGCATGAGTCACACGACTTCACAAGCTCATGTGCATCTCGGTAAATAGTAGGACAAAAGAAACCGGCATCAAAAACCTTCTTAGCCGTGAGATTAGCACCATGGTGACCACCCGTGGGTCCCTCCTGACAAGGTCTAAGGATGTTAGAAGCTTCGGTACCAAAGACACAATGTCGAATAATTTGATCCGCACAAGTTCGAAACAAGTAAGGGTCGTTCCAAAAATAGAACTTGACGTCATGAAAGAATTTTCGTTTTTCTTGAGTCGTCATACCCTTGATGATGAAGTTGCCCGCATGGTAATTTGCGATGTTCGCAAACCATGGGGTGGAAGAATCAAGCTTAGAATTCACTACACCAAGTGTCTCGAGTGGAAATGTTTCGGTGATTTCCTTGGGCTCGTAAACACTTTGGTGAGGATCTTCAAAACGAGAAAGATGATCGGCCGCTAGATTCTCGGCTCCTTTTTTGTCAACAATTTTGTGATCAAATTCTTGAAGGAGGAGAATCCAACGAAGTAATCTCGGCTTTGCATCTTGTTTAGCCATAAGATACTTGATATCCGAATGATCCGTATACACTATGCATTTCGTCAAGATGAGATAAGGTCGTAATTTCTCAAATTTATACACCACGGCAAGGAATTCCTTCTCCGTTGTAGTGTATTTTAGTTGAGCCTCGGTCATCGTCTTGCTAGCATAGTGAATAGGCAAGAAGTGCTTTTCATGACGTTGCCCTAATACGGCCCCAATAGCGTGGTCACTAGCATCACACATGAGCTCAAAGGGGAGGTTCCAACTGGGAGCAACAAGAATGGGAGCTTCGGTAAGTTTCCTCTTAAGGATTTTAAAGGCTCGTACACAATCTTCTTCAAAGACAAAACGTGCATCTTTTTCAAGGAGATGTGTAATAGGTCGAGAGATCTTTGAAAAATCCTTGAGGAATCGACGATAAAAGCCCGCGTGGCCTAGGAAACTCCTAAGTCCCTTAACGGTTTTGGGATTAGGTAATTTGGCGATGACGTCTACCTTAGCTTGATCTACCTCAATCCCCGCTTTCGAAACCTTGTGCCCTAAGACGATTCCACTTTTAACCATAAAATGACATTTTTCCCAATTAAGCACAAGGTTGGTTTCCTCACAACGCTTCAACATTCTCTCAAGATTCGACAAACACGAAGTGAACGAACTACCAAACACGGAAAAGTCATCCATGAAGACTTCCATTGTCTTCTCGATCATATCATGAATAATAGCCATCATGCACCTTTGATAGGTTCCCGGTGCATTACAAAGTCCGAATGGCATTCTACGATAGGCAAACGTTCCATATGGACACGTAAACGTAGTTTTTTCTTGATCACGAGGATTGATGGGGATTTGGAAGTAACCGGAAAAACCATCTAAAAAGCAATAGAAATCGTTTCCCGCAAGACACTCCAACTTTTGGTCCATGAAGGGCAAGGGAAAATGGTCTTTTCGAGTGGCTTCATTCAACTTACGATAGTCAATGCACACTCTCCATCCGGTCACGAGTCTAGTGGGAATTAACTCGTTGGCATCGTTTGGCACAACGGTCATTCCTCCCTTCTTAGGGACACAATGGATAGGACTCACCCAAGGGCTATCGGAAATAGGGTAAATCATTCTCGCGTCAAGGAGTTTTAGGACTTCCTTTTTGATGACGTCGTGAATTTTGGGGTTCACCCTCCTTTGACATTGGATTGCGGGTTTGTAATCCTCCTCCATTAAGATTTTGTGGGTACAAAATTTGGGATCGATCCCTTTAATGTCGGATAACTTCCACGCAGTTGCTCCTTTGTGATCCTTTAGAACATCGACAAGTGCGGTTTTTTATCATCCGAAATTTCTTTCGCAATAATAACCGGCAACTTGCCGTCCTCCTCCAAAAATACATATTAGAGATGAGGAGGTAAATCTTTCAACTCGAGGATAGATGGTTCCTAAATTAAAGATTTGGGCTCGACACTCATAACCTCCTCGGGTGGAGGAAATGGGAAATTAATAAGTGTGTAAACACTTATCCTTTCGCCACTAAAATCAAGGAATAACAAGACCTAATCATGTGTTTTATATCGTAAATGTCGGAATTACGCGTGGTTTTGTGTTTTTGTGTTAAATAGGTACAAATGATCAAAAGAAGAGAAAACACGAGATTTCACGGTGAAATGTTGAAGAAAAGTCCAAGAAGAGACGAAGACAAAGTCAAAAGACCAAAAGTGTGCCCAAATTCACGAAAACCGGCTTAACCGACACGAGTTTGAAGAGATGATCAAAGAAAGCCGAAATCAAGCTCGTGTTAATGAATTTCAACTTTTTGAAGATAATCGAGCTTAGTGGGTCCCACATTCAGGTTAATGGGCTCAAAAGCCCATTTGAAAGCTAAAACATTGTTTGTTAAAAAAAGTTACAAGCCCAAAAATAGGCCCAAAAGAAAATAACAAACGGATAGAAATTGTTTTATTTCATTTTGGGCCAAACCACAAAGCCCATTTAACCCAAACTTCGGATGAAATAAAACAAAGGGGATAAATGATTCAATTGTGCTAAGTCAAAAATTGTGCATAGCCATCATTTTATCCTTCCCACGTGTACAACCCTTCACATTTATTAAAATAAACAAACTCCCACACACGGTTTAACTTATTCACCCCTCCCCACTCATTTTCGATATTTACTATGTGAAACCCCTTCACTGTTCTTCTTTCCTCCCCATTTACACAGCCACCATTAAAAACCCTAAAAATTACTATCACAAAAAATTACCCACCATTTTTGGGGGTTTTCACTTAATCATTTAATTCAAACCAAGGGGAATTAAATCCCCATGATTGTTGGATCAAACACTCACTGGTGGTCCTCAATCCATCCAACCTGGCTCATCCTCCCTTTTTAATTGGCCAAAACACCTCATATCTCTCCAACGTGGCAATCTGTGGGCAAGAATGATATGAACCGTTGATTTGAAGAGAAGAAAGAGAAAAAGAAGAGGAAGGGCCAAGATCTTATTCCTTGGGCACCAAGTTCACCAAATGGTTTGAGGGTTTGCCTATAAAAACCCCCCACATCTTGTAATTTGAGATAGCTTTTCCTTTTGAGATAGCTTTTCCTTTATTTTTCAGTTTTTTAATTAATTTAGGAGTAGGACTTAAGTTAGATTTAATTTTCTGAAAATTAGATTGGTAGGTTTAATGTTATTTTTAAATTCCAGTTATTGTAATTTTTAAATATTAATGAAAAGTTGATTTCATTTAATTTTCGTCTCCTATTTAATTTTTCTACAAATTTCAATTTACTTTAATCTTTAAAATTGCACTGCTACTGTTCGTGTTATTATTATTTAAAAAAATAAAATAAAATAAAATAAAAATATATATATATATATATATATATATATATATATAATTATATATATATATATATATATATATATATATATATATATATATATATATATATATATATATATATATATATATATATATATATATATATATATATATATATATATATATATATATATATATATATATATATATATATATATATATATATATATATATATATATATATATATATATATATATATATATATATATATATATATATATATATATATATATATATATATATATATATATATATATATATATATATATATATATATATATATATATATATATATATATATATATATATATATATATATATATAAATTTTGTTCGAGAAGAAGCTGATGTTGATGATGATGGTTCGAAGGAGGTGTTTGGGGTTTCGGATTAGATCAATAAGATGGCTCAGCGCCAATCTTCTCCCCAAAGGATTCGACATCAGGTTCCAAGTTTTTTTTTATTTTTATGTTAAGTTTTTAATTTAGTCATGATTTACTGTTTAATCTAGTTGTAGTTTAAGTTTTAGACCTGTTGGATTTTATTGCTTATGTGGCTTATCTTATTCACACTGCTTATGCTTTATTTGGTTAAATTTTCATAGTTTGCTTATTTTTAGTATAAGTTTTTATATGATTTTGCTTATTAATTTGTTTCAGCTTATTATCCTTTTTAGATACTGCTTATCAGCCTTTTTGCTTATTTGTTTAGATTTTTTGATTATCTGCTTATTAGCTTTTATTCTTATGTGCTATTAGGGTAGTTTGGCTTATTTTGTTCCTAGTTTTACATTTCTAGTTAAGTTGCTTTTTATTGATTATTTTTATCTGTTATCTGTTATTTTTTTGTTAACTGCTATAGCTTATTTGCCTATCTAATTTCGGTTATCTGGTTTTTGGTTTGAGTATCAAAAATTTTTAGCAAAAATAATGGTCTGCTGGGATTCGATCCCCAGACCCCTCGCATAGCTACCATACGCCCCAACCACTTGATCTAGACTTGTTTTTGTGTATTGTTACATAGCTTTTTATTGATATAGCTTTATAATTTGTTGGCAGTTTTATTTGTTCATTTAGTTTAATTACAAGTTAAATTTTAATATAAAAGTTTTATATAAAAGTTTTATTTAATTCAGTTTTTATAAAAAAATAAAAAGAGAAAAAAATATTTATTCACATTGTTTTTATAAATTTTAATTTTTGTTATAAAATTTAGTTTAAATTTTTATTAGTTTTAAAATTAGTTTTAAGTTAAATTTTAAAGTTTTTTTTTATTAGTTTTAATTCAAGTTTTATTTACTTTTTTTTATTACAAGTTTAAAATAGTTTTTATTTCAAGTTTTTAGTTTAAAATTTTGGTTAAGTATTTTATTTAAAAAAAAAATAAATATTAGTTTTCATTTAAAATTAGTTTTAGTCTTATTCAAATTTTAGTTCATAATAGATTTTTAAAGTCGATTAAATAGTTTTTATTATTAAATAGATTTTAATTAAACAGATTTTAGTTAAAAATACCAAAAATATAGTTACCAAAAACAAATCAAGTTTTACGATTAACCGGATATCAAAATCGAGTCGAGTCGAGGAAAAACGAACAAAAATAGGATTGCAAAACCCTAATTTCAAATGGCGCCACTGCCGCTTCGCTCGTACGATTGACGATTTTTCGTGAAGACGTTTGGATTTTGGGATCCGTTCATTTTGAACGTTAACTTTCTTGCACAAAAAAATATAAAACATAAAAAAATCAAAAATATAAAAATACAAAAAATTGAAAAATCACAAAAGCAATTTCTTTCCTAAGATTTGCACCAAAAAAAATTAAAAAAATCCAAAAGTAATACTTTTCCTAAAGTATTACACAAAAAATATTCTTCTTTATCCTCTATTGTGTTTAATTCTTTTCTCTACCCCTCTTTTTTATAATTCTTCATGGATTCGTCTTGCGTACGGTGTGGGAGACCATGGCATAGTTTTCAAACATGTCAATGGTGTACTTGTGAGCGGTGCGGTTTTGATATCGACAATACAAAATTTGGATTTTGTCCATTTTGCAATTCAACAAATTCGTACTTCTCCTCTTACAATACTTTCTCACCCCCTCCCGTCTATGACAATCCCTATCCGCAACATGCACCGGGTTTTTCTCAATACCCGTGTTGTAATCATTGTGGGGGCCCTCACGATACTTCGTATTGTCAGCCAATGAATTATTATGAGCCAAATCTCTGTCCTAATTTTTCTTCACCGATGGATTATTATGAACCAAATCCGTGTTCTAATTCTTCTCAACCGATGACTTCCTATGAGCCATATCCGTGCTATAATTCTGGTTTTCATAACTGTGAGCCCCCACATCCCACCCTCAATCATCAATCCTCTTAGAGAATTCAACAACTAAATGCTTTGAATGACGAAACACACGCCATTATTTTGCAACTTCAAGAAGCCGTTGTTCTTCTAAAAGAAGCAAAGGAGGAGGAAAAGCGACAACGACAACTACAAGAGCAAGTATCTAATCTTAGTGATTATACTCCGCCTCTTGTCTGTTCTTTTTATTATGATGATGACGAGGATAATATTTACGATCTCAATCCATCATGTGAGACTACCACACCTATTCTCGATTCTTCCACTACGGAGACCGATGCCTCTCTCATCATGGGGGATGAGGGTCTTATCACTATTCCTTGTGACGAGACTCTTATTCCAATCCAAAGTGAGCCTACGGTTGCTTCCGATAGTGACGATGAGTGTGAATCTCTTTCTAGTGATGATTCATTACCTCCCACCAACATCTTGGGAGACGATTCTTTGGCTTTCTCTAATCCCCTTTTTGATCTCGATGATGATTTTACTTCCAGTGATGACGAGTCATTATCCGATGAAGACGTTCAGAAGGAAAATTTCAAGATTTATTCAAACCCTTTATTTGATTTTGATGACGCCTACATCTCTAGTGAGGTGAATCCTCTCTTTGAAGAGGGGATTGAGGACATTGATAGCTCCGACTCTCTTGCTATTAATGAGCATTCGTTGTTAGCCATGCCACCTCCCATCGTAGAGGAGGTGGAGAGATTTGACCTTACTTTCCGTTTGATTCGGTCTGGTGAGGTGACGCGGGTGGTAGATATGTCTTCTGATATTTCTCATATTATGTTGCCACCCCGTCCTACCGCGTGCACACCCAAGCAGGTGATGTATCGCTTTTACTCTCCTCATTTCATATCGGGAAATGAGGATGAGTGCTTTGACCAGGGAGGTGACATTGACCATTCTATGATTAATACCTTTACGGCTTTGCCGAATAGTGACCATCCTATGTCTTTGGGGGATGACAATTTGTCTCCTTTACCCACCCCACCTCCCGTGGATCACGACCTCACATATTTTTCGTATGTTGAGAGGACTTTTCTACCTTTCATGACTTATCCTCCCGCCTCTCATTTATTATGTTCCTCCGGGACCGAGGACAAGATTTTTGATCCCGGTATAACATTCGAGGCTTCCCCCTGGACCATTTAATTCAGGGTCGAGTCAGGCTCATGACTCGGTTAACAAAAACAAGCGCTTCTCGGGAGGCAACCCGATTATCTATCTTTTATCTATTTTCTACAATAAGTGTAGGGGGAGCCGTGTAAGTTGTTTGTTTTGTGTGTTGTGATTGTGCAAGGACATGTGCTTAATGATCCACTTTTGGTACTTTTGACGAGACCCGTGTTCCTGTGTTTCCCGTGTACCCGGTTCCTTCGATAAGTTTTTGCTATTGTGATTCAATCTTGTGTATAAATAAAACAAATAAATGTTATCACTTTAGTTGTCCTTTCCTTAGCTCGATTTTAAACAACGTACTCAATGTCCTAAGTATAGGGGAGTTTATTCTCCCACATGCTTAAACATTAAGGACAATGTTTATATTAAGTGTAGGGGGGATTTCTATCGAAATTTTAGTGGGCTTTTCCATGAATTTGACCCCATTTTACCGGATAATTTAAAAAAATTTCAACGTTTTTCAAATTTTTGATCTATTTTGGCCTTGTAATATTTTCTTTTATTTTCTTTTCTTTTGTCATCGCATCGTATTTATATTTCAAGAATAAAATTCAAAAATAAATAAATAAATAAAATGTTTTTAACAAGTTTAGGTATCTTTGATATATTAGGCCCGTCGTGAATATTTTGACTCAACCCGAGTTTACTTATCCAAGTTTACTCTAGCTAGTATCCTTAACCATATGGACCTTAATTGGTTTATTAGGCTAAGCATCCACGAGTCTCATTCCTTGAGATTTTAAATTGTGGAGACCGAGAGATGATAGAGTTTATTATAAGTTTGGTATTCTTTCATTAACTTATGTGAGTTAGTTATGAGCTTTTTCTCCCATCACTTGTAAATAAATAAATGCAATAAATAAGGTTGTACGATTTGAAAAGTTACTTAGCTTCTAGCACAAGATCGTTTAAAAGTTGCTCGGTATTAATTAGAGTTCATAGCCAAGGCATAACTTATTGAAGCGGGACGCGAAGATTAGCATATCCAAAAAGGCCTTAACAAGGCATGAGGATACCCGAGTCCAAAAAGGCCCTCACAAGGCATGAGGATTCACTTTTTTTGATAAAGATCCAAAGATGACGTGAAGATCATTAATCCAAATCAATATGATGGATCAAGACACACGACGAGAAGTAATTACTCCCCTAAAGATCATGGAGAAGTCTATCCAAAAAGACCCTAACAAGGTATGAGGATAAATAGATCCAAGTCCGAAAAGGAGGCGGATCGTTGTATATCAAAATCCTAAATAAAGAAAAGGATAAATGAAGAAATCGTGGTCAACGTTTGAAGCATCTTTCACTCCTAATGAAGATGTATACCAAAATGAAGAGAAGACCATAATTTCAAAATCGACTCTCAAGATTTGAAGTTTGAAGTACAAGCCAAATATCGGTCCGAGAAAGGTCTCAAATCGTGAAACGAGTTATGCCAAGATATGAACTTTATGAGGTTTCGAGAAGCAGTTTTAAAAGATTTTGTCCTTTAGCTAACTATTGATTAAATCGTCCCACTTTATTTTCGGCTTTAATAAATTATCGAAATAAGTAAAAAATGCATCCTCGTGATCATTCAAGACAAAAATAAAATACAAGAGATACACCGTAGGAATAAGGGGGTCTAAGTTGTAACACCCCCAAATTTATACAACTCAATACTGCGGAAGACTCGTTGGTGTTACGGGATAGCACATTACTCACATCATAGACAACGCTTAAAAATCGCGTCGTTTAATAATAAATCATTTCCATTCATAAATATCAAAGTTACATCGGTCCCAAGTCATTATATTTCATACAAAGTTTTACAAAGTATTTGAATGGAAAATATTGTTTAAGTGCGGGCCATGAATTCTTGTTGTCTTCCCGAGAATTACCTTCAAGTACCTGAGATAAAACATGTTAAAAGAAAAGGTCAGCGATAACGCCGAGTGAATTCATAGAGTTTAATAAAATCCATCAATATAATATCAGTATAAAATTATTACTGAAAATCATTTTGTACAAATCATTTTAATAGGCCATAAAATAGCCAAAGTCATTTTATACAAATCTTTATCGAAAATCATAATATAGGCATTTGCCTTAAAAATCATTATACGAGCCAATGTCGTAAAAACATCGTACAATACGTTTTGCAACGTTGTATAGATTAAATAAAAACCGTTATATGAATATGGTTATAAAACCAAAACACAAACATAATATCAATAGTATGACCCTGTATTGTTAGTCAGAAAATACGTCGTAATTCTGAGCGTCTAGTAGTATTTCGTTAGTTTGGATTATTATAAGCCGCATGACATTGTTACCTTACTAAACCAACAACGGGTAGCTAACCCGATACCAATTTTGCCCATCTAAAGTAGCGTGTCGTCACAAAGGTCACGCTATGGAAATCTTCTCATACATAAATTCGCTTACCAATCAATGTGGCACGACGGGGATCAACCGTCAAGGCGCGAACTGGGGTGATCGTCCCCAAATAGTACTATTAAATGCATAAGCGTCTACCAACTCCTGGTAGTTCACAATTCATGCTAATGGGACTTTTAGTGACATAACCTAACTTTAATAATCCATTTGATTTCATCTATCGGGTCCTTTAATCATTTATCGGGTCATACAATCGGGTCATTCAATCATTCGGGTCCAAATCAATAAACAAACAATTGGGACAAATGGTGTCCTAATTTTATAAAAACTAACATGTTATCTCCCTCGCGGGTTCATAAAACATTTATAAAAACATTTAAAAGAGTGCGAGGCTATGAACTCACGTTGATGTGGGAAGGCGGGTTGTCGGCAATTCGGACGTACGGTATGTGCTTCAATCACGGAAACCTAGACAAATAATACTCATCTTAGACTCATGTCCAATGACTTTATAAAATACCAATTATGTATACATATGATTATTATATATATATGATGATCAAGTGGGTTTACATATTCTCGTTTACTCATTTTAATGTTATATGTCGATAACTTTTATACTAGTTTACTAGTTTTACCCATTTACGTGTTTTATGCCTAATAAACTTATTATAAGTTCCTTAACTTGTTTTAATCCTTGTTATACTTATTTTATCAGTATGTATACTTTCCATGTTGGGCCCAAATGGGTTAAGCCCAATAATTTCTTTTTACAAGTTTATATCTTATTTAGTCCAATTATTAGTCCAAGTATTAGTCCAATATGTTTACTTAGCTCGTTAATGTCCGTATGCCCTAAAGTTCGGGTTTTATCGGTTTTTACTTGTTATACATGTCTATATATCAGTATATAAGTTTTATAAAGTTTTCATTAGACGGGTCCAACCATCTAAGTTTTATTTAACAAAAACGTTAATTTTACGGCAATAGCCGAAAAAGTCGTAAAAATCATGTTTATAAATTTATATCTTATAAAACATAACAAGTTACCATTTTTATAAAATGTCCACTTATTTATCATTGTACATATTTTTATAAATAAAATTCATGAGTTAGTGGGTTTTAATTATAATTTATATTATTAAAATTTGAGTGCTTATATAATAGTAATATACTTTAATTTCCAAAAATCTGATTTTTATCTTCACTTTCACCAAAACTGCCATATCTTGAGTTCTATATGGAGATAGAAGCTCAACGTTTTATCACATAAACTACATAATATATGCTACATTTAACTCTTCTATAGCTACTGTTGAATCATCTTCTAAGTATTTTCTAAAAATCGTCCAAAACAGTAACCTCAGATTTATACCCTAAACTTGTTTTGATCATATATCACTCATTATTTTGATTCCATTGCATGGCCAATTCTCACATGTGTAAAAGACCCATAGCTTACTGTAAATCCATTCTACTTCATCATTTTATCAGTTTACCATATGGTTCTTTACTGTTTTATACAGCCATCAAATTTAACCAAGATTTTAACCTTGTTTCTTATAGTCTTTCATCTTTTTAAGCATGTTTATCAACACCAAATCCCCACACAATATTTTTAATCATCATTAATCATCATATACATATACATAAGTAAAAGAAATACAAGTTTACATAATCAAAAATAACAAGAGGATGAGGAGGACAATCTTTATACCACCAAAGTGATGAAATGATGAGTTTTTGGATGAACAAGACATGGTTTTGGGTAACCAATCTTATGAGATATCAACACCACTTCTAGGATCACCAAGTATTTGTAGATTCCTCCAAAAATCAGCCCTTGTTCTTCATGAAAACTCCTTGAGAAATCAGCCCCAAACTCCCTTGAAAACTCCTTTTTACATGTTAAGATCACCTCCAATCTTCATAACTTCAATGGGTTTTCATCATATGTAAATTATACATATGATTTATGGTTGAATCAAGATCAAATGGGGGTTGTTTATGGTGGATATGGCACGAAATATAGAGAGAGGAAGAGAGAAAATGGAAGCTTTTGCATGTGTTGAATGAGTTAGCTAGTTTGAAGACTAGTGGTTTTGGTGGTAGAAATGGTTTGGTGTAAGGATTAGGACAAGTGTCCTAGTCCTTTCATGCAAGGTTGACACACATCATGTGTGTTGTAGCTTATGTTGGACACCTTATGTGAGGGTGGGGCAAGTTTATTCTTGTCTCGTCCTCATTTAATTACGGGTACTCCTCGATTCTAGTTTCCTCGATTTGCGTGCCCTCGGGTCGTTTTACGAAAAACGTTTTTATAAATTATGAATCAACGGTACAAAACGAATCTAATAAAAATTGTCTCATAAAAAACGGAGTTCGAAAACGTAAATACGTAATCCTAAGGTTTCTGGTTTAATCGTAAAGGACGTTAAATTAAAATCGTAAGTCCTAATCTCTTCTCGTAAATTTGTGAGTTTATGAACCAACACAAATTTAAATCTCAAAATAATATTCACGGATAAATTTATTTTCTGAAATGTCGGACTGTCACCAAGGACGGTGTATGTAAACGTAAGCACGTAACGTTGAATCCTCCGGTTTAGACGTAGTCGATGCTACTTCAAGACGTAAATCCAAATTTCTTCCCAAAAATAAGTGACTTCATATTGTAACATTAAAATAATGTTTTTAAATAATATTCGACAATAAAATATCAATCATAAATTGACGGATTGTCACAACATTTACCCCTAAACAGGATCTTTGTCCTCAAAGATCATCTTACCTTACTACTCGCTTCTTATAGAGTTAAAGCCATGTGGGTATTTCCTCCACATTCGGTCTTTTCTCACAAGTGCAATTACAATACGCGTGTTTCATCAAACATAACTACGGGAATAAGATCAGGCTTAATGTTGACTTACTTTCTCTATCCATGATGTTCACGGGTTTCTGGTGAATGCAACTTTTCGCCGATCTAAACATTACTAAGGAACACTCAAATTTTCACTTGATATATATTCCATCAAGTTCGATATACGAAACAAAATTCACGCAGTCTTTGAAGTCCTAGGGTAGATCCAGCTTATATGCCTTTCAAACCAATCTTTTATATCATCTCAATGGTCCCATACAACAGGGACTTATATCCCATGATTTGTCAGATCATGAATTCATTTTTCCAAGGTTAAAAATTTTGGCATAACTTCGCTACCCATTTGGCACTTCAAGATCTACATTTCACATTCACATAACCTCTTGCACATTACCGGTAGTCAATAATCAGATCCTAATTTCAACATTCATTTCAGATCTCGCGGGTCGAATATTTTGTAAGGTTAGGTTAGCCATCATAGGAAACCTTAAACCTAAAAGACATGTCCAACTCACAATGGGTGTTTGTCGGGTGTCTTTATCTCAACTCCTGCTTACAGATGCTCTAATATTTAGATCCTTAACAAGATTCGATCTTAATCCTAATACGATGATTATCAAGGATAATCTCTCCAAAGGAAAACGATTATATGGTTCATTGCCAAAGGTCAATCATTTAAACATAAAACAACGCTTATAGTACTTTGTATCGTTACTTTACCTCGTCCCTTCGATTTGGGGTGGTACATAGTACTCTCATCAAGGTTCTTTCTCAATGATTTCTAAGCAAATCTCTAGAAATTCGATGCGAAGCGAGGATCTTGATATAGATGTTCGATACAGGCACATTATGTTTACATAACTCCTTTAAATACAAAAGAGTCATTTTCTTCATCGAGATTCTATCATTAACAGGAATGATATTAGTAGATTTGGTCAGTCTGTCGACGATGACCCAAATCGAATCAAATTCAGATGATGACCTTTGCAATAATTATACGTTTACTAATGTATGAGGCGATCTCTGCCTTCATAATTGCCATCAGTACAACCTCTTCAGACAAAGATACTTTTAGTCATAAATGACATAAATAGAATACTTATACTTACAAATTCCAACATAACTATATCTCACAATTTCCATATTTAGACAATCACAAGTGGTCTTTAAAACATTTAACATTATTGGCTTCTCCATCCTAATGGTTCACATTAGCCGCGAACCTCTTTTTATTATCTATATTATCTCTTTTTACAATCGTCGGCTATTTTTATATTGTTCGGCAATTTATTTTGCACCTTCATTATTATGGAGCATGTCCTAATTGGTTCTTTATCCTTTTTATATAATATGTCAGTATCTATATTCACTTCTCATGATGATGTAATTATCATGTCCACAATTCACTCAGATATTCTTTCTATATTATGTGTCAGTAATTACGTTCACTTTCTCCTGATGAAATAAATATCATAACTGTATTTATTCAAAATTCTTTCTTCATATCTTTTATGTTTCAGTTTCGTCTCAACTATCATTTTTTTATCAGTTTTTCTCAATCCGGCGTCTAAAGCGTCGATAATTATTATAATTAATTAAATAATTATTAGTTAATTTTTATGAAGCGTAAACGTAAAAGTTTTAAATTTCTTAGTTTTTCCAAGTATATTAAAATGTTCAAAATAAATTTGAATTTAATTAACAAAATTTTCAGTTGATTTATCGAAAATAATTAATAAGATTCGTAAATGTTCGAGAAACCTTTGTTTATATTTTGGTCAAAATTTTCTTAGTTGAAAAGCAAAATGTTTCGTTTCAAATTTCAAGTCATGGTTTAAATGATTTTCTCAATCCTTCTTAAGTTGTCTTGAGGTATACACAAACATTTACCCCTAAACAGAAGTTTAGTTAAATGGTTCGTGTATAAGGGAATAATCCCTTAAAATACTTTGTTAAACATTTGTCAAAACATATTTCCATTTCGTTTTGGTAAAATCCAAAGTCTTAAAAGGGCTCTTAATTTTTGAAGAGTCAATTTATATTCCATTATCTATTATTCACATGGTTAAATCATGTAAAGGATTTAGTCTTTAATCTCCTGTTAATTATTCAAGGTACAGGTTTTCATTGTTTAGCCAATTCAGGGCAATTTATAACTAATTATTAACTCATTATTATTCTTATATACAAACAATTAGTCCTTAATGATCGCAAGCATGAATTTATCAAATTACAGCCTACACACGTGATTCACCGAATTTATGAATGCTACATGTGCATTGGTCAATCCAAACGACATCACGTGGAACTCATAATGTTCATTACAAGCACCGGATGTAGTGATTGGAATAGATAATCTCTTTCGCAGATGCGAAGTTGATGATAACCATGCTATGGATCAAATTTGCTAGAACCTTGTAAATGATCGAACAATTCTTCCATTTCGAGTTATGGATATCGTTTTCGATTGTCAATTTACTCAGTCACAGTAATCTAATATAAGGAAAGATAACACCATAGCTCTTCAGGATGACAGACTTGGTATAATAAAATCTTTCTCCGACAACTTTCTCGGTTGTACGGTAATTCCTTTAATTTAGATGGTGCTGACGTACAGTGCACAAGCTGCAAGTGCAGCACCGGGAATATAATCAAATACCAAATTCTACTTGCCTTAATGGCGAAAGTCTAGGTAATTCATTAACAAATACCTCCTAAAGTTTTAGATAACATAAACATCTTTTAGTACATTCATATTAGGTTCTTCTAGATTACAATATCTATAACTAGTTCACAACCATTCACGGTATAATTTCAAGTCTAAATACAGGATATGGTCATCCATCAAGAATTATTTAGATCACTTTTGATAATCAACATCTTATCATTTAGGGGAATTCAACTCGAGTTCCCATCAATTAAGACAATATCGTCATGTCATAATCAATCAATCCATTCTACTGGCATTACCAACTTTTCAGTTTTATTGCCGTCGATAAGATGTGAACTTCTCAAAAGGCTAATAATAATTCACAATCCTTCACAAATTCAAGGATATCAGGATACACAACTACTATTAAAAGAGTAAGGTCAACGCATAATCTACACGAGGGAATTTCAAATCAGATACAGACGAAAACATTTAACGAATATGAATATATCCCATGTTTTATAATTTGAGTACGCATTCGAAAGCTCCTCGGATCGTTACCCAGGTCATTCAAATGAAATCAATTCAAAAGAAATGATAGGAACGTCGATACATCCAGTCGGGTATCAACACTCGGTAATCAAATACTTTTCCTAAGAATCTCACTACGGGAGAATTGGACAAGAAAGAATTGTCAATTGTCAAATAAGACAATTTCCATAGATGAGTAAATTCGACTCAGAAGAATAAATAGTACGGGCACATATGTAGGTGTCCCTAACACTATGTCCCTATTTTTCACTTCTTGTAGATCTCATAAAATTTAATCTTTCACAATCTTCAAAGAAACTGTAGTGTTTATTCATTAGTTTAATGGTGACTACTAGTCAGTCTTGCATGGTCCATTCTAAATTGTATGTAGGCGCGCAACTATATACAATTTCAAGATTAACGATGCAATACTCAGTTCGTCAAAATTTTATCATCATGTTTATAATAAAAACATTTTCATGCTTAATTCTTAAATAAGAATCAAGAATAAATTTACAAAGATTTTCTTTATTATGAAAACAATTGAGTTTTCGAAGGTGTTTTATAAACAACTTCATTTCGATAGGGATTATTTACAAATCTCATTTTGAATAATTCTTTTGGTGATGAGAATTCAATTTTTCTCAAGGAATACTATTTTGATTTTATAAAAACAATGTGTGATCTGCAAAAGAGTGATGAAAGCTTGTTCACCAAGAATTAACTACGATATGATAGGAAATGAGCTTAGCCAATTAATCATGAGGTTCATGACTTTGATGGCACTCAGGAATACAAAGAGAATAATCCACAACGTATCTCAAATCAAGATAAGTACTTGTTCAATGGTTGCATCACTAATGCGAACATTAGGATGAAGCAATAAAAGATAGATAACATCGATACATGTAAGATTTAGTAATCAAAGGTAGTCTTTTTCATTAATCACAAACAAGTCAAAATTGTACCGTAACACATTACGTGTCACTATGTCATACAATTCTCAGAACTCATCCTACCAACTGATATCTCAGTTAAGTTAGGGATTATTTTTTTAAAAGATACCACAATGAATACTAATCTACAAGAGTCATTAGGTGTTCCACATGTCCCAGAAGATCCATCGGTCTCAATTCAAAAGAAGATTTCTTCAATTTATTTCTTGGACACTGGGCATCCTCGTTAGTGGACAATGGCCTAGGAACAACCCTTAACACGAATCAACAATCATTTAAAACCTTATAATTCAATCATAGGACTTAACGACTTCTATTAACAATATCATATTCCATACAGGTTAAGTTTTACTTTTTTCAAGTTTCAATCAACTTATACTCAATGCGATATTCTACCTCATTCTCCAATACTTACAACCTTATTCTTCGGCCTTGTAAAGGCAATACAATCTCAATATGAATCAACACTTAATTTCCAATACTATTAGCCCTTACAACAACAATTATCAAATGAGTCACTAGCATGAAATGACTCGATCATTCAGTTAAACTTCTCGGAAAGGTATTAGTGGCATGAGGCTTCTGGGTAATGGTTCCATCTACAGCCTCAAGTGCAACATTCACCCTTTCGATTTCAAATTTAAGAATTGGATGACAACGAATCAGATGACATCTTTCCAGGTGATAACGTTTTGTCAAACTCCACTCTATAAGGAAAGATCGTCATGACATCGATATCGGATTTAATCTCGCCAATTCTTTTTGAATATCACCATCAACTAATATCTATATTTCTACGAATATCAACCATTTATTGGGATCATAAATATCCACAACTTGGTTTAGATCTAGGATAGCTAGAATTCCTACGAGAATAGCTTTGATTAATTTACTAGGGGATTTAGGGTTACTTGTGACAATCGACGTCGTATAAATACCTCGTATAAAAATCAAAATAATCATCAAACAATCATGTAATAAAATTACATCATATATATATATATATATGTAACACCCCCAAATTTATACAACTCAATACAGCGGAAGACTCGTTGGTGTTACGGGATAGCACATTACTCACATCATAGACAACGCTTAAAAATCGCGTCGTTTAATAATAAATCATTTCCATTCATAAATATCAAAGTTACATCGGTCCCAAGTCATTATATTTCATACAAAGTTTTACAAAGTATTTGAATGGAAAATATTGTTTAAGTGCGGGCCATGAATTCTTGTTGTCTTCCCGAGAATTACCTTCAAGTACCTGAGATAAAACATGTTAAAAGAAAAGGTCAGCGATAACGCCGAGTGAATTCATAGAGTTTAATAAAATCCATCAATATAATATCAGTATAAAATTATTACTGAAAATCATTTTGTACAAATCATTTTAATAGGCCATAAAATAGCCAAAGTCATTTTATACAAATCCTTATCGAAAATCATAATATAGGCATTTGCCTTAAAAATCATTATACGAGCCAATGTCGTAAAAACATCGTACAATACGTTTTGCAACGTTGTATAGATTAAATAAAAACCGTTATATGAATATGGTTAAAAAACCAAAACACAAACATAATATCAATAGTATGACCCTGTATTGCTAGTCAGACAATACGTCGTAATTCTGAGCGTCTAGTAGTATTTCGTTAGTTTGGATTATTATAAGCCGCATGACATTGTTACCTTAATAAACCAACAACGGGTAGCTAACCCGATACCAATTTTGCCCATCTAAAGTAGCGTGTCGTCACAAAGGTCACGCTATGGAAATCTTCTCATACATAAATTCGCTTACCAATCAATGTGGCACGACGGGGATCAACCGTCAAGGCGCGAACTGGGGTGATCGTCCCCAAATAGTACTATTAAATGCATAAGCGTCTACCAACTCCCGGTAGTTCACAATTCATGCTAATGGGACTTTTAGTGACATAACCTAACTTTAATAATCCATTTGATTTCATCTATCGGGTCCTTTAATCATTTATCGGGTCATACAATCGGGTCATTCAATCATTCGGGTCCAAATCAATAAACAAACAATTGGGACAAATGGTGTCCTAATTTTATAAAAACTAACATGTTATCTCCCTCGCGGGTTCATAAAACATTTATAAAAACATTTAAAAGAGTGCGAGGCTATGAACTCACGTTGATGTGGGAAGGCGGGTTGTCGGCAATTCGGACGTACGGTATGTGCTTCAATCACGGAAACCTAGACAAATAATACTCATCTTAGACTCATGTACAATGACTTTATAAAATACCAATTATGTATACATATGATGATTATATATATATGATGATCAAGTGGGTTTACATATTCTCGTTTACTCATTTTAATGTTATATGTCGATAACTTTTATACTAGTTTACTAGTTTTACCCATTTACGTGTTTTATGCCCAATAAACTTATTATAAGTTCCTTAACTTGTTTTAATCCTTGTTATACTTATTTTATCAGTATGTATACTTTCCATGTTGGGCCCAAATGGGTTAAGCCCAATAATTTCTTTTTACAAGTTTATATCTTATTTAGTCCAATTATTAGTCCAAGTATTAGTCCAATATGTTTACTTAGCTCGTTAATGTCCGTATGCCCTAAAGTTCGGGTTTTATCGGTTTTTACTTATTATACATTTCTATATATCAGTATATAAGTTTTATAAAGTTTTCATTAGACGGGTCCAACCATCTAAGTTTTATTTAACAAAAACGTTAATTTTACGGCAATAGCCGAAAAAGTCGTAAAAATCATGTTTATAGTATTATATCTTATAAAACATAACAAGTTACCATTTTTATAAAATGTCCACTTATTTATCATTGTACATATTTTTATAAATAAAATTCATGAGTTAGTGGGTTTTAATTATAATTTATATTATTAAAACTTGAGTGCTTATATAATAGTAATATACTTTAATTTCCAAAAATCTGATTTTTATATTCACTTTCACCAAAACTGCCATATCTTGAGTTCTATATGGAGATAGAAGCTCAAATTTTTATCACATAAACTACATAATATGTGCTACATTTAACTCTCCTATAGCTACTGTTGAATCATCTTCTAAGTATTTTCTAAAAATCGTCCAAAACAGTAACCTCAGATTTATACCCTAAACTTGTTTTGATCATATATCACTCATTATTTTGATTCCATTGCATGACCAATTCTCACATGTGTACAAGACCCATAGCTTACTGTAAATCCATTCTACTTCATCATTTTATCAGTTTACCATATGGTTCTTTACTATTTTATACAGCCATCAAATTTAACCAAGATTTTAACCTTGTTTCTTATAGTCTTTCATCTTTTTAAGCATGTTTATCAACACCAAATCCCCACACAATATTTTTAATCATCATTAATCATCATATACATATACATAAGTAAAAGAAATACAAGTTTACATAATCAAAAATAATAAGAGGATGAGGAGGACAATCTTTATACCACCAAAGTGATGAAATGATGAGTTTTTGGATGAACAAGACATGGTTTTGGGTAACCAATCTTATGAGATATCAACACCACTTCTAGGATCACCAAGTATTTGTAGATTCCTCCAAAAATCAGCCCTTGTTCTTCATGAAAACTCCTTGAGAAATCAGCCCCAAACTCCCTTGAAAACTCCTTTTTACATGTTAAGATCACCTCCAATCTTCATAACTTCAATGGGTTTTCATCATATGTAAATTATACATATGATTTATGGTTGAATCAAGATCAAATGGGGGTTGTTTATGGTGGATATGGCACGAAATATAGAGAGAGGAAGAGAGAAAATGGAAGCTTTTGCATGTGTTGAATGAGTTAGCTAGTTTGAAGACTAGTAGTTTTGGTGGTAGAAATGGTTTGGTGTAAGGATTAGGACAAGTGTCCTAGTCCTTTCATGCAAGGTTGACACACATCATGTGTGTTGTAGCTTATGTTGGACACCTTATGTGAGGGTGGGGCAAGTTTATTCTTGTCTCATCCTCATTTAATTACGGGTACTCTTCGATTCTAGTTTCCTCGATTTGCGTGCCCTCGGGTCGTTTTACGAAAAACGTTTTTATAAATTATGAATCAACGGCACAAAACGAATCTAATAAAAATTGTCTCATCAAAAACGGAGTTCGAAAACGTAAATACGTAATCCTAAGGTTTCTGGTTTAATCGTAAAGGACGTTAAATTAAAATCGTAAGTCCTAATCTCTTCTCGTAAATTTGTGAGTTTATGAACCAACACAAATTTAAATCTCAAAATAATATTCACGGATAAATTTATTTTCTGAAATGTCAGACTGTCACCAAGGACGGTGTATGTAAACGTAAACACGTAACGTTGAATCCTCCTGTTTAGACGTAGTCGATGCTACTTCAAGACGTAAATCCAAATTTCTTCCCAAAAATAAGTGAGTTCATATTGTAACATTAAAATAATGTTTTTAAATAATATTCGAGAATAAAATATCAATCATAAATTGACGGATTGTCACATAAGTGATTAATTAAACCACATGAGTAAGTGTTAGTTGTGCTAACTTATAGTTTCAATGATCTCGTTTTTAAGCTTGGTATGAGGAACGTGAAACTTGAGGGTGATTAATATTCATGACACCAAAGCCCTAATCTAAGTTTTAGATTTCTTTACGAGTTTCTTCCATCAATAATTTTCAAGTTAATAAAATTGTTATAACTTTTGTCTTGATAATTTGGATTTTGTATGGTAAGAAAGTTCTTTGATGTGTGTCTAATCGAATTGATTTCCGGCTTAAAGTACGATTCAGTTGTTCTTGGTGAAACAAATATTTTTGGTAGTTTTTACATTTAAATGTGCAAAGACGTAAATGTAAATGACATAAAATTAAAAGGCGTTAAAATTAAATCTAAATCTAGTTAAACGAAAGGTGCAATATTTAAAAACGTAACGAAAAGTAATTTAATTAGATGACAAGAATTAAAAGCGTGACGGAAATTAAAATTAGACAAAGTATAAAAATGATAATGTAAAAATTAAACAAGACAAAGTATAAGAAAACAACTCCAATCGGAATATATTCCGATCACACCTTGATCGGAATGTTAGCTTACCCCAAATCGGAATATTGATCAGACAACCAATCGGAATATGTCACTTACCCACGATCGGAATATCCTGACAAACCCCAATCGGAATATAAACTTACTTGTGATTGGAATACGGGGAAGACTTGGTCGGAATGCTGATCGGAACCCACTGATCGGAATATGTCACCTTCCCTAATCGGAATACCACCAACACCTCGATCGGAATATGGCAAAGAGCCCTAATCGGAATAACTGTCACAAGACCCAATCGGAATACCACTTACCTTGCCCTGATCGGAATACCAAGATACACCACCAATCGGAAAGTTAAAACCCTTTTCCGACCAAGCAAGGAGCTATGGTCAGAATGTATATCCCTTTTCCGATTTTACCAATCGGAATACGGCAGAAAAAGTACAAATAAAGCTAAACAAATAAGCTATGATTCTAATAAGCACAAGACTAAATTTCTAAAGCAAACCGATTAAGAAAAAGCTATTAAACAGAAATTTAAAGACTTTTAAAACACGAAATAAAGAAGCTTTACGAAAAACAATTTTTTTATACGAAAATAACTTTTATAAAAACTATATAAACTTGAAAATAAACAAAATAAGCTATGAAATCAAATGATTTAAAACAATCAAAAGCATAAAAATGAAATCTTTAATCAAATAAGAAACACAATAAGCATGTAAACATAAAGATCTAGCAAGAAAGAAAGGTAGAATGAGAGATCAAACAAGTAAAGTAAAGGTGCAAGAAAGATAAAAGTAACTTACTTGAAAATTAAGGTGCAAGACAAGGTAATTAAAGGTGCAATAAAATAAATGTGCAAGTAATTAAATGTGCATAAAAGTAAAGGTGGAAGAACTAGTGTCACTCTAGCCAACAAGAACAAATGAATGAAAATGGGAAGTATTTATAGGTGATTAGGGGGATGGTTAGATGAAGCTTCCTCCCCTCCTTCCTTTCTTCTTAATTGCGCCCTTAAGTCCTTCCTTCTTAATATTTTTGTTAATCTTGGACTTTGATGACTTTTGGCTCGGGATTTCTTTGGACTCGTCTTTTAATTCTTCGATAAATAAGACTTGAGTTCCTCGGCTTTAAGTAAACTTCCGTCTTTTGACTTTTTCTTTGATAAATCTTCAGAATTGGTCTTGGACTTCCGTTCTTTTTGCACTCTTGACTTCTTGACTTCGTCTTTCATCTTTTTCTTCAATAAAAATCCGTAAATGTCCGTGAATTCCCGTGTTTTCTCCACTTTTCACCTTTTCGTCCTAAATCACAACAGAAACACAAACCACGCATAATTCCGACATAAAAGACATAAAATACACGTTTTGGTCAGGTTATTATTGTAATTAAGTGGTAGAAAAGATATGTGTTTACACACATATCAAATCCCCTACACTTGACCATTGCAATGTCCTCATGCAATGCATTAGTTTCAAAGCAAGATTACATTTTTCATCATAATCAATCCACGTTGGCCTTTATTAAAGAGATAGAAAATTATAAACATTAAAAGTAAATAAATCAAAAAGCATACCTTGGGTTTTGGAAATGTTATGAATAATCATCATCCTCAAGTTTTCACTTTCTCCAAACCAAGCTTAAAAACGAGATCATTGTTGTTATAAGTTAGCAAACTAACACGAACTCATGTGGGCCAATTATTCACTTAGACTCCCTTATTCCTAGGTGTATCTCTTATATTTTATTATTGTCTTGAATGATCACGAGGATGCATTGTTGACTTATTTCGATAGTTTATTAGGCCGAAAATAAAGTGAACGATTTAATCAATAGTTAGCTAAAGGACAAAATCTTTTAAAACTGCTTCTCGGGACCTCATAAAGTTCATATCTTGGTATAACTCGCTTCCCGATTTGAGACCTTTCTCGGACCGATATTTGGCAGCGACTTCATACTTCAAACCTTGAGAGACGTTCATGAAATTATGGTCTTCTCTTTATAATGGAATTTCTTCACTTGAAGTTTTGAGAGATTCATACTTGGACCACGACTTCTTCATTTTTCTCCAATCTTTATTTTGGATTTTGATATACAACGATCCGCCTCCTTTTATGACTTGGATTTATTTATCCTCATACCTTGCTAGGGTCTTTTCGGATACACTTATCCATGACTTTTGGGAATTTTTGCTTTTCGTCGTGTGTCTCGATCCTTCATATAGATTTTCGATAAATGATTCTTCACATCACTTTGGATCTTTAGCAACAAAATATAGCCCTCATGCCTTGTTAGGGCCTTTTCGGACTCGCCAATCTTCGCATCCTGCTTCAATAAGTTATGTCTTGGCTATGAACTCTAATCCATACCGAGCAACTTTTAAACGATCTTGGGCTAGAAGCTAAGTAACTTTTCAAATCGTACAACCTTTTTTATTGCAGATAAATTTATTAGCAAGCGATGGGAGAATAGGCTTATAATTAACTCACATAAATTCACGAAAGAATACCGAACTTATAATTGGCGCTATCATCTCTCGTTCTCCACAGTTTAAAATCTCAAGTAATGAGACTCGTGGATGCTTAGCCTATTAAATCAAAGTTTTGGGTTTTCGAGTCGCGTATAGGATCTTGCAAATTCTTAGACTCTTTCAAGTTTAGAAATCGCATTTTAAAGTTCCCATGATAAACGACTCTCTAGGATCAATTATAGGAACTTGCGAAAAGTTCTTGTTCTTAACCCGTGAGAGTTAAGACTTTCGCGTTTTATAGCTCCCTATATAATAGCCTAGCAAAACTTGACTTAAACAAGTTAAGGATACTAGCTAGAGTAAAATTAGATAAGTAAACTCGGGTTGAGTCAAAAGATTCACAACGTTTGAAAATTAAAACCACTTTATTGAACATTTATTCTAGTAAAGAAAGAAAATAACTATACAAAGGGAAAAAATAGATCAAAAGTTTTGAAAAATGTTGAAAAATTGATTTTCCGGTTAAAATGAGGACAAATACAAGGAAAAGGCCACTTAACTTCGATAGAAGTCCCCCTACACTTAAGATAAACATTGTCCTCAACGTTTAAGCATGTGGGAGTAAACTCCCCTACACTTAGGACATTGTGCACGTTGTATAAATCTTGCTAAGGAAAGGACAACTAAAGAGATTCCTATTTTAATATTGAGAAAATATAAAATAGTGAATCGAAAAGAGTTTAGGATAGAACCGGGAAGAAGTGAACACGGAATCACGGGTCGTCAAGAATCATCAAGATTGGATCATTGAGCGCTCGAATCCCTGATTATAAGAAGTGAGGAGAGGAAATAGCAAACCAAAGGGTCCCCCCTACACTTATGATAAAGAAAGCGAAAAGATAGATGCATGGGTTGCCTCCCAAGAAGCGCTTGATTTTTGTTAACCGGGTTGTGAGCCTGACTCGACCTTGATCATCATAGGAAGAAGCATGAAACATATCCACCAGGATCGAAGACATAGTTTTCGTCTATCAAATAGCACAGGCTTAAGGCGAATAAGGCAAGCCAAAGAAGAGTAGGCAAGGTTCCCTTAAGCAGCGATGGAGCACGGTGGAAGCAAGGGTGAAGTGGTGCAAGCATGTCTTCAAAATTTCCAAAGATTTTTCCTTTTATTTCATCAGGTGGATACTGAGATGGCTTAAAGATTGCAATACCTGGGTCGAACACCTTTTCCTTTAGGGGAAAATAGCACTCAGGCTCAGCAGAGTGTGAAGAAGATCCGCGAAGAAGCACAACCTCGTCCTCAGAAGGGGGACAAAGAGGTGTTAACTCATACGTGCTGCGGATTTTGGTGTCGATCGGTTTCGTCTCCTTAGAAAGAATGTGCTTCAAATCCAAAGTAGGATCAAGACGATAATCTTCAAAGTCATAAGGAGGAGCATGACTCTCATGAGGGAAGTAAGTGTTGAGAAACATAGAGAAGTCTTCCTCAAATGAGTAATCGTCCAAAGTAGGATCGAGTGATGGCGGAGGATCTTCATCGTGTGAAGAATCGCTCGAAAGAGTATCAGCCTCATCGAAATCATCATACGTGGGCAGCTCGGGATACTCAGAAGTAAGGTCATCATAATCATCCGAGTCTGAGCTAGAATCATCATCATAAGCATCAAAGACCGGTGGAGAATCATAAATGGGAGAAGCGTCCAAAGAGGAGCGAGAATCATCCACATCATCTTGAAAAAGTGGATTATCGATGTAAGAGTCGAATAGAGGATTGTCGTAGACGACAAAGTCATCAAGCACATTAATCATATTCACTGATTCGCGGCCTCCAAAGATTGTACTGGTAAGCTTCCCCATTTTGAAAACTTGTGCATCATCCCCGACTCTTAAGATTAACTCACCTTCGGCCACATCTACTAAAGCTCGTCTAGTTCACAAGAATGGCCGACCAAGTATTAAAGGAATACGAGGGTCCATTTCATAATCAACAACGACAAAGTCGACCGGGAAAGTAAATGTGCCAACTTTGATAAACACGTCTTCGGTGATACCAACAGGGTAAGCGAGAGTGCGATTAGCAAGTTCGAGAGTCATCTTTGTGGGAGTAAGGTCGGGCAATGATAGTGTTTTCCAAACACTCAAGGGCGTCAAATTAATACTGGCCCCGAGATCAGCAAGGGCAGTAAATTCTTTAGTTTTATTGAACACGCAAGGCAACACAAAACGACCGGGATCTCCAAGCTTTTCCGGAAGTTCTTTAAGAATAACTGCAAAGCAGTTTTCATTTAATCGTGTGTTGGCGAGTTCAATCAGTTTCTCCTTCTTGTTAAGCAATTCCTTAAATGCTTTAACAAATTTTGGCATGTGGACAAGTGCTTCAAGAAAGCTAATGTTGAAGTTCATTTGAGAAATCATCTTCACATAGCGTGTCACGTCGGAGTCCTCCTTAGTTAGCATTTTGGTCTTGCCTAAACGAGAGGGATAAGGGATATTGGGTTTGGGTGGTGAAGTTGCAGGTGTAGGTAAAGGTTGAGATGTTGAAGGGTCATTCGTGGGAACTTCATCACGTCGAGGCGGAGACGGTAATGGTGCACTAATACTAGGTGTAGGAGGAGTAGGGATACATGGTGGTGGATGAGGTGTAGATGATGGTAGTGGGATTGGTGGTCCTACGATGGTGACTCTACTACGAGTAGTAATAGCACTCACATTAGCTCGCGGATTAGTGACGGTGTTTGAAGGTAGAGAACTCGAAGAAGAAGGTTGAGCGGCGGGCAAGAAACTAGCAAGCATATTCTTCAAATCATTGGTTTGATTGCTGAAGGAGGATTGAATATTATCTCGAAGCTCGGATCTTATCTCATTTCCTTGCTTGGTAATATCTCCTTTAAGATTGATAATTTGGCTCTGCAAATTCTTGATTTGCTCACCTTGGGTTCTCATGATGGCCTCAACATCCGGATTACTGGGTGGGGTTTGTTGAGCGGGTGGGTGATAAGGATTAGAAGCTCTTGGTGGGATTTGGTTGCTTCTAGTGTAGTTGTTGGCGGAGTTTTGGTTTTGAGGAGAAAAAACGGGTGAAAGGTAGTTGTTGGACCGGTAGCTCAGCAGATTTCTATCCCCTTGAGGTCGAGCTTGGTAATTTTCCGGTGAGTAATTACCATAAGCTGCATACACATTTTCCGGATTTCCTTGTGTAGAAAGACAATCGGTGTATGAGTGAGGACCGCCGAATGTTTCACAAGAAGGTGCAACAGCTTTAACTTGTTGTTGTTGTTGGTTTGAAGCCAAGAGTTTCATACTTCTGCTCATTTCAGTCAGCACACGGGTGAGTTCGGTCATATCAGGGTTTGCTGAAGTGGAGGAAACATTGAATCTCGGATTGTTCCTTGAATAAGTAGAGGAATCCCAGTTTTTGTGGTGAGTAGTCATGTTCTCAATTAGCTCTCTACACTCCTCGGGTCTCCTTTTCATGAATGTGCCACCGGCGGCTGCATTAATCGTATCACGATCTCGAAAAGTCAAACCGTTGTAGAAAGTATCAATTAAGGTCACGGGTAGCATGTTGTGGTTTGGACATCTATCGATCAAGACATTATATCTTTCCCAAGCATCAAAAAGAGATTCATCAGGGTCTTGCATGAAACCGCTGATTTGATTGCGAAGACTCGTGACCATGGATGGTGGAAAGTAGCGCGACAAAAAGCGTTGAGTCATGTCATCCCAAGTGTGAATAGAATTCTTCGGGAGACGATCAAACCATTTCTCGGCATGATGTAATAAAGTATGGGGAAAGAGTTGTAGGCGAAGTTCATCCATTGTGGCACCAGCCAACTTCATGCTTTGGGTGATTGTAATGAACTTGTCGAGGTGTTTGTTGGCATCATCATCAGGCAATCCACGGAATGGGTTTGTTTGCACTTGCTGAATCATGTGGTGCTTCAACGAAAACTCAGGAGCGTTGATTTGCATCGGCGCAATCGGTCCTCCTCGTCCAAACATGGTAGGTTGACAAAGCTACTCCATGGTCCGAAGATCGGGCCGTGGAAGAACATTGTTGTTATTATTAGGGTGCGGTGGATTATTGTTGTTCACACCTGACATAGCTAAATCTTCTTGAGTCTCGGGCTCTTGATAATTAGAAGATCTAGTACGCATGCACCTGAAAATGCAAAAGAAAAAGAAACCAAACACAAAGACAATATATATACACAAGAAAGATAAAATCTTTTTGGATTTTTTTGAAATTTTTAATTTTTATGGATTTTTAACAATTTTTTAATTTTTATGATTTTTTGAATTTTTTTTAACAAGAAAATAACGCTCACAAGTGAACGGATCCCAAAAAGCAACGCGTCTCTCACAGAAAACCGTTAATCTTTACGAAAAGAGCCGGCAGCGGCGCCATTTGATAATTTGGATTTTGTATGGTAAGAAAGTTCTTTGATGTGTGTCTAATCGAATTGATTTCCGGCTTAAAGTACGACTCAGTTGTTCTTGGTGAAACAAATATTTTTGGTTGTTTTTAAATTTAAATGTGCAAAGACGTAAATGTAAATGACGTAAAATTAAAAGGCGTTAAAATTAAATCTAAATCTAGTTAAACGAAAGGTGCAATATTTAAAAACGTGACGAAAAGTAATTTAATTAGATGACAAGAATTAAAAGCGTGACGGAAATTAAAATTAGACAAAGTATAAAAATGATAATGTAAAAATTAAACAAGACAAAGTATAAGAAAACAACTCCAATCGGAATATATTCCGATCACACCTTGATCGGAATGTTAGCTTACCCCAAATCGGAATATTGATCAGACAACCAATCAGAATATGTCACTTACCCACGATCGGAATATCCTGACAAACCCCAATCGGAATATAAACTTACTTGTGATCGGAATACGGGGAAGACTTGGTCGGAATGCTGATCGGAACCCACTGATCGGAATATGTTACCTTACCTGATCGGAATACCACCAACACCTCGATCGGAATATGGCAAAGAGCCCCAATCGGAATAACTGTCACAAGACCCAATCGGAATACCACTTACCTTGCCCTGATCGGAATACCAAGATACACCACCAATCAGAAAGTTAATACCCTTTTCCGACCAAGCAAGGAGCTATGGTCGGAATGTATATCCCTTTTCCGATTTTACCAATCGGAATACGGCAGAAAAAGTACAAATAAAGCTAAACAAATAAGCTATGATTCTAATAAGCACAAGACTAAATTTCTAAAGCAAACCGATTAAGAAAAAGCTATTAAATAGAAATTTAAAGACTTTTAAAACACGAAATAAAGAAGCTTTACGAAAAACATTTTTTTTATACGAAAATAACTTTTATAAAAACTATATAAACTTGAAAATAAACAAAATAAGCTATGAAATTAAATGATTTAAAACAATCAAAAGCATAAAAATGAAATCTTTAATCAAATAAGAAACACAATAAGCATGTAAACATAAAGATCTAGCAAGAAAGAAAGGTAGAATGAGAGATCAAACAAGTAAAGTAAAGGTGCAAGAAAGATAAAAGTAACTTACTTGAAAATTAAGGTGCAAGACAAGGTAATTAAAGGTGCAATAAAATAAATGTGCAAGTAATTAAATGTGCATAAAAGTAAAGGTGGAAGAACTAGTGTCACTCTAGCCAACAAGAACAAATGAATGAAAATGGGAAGTATTTATAGGTGATTAGGGGGATGGTTAGAGGAAGCTTCCTCCCCTCCTTCCTTTCTTCTTAATTGCGCCCTTAAGTCCTTCTTTCTTAATATTTTTGTTAATCTTGGACTTTGATGACTTTTGGCTCGGGATTTCTTTGGACTCGTCTTTTAATTCTTCGATAAATAAGACTTGAGTTCCTCGGCTTTAAGTAAACTTCCGTCTTTTGACTTTTTCTTCGATAAATCTTCAGAATTGGTCTTGGATTTCCGTTCTTTTTGCACTATTGACTTCTTGACTTCGTCTTTCATCTTTTTCTTCAATAAAAGTCCGTAAATGTCCATGAATTCCCGTGTTTTCTCCACTTTTCACCTTTTCGTCCTAAATCACAACAGAAACACAAACCACGCATAACTCTGACATAAAAGACATAAAATACACGTTTTGGTCCGGTTATTATTGTAATTAAGTGGTAGAAAAGATGTGTGTTTACACACATATCATGTCTCCTTTTAAATTTTTATCTTTTCATTATAGTAGTATTAATAAAGGCCGAGATGGATTAATTGTGAGAAAAATGTAACTATATGCTTTAAAGTAATGCATTGCATGGGGTCATTGCAATGGTCAAGTGTAGGGTATTTAATAAGTGTGTAAACACTTATCCTTTCGCCACTAAAATCAAGGAATAACAAGACCTAATCATGTGTTTTATATCGTAAATGTCGGAATTACGCGTGGTTTTGTGTTTTTGTGTTAAATAGGTACAAATGATCAAAAGAAGAGAAAACACATGATTTCACGGTCAAATGTTGAAGAAAAGTCCAAGAAGAGACGAAGACAAAGTCAAAAGATCAAAAGTGTGCCCAAATTCACGAAAACCGGCTTAACCGACACGAGTTTGAAGAAATGATCAAAGAAAGCCGAAATCGAGCTCGTGTTAATGAATTTTAACTTTTTGAAGATAATCGAGCTTATTGGGTCCCACATTCAGGTTAATGGGCTCAAAAGCCCATTTTAGAGCTAAAACATTGTTTGTTAAAAAAAGTTACAAGCCCAAAAATAGGCCCAAAAGAAAATAACAAACGGATAGAAATTGTTTTATTCCATTTTGGGCCAAACCACAAAGCCCAATTTAACCCAAACTTCGGATGAAATAAAACAAAGGGGATAAATTCTTCAATTGTGCTAAGTCAAAAATTGTGCACAGCCATCATTTT
Organism: Glebionis coronaria; assembly: GCA_025667525.1. NCBI lineage: Eukaryota > Viridiplantae > Streptophyta > Magnoliopsida > Asterales > Asteraceae > Glebionis > Glebionis coronaria. The sequence goes on from CM046882.1 coordinate 306,508,564, forward strand.
ATCCTTCCCACGTGTACAACCCTTCACATTTATTAAAATACACAAACTCCTACACACGGTTTAACTTATTCACATCTCCCCACTCATTTTCGATATTTACTATATGAAACCCCTTCACTGTTCTTCTTTCCTCCCCATTTACACAGCCACCATTAAAAACCCTAAGAATTACTATCACAAAAAATTACCCACCATTTTTGGGGGTTATCACTTAATCATTTAATTCACACCAAGGGGAATTAAATCCCCATGATTTTCAGATCAAACACTCACTGGTGGTCCTCAATCCATCCAACGTGGCTCATCCTCCCTTTTTAATTGGCCAAAACACCTCATATCTCTCCAACGTGGAAATCCGTGGGCAAGAATGATATGAACCGTTGATTTGAAGAGAAGAAAGAGAAAAAGAAGATGAAGGGCCAAGATCTTATTCCTTGGGCACCAAGTTCACCAAATGGTTTGAGGGTTTGCCTATAAAAACCCCCCACATCTTGTAATTTGAGATAGCGTTTCCTTTATTTTTCAGTTTTTTAATTAACTTAGGAGTAGGACTTAAATTAGATTTAATTTTCTGAAAATTAGATTGGTAGGTTTAATGTAATTTTTAAATTCCAGTTATTGTAATTTTTAAATATTAATGAAAAGTTAATTTCATTTAATTTTCGTCTCTTATTTAATTTTTCTGCAAACTTCAATTTACTTTAATCTTTAAAATTGCACTGCTACTGTTCTGTTATTATTATTTAAATATATATATATATATATATATATATATATATATATATATATATATATATATATATATATATATATATATATATATATATATATATATATATATATATATATATATATATATATATATATATATATATATATATATATATATATATATAAATTATGTTCGAGAAAAAGCTGATGTTGATGATGATGGTTCGAAGGAGGTGTTTGGGGTTTCAGATTAGATCAATAAGATGGCTCAGCGCCAATCTTCTCCCCAAAGGATTCGACAACAGGTTCCAAGTTTTTTTTATTGTTATGTTATGTTTTTAATTTAGTCATGATTTACTGTTTAATCTACTTGTAGTTTAAGTTTTAAACCTGTTGGATTTTATTGCTTATTTGGCTTATCTTATTCACACTGCTTATGCTTTATTTGGTTAAATTTTCATAGTTTGCTTATTTTTAGTATATGTTTTTATATGATTTTGCTTATTAATTTGTTTCAGCTTATTATCCTTTTTAGATACTGCTTATCAGCCTTTTTGCTTATTTGTTTAGATTTTTTGATTATCTGCTTATTAGCTTTTATTCTTATGTGCTATTAGGGTAGTTTGGCTTATTTTGTTCCTAGTTTTACATTTCTAGTTAAGTTGATTTTTATTGATTATTTTTATCTGTTATCTGTTATTTTTTTGTTAACTGCTATAGCTTATTTGCCTATCTAATTTCGGTTATCTGGTTTTTGGTTTGATTATCAAAAATTTTTAGCAAAAATAATGGTCTGCTGGGATTCGATCCCTAGACCCCTCGCATAGCTACCATACACCCCAACCACTTGATCTAGACTTGTTTTTGTGTATTGTTACATAGCTTTTTATTGATATAGCTTTATAATTTGTTGGCAGTTTTATTTGTTCATTTAGTTTAATTACAAGTTAAATTTTAATATAAAAGTTTTATATAAAAGTTTTATTTAATTAAGTTTTTATAAAAAAATAAAAAGAGAAAAAAATATTTATTTACATTGTTTTTATAAATTTTAATTTTTGTTATAAAATTTAGTTTAAAGTTTTATTATTAGTTTTAATTCAAGTTTTATTTACTTTTTTTATTACAAGTTTAAAATAGTTTTTATTTCAAGTTTTTAGTTTAAAATTTTGGTTAAGTATTTTCTTTTAAAAAAAATAAATATTAGTTTTCATTTAAAATTAGTTTTAGTCTTATTCAAATTTTAGTTCAAAATAGATTTTTAAAGTCGATTAAATAGTTTTTATTATTAAATAGATTTTAATTAAATAGATTTTAGTTAAAAATACTAAAAATATAGTTACCATAAACAAATCAAGTTTTACGATTAACCGGATATCAAATTCGAGTCGAGTCGAGGAAAAACGAACAAAAATAGGATTGCAAAACCCTAATTTCAGAAGTCGTTAAGAAAATCCGATAATTGAGAAGTCCTCATCTTTGTCGAGGTCTGCGTCACAAGTACGTGGAACATCGAATTCTTTCAACGTAAAACCACTACCTTCAAATGGAGTGAAGGTTGGTGTCGAGTTATCAAGAATGGGATCTAACATAGTGGGATTGCCACTATTCTCATCATCACCAAAACCTAGAACTTCTTGTGAAAATTCCTCGCAAACAACGTCAATCATATCAACGAGGTTTATGGTTGCAACGGAATAAACATGAGAAATTTGAGAGTTTTGAGTTGCGTTTATAACAAGTTCCTCGTCGTTGAAACGTAATGTGATCTTTCTAGCATGTATATCAATTAAAGCCATTGACGTATCTAAAAACGAACGACCTAAAATGAGAGGAGCTTGAGGATCCGTGGGAATATCGACAATGATAAAGTCTACCGGATAATAGAACTTTCCCACTTTCACAAAAATGTCTTCCCCCAATCCACATGCGGGAATCGTGGAATGGTCGGCCAACTCGATAGACATTAGTGAAGGAGTAAGATTAGGAAGATTGAGTGACTTGAAGATTGCAAGTGGCATCAAGTTAATACTAGCACCAAGATCGGCCAAGGCATAGCATTCTTCCATATCTTGGATTGCACAAGGAATCAATAATTTACCGGGATCACCGACTTTTTGAGGTATGCGGTTAAGATAAACCAATGAACAATTAGACAATTGTTGCAATTTCTCCTTGTTGTTCAACATACTCTTGAAGTTAGCGGCAAACCGAGGCATCATGACCAAAGCATCGGCGAAACTCACATTAAAGTGAAAATCACGAAACATTTTCATAAAAATCTCAAATTGGTAATTGTCGCGCTCTTGACGTTTCTCCTTTCTAAGTCTCGATGGATAGGGAAAAGGTGGTGTGGGTTGAGGCATAGGCATATCCTTTGGAATCTCGGGTTCCAAATGTGGTAATGGGTCAATCGTAGGTGTGGCATGAGCGGTACTTCGTGGGATTTGGACATGCTCATTTTCAACCACCACCTCGGGTTCTTCCTCAATTGCATCCTCCGTAGGAGCAATTGGTTGAGGAGTCGATCCTTAAGTGTCTTACCACTACGTGTGGTAATCACTTTCATCTCTCCCTTAGGGTTCGATATGGTGTTGCTAGGAAGACTACTCGAAGACGGTTTGCACATAATAGCCTCAAACATAGATGAAATTTTGTCCTCAAACATGGATTGCCTCTTCTCGGCCTTAATCATTTCTTGCTTAATTTCATGTTGCCCTTGTTCCATTTTTTTTGGTTTTGTTGTAACCTAGTTACATTTCCTTCCATTTTGTTTGTATGGATTTTAAGCTCATTTGCCAACTTATTTTTCAACTCTTTCCTCAAGTCGTTCTTAAACTCGGATCTTAGGCTAATGATTTATCTTTGAATGTTGTCAAACCTAGCATCGTTCTGATTAGCGTATTCAACAAATTTATTTGGAAGATCTTTCAAAGTTTGCAAACTCTTGTTGTTGTTTTGAAAATCACTTTGATTTTTGTTTGAAACTTGATTATTAGCCCCTTGATTACCATAGTTTCCTTTGTAATTGTTTTTGAAACCAACTTGATTCTTTCGATAGTTGTTGTTAGCATTTTGATTTGAAGCAAAACCCGGTGGAGTCAATTGATTAGAGCGGGTAACTTGACCGTTTTGGTTGTAAGTTCCCGTGGCCGCGTAGGCACTCGAAGTGTTACCACCGTTGGTAATGCACTCGGAGAAATCATGACCTCCACCACAATACATAAATGAAGCCTCAACCGCTTTAGCCGTAGCGGGAGCACTTTGTTCTCCAACTTTGAATTCAATTAAAAGTCCATTAAGCTTATCAAAGATTTTGTTTTCCATGTTTGCCTCAATTTGGCAAGCATCGATGGTATTAGACAAAGAAGGTGAAGCCGAAGACGAAGCCTTACGAACACTCGACGTGCTACGAGGACTATACACCTTAGATATATTCTCAATTATCACCAAAGCTTCCTCAACCATTTTACACAAAAAATTACCACCCGCGGCGGCATTTAGATAATCCCTTTCATGATCATTAAGTCCATTGTAAAACGTGTCATTTTGATGCAAGTCGGAAAAACCGTGATGAGGACACTCATGTAACATTTCCTTAAACCTATTCCAAGCCGTTGAAAAACTCTCATTAAATTCTTGTGAAAATTTTGAAATCTCGTATTTCAAATGCGTAGTCTTAGAGGGTGGGAAAAATTGGTTCACAAATTTTGAAACGAGATCCTTCCACGTCAATATAGAATTGGCTGGCTCTTTCTCTAACCAAATTTTAGCGGGCCCCGCTAAGGAATAAGAAAAATGTATCATCTTAATCGAGTCATTAGCAACATCCTTAAATTTGCAAGTGGTGGTAAGACGATTGAATTGGCTGATATGGTTGTGCGGGTTGTCCTTTTCATCACCACAGAATTTGTTGTTTTGGATCATTGACAACAAACCCGTTTTCACTTCAAAATTCTCCGCAAGGATAGCGGGAATTACAATATCCTCTCCATAACCCTCAGTGGGTGCTTGAAGTAACTCCATCATAGTTCGATTCTCCATGGTTGGTTCCTCTCTTACGATAGGTTCGTCAATAGGATACTCCTCACTAGAAAGATTAGGAGTAGGTGTTGACTCCTTTCGGTTTCTTCGTTTACGTGCACGTCTTGCTTGGTTGCGGGTTTGCATAAACGTCACGTACAACGAGGGGATGAGCAAAGAAGATTCTTTTTGGTATTTTGTATTTTTCCAATTTTTTTGTGGTTTTTGATTGTTTTTGCTTTTTTTGGATTTTTGTGATTGTATTAAGTAGACCAAAATCTACAAATCTCCTCCTTAATCAAATCTCTTGATTAAAGAAGCCTCAAGGAATGAAAACGATCACGTGAAGTGAACGCCTTCGATGACTTTAGAACGTTGGTGGAACACCAAAACGTTCAAGAGGGTTTAATCAAATAAAACCAAGAAAGTATATATGATACTTAATAATACTTTAGGCGGCAAAACCCTCGATTAGCTTTCAATCTCAAAATACTCACAAGCAAGCGGGGAAACGAGGCGGCGCGAAGCACTTAAGAGCCCTTTTCCTTAGGGTATATTTTATAATACCCGCCTTATACCCACCTTATAGTTTGTATTTTTCAAAATCGAGCTTCACGAAAGTATTTATCTATTTTTGCCCTTTTCTTTTGGTTTGAGATTCGAATACAATGATTAGGTAATGACCTCCCAAGTCGAGGTTGTGTTTTCACACTTTTGGATTACTTGTAAAATTATTGTTCTACGTATACAATATATTAATAATCTTCACACAAAAAACGAAAAACTGATAATACGTATTAGTAGAGTGCTACTAATACAACTAGATATTATGGCTATATATAAAAACAAAAATTTCCCAAATCAAAACACAACACGCCTCCCCGGTAGCCGCGCCAAAATGATAGTTGTAAGAATACGTCTTTTAGGAAAAAGACCGTAATTAGGGTAAGTATTAACAAGTGATTTAGGAAAACCACAAGGTATGACCCAAAGTGGGGATCGTTCTCAAGGATACTAGTGTGTTGTGTAGAGAGATGATTAATGATGTGATTATGATTATGAGAAGAGAAAATAGAAATGAGATAAGAGAATGACGGTTACGATGACGAATTAAACTAAGACGAAATATCGTACACGTAAAACCGTAAAAAGTAGCAAAATTAAAAATTTACCCTAAAAATTCCTAGAAAATTGCAATAAATCCTAAATAATGTAATTAGAGTTTACAAAAAATCAAAAATCACTCAAACCTTTTATTTAATTAAATAATAATTTTTAAATGCTAATTAAAGCCCAAAAAATCAATTTAATTAAAAAAGCCCAAAATGAGATTTTTTCAATTGTAAACCTCTAAAATGACTTAATTTAATTAAAAACCGTTTTGAAAATTTTGAAATTAATAAAAACTATTTAAAAACAATTAAAAACTATTAAAACTTAAAATAATTATAAAAATTAATCTAAGGACAATAAAAATATTCTAAAAAATTTAAAATTCCTAACTTAATGTATTTAACCTAAGAAAAATATAAAAACTTGAAAAATCTAAATTTTAATTTATAATAATAAAATAATAATAAAATAATATTAAAAATCCAAAATTTATAAAAAATTCTAAAATGTTGCAAACTAGGTTATTTTAACCTAATAAACACATAAATGAAGTTGAAATTACAAAATACCCCTAATGGGCCTTCAAATGGGCCAAAGTCCAAAACAGACCCTTATTGGGCCAAAATAAGCCCAATAAGAAAAATGTTCATAAAAATGGCCCAAAAGCTCCTGTCTGACTCAAAATTTGATTTTAAACACAAAACTATGAAGGCCCAAAAGCTGAAAATGAGTATAAGCTAGCTTATTTCAAAGCAACTTATTCTTAATGGGCTTTTTGGCCCATTAAGCTATAAGCTGATGTCATAAGCTCAAATTAGACACACAAGCTTCTTTTGAGTTACCTAAGAGTTCTATAAAAATAAATTTGAAATAAGCACAAGGAATAAGCCTGAAAAAGCAATAAGCTATCTTCACAAAACGACAAAATAGTTGTTTTCGAGTTCTAGGCCACCCCAAGAGCTGATTCAAGTTTCAAAAGCTTTTCAATGACTTAACTAAGCTTAATCAACAAAAAGTTTTCAAATAAGTTCACTCAATAAGCTGAAATAAGCAAATAAGCACTTAATTAAAAGTCAACTTTAAGAGTTTTCTAGCAAAAAGTCAAAGTCAAAGTCTGATAAGCTCCAGTTCAAACAAATGGGTCAAATGAGGAAGATTGATCACACAAAGTAAGTTGTTGCAGGTCTGGATAAGCCAATATGTCTTATAAATAAGCTAACTGAAAATTAACACTAGCAGGGGCTAGTTTTGGTGTCTGAGCAGTGGGAAAAGTTTCCACTGTTTGACTTAATTGACTTTTTGTCTTATATGATTGTTTTGTGGATTCAAGTTTCACAAAGGCACCCAAATGATCAGTTAATCATAAGGAGTCAATAACAACAAAGAAATCACAATCTCAAACAGCAAATTAGTACAGCTAATTCATTTAAGCACCAGACATGCACCAGACTTGAACACATAAGCAGTTATGAACTTATAAGCTATTTAATCAAATTTCAGCCAACCAAATTGCACCAAAAGCATACACAAGCTATAATAAACTCAAATGAACAAGTTTAAACAGGTTTCATGCAATGATACAAGGCCTAAATCAAGATTCAAGAACAATAAGGTTACTGATGAACACTAACACAAGCAGATTTTTACTTTGCTGATGTACTTGACCAACAAGCCAAATTCAAACACTCAAATCTTCAAACCAGGTTATATTAATAATGATTTAACAACTTTTAGCCCTAAGCATGCATATACTCTATGTATTTCCAAAATCTTAGGTCAAAATCAGTCAAATCCAATTAGATATAGCACAATGTTTGATTCAAAGGTTTAAACCCACTAACTTTCAGCAAATAGCACTCAACCAAGTAGATAACAGATACAAAGCACAAACAACACTTTTCAACAACACAATAACAAACTATGATTCACAACAGGTTAACCCAAACACCCCTTTAAATTTTCAAATCAAAAGTGTATTCCAAGGTTACCCAAGCCCCAATCAACACAATAACAAATGTAATATGCAGATTTTAGCAAGATTAATCCACAAATTTCACAAGAACACAAGCAACACACAAATATCACAAATATCAAACTTTTTATCAGATTTTGAGATTAAGGGTGCAAACCATATGGATGTACATCCACACCCACGAATCTTGAGCTTATGTGCTAGCAAGAACAAGCACAAGCTTCCACAATAAAGCCTGCTAAGATGGAACAAAGTTAGAAGCAAACATTATCAAAACAAAAATGTAGAAAATCCTTGATTAATGCAACCTTAGTTCCCCATACTTGATTATCCCAAAGTTATAAGCTTCACGACACCTTGATATCATAATATCAGGATTCTATGATCAGTTTTATAGCCCAAGAATTCCATGGTTTGAACAAGACTTAGCAAAATATCAAGATTTAAGGAAATTATGCAAAATTTTGCACACTCCTTTGAAAACAGGTTTTAAGATTAAAGATTAGTAAGCAAAGAACAATAACAAACAGATATAATGATTGGCACTTGAGCTTTCTTCACAATTTCAAACACATTTCAATAAACTGAATATATGATTTACAGAAAAGTGAACAAGGAAAATTCAAGAGCAAAAACTAATGGACTGAGTCCTATGCCTTTTATAGGCTTACAATGAAATAGTGAAAGCTAAAAAACGTAACCCTAATTGCTGGTGAAGTCCCAAAAATGCCCTTGAGGGTTTTGAAGTTATCTTGATCATGTGACTTGTTCTTGTTTTGTTGTGGAGCTCGCAAGGTGCAAAGTGCATCCAATGGTCTTGGTTAAGCTTAACTTCCAAGCAATGTTATGGGACATTGGATGACTGGCCAACTTTGGCATTTTGCTCAAAGGTGAAAAAGCAGGGGAATCATGTGTCTAAGGTGGTGATGTGGCAAGCTTTTTGAAAGTTGGGTTGTGATTAGGGAGACCCTAGTCATCATTCTGGAGCATTTGGTAACTTAATTATAACTGAATTAAGAAAACCCAATTTTGTTAAGAACACCAAGAACATGGTGTTTAATCTGTTTTTGGTTAGGATTATGTTTAAAAACATGTTTAGGCGCCAAGATTATTTAATAAATAATCTGGATTAGTGGAGGGCTGAGGTGGATGAATGGTGTGTGGTGATTGGTTAAAACTTGGTAGTGGGGTACGTGTCATGTTCTGGTAGGTCTAGGTAAGATTGGATGTCTGCCCAATTTAGCCCCTTGTCTTTATAACTCGTTTCACTTGCAAATAAATACACCAATTCCGGATTCCCTTTGTTAGCCAAGTTTTACTTTTCACACTTTTGCCCCAAATACTTTTCCAAAGTATTTTCAGGGGTATTTCTTGCCAATTCTTGATTCTTAAAGGGTTGTTTTGGCATTTTCTTCATTGATAATGGTCTTGAATTGTTTGTTTGACTTATTGGAGGACTGAATTTTCCAAGTCATGATTTATGAGGGACCATTTTTGCCATTTCTTCAAAGTCAAGGATCCTTTTGGTAATTTTGACATTTTTAAAGGACCAAACTTGTAATTTCGTGTAACTTGAAGTCCTTCATGGTATTTTTGACTTTGAGGAGGATTAATATTGACATTTTAGTTTTGTTGAGGGACTAAAATTGCCAATTCTTCAAAGTGGAGGGCCCTTTTTGTAATATTGACAAACTTTAGGGACCAATCTTGTAATTATGAAGATACAAGGGTTTAAAGTGTCAATTCTTCAATATTGGAGGACCCTTCTTGCATAATCTTCAAATCTCCAAGGGTTTTTCTTGGAAAATTCTTCATTAGGGCTTGGATCATTGTGCGGCTTCGTTTCCCGTGTTCGTTTTTGCATGATTCTTGTGATCTTTTGTCATTTTCTCAATATCCTTACCTAAAATACACAAGCAACAAACACAAGCATATATTTGACCATTTTCATGATATTTTATGCATTTAAAGCCCTTTTTGGACGATGAGACTATGTATAAAAGCAGTCTCATCAAGTACCGCATACCATCCGCAGACTGACGGCCAGAGTGAACGAACAATCCAAACCCTAGAAGACATGCTAAGAGCATGTGTGATCGACTTTGGAAAAGGATGGGTCGAACATATACCATTACTTGAATTCTCCTACAACAACAACTACCATGCCAGTATTAAAGCATCACCATTTGAGGCCCTTTATGCCTGCAAGTGTAGATCGTCCGTATGATGGGCAGAGGTGGGGGAGTTCCAACTGACTGGACCCGAACTAATCCAAGAGACGACTGAGAAGATGTTAGCCCTATATTTTATATAGTCGAACAAGAATTTAATAGGTCATCTTAGTCGTAAATGGTCTTGTATTGTAATAGGTTAGTCGGGAAAACCGGGCTTGGACTTTAAGCTAATATTGTATAAGTTAGGGGCGTAAGCCCAAAACAAAGCCAAGCCCGGCCCAAGGATTTTAAACCCACGGCCCATATGCCAAGGGTATATATACCCTCTTCCATGTGTGGAAGAGGGTGTTGGTTCATTTTACTTTCTCTCTCTAGTAAACTTAAACCTTCCAAAATCTCTCTTGTTTCTCTCTCTACTTTTCTTCTCTTTCTCTCTCTAAATATCTCTTCTAAATTTTGTGTTATGGATCGAATGGGATTAACATTTGGTATCAAGAGCCTATAGTGGATAGGTGATTGAAGATTCGTGTGGTGTGTTCTTGATTTTTCGTGGTCATTTTGATCTATATATCACGTCCCAAAAGAATTTCTTGTGTTTTTTATGGTTTTTTCTTGATACAAATCTTCTACATAGTTGTGGTAGAGATTTGGTATTGTTACTTTGGCTAAAAACACAAAATTTTTGGGTGTTTTGATCATTTTTTGGCTTAAAATCACGAATTGGTTGAGTTTTGTCCAAGAAAAGTGGGATTTATTCCGATCAGGTCATCGGAAAAGGGTTGATAGTTTATTCCGATCTGTGTAATCGGAAAATGGTTTAGGGATTCCGATTTGATATTCCAATTTGAATATTCCGATTTGACATTCCGATCTGAGCTTTCCGATTTGACATTCCGATCTGAGCATTCCGATTGCATTCCAATTTGGACATTCCGATTTAGACATTCCGATTTGGACATTCTGATTTGACATTCCGATCTGAGCTTTCCGATTTGACATTCCGATCTGAGCATTCCGATTTGGCCATTCCGATTTGGACATTCCGACAAGGTTATTCCGACAAGGTTATTCCGACAAGGTTATTTCGATGGACATTCCGATGGATATTCTGTTTGAGCAATTTTTAGACTTAGCCACTATCTAGACTAGTTTCGGAACATCGTTTACACGAAGATTATAAAAAAAAATTATTTTTTCCTAGACCATTTTAGGCCATTTAAGCTTCAATTTCAAATTTTGGCGAAGCGAAAATTTTTTCGACCAAAAATTCGAATTTTCGGACCAAAATTCAAATTTTTAGGCCAATTTTAGGTTTTATTTTTGTCAAAATTTTTCACTTTTCAAATTTTTTCCCAACTAGTTTTTGGCTATTTCTAACCCGATTTCAAAATTTGGTGATTTAAAATTTTTTCGGCTTACCGTTTTGTCGGACTGAGGAATTTATTGTCGGACTGAAAAAATTTGGAATTTTCGAAATTTCAACCACAATCAAATCACAACACATCCACTAAGATCCGTAATCCATACACATCATATCCTCTTCGAGACATCCGTTCAATGGACATCTTCGTGGATTCAACACCAACAACGTCCATGGCTGAGATGAATAGAAGATGCAGAATCCAGAGGTTCAGACAAATACTGAGACTCCAATCAATAAACCTTCTAACAAGGATTCTACCACCAAAACCGTTCATGCAATCAAATACAAGATGTCGAAACCAAAAGAAAGATGCATGGAACACATAAAGTTGCTTCAGTCACACCTTCAGGTTCTTTCAAGAGAAGACCTAAAAGGCACTCGTCTTGAAATTGGATTCAAACGGGTATTCTTTTTACTATTTGGTCAAGATGTTGAGACATTCATCAGAACGATGCTACTTAATGTGGACCATCTTCAACAAGAACTTGACAAAGACGATTTTCACGAGAATATATCCATGGAGGTCCTTTTAGCTCTCAACAATCAGTTCCAGCAATTCACTGACTCAAGTGGCTTATCCAAAAACGATCGAGAGTTCACAAGCACATAATTTACCAAATATACTCTCGTAGATATTCAAGCGTTCAAAGAGAAACTTCTTCAACATATGAGCAATATAAAGAAGTCAATTGCTGAAAGAACACGCCATCAAAGGCACTTTCAAAGAAGGGTGAATCAAATACTGATGCAGACGAAAGAGAGCACTGTCGATATAGATCAAGCATTGGATGCTTCTTCGGTTGATACAGAGAGCAGCGGGACAGAATCAGAAACGCAGCATATCAGTACCAGCTCAGCGAATGATCAAACAACCAATGATGCGAATATCAGACCCATTTATGATGATCAGCCAATGGCTATGGTACATTTAAATGCTGAATACGATGTTTCTCAACATACCGAGCAATCTGAACCCATTCTTGACACGTATCTAGTGGAAAAGGTTGATAGCAATACCACACCTGATTCATCAGATACGAGTACTAATGGAGGAGAGACTTCTTAGGATGTTGATTCTAAGATTCACGAACTTGAAATTCTGTTAGCTCAGAAGACTAAAGATTTTGAGGATGCCAAAGTCGATTTTTCAAAGAAAAATAACAAATTTGAGGCTTACTTTGAAAAACTTGAAAAAGCAAATGTTGTTCTTGAACAAAAATTGGATCGTAAGATTCAAGTTTTAATGTTGAAAAAGAACATTTTGTGAAACAAATAAATTTGTTAGAATCAAAGTTGGCTTCTCAAAATCCAAGTCCTCCGCCTGCTTCATTAACTGAATTATCTGTGCAACCTATCGACACTGTAGACAGTAATGACGCGAATTCTGAGAACGACATATTTGACAATATGAATATTAAGTTAGAACAACGTGTCGCTCAATTACTTCTGCAAAATGAGCAATTAAAGGCTTAGATTCAGGAAAAGGTTTTCTCATTGACAGCGGTGAAAAATGAATTATGGAAACTAAAAGGAAATAGTGTGGATACAAAGTCAGCAAAACAGTCAGTCTTGGGGAAACCTCCTTCTCAACCAGTCAGAAATCGCTCAGTTGCTAGACAATCAAATGCGTTTAAATCTGAACGACTCAAAACGTCGAATCTGAGGTTTGCATCCCAAGTTGACGTGCGTAGAAATTTTCCTAAACCAGTCACTCCACAATCTAGAACCTCCTTAAGAAAATCCGCTTCTACAAAGCCCGATCACATGAATGCTTTGACCAACTCTAGAAATAGCTCCAAGAACTTGCCTAAGCGTAGTTCAAATGACACGGGTCATAAAAGCTATCTAGAGGATGCTCAGAAAAATACACAAGCACGAGATAGGACCAAACCACAACCTAGGAGCGTTGTTCACACATCTAGGAATTCTAGACCCTTCTATGATGTGCACAATTCTGCCAACCCTAGGAACTCTGGAGCCTTCTCAGATGCTAAGAACTTTGTTTGCATGAAATGTAACAAATGCGTGTTTAATGCCATTCATGATGATTGTATAACGCAAGTCCTGAACAAGGTGAACCACAAAGTTAGAGCATCTCAAAGACGGAACCCTACAGGAAATAGGTTTTCTCCAACAAAGTCTTCCGCTGTGCATGAGAAATCTATGACTCCTAGACCTTGTCTTAGGTGGATACCAACGGGTAGAACCTTCAAAACAATAGGTCTTAGGTGGGTTCCTACTGGAAAGATATTTCCCTCTAGCTCGACAAAGGTTCAAGGTGAACCCCCACACGATTCTCACAAAGATATCACTAACCCACATGCAAGCATACAAACTACTGATAAAATTGCAGGTAATAAAGTAAAGATTAAACAAGAACAAAAAGGTTTTCCATATTCATACCGTTCAACAAAAGACACTCTCAGATTTTGGTTGTTGAAGAAGCAGATATCAGAGAAATACGTGTCTCAAGGGTTTCACAAGTAAGATTCAAGATGACTTACAGTCACATATCAGGCTGTAACTCGAACGTCAAAGAAAGGGAACTTTATCTCTTCAACGATAAGTTACCCTCAACACGAGAAATTCATATTTCTCGGTCACGAGCTTCTATTAAAACTATTCAAAAGTTTTATGCTCGTGTACATGGCTTATAGTCAAATTACAGATTGTAACCCGGGCTCACAAGATAGGAAAGTTCATCCCGAGTATGACTTATCCTCAAAACGAGAAATTTGATTTTCTCAGATACGAGCTTCTTTTAAAACTATTCGAAAGTTTTAAGCTCGTGTAAACGACTTCTAAGCGCATCACAGCTTAGGACTCGGACCTCAACTAAGGAAAGTCTATCTCGGACGATAACTTATCCTTCTCAACGAGAAATTCATACTTCTCGGTCATGAGCTTCTCATAAAACATTCAAAGTTTTTAAGTTCATGAAAAACGATTTCTAAGTAAATGTCAGCTTAGAACTCGAACTTCAACTTAAGGAAAGTTTATCACGGATGATAACTTATCCTTCACAACGGGAAATTTATTTTTCTCGGTCATGAGCTAGTCACAAAACAATCAAAGTTTTGAGCTCATGAAAAACGGACCCGAAAGGGGAGTGTACGTTTCAGTGCGCTTTCCCTAATCAATATAAGAGAAGTCTTCTATTCTGATTATTTTAAAACCGTTGAACACAATTTTTCAAGAATTTCTCAAAAGTTTTTTTTAATCTTTCAAAATTGTGTGTTCAACACTCCCTTCCTCATAAGTGGTTTTTATATCTCAAAATTGTTATATGTTATTTTGATCAATTTTTGAGGGGGAGCGTTTTAAAATCAAGCCTTTTAATGTTGTTGGGTACATCTCTAAAATTGTCATATTTTATGTATCCAACACATTCCGAAAATGATATGAAATTGTCAAATGTAATATATAATATCAGAAAAGGCATCTCAACTCCGTACCTCAACATATTTTGTGGTGTCGTTTTTCTAAAATTTTGTCAAATTTTGTCTCAAGACACACATATATTGTTGAGGGAGAGCGACCCGACTGAAAATGTTCCATGATTCATGCGTGCACACATGTTTCTCTCCCTTCGATTTTTCAGAAAATGTAAAATTTTAATCAATTGGTATCTCTAACATTATATTTTTATATTAGAGATAGGGGGAGAAAATGTGATTAAAATGTACTATATCGCAACATGTGATCTTAAAGACTCAAGTGCAACTCTTTCCTTCACATGTCAAACTATTTCGTATATCGATGCATGTGTGTAGGGGGAGCTTTTCGGAAATGTAAAACTTTCAAGTGTTAAAAGTTTTGATTTTTTTCAAACACTTTGAATGGTTTTCAATGGTTTATGGTTACGATCTATACCCAAAACAACCTACTATCTACGACGGAACGATGGAGTCAAAAGGTGGTTTAGGATAGGAAAGTAAGTCCTATGATCCAACCAGAACCGGAGGGATCTACCCAAGGACATTCCATAGCTAGAAATAGTTGTCCTTAGGAAAGATGGAGTGGAATGAAGCTGAATGCGGACCAAGTACTTAAGTTAGCACTGGAACAATCACAACAAGGTGTTAATGATAACGTATTGGTAAGCATTGAAGGAGTTGAATATTCTATGCAACTTAGGTAGAAACCGGGTCAATACATCTATTGAAGACAAGTCATCATGGACCCAGTGATGCAATGCACAACCCTTCCCAGCCATTTGAGTTTCTCTCAAAAGAAACTTGTCTCATTGTCACAGAGATCAACACGTATCTATTGACTTTCTCACTCCGAGTCAGTTAATATTGAAAAGGTGGCAGTCTGCTCCAGCCTCCGATTACCAAAATGCACTTATTGAGTCTAGAGCCAAACGAGATCAATCTATCGTCTCATTAGGACACAATCGAGTCCTACGCATTATCCTTGTGATATTGCCAGAACATCTGAGTGATATGATTCACAATGAAGATGAAAATCCTGCTTGAGCCAACATTAAACAAGCTCATGGTAGGTAACTTGTGCGATTCTACACGAATCAAACTTGTGAGAACTGGAAAGCAACTAAGTTTCGATTCTTAATTGATTCAAACTTGATTCCAGGTTTCTTCGCAAAATCCGTGTGATCTTGCCAGAACATTCAGAGTGACACTCTTTAGTGTTCACAGTGACGAATGGAAATCCTTCCAGTGTCAACATCAAACAGCACTGCGGTAGGTAACATGCAAGATTCTTATGAATCGAGCTTGTGGCAAACTGGAAAGCAACAATGGTGCGATTCTTATAGAATCAAACTTGTTCCAGGAATTCTGAATTGACGACTCTAATCAAACGGATAACCGTATCCTTTTTGATTCACTCTTTACGTTCGCAGTCTGCTTTGAGATGGTCGAGTAAAGAGAACTGGCTACTACCTCCGGGAAACCCTGTCAAGGAGATTCTTAATAGGATCTACCCGATCACAGGTACGGTATCTAATACCGTCTAAACGGTCATCACCGACCGGAGGTAAAACTCTACCGAGTTAGGATGAAATGTTCAAAGCCATTTTATCCGTGTCTATATATGTTGCTGCATATCAAGAAGGTGGCGTAGCTGTGCAACCGATGTTGAATCAGAAGTCACAAGAGCACAAGATGGCGATAATCAAGATACCTAAGAATGTAAGAATGTAATAGGTCATCTTAGTTACAAGGAGCACAGATGAAGATCTCAAGAACTCAAAGTAAAATGACAAAGGCTCAAGATAAAGATCACGAAAGCATGAAGGAACAAAGCTGTTACAAACAAGATCAAGACCAAGATACAAGACCATAGCAGGAAGATCTCCTCTACAAGAATGTATTCATTCAACCATCTTATGCTTTTTAAGCTTTTTAAGATGACCGATACATTGGGGGAGATTGTTAGCCCTATATTTTATATAGTCGAACAAGAATGTAATAGGTCATCTTAGTCGTAAATGGTCTTGTATTGTAATAGGTTAGTCGGGAAAACCGGGCTTGGAATTTAAGCTATTATTGTATAAGTTAGGGGCATAAGCCCAAAACAAAGCCAAGCCCGGCCCAAGGATTCTAAACCCACGGCCCATATGCCAAGGGTATATATACCCTCTTCCATGTGTGGAAGAGGGTGTTGGTTCATTTTACTTTCTCTCTCTAGTAAACTTAAACCTTCCAAAATCTCTCTTGTTTCTCTCTCTACTTTTCTTCTCTTTCTCTCTCTATATATCTCTTCTAAATCTTGTGCTATGGATTGAATGGGATTAACAGAAGATCGCTCTCATCAGGCAGCGAATTCAGGCTGCCCAGGATAGACAAAAGAGCTACGCAGACAAGAAACGATAGCTTATGGAGTTTGTAGTAGGTGACCATGTTATGCTAAAGGTATCACCTTTGATGACGTATAGTCCCCAACCGGGTCACGAACCCGGCCCACGGGTACTACCCGTATCCGGCCCATCACAGATGGGTGGAATAATGTCATTCATGCTTATGGGCTTGGATGAACAGTAACCGCACATGTGTGCGGCCCACGCCCCGGTGCGGCCGACATGGCCGACATAGGTTTAGACAGAATAATATTTTGTCTAGGTATATCTTTATCCCAATGAAAGAGGATATTCACTACCAGAATTAGAAGATAACAATCATTCTAATTCTGGTGGTTATCTCTTCCTTGGGGCCGAAGCATCAGTGAAAGCCCATTAGGGTTTCACTGCCTATAAAAGGAACCCTCAAGGGTTCCACAAAGGTATTATGATTCATACTCTAAACTCACATAAACCCTGAATCGATTACTTACTCTCACGCCGGAGTCTAATCGTGGGAAACATTCCCACGGTAAGCCTAATGCGTGCTGTTTAGTGTGCAGGATCCCAACCAAACGATTCACTTGGTGCAGGAACCGGAGCCAAGCCAACCCGAATTAAGCCTAATTCGGGTCTAGCAAGGATCAACCAACTTTTGCATCAACAACCTTGGAAGGGCGTCATCCGATTTGGGAAACGTGGGAAACTAAATCCACTTTATGTGGGACCATTCAAGGTGATTTCCAGAATATGTGAAGTCGCTTATCGTCTAGAGTTGCCCCAGCAGTTGAGCCGGGTACACTCTACATTCCATGTGTAAAACCCGAAAATTTAGTTTGTGTTTTATCTCATCATTTCGAATATAACTTAATGTTTAAATAATAAGTGACTGATATTAAAACCTTAGGTTATAATGGTTTGTGCATTATTACTTTTGAACATAAAATACTTGTTTTCTTAAAAAAAATAATCAAATAAAAATAAATACAGAAGGCAAAACGTGTCCTGTGGTTACGGATTCATTCATGTAGGAGCGTTTTACATTTATAACAGAAAATATTGACGAGTTGTTCACAATAATGGATATTTATGAGGCGTTTTAAAATCAAGGAAATAGTCAAAACGCGTTACTGTGTAGTCCCAAAATTTTAGGTTGTAATTGGCCTATTTCTGTCTGTTTTTCTCCATTCACAAAAGGAAAACAACTCCATAATAATTACCGCCAAAACATGCTTCCATAGGTTTTAGTACATGTTGGTATACAGTTCCTAGTTTAGAATACAGAGTATGATATAATGGGGGTGATTCTCGTCTGTGTTCTGGATCGAGTTAATATAGTTCAATGCGTCCGGTTCCAAGTGAAAGGTTTTGGGTTCTTCCCTGGTGGTTCACGATTCAAGTTCTTCTTTGGTCGATGCGGCTTCGTTTTCGGTGTGCATCTCGCTCGATCATATGTATGGTTTCAAGTCGTTGGTGTTGTTACTCGAGTTCTATTTTCATCTCTTCATGTTTACTAAACAAAAATAAACTAGCCACTGCTAATAACTTTTTGTTAGCTATGAACGTGTTAATGGAAATTGGCGTCGAGTTCGTATACGATTCATGCCGAAGTTATTCAAGTTCAGAGCGCGCTCAGGGTGATTTGATCGGTTGTGTTTCGATTCTCGTTTACATCTCGACCATGTTGCTAGAGTCGAGTTACTGTTTGATATTATTCCTAGCTCGGGTCTGCTCAAGTTAAGGTCGATCGAATCGCATTGCGTGAAGACAATTCAAGTTTGTTGGCTGATAATCGGGGTTCGCAAGTGGCGAGCTGAGGCTTCTGGTGCATATGTTCGTATGCGTAAGTGTTCCATCGTCCCTTACGGATCTTTGGTGTTCATGCCCATATTAGGTACGTACTATGTTCAGGATTCAGCTTTAATCTATTTACACATAAACTTTACACGTGATATATATTAGAATCATTAAGTTATCGATTATGTTTTCGGATCTTATATAAGTCGATGCTACATGAAATACAGTGAATGTAAGAAATGTATATGACTTGCCATTATGAAGGAACATGTAGCATTTTGAACTAGATATATTTATATGATAATTT
The DNA here is from genome assembly GCA_025667525.1 of Glebionis coronaria. Lineage (NCBI taxonomy): Eukaryota > Viridiplantae > Streptophyta > Magnoliopsida > Asterales > Asteraceae > Glebionis > Glebionis coronaria. The sequence continues at coordinate 306,527,887 of CM046882.1, forward strand.
CTTCAAATATTTTATAAATCCTCCATGCTAGTCAATTTAAAAAGAAGGAAAACAAAAGTTGTGTTTTTATGGGTCATAAAACTTCACATGTTTGCTTACATTGGCGTAAATCAAATTAATAATGTTTGTAGAACTTATTTGGATTATTAGTTTTGGCTAATTAAAATCGGCTATTTAATTTTTGATTTAATTAATTTACGGCTTATTAAAAAAGGTTTATTAAGAGATCGGCTTACTAAATTCGGCTTATTTGTTAAAAACGCTCTATTTTAGGAAACTTTTTATTTCAGGAAACGTCCTATTTTTAGCAGGTTCCCATTAACAGTAATATATAATATTGGAACACATTATACAGTAACCAGAAATACATAAAATACATTAAACAGGGAATATTTAAAGATAGTCAGATTCATCAGTTTATACGCAACCAGTGGAACAATATGAGAACACGTAAAATAAATTAAGAACAGTAATAGACAGTAATAAGAAACTATAATCAGACGACTTATTCGCGTCTTTTATTCATATAGCTATTCAGAAGTCAGAATAGGAGTTTTGTCTATTTTCCTTTCAGTCAGTTACTGGACACGAGGTACGGATTTCCCGTACTTTCAGAAAGAACTTTCTTTCCTATGCATGATTAGGATTCCCCGTCTGCAGCCAAATGTTTTCCCCAGTATGTGTTTAAGCTTATCAATAATCATGATTAATAATTAAATAAATTGCTTGATCATTATATACAAGCATGACCAGTTTATGTACTAGTTACGGAGGTACCGTAACCATGGCACTAGAGGCACCGGTGTCGTGAATCACATGCAGGAGAGTGATATCCTGCATCGTCCCACTCATGTTCAGTTTGGCCATTTTATCAGTATGTTTAGTGGGGCGTATGGATGCATCCTAGGCTTATCAGTTTACAAGTTATTAGGGTGAATGTGATGTGTGCTCTACATCCTTCACATTGAAGCTGATCCCTCCACCCAGCACAGTATTTAGAGGTCACCCCTCTACAGTTATTTAGGGGTCACCCCTCTACAGCATGACGAGGTCACCCCTCCAGTTATTCATGCACCGTTGTTACAGCACATGACCTATATAAGCTCTGACAATTAAAATATAGTAAATGCATGTTTTTAGATTTAACAGATAACAGTTCAACTTTATCATTTATAAATCAGTTTTTACAGATTATACACAGATTTCTGCTGCAACTTTACTTATCAGTCTTACAGCTTCAGTATTCCATCATCTGTTCCATTTCAGTAATTCCTTATCATGATTTATATCCGTTCACTGAGCGTTATGCTCAGCTGTAGTTCCTTTCATGATCTAACGACAGGTACACCAGGACGCCCTTAGGATTCTGAGAGTATGTGCATTTGGATGGAAGCTATCCAGACTTCTTACTTTATGTACTTACATTATTCTGCTTATTTGGACATGTGTTTAGTCCTTTCCTTTATTATTTTATTTTTCATGTTTTGAGCTTTGTTGGATTACCGATGTTTGATTCCGGTATTTCCGTTATGTTCATTTAATGTTTTAGGACATTTACCTTATGCTTTGATGACACGCCATAAATACACGTAATGGTCCACATATCCAAGTGGGGTGTTACAATTATGGTATCAGAGCGCAAGGTTCGACCTGTAGGCTCTAAAACTTGACATGTGACTAGTTGGTAGTCACCAGGAACTTCCCAGATTTTGGCGTTGTTATCTTTCATGTTTCTCATGCATTTATTAGTCTGTTTTCTTCAATTATCAGTCAGTTTTATTAAGTTTTTGACTAAGTAAAAGGTTGGTACAGGACTGGCCATATTTAGTCGCATGTGCTTTTCTGCGAATTTTGTTTTGGTGAACCGACCCATAGGCGTTCATCATTGCCCGTTCAGATTTTGTATTCGTAAACCAACTCACAGGTGTTTACCCTTACTCATGACAGATTTATGTTTTCAGTCAAATATTACTTGGTGAAACCGCCATAAACGTTCACCAATATTCAGATCAAATTCCATGTTTTTCAGTTGAATGTTGTTTTGTGAACCGATCCATAGTTGTTCACCTTCGCTCATATCATGACATTCTATAAATTTTGACAAGTATGGATCGAACCAGAATCGCCCATACCTAGTCACAAGTTTTCTTGTTAGAATTTTGTAGATTGAACCATAGCCATCCACACCAATTGATGTTAAACCTCAGATGGTTATAGTTTGGTCCCTATTATCAGTCAAGTTATACTCTCACGTGAATGTCGATTCATGGTGACTAAGTTCATGTCTCCTTACGAGGATTATGTTTTCAACAAAGTAATGATGTTTTCATGTTAAGATACACAAGAATTTCAGTAAAACCCGTTTTCATGATAAATCATGATTGGCCTTCATTAATCATGCTTCATGCTGACCACTGTTGGGACTTCGATTATTTCATACTTTTCAGCCTCGATACAACCAGCAGTAAGTAGATGCAGGAATTGTCAGGCCATCATGTTACTTATTTCATATCAGTTTACTACCGTTTAAATCAATTTATTTCTTTGATCATGTCAGACAAGCGACACCAGTATCGATCATCCCATAAAATTTCCACCAGTGCCATGTACAGTATTTCATGTGTGCTCCACGTACAGTGCCTCAGATATGCTCCATGTGCAGTATTCATTTTGTACTTCATGTACAGTAGTCCAGGTGTACTCCAGGTACCCTACTCCATGGATATTGCTAATCGATCTTCAATCATCTCAAGCGTTGCCACTTGTTGATATTCTACCAGGTGCTGATGCTGCTCGTGAGTTGAAGATTTTACATTGAAGACCTCACAAATGCTGATGTTGCTGATACTTTGGAGATTTCTCAAGATGCTGATGTCGTTTATACTATGAAGACTCTACAGAACAAGGACGAAAACTATAAATTTGAAATTTCTGACAAAGATAAATTTCAACCATCAGACACTACCATTCCATTCCATACTTTTACCTTCTCAGCTAGATGTCACACTTCACTCAGCTAACCGTTCATTCAGAAGAGTGAGAACCGGAACCCAGCCGGCCACTCAGCAGAAATAATTACATGAATCACGGTAATGATATCAACCGTCAGGAAACTGACAGACAAAGTAGTGTTGACAACCACCGTGCTTTTAATTAATCAGTCACTATCATCGGAACTCCGGAACAGATGTGACCAGAAATACAAGAGGTCAGTAGTCTAACCGGTCCGCCAATCCTAACAGTTACCAAATTTTTTTATCCTTGTTCAGATTCACCTACTAAAACGCATGTCAAGACATCAGTCAAGACACGGGTCTCTAGTCTCCTTTCGGAAGACACCTTTCTGGACACCAATTGCGATACATGGCATAAAAATATCTTCTCAAGGCACGAGTCAAGACTCAGAACTCCAGTATGTTTTCTAAACCAGGCCCTCAGAAATTTAGGGTACCCTCCAAGGGGGTATACCCGTTTTGTCATGCCACGCATAAATCAAACCAGTAAAGAGTTGGTCACCACCACTGGAGTATTACTTAGGTTAGACATGCGGTGTTCATTCTATGAGATTTCAGACGAACACATTAAGTGAAAGTCGCCATGTTCACTTCACGTATTCCTATGTCCGCTTTATCTTAAATCAGGTAGTCCTCTACCTCTCAGCCAGAAAGGAATCAACAGTATCACCATATTTATTAAAGCCTTAATTTCAGTTAACGACGAGATCCATCTTACTAAATCCCAAATATATTCATTATACTTTCTGTCAGAAAAATCAGTACAAATTATTTTTGCCTTACAAGCGCGTGACCTATCAGTCCGTAACTACGAAGACTTTTAGCTACCAGTTATAAATTCACTTCTAAAATTTCTCGAATCCATGATCAGCAGATTATACAAAAATTCCCAGATGTCATTCCAGAAATTCCTTCCTAACTACGAGAAATAATTTAACATCGAGCTTGTCTCAAGAATAGTGCCTGTTTCCAAAACTCTTTAGTCCAGAGTTGCATCTAAGTTAAAAGGGTTGCAGTAGTTGCTGCAAGAATTACCGGAATGAGGCTTTATTCGCCCTGGCGCACCACCAGGAAGTGCACCATTTATGTCTATCAGGGAGGAGGTCGGTATCATGAGATCATGCATCGACCACTGAATTTATTTTACAAGATCATCATTCTTAATCAATGTTCATTCCATAAATAACAGGTTTATCTGATCTGCTACGAGGTCTTAAACATTTTCCTGAATAATTTCCGATCATGCTACCATCAGTGGTGAGAAGAACATGATGTTTTTCAGATTTCTGTTGAATACGTCACAGTCTCTATAAAATTTTGACTTACACTTCTGAGCTCCCTAATGCTCCAACTATAGTATAAAATTTATGAATAAATTTTTTTTTATGACTTCTCAAACAAAATAATAAGTATATTAATTGATAACATTCTAATCTTCTAAATTTTAGAGAGGTACAAGATAATCATCTTCACACAGTTGTATAGATTCTCCGATAGGAGAAAAAAAATTATATACGCAGCTATCTAGATATGAATTCCAGTTGAACAAGGTCGCATTTCTGGACAACACTATTTCAGCAGAAAGAAATTTTAGACAATCCTGCGAAGGTGAAGGCCATCACCAGATGGTCACGACCGACGCCGGTGAACGAAGTACAAAAATTCTAGAATTCAGTTCGCTACTACCGCAGAAATTGCTGAAAGTTCTCATGATTCGCTTTCTATGACTAAGCTTTCGCATAAAGGAGAGGACCTACACTAAAATTTTGTATTTCATAAGATCCTACGCTACGAGAGATCTAATTTACCCAGACTCAAAATTCTTTCATGACTAATCACTTAGATTCTACCAGAAGGTACCATAATCCCAGGCAGAATTTTAACAGAAGCAATATAACACAATTGTTGCAACTATGTTCATATTTGGATGCCTGACATACCTCAGGTTCAAGATAGCACACCGACATGCTAATGAGTTAGCGTTCGTAACATTGTTCACGTTCAAGTTTGTGTGCCATTTCGCAATACACGTTTCACGGTTTATTACCGAATACGGATACAGAAAGCTTGAGAAACTAGACTTAAGTTTTGCACAGCTATTCCATAACCAGGCAAACGTTCACATCTCAGGCTGTATCGTTTGGCATTCTTTCCTCAATCAGCATACGTTCATGATATGTTTTAGTATCACATCTATAGTATGTTTCACTTATCACATTCATGATATACTTCATGCACAACATTTCTTTTATGATCACGAACCACGTTCACAATTGCTCACGCATTACGTTCACAATTGTTCACGTAGTTCGTCCCTATATGTTTTCAGCAGCTTGCTCAGAGATATAAATGACATCTTTTCAGGATATTTGTACGTACCGTTTCATGTATCCTTCATACTATAGCTTATTCTTTCTATGAGATTAAAAAAAATCCATCTTAAATATGGAACCAGAAACTTTTCAGCATCGTCAGGACAGGGTCATCAGGACCAAGATTTTCATTATGTTTAGACCCTTGAAGGAAATTGTTTCGAGCGGGAAGCTACTTGAAACGGAGGAGTCCATCCGGACCTCTCATCATTTTTTTCCTTCAATAAATCCAGTTAAGTTCTTTCAGTCAGGTTACGTTCCATGTCCTCATCAGTCATGTCACGTTACATGATCACTTCGGTCATGTCATGTTTATACCTATCAGAAGCATGATGTCTTAATTAGAAGACGAATGATCTTTCAGCTTATATGTCTTTTCAGCCTTCATGCTCTTTCAGCATTTATGTCCTTTCAGCTTTTATAACTTCATCAGCTTATTACGCGTAATTCGAGGACGAATTTTCTTTTTAGAGAGGGAGAATTGTAAAACCCGTAAAATTTGTTTTCATTTTCGAGGACGAAAATTTTCTTTTAGAAGGGAAGAGTTGTAAAACCCGAAAATTTAGTTTGTGTTTTATCTCATCATTTCGAATATAACTTAAAGTTTAAATAATAAGTAACTGATATTAAAACCTTAGGTTATAATGGTTTGTGTATTATTACTTTTGAACATAAAATACTTGTTTTCTTAAAAAAATAATCAAATAAAAATATATACAGAAGGCAAAACGTGTCCTATGGTTACTGATTCATTCATGTGGGAGCGTTTTACATTTATAACAGAAAATATTGACGAGTTTTTCACAATAATGGATATTTATGAGTCGTTTTAAAATCAAGGAAATAGTCAAAACGCGTTACTGTGTAGTCCCAAAATTTTAGGTTGTAATTGGCCTATTTCTGTCTGTTTTTCTCCATTCACAAAAGGAAAACAACTCCATACTAATTACAGCCTAAACATTCTGCCATAGGTTTTAGTACATGTTGGTATACAGTTCCTAGTTTAGAATACAGAGTATGATATAATGGGGTGATTCTCGTCGGTGTTCTGGCTCGAGTTAATATAGTTCAATGCGTCCGGTTCCAAGTGAAAGGTTTTGGGTTCTTCCCTGGTGGTTCACGATTCAAGTTCTTCTTGGGTCGATGCGGATTCGTTTTCGGTGTGCATCTCGCTCGATCATATGTATGGTTTCAAGTCATTGGTGTTGTTACTCGAGTTCTATTTTCATCTCTTCATGTTTACTAAACAAAAATAAACTAGCCACTGCTAATAACTTTTTGTTAGCTATGAACGTGTTAATGGAAATTGGCGTCGAGTTCGTATACGATTCATGCCGGAGTTATTCAAGTTCAGAGCGCGCTCAGGGTGATTTGATCGGTTGTGTTTCGATTCTCGTTTACATCTCGACCATGTTGATAGAGTCGAGTTATTGTTTGATATTATTCCTAGCTCGGGTCTGCTCAAGTTAAGGTCGATCGAATCGCATTACGTGAAGACGATTCAAGTTTGTTGGCTGATAATCGGGGTTCGCAAGTGGCGAGCTGAGGCTTCTGGTGCATATGTTCGTATGCGTAAATGTTCCATCGTCCCTTACGGATCTTGGGTGTTCATGCCCATATTGGGTACGTACTATGTTCAGGATTCGGCTTTAATCTATTTACACATAAACTTTACACGTGATATATATTAGAATCATTAAGTTATCGATTATGTTTTCGGATCTTATATAAGTCGATGCTGCATGAAATATAGTGAATGTAAGAAACGTATATGACTTTCCATTATGAAGGAACATGTAGCATTTTGAACTAGATATATTTATATGATAAGTTCTTCAAATATTTTATAAATCCTCCATGCTAGTCAATTTAAAAAGAAGGAAAACAAAAGTTGTGTTTTTATGGGTCATAAAACTTCACATGTTTGCTTACATTGGCGTAAATCAAATTAATAATGTTTGTAGAACTTATTTGGATTATTAGTTTTGGCTAATTAAAATCGGCTATTTAATTTTTGATTTAATTAATTTACGGCTTATTAAAAAAGGTTTATTAAGAGATCGACTTACTAAATTCGGCTTATTTGTTAAAAAACGCTCTATTTTAGGAAACTTATTATTTCAGGAAACGTCCTATTTTTAGCAGGTTCCCATTAACAGTAATATATAATATTGGAACACATTATACAGTAACCAGAAATACATAAAATACATTAAACAGGGAATATTTAAAGACAGTCAGATTCATCAGTTTATACGCAACCAGTGGAACAATATGAGAACACGTAAAATAAATTAAGAACAGTAATAGACAGTAATAAGAAACTATAATTAGACGACTTATTCGCGTCTTTTATTCATATAGCTATTCAGAAGTCAGAATAGGAGTTTCGTCTGTTTTCCTTTCAGTCAGTTACTGGACACGAGGTATGGATTTCCCGTCCTTTCAGTAAGAACTTTCTTTCCTATGCATGATTAGGATTCCCCGTCTACAGCCAAATGTTTTCCCCAGTATGTGTTTAAGCTTATCAGTAATCATGATTAATAATTAAATAAATTGCCTGAGCATTATATACAAGCATGACCAGTTTATGTACTAGTTACGGAGGTATCGTAACCATGGCACTAGAGGCACCGGTGTCGTGACTCACATGTAGGAGAGTGATATCCTGCATCGTCCCACTCATGTTCAGTTTGGCCATTTTATCAGTATCTTTAGTGGGGCGTATGGATGCATCCTAGGCTTATCAGTTTATAAGTTATCAGGGTGAATATGGTGTGTGCTCTACATCCTTCACATTGGAGATGATCCCTCCACCCAGCACAGTATTTAGAGGTCACCCCTCTACAGTTATTTAGGGGTCACCCCTCTACAGCATGACGAGGTCACCCCTCCAGTTATTCATGCACCGTTGTTACAGCACATGACCTATATAAGCTCTGGCAATTAAAATATAGTAAATGCTTGTTTTCAGATTTAATAGATAACAATTCAGCTTTATCATTTATAAATCAATTTTTACAGATTATACACAGATTTCCGCTGCAACTTTACTTATCAGTCTTACAGCTTCAGTATTCCCTCATCTGTTCCATTTCAGTAATTCCTTATCATGCTTTATATCCGTTCACTGAGCGTTATGCTCAGCCGTAGTTCCCTTTCATGATCTAACGACATGTACACCAGGACGCCCTTAGGATTCTGAGAGCATGTGCATTTGGATGGAAGCTATCCAGACTTCTTACTTTATGTACTTACATTATTCTTCTTATTTGGACATGTGTTTAGTCCTTTCCTTTAGTATTTTATTTTTCATGTTTTGAGCTTGGTTGGATTACCGATGTTTGATTTCGGTATTTCCGTTATGGTCATTTAATGTTTTAGGACATTTACCTTATGCTTTGATGACACGCCATAAATACACGTAACGGTCCACGTATCCAAGTGGGGTGTTACACCATGTCTCAAACTTGAAGAAGTGCTACGCGGATGAGCCTCTAGCCATGCCATTGGAGGGAGTCCACTTCGATGACAAACTCCAATTCATAGAAGAATCGGTGGAAGTCATGGAGAGAGTAGTCAAGAAGCTAAATCGAAGCCAAATCCCGTTTGTTAAGATAGGATGGAACTCTAGGAAAGGTCCTAAGTTCACATGGGAACGCGAAGACGCATTTAGAGCTAAGTACCCACACCTGTTCACCTGAGCAGTAATGTCATCTTAAGCTTTGAGGACAAAGCTAAAATAACTAGTTAATGCTGTAAAACCTGTAAATTTCAGGTTTTGACTATGTCATCATTGTATACGTCACCTCATGATATCTGAATATATATATATATATATATATATATATATATATATATATATATATATATATATATATATATATATATATATATATATATATATATATATATATATATATATATATATATATATATATATATATATATATATATATATATATATATATATATATATATATATATATATATATATATATATATATATATATATATATTACCACCTTTGCATGAAATCTTTTGAACAATCATATGCATCATACATGAGCATACATTATTTTAGTCATCAAAACATAGAGACATTTAATCTCATAGCATACATTATGATTTTGGACATTTAATCATAAGGATACAATCACATTTGGATGACTACATTATATGAGCATGCAGGACAATAAACAATCACTCCTTTTGGGACATTTAAGTCACCTGAACTTATAATCATAAGCATTCATCACACTGGTTCATAAAACCAAACTCATGATCACAATTAATAATATTTACTTAAGTATTATTTTTTTAAAGCTTTTAAATATATTGATAGATATATATTTGTCTTACATTATAAATGACTTTACGTATGACATCAAATGTCTTTATATTAAACATTACCTTTAACCATTTTAACCTATTTAGACTAAGTTGTCATACTTTTAATATAACAAATTATTTTCTTATCTAAAAATGACCATACTTTCACCAAGGATCTCAAACTTAACCAAAATCAACCTAGACTTAAACATACTCACACAATACTACACCTATACTCTTAGTGACTATACTTAGACACAAAAATCAAACATAAAAATACCCTAGACTCATTTTATAGCCGAATACATATATATACATAACACTTAATACCAAAAACCTTTACCAGTTACCCTTTTGACCTTTAGACTATGTACAACACATTTCAAATAAGTATGACACTATATGAAACACCTTCTTTTCCTTTGACTAGCAATATACCACCGGTTTTGTTATCAAAACCATGACACCATGTACAACTATAGCATTTAAAGGATGTACTAAGTTACTATGCTTGTTCCATGAATAATAAGCCACCTAGCACCCTTCTTTGAATATAAGACGTGTGATAACACACACCCACACAACCAATTCACTTGTACAAGCATTCCATTTAATAAAAACACTATGCAACTCTTTCTTATTCCTTTGGAAGCCTAACATGCGACGACAAAAAGGAAGTAAAGGTCATATGTACATATTTTTTCATTAAGAACATGTACTTACAAAGTACACTCCCAAAATTCCTAAATCTAGCTTATTATCTCTCTTGGACGTGTATAAGCCCAAGCCACACCTCTCAATCTTGCATTGTGATATTTATCACACTAGTATACTCACACATCCTCTACTACACAAAACATTCGGATTCCTAGCATTTACTCTTAGTCTTCTCCAAGCATTTAGTGCTTATAATCCAAGATATTTAACATTAAGACGAACCCAAAATCATCCTAGAGGAACCCGACGTCTAGAACACTTAAACCGTTGTCATCACCAAGTTTATCTTGAAACAAGTAAGTATAAGTCCTCTCTAAGCTTTTCCTTACTCATTTTACTTCTCATGCATGTTTATGTTATAAAAATGGAGTTAGTAGTGCATGCTTACGTTTAAAGCTTATAAACAAACCCTAAACAACATATAAGCCCACGGCTTATATGATGTCTATGGGTAATCTTGCCTTGAAAACCCTAAAACTTGTAAGGTTATGCATGAGAACTTAGTTTAAGCCCTAATGTAAATCACTATGTCACAAAAGTGTATAAAATGACATATAAGCCGAAACATTGGAGCTTATATAAGCCCATAAGTCATATAAGCCTAGATATATATAAGTTGGATATTTAAGCCTATAAAACTGATGAGACTGCTTTTATACATAGTCTCATCTTCCAAATAGGGCTTAAAATGCATTTAATATCATCAAAATACCCATATATATGCTTGTGTTTATTTCTTGTGTATTCTAGGTACGGATATTGAGAAAATGACAAAAGATCACAAGAATCATTCAAAAATGAACACGGGATACGAAGCCGCACAATGAACCAAGCCCTAATGAAGACTTTCCCAAAATCAACCCTTGAAGATTTGAAGAATTATGAAGAAAGGTCCTCCAATATGGAATAATTGACACTTTATACCCTTGTATCCTCATAATTACAAGTTTGGTCCCTAAAGTTTGTCAAAATTACAAAAAGGGCCCTCCACTTTGAAGAATTGGCAAGTTTAGCCCCTCAACAAAGCTAAATTGTCAACCATTATCCTCCACAAAGTCAAATACATCATGAAGTCCTTCAAAGTACAAAAATTACAAGTTTGGTCCTTTGAAAATCCCAAAATTACAAAAAGGACCCTCAACTTTGAAGGTTTGGCAAAAATGGTCCCTCAATCATTATGACTTGGCAATTTCAGTCCTCCAAAATACCAATCAAACAAGTCAAGACCATTACCATTGAAGAAATTACCAAATCAGCCCTTCAAGAATCATCAAATGGCAAGAAATACCCTTGAAAATACTTTGGAAAAGTATTTGGGGCAAAAGTTTGAAGAAAGAAACTTTTATAACAAAGGGAATACGTTTTTGGCTGTTTAATTTGCAAGTGAAAGGAGTATAAAAAATTGAGGGTTAAACTTGGCAGACAATGAAAGAAACCTAGACCAACCACCATCCTACACGTGTCCCACTAACCCCCCTCATCCAATCAGAACTCCCCATTCCTCCACCTCACATTCCACTCAGTTATATTAAACTAATCTTAACTAATTAGTTTAATTTGGCGTCTAACACAAACATTTAAACCCAAAACAGATCAAACTTAACCACTATTCACCTATGAACACGAATTGGGTTTTTTCTAGTGGCATGAAATTAAACCACCAAATTATCCAGAATCACAATTAGGGTGGTCCTAATCATAACCCAACTCCCAAAACCCATGCCACATCATCACCATGGTCACATGATAAACCCTTGTACACGGTTTGGGAGAAAAAGCCAAAACATGCCAGCAATCCAACGTCCAATATCCTAGCTTCAAACTTAAGCTTCTTTTGAGCCATGGATCAAATTCCTTCACACTTTACAGCTTCACAAACTGCCAAAAAGATCACATGATCAAGCAAAAATTCAAAATTCTCAAGGGCATTTCTGGAAGTTCCATGCTTAGGGTTTTTACATTTTCAGCTTTATAGGACCATGTACACCCTCTATATAAAGGGTCTAGCATTTTACATTTGTCTCTGCTTTTGATTTTTTCCTTGTTCAACTTCTGTAAATCCCATTTCAGTTTAATGAAATTGTGTTTGAAGCATTGAAGAAAAGTCATTGGCCAATCTTTATTACTGCTTATTATTGTCATATGATTGTTAGTTTAGAAGTTAAAAACCTGTTTTCAATTGGAGGTTGCAAAAGTTTGCAATTTTCCTCATTCTTGATATTTTGCTAAGTCATTGATCAAATCTTGGAATTTCTGGGCTAAGAGTGATCTATACATCCTGATATTGTTAATATCAAGTTGTTGTGAGCTCAAAGTTTGGGGATAATCAAGTGTGGGATCAATTGGTTGCATTAATCAAGCAAGTTTCATTTTCTACAATTTTTCTGAATTTATTGTGCTTTAACCTTGTTCAATCTTAGCAGGCTTTGTTTTGGAAGCTTGTGCTTGTTCTTGCTAGCACATAAGCTCAAAATCCGTGGGTGTGGATGTACATCCATGAGGTACACACACTTAATCCCAAAATCTGATAATACTTTGGATTTTTGTGATATTTGAGTGTTGCCTTTGTTCTTGTGTATTTTGTGGCCTATGCTTGCTTGAATCTGTTAATCTTACTTGTTTTTGTGTTAATTGATGCTTGGGTGGTCTTAAATCTCACTTTCTCTTGTTTAAAATTGGTTTTGAAAAGATTAAGGGGTGTTTGGGTCTACCTGTTTGTGTTGATTTTGTGTTATTGTGTTAAGGGAAATTTGTGTTTGTGCTTGTTATCTGTTGCATGCTCATAATAGACCACAAACCTGCAAATATTTGGACTTGAAACCTTGAATTGTTCAATCTGCTATATCTTGTTGAGTTTTACTGATTTTTGCCTAAGATTTTGGGAAAACCTAGAGTTTATGCATGCTTAGGTATAAAAGTTGTTTAAACCTCATTAATATAACATACTTGAAAGATTTGAGTGTTTGAATCTGAGCTTTGGGTCAAGTGTATCACCAAGAACATCATTTGGTCAAAACTTGTACATCAGTAACTTTAAGCTGTTTAGATCTTGTTCAAATCTTGTATGTTTTGCATGAAACTTGTTTAGACTTGCTCATCTAAGTTTATTTTAGCCTGTGTATGCTTTTGGTGCAATTTGGTTAGCTTATTCTTGCTAAAATAGCTTATTGGTCAAATCTGCTATACTTGTTCTTATTTTCCCCAGATCTGGTACTTGATTGAATTAACTGTATCATTTGGCTGTTTCTTGTTATGATTTGTTGATTGTTATTGACTCCTTATGATCCAAAGATCATTTGGGTGCCTTTGTGTAATCTGAATGTCCAAAACAGCCACTAAAGACAAAAAGTCAAACAAGTCAAGCAGTGGGAAAAGTTCCCACTGCTCAACACCCAAAACTAGCCCCTACTAGTGTAATTTTGAACTCAGCTTATCAATAAGCTATTCTAGCTTATCCAGACTTGCAACAACTTATTTTTTGTGATAGGTCTCCATTATTTGACCCATTTAAGTAGACTGGAGCTTATTGGACTTTGACTTTGACTTTTTACTAGAAAACCAACTTATTTTACTTTTACATAAGTGCTTATTTGCTTTTTCCAGCTTATTGAGTCAGCTTATTTGAAAACTCTTTGTTGATTTTGCTTAATTAAGTTATTTAAAAGCTATAGGAACTTGAATCAGCACTTGGGGTGACCTAGAACTCAAAAACGACTATTTTGTCGTTTTCTGTAGATTGCTTATTGCATTTTCAGGCTTATTCCTTGGGCTTATTTCAAATTTCTTTTTGCATAAATCTTACTTAGGTCAAAAGAAGCTTGTGTGTCAAATTTTAGCTTATGGCATTGGCTTATAGCTTAATGGGCCAAAAAGCCCATTAAGAATAAGCTGCTTGGTATAAGCTAGCTTATTTCACATTTTCAGCTTTTGGGCCTTTGGAAAAAGTTGTTTAAAATCAAATTTTGAGTCAACCAGTGATTTTTGGGCTTATTTTAAACACTTTTTGTTATTGGGCCCAAATTTGGCCAAATAAGGGACTGTTTTGGGTTTAACCCAAATTAGGCCCATTAGGGGTATTTAGGTAATTTCACTTTCATTTCTGAGTTATTTAGGTTAAATTAAGCAAGTTTGCAAGTTTTTAGAATTTTTTATGATTTTTGGATTTTTAATAATATTTTAATATTATTTTATTGTTAAAAATTAAAAGTCTGATTTTCTAAGTTTTTATATTTTTCCTAGGTTCTAAACACTTAATTAGGATTTTTGGAACTTTCCAAATATTTTTAGAGTCCTTTAATTATTTTCTAGAATTAATTTAAGTTTTAATTGATTTTAGTAGTTTTTAATTGTTTAAAAATAGTTTTTAGTGGTTTTAAAATTTTGAAAAATACCTTTTAGCTTAATTAGGGTATTTTTGAGGTTTAGAAACTTTATAATCTTGTATGGGACTTTTTAATAATTAATTTTGATTTTTAGGACTTTAACTAGCATTAAAAAGTCATTATCTAATTAATTAAAAGGTTTTGGCAAGTTTTGATTTTTTGTAAACTCTTAGAATATTATTGTGGTTTTTTGCTAATTTTTAGGAATTTTTAGGTTAAAATTTTAATTTTTGTACTTTTCACGATTTTACGTGTACACCTTTTTCGACTTAGTTTAATCCGTCTTCATAACCGTCATTCTCTTCTAATCTCATTTCTATTTTTCTTTCTCAAAAATATAATCACAAATCTAATCCAAGTCATTACACACATAACACACTAGCCTCCTTGAGAACGAACTCACTTTAGGGTCATTTACACACGGTTTTCCTAAATCGTTGTGCTTACCCTATATTTGCCAACCTTTTCCTAAAGGGGTAATTTTACAACTATCATTTTGGCGCCGCTGCCTGGGAGGCGTGTTGTGTTTTGATTTGGCATTGTTGTTTTTATATACTAACCATAAATAGTATTTGTATTAGTAGCACTCTACTAATACGTATGATCGGTTTTCGGTTTTTGTGTGAATACTATTACTATAGTGTATACGTAGAACAATAAACTCACAAGTACTCCAAATACGTGAGAAATCACAACCTTGACTTGGGAGGTCATTACCCAATCATTGTATTCGAATCTCAAACCAAAGAAAAAGGCAAAAAAATAGATAATTACTTTCGTGAAGCTCAATCTTGAAAAATACAAACTATAAGGTGGGTATAAGGCGGATATTATAAAATATATCCTAAGGAAAAAGGCTCTTAAGTGCTTTGCGCCGCCTCGTTTCCCCGCTTGCTTGTGAGTATTTGATTTTGAGAGCTAATCGAGGGTTTTGCCGCCCAAAGTATTACTAAGTATCATATATATTTTCTTGGTTTCCATTGATTAAACCCTCTTGAACGTTTTGGTGTTCCACCAACGTTCTAAAGTCATCGAAGGCGTTCACTTCACGTGATCGTTTTCATTCCTTGAGGCTTCTTTAATCAAGATATTTGATTAAGGAGGAGATTTGTAGATTTGTGTCTACTTAATACATTCACCAAAATCCAAAAAGGTTAATACAATCAAAAACCACAAAAAATTGAAAAATACAAAACACCAAAAAGAATCTTCTTTGCTCGTCCCCTCGTTATACGTGACGTTTATGCTAACTCGTAATCAAGCAAGACGTGCACGTAAACGAAAGAACAAAACTCCCACTCCAAATCTTTCTAGTGAGGAGTCTCCTATTGACGAACCCATTGTAAGAGAAGCACCAACCATGGCGAATCGAACTATGATGGAGTTACTTCAAGCACCCACCGAGTGTTATGGAGAGGCTATTGTGATTCCCGCTATCTGATGTTGAGTAAAATTACCCCTTTAGGAAAAGGAAGGTAAATAGGGCAAGTGAGCACGACGATTTAGGAAAACCGTGTGTGAATGACCCTAAAAGTGAGTTCGTTCTCGAGGAGGCTAGTGCGTTGTGTAATGAATTGATTTTGATTTGTGATTATATGATTGAGAAAGAAAGAAAGAAATGAGATTAGAAGAGAAAGACGGTTACGAAGACGGATTAAACTAAGACGAAAAAGGCGATCACGTAAAACCGTAAATAGTGCAAAAATTAAAATTTTAACCTAAAAATTCCTAAAAATCCACAATAATATTCTAGGAGTTTACAAAAAAATCCAAACTTGTTAAAACCTTTTAATTAATTAGATAATGACTTTTTAACGCTAATTAAAGCCCTAAAAATCACAATTAATTATTAAAAAGCCCTAAACAAGATTTTAAAGTTTGTAAACCTCAAAAATGTCCTAATTAAGTTATAAAGTATTTTTTAAATTTTAAAACCAAATAAAACTATTTTTAAACACTTAAAAACTATTAAAATCAATTAAAACTTAAATTAATTCTAAAAATTAATTGAAAAGTCCTAAAAATATTTGGAAAGTTACAAAACTCCTAATTAAGTGACTACAATCTAGGAAAAATGTAAAAACTTAAAAAATCAAACTTTCAATTTTTAATAATAAAATAATATTAAAATATTCAAAAAAATTCAAAGTTTATAAAAAAATTCTAAAAAATTATAAAAAATCTAAAATAATGTAACTAAGACAAAAATGCAATTAAAAGTTTCTAAAACCTATTTAATAATTTTATAATAAATTTTAAAGTTGGTTAAAAACCCTAAAATCATATAAAATCAAAAATAAGACTTTTTGAAAACTTAAAGTGATGTAAACCTCAAAAATATAATTAAAACCCTAAAAACTATTTTTTCATATTTTTAAAATACCTTTTTCTATTTTTTTATTCACTTTCTAAAATTTAAACTTAAAATAATCCTAGAAAATTAATTAAATACGGGAAAAACAAACTTTTTAGACCAAAAAGTCCTAAACCCTAATAAAAACAAAAGAAAAATGATAACTTGTAAAAACCCTAGGAAATTAAGCTGAAATAAGCTTATAAATAAGCTGCTAGTTAAATAAGCTATAAAACAAAGACTCCTTATATATCAAATGTTGCAAAGTGTTACTAGTCAAAGACCCTAGGGCATTTGGTAAACGCGTTTGTGTGTGGGAGGAGTGGCGCAGGTTCGAGTCCTGGCCACGTCCTTATTGCCTTTTATATATTTTTTTTTAAAACTTTAAACTCAAAACCAGTAGCTACTTAAGTCTCAAAAACACAAAACATAATCCAAAACAAGCTATAATCAAGCTTTAAAAGATCAAAAACGTGCCCAGATTGCACTTTTCACTGATGAACACAAAGTGATAATCTTCACTTGTGCAGATTGGACAAGAGGACATGTCTTTGGCTTTTTGTGAATGTTTTTGATGGACAAAAGGGCACCCCTATACTCAGTTGAGTATAGGGAGTCAAAAGCAAACACAAAACAAGCAAGTATACACAAAATCAAGCACAAAATTGCACTAAACAAGTTTCTGATTAAGCCAATGTAGGACTGTGAGTATGTTGCTGATTTTATAGGCACAAAAGTGGAATTCAATGGCCAATAACTTGTACTCAATCCAATCAAATGGCAAATAAGCAATGCACAACCCTATAACAACCTATTATCTAACAAACTTGCAAGATTTAAAGCACAAATTTCCACAAAATCAGTCAAAAAATGACTTTACTGATTCTTGGTTGTTTTTCAAAATTTTAAGCATGCAATTGTTTTAAACTTCACCCAATAGAAGCCCAAACTAACATACACCCTAATAACTACCTAGTGAGTAAATAACAAGGATTTCAAGCAAGATTCATAACATTTAACCCTACTTAAACCCTAATCCAAACACCCCTTTTAAAAACTGAAAATCAGTTTTACAAAGCAAATCAAATCAAATGACACCCAAACTGATTTTAAATTAATCTAGCATGCATATAATACCAAATAAACTCAAAACAAACCACTTAAACACCACATGAACAACTTCTCACATATTTCATGCAAAATCACAAAAGACTGAAAATTTAAAAAACTGAAATAGGAAACAAGTATGCTACCTTGTTGGGCCTACATCCAGGCCCAACAGTGACTGAAAAGTCACCTCCATACAGACTCGGGTCTGTGTAGACTTTCTTTGCTATTTGAAAGGGAGATAATTATGATGATTGCCCTAGTTTTGATCCTGCCAAAAACAGAAAACCAAGAACAAGGGTGACTGGTACAAGAGCTTAGGCTGTAGGATTAACTTATTGACAAGTTAACTTATAGCTTAAGGCTTTTAAAAAGAAAGCACAAATGTAAAAGACTGTTCTTTTCCTTCACTGAAAATTTTGGAATTTCAGAAAAAATGAAAACCTTTTGAAACAAGTAAATCAACAATAACAATCAACCAAACTACAAACAATATAAGTAAAACTGGCTCTTTGCTTCTCATCAACAAACTTTAACCATTTTTTCATTCATAAAAATCTGGGCTTACAAAGTTGTGATCAAGGAGAAAAAAAACAAGGAACAAGGGGCAAGCACAACTCGCATCCTCCTTATATAGGCAAAGAGAGAACATTCAGGCACTCTGAATAAAATAATACAAGCTAAAACCCTAATGGTTTGAAAATCCAAAAATGCCCTTGAGTTTTGACTGATTTTTGGTCAATAGCAGCTCCATGTGATGCCAGTTGTATAAAGATGATCTTGGACCCTTCATTTGTGCTTGGGGAACAAGTAGAATGCCTTGGTTCGTTGATGGACTGGCTCAGTTTGTTTGCTTGTAAAAAGGTGGGGCAGGGGAAGACGGGTTTGTCACATGGGGTGAGATTGTGACGTTTTTGGGAGGTGGGTTGTGATGAGAGTGACCTTAATCATCATTCTGGAGAGTATTAATCAAAACCCCTTTGTTTTAATTGATGTTCATCCTGGGGATTAACTAGGGTTTATGTGGTGTTTAGGATGTTTTTAATTTGATTTGGGGGTGATTATATTTAAATAAGATGTTTGGAAGGGAAAGGTTAAAACTGATTAATTAAATCAGTTTTAAAAGTGAGTGGAGGGTGACGTGGTGAAGGGGTGTGAGGTGTGAAGTTGTGAGTGGTGGAAGTGGGGTGATGTAGATGATTGATAGGCTGGGATGAGTTAGGATGTCTGGCAGTTTGGGTCCCCAAGGTTTCTTAATCCCTTCACTTTGTATAAAACAGCCACAATTCTTTCTTCCTTTGTAAATAACTTTGGGCATTTTACACTTTTGGCACAATAACTTTTTAAACTTGAAACAAGGACTTCACATGTAATTTCTTCATATTTGAAGGACTGATTTTGGCATTTTCTTCATTCTTCAAGGTTTGACTTGTTTGTTGACTTCTTGGAGGACCAATATTGACAATTTAGTTTTGTTGAGGGACTAAATTTGCCAATTCTTCAAAGTTAAGGGTCCTTTTTGTAATTTTGACAAACTTTAGGGACCAAACTTGTAATTATGAAGATAAAAGGGTATAAAGTGTCAATTCTTCCATATTGGAGGACCCTTCTTCATAATTCTTCAAATCTTCAAGGGTTTTCTTGGAAAATTCTTCATTAGGGTTTGGTTCATCGTGCGGTTTCGATTCCCGTGTTCGTTTTTGACTGATTCTTGTGATCTTTTGTCATTTTCTCAATATCCGTACCTAAAATACACAATCAACAAACACAAGCATATATTTGGGTATTTTGATGATATTTAATGCATTTTAAGCCCTATTTAGACGATGAGACTATGTATAAAAGCACTCTCATCACTCCCCCATACTAAACCATTGCCGTGCCCTCACGCAATGCTAGAATAAAGTATCATATCATCTCCAAAATTTAATTTTATTCACTTTATTTGAACGATAAACTAGCTACACTACTACTATTACTACTACTTGTGTTTTAGACATAATGTATGATTTTCATCGCAAAATGGGACGTTTAGGTTCATAGAATAAGAAAACGTGAATGCTTCGTTAGAAATAATTTCATCGTCCTCGATTTTCACTCCAATTCCATGCCAAGCGTGCAACGAGATCATTGTCATTATAAGTTAGTAATGCTAACACTACTCATATGCCCTAATCACGTACTTATCCTCCCATTATTCCTAAGTTGTATCTCTTATATTTTATGATGTCTTGAATGTTTCACGAGGATACATTGTTGACTTATGCGATAATAGAGATTTAGGTCTAAAAATAGAGTCCTAACGGTGTAAATAAGACCATCAAATCAATAACCCCTCCTAATAGACAACGATGTTAAAAAATTAAGTTGACAAGAAGAATCGATAAACACGGTTTTATAACGGTTTTGAACATGATACTTATTACCAAGACTTTTACACACCCCCTAACGGAAGGGCCTTATTATCTTTGGTTTACCTCCATCTTTTATTCAACTTCGCCATGAAGCTTTTATTATGACTTCGGTCTTGCCTTTCCTTTTATTATCCGCCTCATCGGTGGTTTTATTAGCCAAAGACGTATATCCTCACGCTAAGGCGAATTTTGGATCTTTAAAACTTCGAAGATTAAGGCTTGATTCACTTTCAATTTTGCATAGATTTTTCGGCCTTGTGGGGCTACAAATTGTTTGCTTGATTTAGGTGAGCACTTGAAATCTTATTATTAGGTGAAGCTTTCGATTATTCGGGTTGCCAATACTTCAAAACCGTGACGCTGGCGATACCTTAATGTCTTCCAAATTTAATTACACGGAAGCTACTATAAAAGACTAGAAACCCAACAATCCTAACTAAACCGCTAAGTCAATATTTATTAAGCAAAAAATATTTACAAGCGAAGGGAGAATAAGCAAGCAACGAGAACACATGAGTTTTTGAAAGAATACGAGTACTCTACGTTTAGCATAGTGACTTATAATTAACTCTAACATTTCTCGTCCTCATTTAAGAGACTTAGCCTAATGTGTAGTTAAGGAATCAAAGCTAAGTGCTCAACACGCACGGTCGAGTAAAAAATTACTCTTATTCTCGCCATCGGAAAACCTACATTCGTGTCTTCAAACACTTATGAAACATGAGAAAAATTTTAAAATTTGGCCATTTTTAGCCTTATTTTGCAACAAAACGATAAACAAAAAGATAAACTTTGGAAAGCGTGAAGGTTTGGCAAGGCAAGTATCTATTGACCCCGCCATACTAAAGTTAAACATTGTCCTCAATGTTTCGAGTCTAGGGGTGCAAACACCCCCATACAAGAGACGTAGTTGAATGCCTAATCTAGCATGGAAAGGGTGTAACCATTAAATTAATAGCCGTTTATGAAGTGTGCTAAAAACCTAAGGTTAGAACATCAAAAGGATATATCATGGATATTGAGAAATTTCTTCAAAGCAAACGATCGAGTGCTCCCATAAAACGAACACGAGAGGCTCCAATCGTGAAGATCATGATCATCTAAAGTTCACAATTCACAAACAACCACGGAACAAAGGTTGGAAGGGCACAAATCCCCACACGTAAGCTACATTAGAAAGCGATAATATGTACATAGGATAAGCATGGGACTCCCCCACGAGGTACCTCGTTTTTGATTACCGAGTCATGAGCTCGACTCGATCCCCTCAATACTAATTATCATTGGGGAAGTGATTTGGTCGAGGTAGTTCAAGGATGGAACTTCCCCGCCAAAGTAGTGCTTCAACCTATGTCCATTCACCTTGAAGTTAGGACCATCATCTTGAGCTAGCTCGATGGTCCCATACGAAAACACTTGAGTCACGGTGAATGGACCGGACCAACGGGATTTCAATTTACCGGAAAAGATTTTTAATCTTGAATTAAAAAGCAAAACTTGATCCCCAATGTTAAAAACCCGGTTTTTAATTTTAGAATCATGCAACTTTTTAGTCTTTTCTTTGTAAATCAATGAATTTTCATAAGCAATATCCCTTAATTCATCTAATTCATTCAATTGCATTTTCCGGTGTTTTCCCGCGGTCTCCATATCATCATTACAATGCTTTAGGGCCCAATAAGCCTTGTGTTCTAATTCGATAGGCAAATGACAATTCTTTCCATACACAAGCTTATAGGGAGTGCACCCAATGGGCGTCTTATGAGCGGTCCTAAAGGCCCATAAAGCATCGTCCAACTTATCCGACCATGATTGTCGGTTTTCCCCAACGGATCTCTCCAAGATCCTCTTCAACGCTCGGTTTGAAACCTCGACTTGCCCACTCGTTTGTGGGTGATAAGTCGTAGAAAGCCGATGTGTAACCCCGTATTTCCTTAAGACTCTTTCGAATTGGTCGTTACAAAAATGGGTTCCACGATCGCTTATAATAGAACGAGGGGTTCCAAACCGAGAAAACAATTGCTTCAAAAATTTGACTACCACACGAGCATCATTGGTGGGCAAGGCCTTGGCCTCCACCCACTTAGATAGGTAGTCAACCGCAACAAGGATGTACTTATTACCACGAGATGATGGGAACGACCCCATAAAGTCTATACCCCAAACGTCAAAGATCTCACATACTTGGATGATATTTTGTGGCATTTCATCTTTTTGTGAGGCTTTTCCTTGTCGTTGGCATGCATCACACGACTTCTAATAAGTGTGTAAACACTTATCCTTTTGCCACTAAAATCATGGAAAAACAAGACCAAATCATGTGTTTATTATTATAAATGTCGGAATTACGCGTGGTTTTGTGTTTTGTGTGATAAATAGGTACAAATGATCAAAAGAAGATAAAACACGGGATTTCACGGTCAAATGACGAAGAAAAGTCAAGAAAGTCGAAGACAAAGATCAAAAGACCAAAAGTGTGCAACGATCACGGAAACCGATGAAAACCGACACAAGATTGATGAAAAGATCGAGGAAGCCAAAATCGAGCTCGACGTGAGTGGATTTAATTAATTATCGAATACACAAGACAAGTGGGTCCCACATGTGCTAATGGGCCTAAAAAGCCCATTAATATTGGAAGAGTTTACCTATTTGGGTCAAAGCCCAAAAGAAAGAGGACGGATGGTATATAAATGTTGGGCCCAAGCCCATTTTAAATAACCGGTGAGATGGTTAAAAGTTTTTGGGCCAATCCAAATGAAGAAAATATAACAGATTAAAGTGAAATCAATTCACTTGTGATCAAAACCTATCCAACCTTCCCTTATCATTCCCCCACACGTGTCTCCTTTTCACTCGGTTTTACCCACCGACACATTAAATAAAATAGCTTTTACCCAACCTAACCCCTCCCTAGTCAAAACACGTTTTCACCCACTCACTGTTCTCATAGTTATTAAACCATTTTATTTTACCCACTCCCATTCTCTCTCTCTCACATTTTCGATAGAAACAAAGTCTCATCTTCCCCATCCCAATTCACCCAAACCAGTAAAATAATCATCAAACCCTAAACAGGTAAAAAGTTAAATTAATAGAGGGTTCTGATCCCACGTGTGATTCACGTGATTGGGAAATAAATCCCCAAAGTTTTCGGAACCTGAAGATGGAAGAGAAAGGGACGTGGCATCAATTGATTGGGTCTAACACATCATACTCCCATATCCACCAATCAGAGATCTCCACATCAGCAAGAAGAAACACAAAAGAGCCACGAGGGCAATCCGTGTGAGGGAAGATTCACCTCCACCGTTCGATTAAATCAAGAGAGAAGAAGAGAGATTGAAGGGCCAAGATTACACTCCGTAGCCTCCAAGGAATACTTGAAGATTCGAGGGTTCCCTATAAATACCCTCTCCTCATGTAATGTTTAATATGCTTTTCTTTATTTTTCATTTTTTAGAAAATAGTTAAATTAGGGTTCTTGTAATTTTATATTCCCAGTATTATAATTCTCTTTTTAATTAATGAAAATTTTAATTAATGCAATTCATCTCTTAAATTAGTTTTGTCTCGGTTTAATTTTTCTGTCAAAGTTTTTTTTTTTTTTTTTTCGTGAATCAAGCTTTATTTTAAAGTTATTATTGCTTTGTTATTATTCGGATATATAAAAAAAAAATATAAAAAATATAAAAAAATAAATAAAGAGAAGTTAATTATATTTCCCCACTGGAAATATTAGAAAAGGCTACTGTTCAGAGTTTCGAAGAAGTTTGGTTCGATTAGTTTAGTTTGATTCGGTAAAGGGTGTTAGTTTTGGTTCGAGACAAGTTTTTTTTGTCTCGAAATTTGTTGATGATTGTTGATGAATCGAAGGCGGTGTTAGTTTCGGTTTGAGCTCGCTCAGCGCGACGCTACATCTCAACGGATTTCGACAATCGGTTTGAGTTTCTTTTTAAATTTTGTTAAGTTAGGCTTATAAATCTGCTTAGATAGTATTGATTACCTGCGTTTGGATCTGCTTATTAGCGTAGAGATTTGCTAGACGTTAGAATTGCTTGTTTGGGAATTTAGCTTTTCAGATTGTTAAAATCAGTTTATAGGTTTGCTAGCTCAATTGCATATGCTTATTTTAATCTGCTAGTTTAGTTTGAATTGAGTTAAGTTTAAAGTATATTGTTATACAATTGTTATTTGCTATCTGTTTTCGAGGATGTTTGAATCTGCGTTTTTCTTTTAGTTGTTAAACTTATTTGATAACAAGTATTTTGTTTAGAGTAGCTTATTATTAGTTTTAACTAGCTTATTTGAATTTCTGCTTAGCTTATTTGGTTATCTGCTTTTTGCTGTGTGCTTTTACTGCATACCTCAGACCCAATTGGTCTGAGGATTCTATCTGTCCAAAAGTAAATTCCAAAAGAATCAATTTCCAAAAAGTAAAGTTTTAAAAAAAAAATTAATTAATTAGCAAATTCGTCCTAGCCGGGTCTCGACCCTGTGACCTCTCGTTCCACTGCATAACGCCCCAACCAGTTAGTCTAGGCTTCTTTTGTGTTTAATTCTCTTTAGTTTAATTAATATAGGGTTAGAAATTAGTGCTTGCAGCTTTTAATTAGTTTAAAAATTAGTTTAATTAGATTTTAATTAAAAAGTAATTAGAAAGTTTACTTTAATTTTCAGTTTTTACAAAAAATAAAAAGATAAAAAAAAAAATTATATATTTGGTTTTAAAATTAGTTTTTTTTTTAAGTTCAAAATTAATATAGATTTTTAAAATAATATAAAATAGTTTATTTTTAAAGTAAATAGTTTAATTAAGTATTTAGTTTAAAAAGTTTTAAATAGATTATTTTTAAAGTAAAAGTTATTTTTATAGATTTATTTTTACAATTTTTAGATAGATTAATTTCAAATAGCTTTTTATAGATTTATTTTCAATTTAATAGTTTAAAAATAGATAATTAATTTAGTTTTCATTTAATAAGTTTTAAATTAGTTTAAAAACACCCAAAAAGAGATTGTACCAAAAACGAATTAAGTTGAAACGTTTAATCGGTAATCAAATTCGAGTCGAGTCGAGGATAACGAACATTAATTTTAAAGGATTAAAAATCCGAGTTTCAAATTGGCGCCGCTGCCGGGGATTAATTATCACGAACCATAACACAACCACGAATCATAAACACCTCGAACCAACAGCATCTATATATAATTCATTCAGTGAGAATGAATTTGAATCCCAAACTTAGCTTAAATTGAACTAATAAGCTATTAAGAAACTTATAGATTCAATCATATATTATAATCAATAATAAAAAAAACAGTAAAATAGAACTATGCCTTTAAAAACTAATTCGACGATAATAATAAAACAGTTAAACGAGATGAATTTAAAACTGAAATAAACTTTTATTGATTAAAAAAAACTTTAACTATTACAAGATTAAGAAAAATAAATCCTACACTAATTTAAACATTATAAAAGTAAACTAAAAAAAAATATGGGATGTTTACTGATTTCTCCAAGAGGGTTTTTATAGGCAAACCGAATGGGTGTGGTGTTGATGAAGAGTTGATTTTAGCCATTCGATGATCTCTTCTCTTTCTCTTTCTTTTTTTCTGTTTCGATCCAACGGTTGAAAAACCATTCTTATTCACTCGGATTGCCAGAGTGGCAATTTTGTGCTTCTTTGGTGATTATGTGGCAAGTACTTATTGGCCCAATCCCTGGAATACAGAGAATCAACCAATCACAAAAAGGATGTGATGTGTTTAGATGCCACGTAGCCTTTGGTACCATCATCTTCAACTCCTAAAAACTTGCGAATTTATTAAGCGCGTGGTCTTCAATTTCTTATCATTTGGAAACCCCCAATTTTTAGGGTTTTCTTTACTGCTCATTGTTCATCCCCATTCCTTTTCTTCTCTCGCTTTATTTTTAACTTTCTTTTTGATGTTTGACCGTATAGTTGTTTTGACCAAAGTATGTACGTAGTATATACTTTCCTTCGTCTATTTTTCTTGTTGCACCATGGGCTTGGACCCAATTGACAAATATATATACAATCCACCGTCACTTTTGTTGGGCCCAAACTTGTAAACTTTACATCCGTTTATTTTGATTTGTCAAGTGTATTGGGCTTGGACCCAATACGTTACTTCATCCGTCCATTTAAGTAATATAAGGATTTGAGTTATAAGGCCCATTAAAACTTAAATCCGCGAATAAATGATCCCGTCTTTTGACTCTCGATAAATTCTTCATTCCCGATTGCACTTTTGGTCCTTTTGAGTTGACTTTGTTGTTTTCTTCGATATATGCCCGTCAAATCCCGTGTTTTCTTTCCTTTTGATCATTTGTACCTATTTCACACAAAAACACAAAACCACGCGTAATTCCGACTTTTATGATATTAAACACATGATTAGGTCTTGTTTTTCCTTGATTTTAGTGGCAAAAGGATAAGTGTTTTCACACTTATTAAATCCCCTACACTTGACCATTGCAATGACCCCATGCAATACATTATTTCAAAGCATAAGTTACATTTTTCTCATAATTAATCCATCTCGGCCTTTATTACTATTACTACTACTACTAAGACGAAAAGATAAAAACTTTAAAGGAAACAAAAGTCATAACAATTTCAAAATGGCGCCGCTGCCGCTTCGCTCGTACGATTGACGATTTTTCGTGAAGACGTTTGGATTTTGGGATCCGTTCTTTTTGAACGTTACGTTTCTTGTTAACAAAATCAAAAACACAAAAAAATCAAAAACATAAAAATACAAAAAAAATAAAAAATCACAAAAGCAATTTCTTTCCTAAGAATTGCACCAAAAAAATTAAAAAATCCAAAAGTAATACTTTTTCCTAAAAGTATTACACCAAAAATATTACGTATTAGTGTTAATTTTTATTTCGATTTCTTTCGATTTTTCTTGTGTATATATATTTTTCTAAAAATACAAAAATATTCTTCTTATCCTCTATTGTGTTTAATTCTTTTTCTCAACCCCTCTTATTTATAATTCTTCATGGATTTGTCTTGCGTTCGGTGTGGGAGACCATGGCTCGGTTTTCCAATTTGTCCATGGTGTACTTGTGCGAAGTGTGGTTCCGATATCGACGATACACAATTTGGATTTTGTCCATTGTGCAATTCTAGAAATTCGTACTTCTCCTCTTACACAAATTTCTCCCCTCCTCCCGTCTATGACAATCCCTATCCACAACATGCACCGGGTTTTTCTCAATACCCGTGTTGCAATCATTGTGGGGGCCCTCACGATACTTCTTATTGTCAACCGATGGATTATGAGCAACATCCGTGCTATAATTCCGGTTTTCAAAATTTTGAACCCCCACAAAACTCCGTCGTTCATCAACCTTCTTTTAAGGAGCAAAGCACTAGTTTGGATGAAATTTTAGAACGCTTAAAACAACTCGAAATTAGCTTGCATGACGAAAGACAACAAGAGCAAGTATCTACTCTTAGTGTTTCTACTCCTCCTCTTGTGCGTTCTTACTTTTATGATGATGACGATGAGACTACTATTTCTTGGAGTGATCTTTGTGCTCAATGTCCTAGTGCAATTGTAATCCCTTCTCTCAATATCCCAAATGCATCTAAGGATCTTGATACATCGAGTGAGATTAGCGATTTTGGGCTCGACAAACTCTTTGATGAAGTTTATGATGTGCCGACTTTTGCTGAGCTTCCGGACACGGTCATTCCGCTAGTCCATGATCACATACTCACAAATCCTAACGCGATAATTGATTCTTCCAATAAGAGTTCTATATGTGGTGAGTATGATGATTTCATCTTCGAGCCCGAGATTAAGGAAATTATCGACCGAGAGCTAGCTCTTTTACCTCCACTTCCACCTACAAGTGAGGTCGATTTTTCCAATATCGAGGCCGAACTTGATGAGTTGGAACGTCTTATTTTTAATAATAATGACGAACCAACTCACATGACTACGCATCCAATTCTCGAGGAGTTACCTAATCAACACTCCTCTAATGAGAATTACGTTTACCACATTCGTGAGGATTTAACTTATCAACAAATCCCACAAATGAATGATGGTTTCGTACTTGATCATGATCTCTTCGAGAGAATTTCTAAAATCCTCAATGAGGGGAACGACAAACCTTTGTTTGACGAGCCTATCTATGATGAAGAAATCGAAGAGATTCACGTTCATGAGGATGATTGCTTTGACCCGGGAGGTGACATTGACCATTCTTTGATTGATACCTTTACGGCTTTGCCGAATAGTGACCATCCATTGTCTTTAGGGGATGACAATTTGTCTCCTTTACCCACCCCACCTCCCGTGGATCACGACCTCACATACTTTTCGTATGTTGAGAGGACCTTTTTACCTTCAATGACTTATCCTCCTGCCTCTCATCTATTATGTTCCTCCGGGACCGAGGACAAGATTTTTGATCCCGGTATTACATTCGAGGCTTCCCCATGGACCATTTAATTCGGGGTCGAGTCAGGCTCGTGACTCGGTTAACAAAAACAAGCGCTTCTCGGGAGGCAACCCGATGATCTATCTTTTTATCTTTTATCTATTTTCTACAATAAGTGTAGGGGGGGAGCCGAGTAGGTTGTTTGTGTGTGGTGATTGTGTGCAGGGACATGTGCTTTGATGATCCACTTTTGGTACTTTTGACGTGACCCGTGTTCCCGTGTTACCCGTGTACCCGGTTCCTTCGATAAGTTTTTGCTATTGTGATTCAATCTTGTATATAAATAAATGTAATCACTTTAGTTGTCCCTTCCTTAGCTCGATTTTAAACAACGTACTCAATGTCCTAAGTGTAGGGGAGTTTATTCTCCCACATGCTTAAACATTGAGGACAATGTTTATATCAAGTGTAGGGGGGCCTTCTATCGAATTTTAGTGGCCTTTTCCATGAATTTGACCCTATTTAACCGGAAAATTTTTAAAATTTTCAACGTTTTTCAAATTTTTGATCTATTTTGGCCTAGTAGTATTTTTATTTATTTTCTTTCCTTTTATTATCACATCATAATAATTTCCATTTCAAAAATAAAATAAAATAAATAAATAAAATGGTTTAACAAGTTTAGATGTCTTTGATAAATTAGGCCCGTCGTGAATATTTTGACTCAACCCGAGTTTATTTATCCGAGTTTACTCTAGCTAGTATCCTTAACCATATGGACCTTAATTGGTTTATTAGGCTAAGCATCCACGAGTCTCATTCCTTGAGATTTTAAATTGTGGAGAACGAGAAATGATAGAGTTAATTACAAGTTCGGTATTCTTTCATTAACTTATGTGAGTTAGTTATGAGCTTTTTCTCCCATCACTTGTTAATAAATATATTTGCAATAAATAAGGTTGTACGATTTAAAAGGTTACTTAGCTTCTAGCACAAGATCGTTTAAAAGTTGCTCGGTATTAATTAGAGTTCATAGCTAAGGCATAACTTATTGAAACGGGACGCGAAGATTGGCTTATCCAAAAAGGCCCTAACAAGGCATGAGGATACCCGAGTCCAAAAAGGCCCTA
Organism: Glebionis coronaria; assembly: GCA_025667525.1. Lineage (NCBI taxonomy): Eukaryota > Viridiplantae > Streptophyta > Magnoliopsida > Asterales > Asteraceae > Glebionis > Glebionis coronaria. The sequence goes on from CM046882.1 coordinate 306,558,139, forward strand.
ACAAGGCATGAGGATTCACTTTTTGCTAAAGATCCTAAGATGATGTGAAGATCATTAATCCAAATCAATATGAAGGATCAAGACACACGACGAGAAGCAAATTACTCCCCTAAAGATCATGGAGAAGTCTATCCAAAAAGACCCTAACAAGGTATGAGGATAAATAGATCCAAGTCCGAAAAGGAGGCGGATCGTTGTATATCAAAATCCTAAATAAAGAAGAGGATAAATGAAGAAGTCGTGGTCAACGTTTGAAGCATCTTTCACTCCTTATGAAGATGTATACCAAAATGAAGAGAAGACCATAATTTCAAGATCGTCTCTCAAGATTTGAAGTTTGAAGTACAAGTCAAATATCGGTCCGAGAAAGGTCTCAAATCGTGAAACGAGTTATGCCAAGATATGAACTTTTTGAGGTTTCGAGAAGCAGTTTTAAAAGATTTTGTCCTTTAGCTAACTATTGATTAAATCGTCCCACTTTGTTTTCGGCCTAAATAAATTATCGAAATAAGTCAAAAATGCATCCTCGTGATCATTCAAGACAAAAATAAAATATAAGAGATACACCGTAGGAATAAGGGGGTCCAAGTGATTAACTGAACCACATGAGTAAGTTTTAGTAGTGCTAACTTGTAATAACAATGATCTCGTTTTTGAGCTTGGTATGGGGAACGTGAAACTTGAGGATGATTAATATTCATGACACTAAAGCCCTAATTTAAGTCTTAGATTTCTTTACGAGTTTCTTCCATCGAATAATTTTCAAGATTAATAAATTATTTTAACTTTTGTCTCTTTTTAAGTTTTTATCTTTTCATCATAGTAAGTAGTAGTAATTGTAATAAAGGCCAAGATGGGTTGATTATGAGAAAAATGTATTCTTTTGCTTTAAAATAATGCATTGCATGGGGTCATTGCAATGGTCAAGTGTAGGGGATTTAATAAGTGTGTAAACACTTATCCTTTTGCCACTAAAATCATGGAAAAACAAGACCAAATCATGTGTTTATTATTATAAATGTCGGAATTACGCGTGGTTTTGTGTTTTGTGTGATAAATAGGTACAAATGATCAAAAGAAGATAAAACACGGGATTTCACGGTCAAATGACGAAGAAAAGTCAAGAAAGTCGAAGACAAAGATCAAAAGACCAAAAGTGTGCAACGATCACGGAAACCGATGAAAACCGACACAAGATTGATGAAAAGATCGAGGAAGCCAAAATCGAGCTCGACGTGAGTGGATTTAATTAATTATCGAATACACAAGACAAGTGGGTCCCACATGTGCTAATGGGCCTGAAAAGCCCATTAATATTGGAAGAGTTTACCTATTTGGGTCAAAGCCCAAAAGAAAGAGGACGGATGGTATATAAATGTTGGGCCCAAGCCCATTTTAAATAACCGGTGAGATGGTTAAAAGTTTTTGGGCCAATCCAAATGAAGAAAATATAACAGATTAAAGTGAAATCAATTCACTTGTGATCAAAACCTATCCAACCTTCCCTTATCATTCCCCCACACGTGTCTCCTTTTCACTCGGTTTTACCCACCGACACATTAAATAAAATAGCTTTTACCCAACCTAACCCCTCCCTAGTCAAAACACGTTTTCACCCACTCACTGTTCTCATAGTTATTAAACCATTTTATTTTACCCACTCCCATTCTCTCTCTCTCACATTTTCGATAGAAACAAAGTCTCATCTTCCCCATCCCAATTCACCCAAACCAGTAAAATAATCATCAAACCCTAATCAGGTAAAAAGTTAAATTAATAGAGGGTTCTGATCCCACGTGTGATTCACGTGATTGGGAAATAAATCCCCAAAGTTTTCGGAACCTGAAGATGGAAGAGAAAGGGACGTGGCATCAATTGATTGGGTCTAACACATCATACTCCCATATCCACCAATCAGAGATCTCCACATCAGCAAGAAGAAACACAAAAGAGCCACGAGGGCAATCCGTGTGAGGGAAGATTCACCTCCACCGTTCGATTAAATCAAGAGAGAAGAAGAGAGATTGAAGGGCCAAGATTACACTCCGTAGCCTCCAAGGAATAATAGAAGATTCGAGGGTTCCCTATAAATACCCTCTCCTCATGTAATGTTTAATATGCTTTTCTTTATTTTTCATTTTTTAGAAAATAGTTAAATTAGGGTTCTTGTAATTTTATATTCCCAGTATTGTAATTCTCTTTTTAATTAATGAAAATTTTAATTAATGCAATTCATCTCTTAAATTAGTTTTGTCTCGGTTTAATTTTTCTGTCAAAGTTTTTTTTTTTTTTTTTCGTGAATCAAGCTTTATTTTAAAGTTATTATTGCTTTGTTATTATTCGGATATATAAAAAAAAAATATAAAAAATATAAAAAAATAAATAAAGAGAAGTTAATTATATTTCCCCACTGGAAATATTAGAAAAGGCTACTGTTCAGAGTTTCGAAGAAGTTTGGTTCGATTAGTTTAGTTTGATTCGGTAAAGGGTGTTAGTTTTGGTTCGAGACAAGTTTTTTTTGTCTCGAAATTTGTTGATGATTGTTGATGAATCGAAGGCGGTGTTAGTTTCGGTTTGAGCTCGCTCAGCGCGACGCTACATCTCAACGGATTTCGACAATCGGTTTGAGTTTCTTTTTAAATTTTGTTAAGTTAGGCTTATAAATCTGCTTAGATAGTATTGATTACCTGCGTTTGGATCTGCTTATTAGCGTAGAGATTTGCTAGACGTTAGAATTGCTTGTTTGGGAATTTAGCTTTTCAGATTGTTAAAATCAGTTTATAGGTTTGCTAGCTCAATTGCATATGCTTATTTTAATCTGCTAGTTTAGTTTGAATTGAGTTAAGTTTAAAGTATATTGTTATACAATTGTTATTTGCTATCTGTTTTCGAGGATGTTTGAATCTGCGTTTTTCTTTTAGTTGTTAAACTTATTTGATAACAAGTATTTTGTTTAGAGTAGCTTATTATTAGTTTTAACTAGCTTATTTGAATTTCTGCTTAGCTTATTTGGTTATCTGCTTTTTGCTGTGTGCTTTTACTGCATACCTCAGACCCAATTGGTCTGAGGATTCTATCTGTCCAAAAGTAAATTCCAAAAGAATCAATTTCCAAAAAGTAAAGTTTTAAAAAAAAAATTAATTAATTAGCAAATTCGTCCTAGCCGGGTCTCGACCCTGTGACCTCTCGTTCCACTGCATAACGCCCCAACCAGTTAGTCTAGGCTTCTTTTGTGTTTAATTCTCTTTAGTTTAATTAATATAGGGTTAGAAATTAGTGCTGGCAGCTTTTAATTAGTTTAAAAATTAGTTTAATTAGATTTTAATTAAAAAGTAATTAGAAAGTTTACTTTAATTTTCAGTTTTTACAAAAAATAAAAAGATAAAAAAAAAAATTATATATTTGGTTTTAAAATTAGTTTTTTTTTTAAGTTCAAAATTAATATAGATTTTTAAAATAATATAAAATAGTTTATTTTTAAAGTAAATAGTTTAATTAAGTATTTAGTTTAAAAAGTTTTAAATAGATTATTTTTAAAGTAAAAGTTATTTTTATAGATTTATTTTTACAATTTTTAGATAGATTAATTTCAAATAGCTTTTTATAGATTTATTTTCAATTTAATAGTTTAAAAATAGATAATTAATTTAGTTTTCATTTAATAAGTTTTAAATTAGTTTAAAAACACCCAAAAAGAGATTGTACCAAAAACGAATTAAGTTGAAACGTTTAATCGGTAATCAAATTCGAGTCGAGTCGAGGATAACGAACATTAATTTTAAAGGATTAAAAATCCGAGTTTCAACTTCAAAAGATCTTGTGCATCTCGGTAAATAGTAGGCCAAAAGAAGCCGACATCAAACACCTTTTTAGCCGTGAGATTAGCACCGTGGTGACCACCCGTGGGTCCCTCATGGCAAGTTCTAAGGATGTTAGAAGCTTCGGTGCCAAATACACAACGTCAGATGATTTGATCCGCACAAGTTCCAAACAAGTAAGGGTCGTTCCAAAAGTAGAACTTGACGTCACGAAAGAATTTTCGTTTTTCTTGAGTCGTCATACCCTTAATGATGAAGTTACCCGCATGGTAATTTGCAAAATCCGCAAACCATGTGGTGGAAGAATCAAGCTTAGAATTCACTACACCAAGTATCTCGAGCGGAAATGTTTCGGTGATTTCCTTGGGCTCGTAAACACTTTGGTGAGGATCTTCCAAACGAGAGAGATGATCGGCCGCTAGATTCTCGGCTCCTTTTTTTCAACGATGGTGTGATCAAATTCTTGAAGGAGGAGAATCCAACGAAGTAATCTAGGCTTAGCATCTTGCTTTGCCATAAGATACTTGATAGCCGAATGGTCCGTATACACTATGCATTTCGTCAAGACGAGATAAGGTCGAAATTTCGCAAAAATGCATACACCACGGCAAGGAACTCCTTTTCCGTTGTAGTGTATTTAAGTTGAGCCTCGGTCATCGTCTTGCTAGCATAGTGAATAGGCAAGAAGTGCTTATCATTACGTTGCCCCAAAACGGCCCCAATAGCGTAATCACTAGCATCACACATTAGTTCAAAGGGGAGGTTCCAATTTGGAGCAACAAGAATGGGAGCTTCGGTAAGTTTCCTCTTAAGGATTTCAAAGGCTCGTACACAATCTTCGTCAAAGACAAAACGTGCCTCTTTTTCAAGAAGATGTGTAATGGGTCGAGAAATCTTTGAAAAATCCTTGATGAATCGACGATAAAAGCCCGCGTGGCCTAGGAAACTCCTAACTCCCTTGACGGTTTTGGGATGAGGTAATTTGGCGATGACGTCTACCTTAGCTTTATCTACCTCAATCCCCGCTTTTGAGACCTTGTGCCCTAAGATGATTCCACTCTTAACCATAAAATGACATTTTTCCCAATTGAGAACAAGGTTGGTTTCCTCACAACGTTTCAACATTCTCTCAAGGTTCGACAAACACGAAGTGAACGAATTACCAAACACGGAAAAGTCATCCATGAAGACTTCCATCGTCTTCTCGATCATATCATGAAAAATAGCCATCATGCACCTTTGAAAGGTTCCCGGTGCATTACAAAGTCCGAATGGCATTCTACGATAGGCAAACGTTCCATATGGACACGTAAACGTAGTTTTTTCTTGATCACGAGGGTCGATGGGAATTTGGAAGTAACCGGAAAAACCATCTAAAAAGCAATAGAAATCGTTTCCCGCAAGACGCTCCAACATTTGGTCCATGAAGGGCAAGGGAAAATGGTCTTTTCGAGTGGCTTCATTCAACTTTCGATAGTCAATGCACACTCTCCATCCAGTCACGAGTCTAGTGGGAATCAACTCGTTGGCATCGTTTGGCACAACGTTCATCCCTCCCTTTTTAGGGACACAATGAATAGGACTCACCCAAGGGCTATCGGAAATAGGGTAAATCATTCCCGCGTCAAGGAGTTTAAGGACCTCCTTTTTGATAACGTCGTGAATTTTGGGGTTCACCCTCCTTTGAATTTGGATTGTGGGCTTGAAATCCTCCTCCATTAAGATTTTGTGGGTACAAAACTTGGGATCGATTCCCTTAATGTCGGATAACTTCCACGCAATCGCCCCTTTGTGATCCTTTAGAACATTGACAAGTGCGGTTTTTTCATCATTCGAAAGTTCCTTCGCAATAATAAACGGCAACTTGTCGTCCTCCTCCAAATAGACATATTCGAGGTGAGGAGGTAAATCTTTCAACTCAAGGATAGGTGGTTCCTCAAGTGAAGATCTGGGCTCGATACTCATAACCTCCTCGGGTGGAGGAAATGGGAAATCGTTAAGAAAATCCTTGATAATCGAGAAGTCCTCATCGTTGTCGAGGTCTTCGTCACAAGTACGTGGAACATTGCATTCTTCCAACGTAAAACCACCACCTTCGAATGGAGTGAAGGTTGGTGTCGAATTATCAAGAATTGGATCTAACATAGTGGGATTGCCACTAGTTTCTTCATCACCAAACCCTAAAACTTCTTGTGAAAATTCCTCGCAAACCACGTCGATCATATCAACGAGGTTTATGGTAGCAACGGAATAAACATGAGAAAGTTGAGAATTTTGAGTTGCGTTTATAACAAGTTCCTCGTCGTTGAAACGTAAGGTGATCTTTCTAGCATGCACATCAATTAAAGCCATAGACGTATCTAAAAACGAACGACCTAAAATAAGAGGAACTTGAGGATCCATGGGGATATCAACAACGATAAAGTCTACGGGATAGTAGAACTTCCCCACTTTCACAAAAACGTCTTCCGCCAAACCACATGCACGAATCGTGGAATGGTCGGCCAACTCGATAGACATTAGTGAAGGAGTAATATTAGGAAGATTGAGCGACTTGAAGATTGCAAGTGGCATCAAATTAATGCTAGCACCAAGATCGGCCAAGGCATAGCATTCTTCCATATCTTGAATTGCACAAGGGATCAAAAATTTATCGGGATCACCGACTTTTTGAGGTATGCGATTAAGATAAACCGACGAACAACTAGACAATTGGTGTAATTTCTCCTTGTTGTTCAACATACTCTTAAAGTTAGCGGCAAATCGAGGCATCATGACCAAAGCATCGGCAAAACTCACATTAAGGTGCAACTCACGAAACATTTTCATAAAAAACTCAAATTGATAGTTGTCGCGCTCTTGTCGTTTCTCCTTCCTAAGTCTCGATGGGTAAGGCAAGGTTGGTGTGGGTTGGGGTATAGGCATAGCCTTTGGAATCTCGGGTTCCAATGTTGGTAAAGGGTCGGCCGTAGGTGTGGCATGAGCGGTACTTTGTGGGCTTGAGATATGCTCCTTTTCGACCACCACCTCGGGTTCTTCCTCAATTTCCTCCACCGTTGGAGTAATTGGTTGAGGAGTCGGTTCTTTAAGTGCCTTACCACTTCGTGTGGTAATCACTTTCATCTCTCCCTTCGGGTTTGAAACGGTGTTACTAGGCAAACTTCCCGAAGTAGAGGCTTTGTTCCCCATGACGGCTTCTAAAATGGCATTAAGCTTAGCATCTTGACTATTAAACTTAAGATCTTGACTAGCGGCTTTTTGGTCAATTCTTTGTTCAAGCCTAGCATGACTTTGTTCAATTTTATTGTTTTGACCTCTAATTTGATTAGCAAAATCATTTTTCAACTCATTTCTCATGTTAAGATTTTCCTTCACAAAATTAGCTAACTCCTTGGTTTTTTTAGCCGTATCCCTAGCTTGACTAGCCAATTGCTCTTGAATGTTTTCCAAAATCTTATCATTTGCCGTAGCGTAATTAAAAAGTCCATTGGAAGTTCTTTAGTGTAAACATTTTGAAGACCTTGACTCGTGTTTTGAAAATTACGGTTTTGGTTTTGATTTTGTAATTGGCTACTACTTCCTTGATTCCCATAGTTGTTATTACCCTTGAAATTGTTCCTTTGATTGTTTTGGTAACCAACTTGATTGTTTCGATAATTGTTAGCATTTTGATTTGGTGGAAAACCCGGTGGAGTCAATTGATTAGTGCGGGGAACTTGACCGTTTTGGTTATAAGTTCCTGCGGCCGCGAAGGCACTCGAAGTGTTACCACCGTTGGTAATGCACTCGGAATAATCGTGAGCTCCACCACAATACATACAAGAAACCTCAACCGCTTTAGCCGTACCGGGAGTGGGTTGTTCACCAATTTTAAACTCAATTAACAATCCTTTAAGCTTATCAAAAATCTTGTTCTCCAAATTAGCCTCGATTTGGCAAGCATCAACGGTGTGTGACAATGAAGGCGAAGGCGAAGACGAAGTCTTACGAACACTCGACGTGCTACGAGGACAATAGACCTTAGAACTATTCTCAATGATTAACAATGCTTCCTCGACCGTTTTACACAAAAAATTACCACCCGCGGCGGCATTAAGATAATCACGCTCATGATCGTTCAAGCCATTGTAAAACGTGTCAATTTGATGCAAGTCGGAAAAACCATGATGAGGAAATTCGTGCAACATTTCCTTAAACCTATTCCAAGCCGTAGAAAAACTCTCATTATACTCTTGTGAAAACTTTGAAATCTCGTTTTTCAAATGCGTAGTCTTAGAGGGCCGAAAAAATTGGTTCACGAATTTTGAAACGAGATCCTTCCACGTCAATATAGAATTGGGTGGCTCTTTCTCTAACCAAATTTTTGCGGGCCCCGCTAAGGAATACGGAAAAAGCATCATCTTAATTGAGTCGTTAGAGACGTCCTTAAACTTGCAAGTGGCGGTGAGACGATTAAATTGGCGAATGTGGTTATGAGGGTTTTCCTTTTCGTCACCTCGAAACTTGTTGTTTTGAATCATGGACAACAAACCCGTCTTAACCTCAAAATTCTCCGCAAGAATAGCGGGAATCACAATCGCTTCTCCATAACCCTCGGTGGGTGCTTGAAGCAACTCCATCATAGTTCGATTAGCCATGGGTGCTTCTTTCACTACGATGGGTTCGTCAATAGGAGACTCCTCACTAGAAGGAGTGATTGATTTGTTTCTTCATTTACGAGCACCTCTTGCTTTGGAGCAAGTTTGCATAAACGTCACTACAACGAGAGGGTGAGCAAAGAAGATTCTTTTTGGTGTTTTTACTTTTTCAAATTTTTTTTTGTGGTTTTTGATTGTTTTTACTTTTTTTTGGATTTTTGGAATGTATTAGGTAGACAAATACTACAAATCTCCTCCTTAATCAAATCTCTCGATTAAAGAAGCCTTAAGGAATGAAAACGATCACGTGAAGTGAACGCCTTCGATGACTTTAGAACGATGGTGGAACACCAAATCGTTCAAGAGGGTTTAATCAAATGAAACCAAGAAAATATATATGATACTTAAGTAATACTTTGGGCGGTAAAACCCTCGATTAGCTCTCAAAATCAAAATACGCACAAGCAAGCGGAGGAAACGAGGCGGCGCGAAGCACTTAAGAGCCTTTTTCCTTTAGGTCGTGAGATACAACCGCCTTATACCCACCTTATAGTTTGTATCTTTCAAAATCGAGCTTCACGAAAGTATTTATCTATTTTTGCCTTTTTTTCTTTGGTTTGAGATTCGAATACAATGATTGGGTAATGACCTCCCAAGTCAAGGTTGTGATTTCTCACGTATTTGGAGTACTTGTAAATTTATTGTTCTATGTATACAATATAGTAATAGTATTCACAAAAAACGAAAAACCGATAATACGTATTAGTAGAGTGCTACTAATACAAATACTATTATTGCTATATATAAAAAAAACAATGTTCAAATCAAAACACAACACGCCTCCCCGGCAGCGGCGCCAAAATGATGTTGTGTAACATTACCCCTTTAGGAAAAGGAAGGTAAATAGGACAAGTGAGCACGACGATTTAGGAAAACCGTGTGTGAATGACCCTAAAAGTGAGTTCGTTCTCGAGGAGGCTAGTGCGTTCTGCAATGAATTGATTTTGATTTGTGATTATATGATTGAGAAAGAAAGAAAGAAATGTGATTAGAAGAGAAATACGGTTACGAAGACGGATTAAACTAAGACGAAAAAGGCGATCACGTAAAACCGTAAATAGTGCAAAAAATAAAATTTTAACCTAAAAATTCCTAAAAATTACTAAAAATCCAAAATAATATTCTAGGAGTTTACAAAAAAATCCAAACTTGTTAAAACCTTTTAATTAATTAGATAATGACTTTTTAACGCTAATTAAATCCCTAAAAATCACAATTAATTATTAAAAAGCCCTAAACAAGATTTTAAAGTTTGTAAACCTCAAAAATGTCCTAATTAAGTAAAAAGTATTTTTTAAAATTTTAAAACCAAATAAAACTATTTTTAAACACTTAAAAACGATTAAAATCAATTAAAACTTAAATTAATTCTAGAAATTAATTGAAAAGTCCTAAAATATTTGGAAAGTTACAAAACTCCTAATTAAGTGACTACAATCTAGGAAAAATGTAAAAACTTAAAAAATCAAACTTTCAATTTTTAATAATAAAATAATATTAAAATATTCAAAAAAATTCAAAGTTTATAAAAAAGTTCTAAAATATTATCAAAAATCTAAAATAATGTAACTAAGACAAAAATGCAATTAAAAGTTTCTAAGACCTATTTAATAATTTTATAATAAATTTTAAAGTTGGTTAAAAACCCTAAAATTCTATCAAATCAAAAATAAGACTTTTTGAAAACTTAAAGTGATTTAAACCTCAAAAATATAATTAAAAACCTAAAAACAATTTTTACAGATTTTTAAAATACTTTTTTCTATTTTTTTATTCACTTTCTAAAATTTAAACTTAAAATAATCCTAGAAAATTAATTAAATACGGGAATAATAAACTTTTTAGACCAAAAAGTCCTAAAACCTAATAAACACAAAAGAAAAATGATAACTTGTAAAAACCCTAAGAAATTAAGCTGAAATAAGCTTATAAATAAGCTGCTAGTTAAATAAGCTATAAAACAAAGACTCCTTATATATCAAATGTTGCAAAGTGTTACCAGTCAAAGACCCTAGGGCATTTGGTAAACGCGTTTGTGTGTGGGAGGAGTGGCGCAGGTTCGAGTCCTGGCCACGTCCTTTTTGCCTTTTATATATATATTTTTTTAAACTTTAAACTCAAAACCAGTAGCTACTTAAGTCTCAAAAACACAAAACATAATCCAAAACAAGCTATAATCAAGCTTTAAAAGATAAAAAACGTGCCCAGATTGCACTTTTAACTGATGAACACAAAGTGATAATCTTCACTTGTGCAGATTGGACAAGAGGACTTGTCTTTGGCTTTTTGTGAATGTTTTTGATGGACAAAAGGGCACCCCTATACTCAGTTGAGTATAGGGAGTTAAAAGCAAACACAAAACAAGCAAGTATACACAAAATCAAGCACAAAATTGCACTAAACAAGTTTCTGATTAAGCCAATGTAGGACTGTGAGTATGTTGCTGATTTTATAGGCACAAAAGTGGAATTCAATGGCCAATAACTTGTACTCAATCCAATCAAAGGGCAAATAAGAAATGCACAACCCTATAACAACCTATTATCTAACAAACTTGCAAGATTTAAAGCACAAATTTCCACAAAATCAGTCAAAAAACGACTTTACTGATTCTTGGCTGTTTTTCAAAATTTTAAGCATGCAATTGTTTTAAACTTCACCCAATAGAAGCCCAAACTAACATACACCCTAATAACTACCTAGTGAGTAAATAACAAGGATTTCAAGCAAGATTCATAACATTTAACCCTACTTAAATCCTAATCCAAACACCCCTTTTAAAAACTGAAAATCAATTTTACAAAGCAAATCAAATCAAATGACACCCAAACTGATTTTAAATTAATCTAGCATGCATATAATACCAAATAAACTCAAAACAAACCACTTAAACACCACATGAACAACTTCTCACATATTTCATGCAAAATCACAAAAGACTGAAAATTTAAAAACTGAAATAGGAAACAAGTATGCTACCTTGTTGGGCCTACATCCAGGCCCAACAGTGACTGAAAAGTCACCTCCATACAGACTCAGGTCTGTGCAGACTTTCTTTGCTGTTTGAAAGGGAGATAATGATGATGATTGCCCTAGTTTTGATCCTGCCAAAAACAGAAAACCAAGAACAAGGGTGACTGGTACAAGAGCTTAGGCTATAGGATTAACTTATTGACAAGTTAACCTATAGCTTAAGGCTTTTAAAAAGAAAGCACAAATGTAAAAGACTGTTCTTTTCCTTCACTGAAAATTTTGGAATTTCAGAAAAATGAAAACCTTTTGAAACAAGTGAATCAACAATAACAATCAACCAAACTACAAACAATATAAGTAAAACTGGCTCTTTGCTTCTCATCAACAAACTTTAACCATTTTTTCATTCATAAAAAACTGGGCTTACAAAGTTGTGATCAAGGAAAAAAAAACACGGAACAAGGGGCATGCACAACTCGCATCCTCCTTATATAGGCAAAGATAGAACATTCTAGGTACTCTGAATAAAATAGTACAAGCTAAAACCCTAATGGTTTGAAAATCTAAAAATGCCCTTGAGTTTTGACTGATTTTTGGTCAATAGCAGCTCCATGTGATGCCAGTTGTATAAAGATGATCTTGGACCCTTCATTTGTGCTTGGGGAACAAGTAGAATGCCTTGGTTCGTTGATGGACTGGCTCAGTTTGTTTGCTTGTAAAAAGGTGGGGCAGGGGAAGACGGGTTTGTCACATGGGGTGAGATTGTGACGTTTTTGGGAGGTGGGTTGTGATGAGAGTGACCTTAATCATCATTCTGGAGAGTATTAATCAAAACCCCTTTGTTTTAATTGATGTTCATCCTGGGGATTAACTAGGGTTTATGGGGTGTTTAGGATGTTTTTAATCTAATTTGGGGGTGATTATATTTAAATAAGATGTTTGGGAGGGAAAGGTTAAAACTGATTAATTAAATCAGTTTTAAAAGTGAGTGGAGGGTGACGTGGTGAAGGGGTGTGAGGTGTGAAGTTGTGAGTGGTGGAAGTGGGGTGATGTGGATGATTGATAGGCTGGGATGAGTTAGGATGTCTGGCAGTTTGGGTCCCCAAGGTTTCTTAATCCCTTCACTTTGTATAAAACAGTCACAATTCTTTCTTCCTTTGTAAATAACTTTGGGCATTTTACACTTTTGGCACAATAACTTTTTAAACTTGAAACAAGGACTTCACATGTAATTTCTTCATATTTGAAGGACTGATTTTGGCATTTTCTTCATTCTTCAAGGTTTGACTTGTTTGTTGACTTCTTGGAGGACCAATATTGACAATTTAGTTTTGTTGAGGGACTAAATTTGCCAATTCTTCAAAGTTAAGGGTCCTTTTTGTAATTTTGACAAACTTTAGGGACCAAACTTGTAACTATGAAGATACAAGGGTATAAAGTGTCAATTCTTCCATATTGGAGGACCCATCTTCATAATTCTTCAAATCTTCAAGGGTTTTCTTGGAAAATTCTTCATTAGGGTTTGGTTCATCGTGCGGCTTCGTTTCCCGTGTTCGTTTTTGATTGATTCTTGTGATCTTTTGTCATTTTCTCAATATCCGTACCTAAAATACACAAGCAACAAACACAAGAATATATTTGGGTATTTTGATGATATTTAATGCATTTTAAGCCCTATTTGGACGATGAGACTATGTATAAAAGCAGTCTCATCACTATCCTTGCTGAGAATTTTGAGGTGAAAACGGGTTTGTTGTCGATGATCCAAAACAACAAATTCCGTGGTGATGAGAAGGACAATCCACACAACCATATCCGCCAATTCAATCGTCTTACCGCCACTTGCAAGTTTAAGGATGTCTCGAATGACTCGATTAAGATGATGCTTTTTCCGTATTCCTTAGCGGGGCCCGCTAAAATTAGGTTAGAGAAAGAGCCACCCAATGCTTTTTCCGCCCTCTAAGACTAGCATTTGAAAAACGAGATTTCAAAGTTTTCACAAGAATTTAATGAAAGTTTTTCAACGGCTTGGAATAGGTTTAAGGAAATGTTACATGAATGTCCTCATCACGGTTTTTCCGACTTGCATCAAATTGACACGTTTTACAATTGACTTAATGATCATGAAAGGGATTATTTGAATGCCGTCGCGGGTGGTAATTTTTTGTGTAAAACGGTTGAGGAAGCTTTGGTGATAATTGAGAATAGATCTAAGGTGTATAGTCCTCGTAGCACGTCTAGTGTTCGTAAGGCTTCGTCTTTGGCTTCACCTTCTTTGTCTACTACCATCGATGCTTGCCAAATTGAGGCGAACTTGGAAAACAAGATTTTTGATAAGCTAAAAGGACTTTTGATTGAGTTTAAAGTTGGTGAACAAAGTGCTCCCGCTACGGCTAAAGCGGTTGAGGTTTCTTGCATGTATTGTGGTGGAGGTCATGATTTCTCCGAGTGCATTACCAACGGTGGTAACAGTTCGAGTGCCTTCGCGGCCACGGGAAATTACAACCAAAACGGTCAAGTTTCCCGCTCTAATCAAATGACTCCACCGGGGTTTGGTTCAAATCAAAATGCTAACAACAACTATCGCAACAATCAAGTTGGTCTCAAAAACAATTACAACAACAAAGGTTTGCAAACATTGAAAGATCTTCCAAGTGAGTTTGTTGAATACGCTAGTGGGAATGATGCTAGGTTTGACAATATTCAAAGAGAAATCATTAGCCTAAGATCCGAGTTTAAGAACGACTTGAAGAAAGAGTTGAAAAATGAGTTAGCTAATGAACTTAAAATCCACACCAACAAGATGGAAGGCAATGTCACTAGGTTGCAACAAAACCAACAAAAAATGGAACAAGGGCAACATGAGATTAAAGAAGAAATGATTAAAGCCGAGAAGAGGCAATCCGTGTTTGAAGATAAAATCTCGTCTATGTTTGAGGCAATAATGTGTAAACCGTCTTCGAGTAGTCTTCCTAGCAACACCGTATCCAACCCTAAGGGTGAGATGAAAGTGATTACCACACGTAGTGGTAAGACACTTAAGGAACCGACTCCTCAACCAATTGCTCCTACGGAGGAAGCAATTGAGGAAGAACCCGAGGTGGTGGTCCAAAAGGAGCATGTCCCAATCCCAAGAAGTACCGCTCATGCCACACCTACGGTTGACCCATTACCAACATTGGAACCCAAGATTCCAAAGGCTATGCCTATGCCCCAACCCACACCACCCTTACCTTACCCATCAAGACTTAGAAAGGAGAAACGACAAGAGCGCGACAATTATCAATTTGAGCTTTTTATGAAAATGTTTCGTGATTTGCACTTTAATGTGAGTTTCGCCGATGCTTTGGTCATGATGCCTCGATTTGCCGCTAACTTTAAGAGTATGTTGAACAACAAGGAGAAATTGCACCAATTGTCTAGTTGTTCGTCGGTTTATCTTAATCGCATACCTCAAAAAGTCGGTGATCCCGATAAATTTTTGATCCCTTGTGCAATCCAAGATATGGAGGAATGCTTCGCCTTGGCCGATCTTGGTGCTAGCATTAACTTGATGCCACTTGAAATCTTCAAGTCGCTCAATCTTCCTAATCTTACTCCTTCACTAATGTCTATCGAGTTGACCGACCATTCCACGATTCCCGCATGTGGTTTGGCGGAAGACGTTTTTGTGAAAGTGGGGAAGTTCTACTATCCCGTAGACTTTATCGTTGTTGATATCCCCACGGATCCTCAAGTTCCTCTCATTTTAGGTCGTTCGTTTTTAGATACGTCTATGGATTTGATTGATGTGCATGCTAGGAAGATCACCTTACGTTTCAACGACGAGGAACTTGTTAAAAACGCAACTCAAAACTATCAAATTTCTCATATTTATTCCGTTGCAACCATAAACCTCGTTGATATGATTGACGTGGTTTGCGAGGAATTTTCACAAGAAGTTATAGGTTTTGGTGATGAAGAAACTAGTGGCAATCCCACTATGTTAGATCCAATTCTTGATAATTCGACACCAACCTTCACTCCATTTGAAGGAGGTGGTTTTACGTTGGAAGAATTTGATGTTCTACGTACTTGTAACGAAGACCTCGACAACGATGAGGACTTCTTGATTATCAAGGATTTTCTTAACGATTTACCATTTCCTCCACCCGAGGAGGTTATGTGTATCGAGCCCAAATCTTCACTTGAGGAACCACCTATCTTCGAGTTGAAAGATTTACCTCCTCATCTCGAATATGTCTATTTGGAGGAGGACGACAAGTTGCCAGTTATTATTGCGAAGGAACTTTCGAATGATGAAAAAACCGCACTTGTCGATGTTCTAAAGGATCACAAAAGGGCAATTGTGTGGAAGTTATCCGACATTAAGGGAATCGATCCCAAGTTTTGTACCCACAAAATCTTAATGGAGGAGGATTACAAGCCCGCAATCCAAAGTCAAAGGAGGGTGAACCCCAAAATTCACGACGTCATAAAAAAGGAGGTCCTTAAACTCCTTGACGCGGGAATGATTTGCCCTATTTCCGATAGCCCTTGGGTGAGTCCTATTCATTGTGTTCCTAAAAAGGGAGGGATGACCGTTGTGCCAAATGATGCCAACGAGTTAATTCCCACTAGACTCGTGACCGGATGGAGAGTGTGCATTGACTATCGTAAGTTGAATGAATCCACTCGAAAAGACCATTTTCCCTTGCCCTTCATGGATCCAATGTTGGAGCGTCTTGCGGGAAACGATTTCTATTGCTTTTTAGATGGTTTTTTTCGGTTTTTCCGGTTACTTCCAAATTCCCATCGATCCTCGTGATCAAGAAAAAACTAAGTTTACGTGTCCATATGGAACGTTTGCCTATCGTAGAATGCCATTCGGAATTTGCAATTCACCGGGAACCTTTCAACGGTGCATGATGGCTATTTTTCATGATATGATCGAGAAGACGATGGAAGTCTTCATGGATGACTTTTCCGTGTTTGGTAATTCGTTCACTTCGTGTTTGTCGAACCTTGAGAGAATGTTGAAACGTTGTGAGGAAACCAACCTTGTGCTCAATTGGGAAAAGTGTCATTTTATGGTTAAGAGTGGAATCGTCTTAGGGCACAAGGTCTCGAAAGCGGGGATTGAGGTAGATCAAGCTAAGGTAGACGTCATCGCCAAATTACCTCATCCCAAAACCGTTAAGGGAGTTAGGAGTTTCCTAGGCCACGCGGGCTTTTATCGTCGATTCATCAAGGATTTTTCGAAGATCTCTCGACCCATTACACATCTTCTTGAAAAAGAGGCACGTTTTGTCTTTGACGAAGATTGTGTACGAGCCTTTGAAATCCTTAAGAGGAAACTTACCGAAGCTCCCATTCTTGTTGCTCCCAATTGGAACCTCCCCTTTGAGCTCATGTGTGATGCTAGTGATTACGCTATTGGGGCCGTTTTGGGGCAACGTCATGATAAGCACTTCTTGCCTATTCACTATGCTAGCAAGACGATGACCGAGGCTCAACTAAAATACACTACAACGGAAAAGAAGTTCCTTGCCGTGGTGTATGCTTTTGAGAAGTTCCGACCTTATCTCGTCTTAGCTAAATGCATAGTGTATACGGATCATTCGGCTATCAATTATCTCATGGCAAAGCAAGATGCTAAGCCTAGATTACTTCGTTGGATTCTCCTCCTTCAAGAATTTGATCACAAAATCGTTGAAAAAAAAGGAGCCGAGAATCTAGCAGCCGATCATCTTTCTCGTTTGGAAGATCCTCACCAAAGTGTTTACGAGCCTAAGGAAATCACCAAAACATTTCCGCTCGAGACACTTGGTGTAGTGAATTCTAAGCTTGATCCTTCCACCCCATGGTTTGCGGACTTTTCAAATTACCATGCGGGCAACTTCATCGTTAAGGGTATGACGACTCAAGAAAAACGAAAATTCTTTCGTGACGTCAAGTTCTACTTTTGGAACGACCCTTACTTGTTTCGAACTTGTGCGGATCAAATCATTCGACGTTGTGTATTTGGCACCGAAGCTTCTAACATCCTTAGAGCTTGCCATGAGGGACCCACGGGTGGTCACCACGGTGCTAATCTCACGGCTAAGAAGGTGTTTGATGCCGACTTCTTTTGGCCTACTATTTACCGAGATGCACAAGATCTTGTGAAGTCATGTGATTCATGCCAACGTCAAGGAAAAGCCTCAAAAAAGATGAAATGCCACAAAATATCATCCAGGTGTGTGAGATCTTTGACGTTTTGGGTATTGACTTTATGGGGCCGTTCCCATCATCTCGTGGTAATAAGTACATTCTCATTGTAGTTGACTACTTATCTAAGTAGGTGGAGGCCAAAGCCTTGCCCACCAATGATGCTCGTGTGGTAGTCACGTTTTTGAAAAGCTTGTTTTCTAGGTTTGGAACCCCTCGTGCTATCATAAGCGATCGTGGAACCCATTTTTGTAACGACCAATTCGAAAGGGTCCTATGGAAATATGGAGTTACACATCGGCTTTCTACGGCTTATCACCCAGAAACGAGTGGGCAAGTCGAGGTTTCAAACCGAGCTTTGAAGAGGATTTTAGAGAGATCCGTTGGGGAAAACCGACAATTGTGGTCGGATAAGTTGGACGATGCTTTATGGGCCTTTAGCACCGCTCATAAGACACCCGTTGGGTGCACTCCCTATATGCTTGTGTATGGAAAGAATTGTCATTTACCTATCAAGTTAGAACACAAGGCTTATTGGGCCCTAAAGCATTGTAATGATGATATGGAGACCGCGGGAAAACACCAGAAAATGCAATTAAATGAATTGGATGAATTGAGGGACATTGCTTATGAAAATTCATTGATTTATAAGGAAAAAACTAAAAACTTGCATGATTCTAAAATTAAAAACCGGGTTTTTAACATTGGGGATCAAGTTTTGCTTTTTAACTCTCGATTGAAAATCTTTTCCGGTAAGTTGAAATCCCGTTGGTCCGGTCCATTCACCGTGACTCAAGTGTTTCCATATGGGACCATCGAGCTAGCTCAAGATGATGGTCCTAACTTCAAGGAGAATGGACATAGGTTGAAGCACTACTTTGGCGGGGAAGTTCCATCCTTGAACTACCTCGACCAAGTCACCTTCCCCAATGATAATTAGTATTGAGGGGATCGAGTCGAGCTCATGACTCGGTAATCAAAAACGAGGTGCCTCGTGGGGGAGTCCCATGCTTATCCTATGTACATATTATCGATTTCTAATGTAGTTAACGTGTGCGGATTTGTGCCCTTCCAACCTTTGTTCCGTGGTTGTTTGTGAATTGTGGACTTTAGATGATCATGATCTTCACGATTGGAGCCTCTCGTGTTCATTTTATGGGAGCACTCGATCGTTTGCTTTGAAGACTTTCTTAATATCCATGATTTATCCTTTTGATGTTCTAACCTTAGGTTATTAGCAAACTTCATAAACGGCTATTAATTTATTGGTTACACCCTTTCCATGCTAGATTAAGCATTCGACTACGTCTCTAGTATGGGGGTGTTTTCACCCCTAGACTCGAAACATTAAGGACAATGTTTAACTTTAGTATGGGGGGGTGAATAGATACTTGCCTTGCCAAACCTTCACGCTTTCCAAAGTTTATCTTTTTGTTTATCGTTTTTGTTGCGAAATAAGGCTAAAAATGGCCAAATTTTAAAATTTTCTCATGTTTTATAAGTGTTTGAAGACACGAATGTAGGTTTTCCGATGGCGAGAATAAGAGTAATTTTTGACTCGACCGTGCGTGTTGAGCACTTAGCTTTGGTTCCTTAACTACACATTAGGCTAAGTCTCTTAAATGAGGACGAGAAATGATAGGGTTAATTATAAGTTACTATGCTAAACGTAGAATACTCGTATTCTTTCAAAAACTCATGTGTTCTCGTAGTTTGCTTATTCTCCCTTCGCATGTAAATATTTTTTGCTTAATAAATATTGACTTAGCGGTTTAGTTGGGATTGTTGGGTTTCTAGTCTTTTCTAGTAGCTTCCGTGTAATTAAATTGGGAAGACATTAAGGTATCGCCAGCGTCACGGTTTTGAAGTATTGGCACCCGAATAATCAAAAGCTTCACCTAATAATAAGATTTCAAGTGCTCATCTAAATTAAGCAAAAATTTGAAGCCTCACAAGGCCGAAAAATTTATGCAAAATTGAAAGTGAATCTAGCCTTAATCTTCGAAGCTTTAAAGATCCAAAATTCGCCTTAGCGTGAGGATATACGTATTTGGCTAATAAAACTACCGATGAGGTGGATAATAAAAGGCAAGGCAAGACCGAAGTCATAATAAAAGCTTCATGGCGAAGTTGAATAAAAGATGGAGGTAAACCAAAGATAATAAGGCCCTTCCGTTAGGGGGCGTACAAAAGTCTTGGTAATAAGTCTCATGTTTAAAACCGTTATAAAACCGTGTTTATCGATTCTTCTTGTCAACTTAATTTTTTAACATCGTTGTCTATTAGGAGGGGTTATTGATTTGATGGTCTTGGCTACACCGTTAGGACTCTATTTTTAGACCTAAATCTCTATTATCACATAAGTCAAACAATGTATCCTCGTGAAACATTCAAGATAATATAAAATATAAGAGATACAAATTAGGAATAATGGGAGGATAAGTACGTGATTAGGGCATATGAGTAGTGTTAGCATTACTAACTTATAATGACAATGATCTCGTTGCACGCTTGGCATGGAATTGGGGTGAAAATCGAGGACGATGAAACTATTTCTAACGAAGCATTCACGTGTTCTTATTCTATGAACCTAAACGTCCCATTTTGCGATGAAAATCATACATTATGTCTAAAACACAAGTAGAAGTAGCAACAGTAGTAGTGTAGCTAGTTTATCGTTCAATAAAGTGAATAAAATGAATTTTGGAGATGCTACGATACTTTATTCTAGCATTGCGTGAGGGCACGACAATGGTTTAGTATTGGGGAGTGATGAGACTGCTTTTATACATAGTCTCATTTTCCAAATAGGGCTTAAAATGCATTTAATATCATCAAAATACCCATATATATGCTTGTTTTGTTGCTTGTGTATTTTAGGTACGGATATTGAGAAAATGACAAAAGATCACAAGAATCATTCAAAAACGAACACGGGAAACGAAGCCGCACATTGAACCAAGCCCTAATGAAGACTTTCCCAAAATCAACCCTTGAAGATTTGAAGAATTGTGAAGAAGGGTCCTTCAATAAGGAAGAATTGACACTTTATACCCTTGTATCCTCATAATTACAAGTTTGGTCCCTAAAGTTTGTCAAAATTACAAAAAGGGCCCTCCACTTTGAAGAATTGGCAAGTTTAGCCCCTCAACAAAGCTAAATTGTCAACCATTATCCTCCATAAAGTCAAATACATCATGAAGTCCTTCAAAGTACAAGAAATTACAAGTTTGGTCCTTTGAAATTCCCAAAATTACAAAAGGCCCCTCAACTTTAAAGGTTTGGCAAAAATGATCCCTCAATCATTATGACTTGGCAATTTTAGTCCTCCAAAATACCAATCAAACAAGTCAAGACCATTACCATTGAAGAAATTACCAAATCAGCCCTTCAAGAATCATCAAATGGCAAGAAATACCCCTGAAAATACTTTGGAAAGTATTTGGGGCAAAAGTGTGAAAAAAGAAACTTTTATAACAAAGGGAATACGTTTTTGGCTGTTTAATTTGCAAGTGAAAGGAGTATAAAAGATTGAGGGTTAAACTTGGCAGACAATGAAAGAAACCTAGACCAACCACCATCCTACACGTGTCCCACTAACCCCCCTCATCCAATCAGAACTCCCCATTCCTCCACCTCACATCCCACTCATTTATATTAAACTAATCTTAACTGATTAGTTTAATTTGGCGCCTAACACAAACATTTAAACCCAAAGCAGATCAAACTTAACCACTATTCACCTGTGAACACGAATTGGGTTTTTTCTAATGGCATGAAATTAAACCACCAAATTATCCAGAATCACAATTAGGGTGGTCCTAATCATAACCCAACTCCCAAAACCCATGCCACATCATCACCATGGTCACATGATAAACCCTTGTACACGGTTTGGGAGAAAAAGCCAAAACATGCCAGCAATCCAACGTCCAATATCCTAGCTTCAAACTTAAGCTTCTTTTGAGCCATTGATCAAATTCCTTCACACTTTACAGCTTCACAAACAGCCAAAAAGATCACATGATCAAGCAAAAATTCAAAATTCTCAAGGGCATTTCTAGAAGTTCCATGCTTAGGGTTTTTACATTTTCAGCTTTATAGGACCATGTACACCCTCTATATAAAGGGTCTAGCATTTTACATTTGTCTCTGCTTTTGATTTTTTCCTTGTTCAACTTCTGTAAATCCCATTTCAGTTTAATGAAATTATGTTTGAAGCATTGAATAAAAGTCATTGGACAATCTTTATTACTGCTTATTATTGTCATATGATTGTTAGTTTAGAAGTTAAAAACCTGTTTTCAATTGGAGGTTGCAAAAGTTTGCAATTTTCCTCATTCTTGATATTTTGCTAAGTCATTGATCAAATCTTGGAATTTCTGGGCTAAGAGTGATCTATACATCCTGATATTGTTAATATCAAGGTGTTGTGAGCTCAAAGTTTGGGGATAATCAAGTGTGAGATCAATTGGTTGCATTAATCAAGCAAGTTTCATTTTCTGCATTTTTTCTGAATTTATTGTGCTTTAACCTTGTTCAATCTTAGCAGGCTTTGTTGTGGAAGCTTGTGCTTGTTCTTGCTAGCACATAAGCTCAAAATCCGTGGGTGTGGATGTACATCCATGAGGTACACACCCTTAATCCCAAAATCTGATAATAATTTGGATTTTTGTGATATTTGAGTGTTGCCTTTGTTCTTGTGTATTTTGTGGCCTATGCTTGCTTGAATCTGTTAATCTTACTTGTTTTTGTGTTAATTGATGCTTGGGTGGTCTTAAATCTCACTTTATCTTGTTTAAAATTGGTTTTGAAAAGATTAAGTGGTGTTTGGGTCTACCTGTTTGTGTTGATTTTGTGTTATTGTGTTAAGGGAAATTTGTGTTTGTGCTTGTTATCTGTTGCATGCTCATAATAGACAACAAACCTGCAAATATTTGGACTTGAAACCTTGAATTGTTCAATCTGCTATATCTTGTTGAGTTTTACTAATTTTTGCCTAAGATTTTGGGAAAACCTATAGTTTATGCATGCTTAGGTATAAAAGTTGTTTAAACCTCATTAATATAACATACTTGAAAGATTTGAGTGTTTGAATCTGAGCTTTGGGTCAAGTGTATCAGCAAGAACATCATTTGGTCAAAACTTGTACATCAGTAACTTTAAGCTGTTTAGATCTTGTTCAAATCTTGTAAGTTTTGCATGGAACTTGTTTAGACTTGCTCATCTAAGTTTATTTTAGCCTGTGTATGCTTTTGGTGCAATTTGGTTAGCTTATTCTTGCTAAAACAGCTTATTGGTCAAATATGCTATACCTGTTCTTATTTTGCCCAGATCTGGTACTTGTTTGAATTAGTTGTATCATTTGGCTGTTTCTTGTTGTGATTTGTTGATTGTTATTGACTCCTTATGATCCAAAGATCATTTGGGTGCCTTTGTGTAATCTGAATCTCCAAAACAGCCACTAAAGACAAAAAGTCAAACAAGTCAAGCAGTGGGAAAAGTTCCCACTGCTCAACACCCAAAACTAGCCCCTGCTAGTGTAATTTTGAACTTAGCTTATCAATAAGCTATTCTAGCTTATCCAGACTTGCAACAACTTATTTTTGTTATAGGTCTCCATTATTTGACCCATTTAAGTAGACTGGAGCTTATTGGACTTTGACTTTGACTTTTTACGAGAAAACCAACTTATTTGACTTTTACATAAGTGCTTATTTGCTTTTTCCAGCTTATTGAGTCAGATTATTTGAAAACTCTTTGTTGATTTTGCTTAATTAAGTTATTTAAAAGCTATAGGAACTTGAATCAACACTTGGGGTGGCCTAGAACTCAAAAACGACTATTTTGTCGTTTTCTATAGATTGCTTATTGCATTTTCAGGCTTATTCCTTGGGCTTATTTCAAATTTCTTTTTGCAGAAATCTTATTTAGGTCAAAAGAAGCTTGTGTGTCAAATTTTAGCTTATGGCATTGGCTTATAGCTTAATGGGCCAAAAAGCCCATTAAGAATAAGCTGCTTGGTATAAGCTAGCTTATTTCACATTTTCAGCTTTTGGGCCTTTGGAAAAAGTTGTTTAAAATCAAATTTTGAGTCAACCAGTGCTTTTTGGGCTTATTTTAAACACTTTTTGTTATTGGGCCCAAATTTGGCCCAATAAGGGACTGTTTTGGGTTTAGCCCAAATTAGGCCCATTAGGGGTATTTAGGAAATTTCACTTTCATTTCTGAGTTATTTAGGTTAAATTAAGCTAGTTTGCAAGTTTTTAGAATTTTTTATGATTTTTGGATTTTTAATAATATTTAATATTATTTTATTGTTAAAAATTAAAAGTCTGATTTTCTAAGTTTTTATATTTTTCCTAGGTTCTAAACACTTAATTAGGATTTTTGCAACTTTCCAAATATTTTTAGAGTCCTTTAATTATTTTCTAGAATTAATTTAAGTTTTAATTGATTTTAGTAGTTTTTAATTGTTTAAAAATCGTTTTAGTGGTTTTAAAATTTTGAAAAATACTTTTTAGCTTAATTAGGGTATTTCTAAGGTTTACAAACTTTAAAATCTCGTTTGGGACTTTTTAATAATTAATTTTGATTTTTAGGGCTTTAACTAGCATTAAAATGTCATTATCTAATTAATTAAAAGGTTTTGGCAAGTTTTGATTTTTTGTAAACTCTTAGAATATTATTATGGATTTTTGGTAATTTTTAGGAATTTTTAGGTTAAAATTTTAATTTTGGTACTTTTTACGATTTTACGTGTACACCTTTTTCGACTTAGGTTAATCCGTCTTCATAACCGTCATTCTCTTCTAATCTCATTTCTATTTTTCTTTCTCAACAATATAATCACAAATCTAATCCAAGTCATTACACACATAACACACTATCCTCCTTGAGAACGAACTCACTTTAGGGTCATTTACACACGGTTTTCCTAAATCGTCGTGCTTACCCTATATTTGCCAACCTTTTCCTAAAGGGGTAATTTTACAACTATCAAAAACAAATATAAGCCGAGCCATAAAAGTTTATATAAGCCATGATATAGGATTTCTAAAACCTAATATAAGCCAAAAACTATAACTTATATAAGCCACGTCATTTAAGCCCTAAAAACTTATATAAGCTGAAACTTAAAACCCTATATAAGCTAGCCATGAAAACCCTTAAAGCTATATAAGCCGAGACTTAATTATATTTAATCTAGCTTATTTAAGCCCTAGGAATACTAAATAATCCAAGTTATAAGCCCTCTTATAAGCTAAAATAAGTTGAATCCAAATAAGCCCATATCTTAGTTTTGGACTTAGAAATATTAAAGTATAAGCCCAATATGGAAAATATAAAAACTAGCCCATTTTTTAATTACTAGTTAAATTTAAATAAGCCCATTAGGCCCACTTTTACCAAGCCGAGACCCAATTGGGCCGGTCAAGCCCAAATCCTAAGTTTGGAGACTTTTCGTGCCTATTTTGACAAGTGGTGAAAGTAATGGTTGATTTGGTAAATTTATAAAACATGTATTAATGTTTTCGTGACTTAAAAATAGTACAAGGGTCGAATGTGTCAATTTACAAAGTATAGGGTGCGTTTGTTTTTAAACCGTGAGTTAAATGAAACCACAAGGGCCATTGTTGCCATTGTTTAAACTTAATATAAGCCCTAGTTGCCTTAATGTTAGCCGTATTTAAAGTGATGGTCATATAATATACCGTTGCGAAGCTCGTGAAAAATACTATTCAACGGTGTCGAGAGTTCTTAGTTATTAATGTTTATATAACGGGAATTAGTCCCGAACACACAAATGAGGAAGGCCTCCTAAACACTTACTACTTAGTATAAGCCTCCTAAGCCTCATTTGTGTGTGTGTTTTCCATTTCATTTGTTTTGTAGAGAGAGAAACGTATGTGTTTCTCTCACTAGGAATTCACACCTTTGTTTTTCTCTTTTCCTTCATCTAATCTAATCTTTCTTTTTTTGGTTTAATCTTCATCTACATTTCTATATCATTATAAGTCGTGTGTTACAATCCAACAAGTGGTATCATTCGCCAAGGGATTCGTATTGAAGCATTTCGTGTGATTTTGATTGTTTTTCGCCAAAACATCAAAAACATTTTCGTGTTTGTTTGTGTGTCTAAGTCGTATACGTTCTTTAAATCGTGTAGTAGTAATTTAGGCATCTTGGTTTTGGCTAAAACTCAAGTTTTTGGATCAAAAGTTGATAAATTTCTTGTTTGTTCATCTTTCCGAAATTCTTGCAAGTTTCTCCATCGGAAAGTACAAAGCACGTGAGGCCAGATCGCAATAACCTTAGGTTCTACTTTGCGATCTAAACATTTCGATACCTTTTTCCGATCTGGACATTCCGATCGTTCTTTGCGATCTGGGATTCCGACGGCTCTTAAGGAACTTTGAGTCGTTACTCTGCCTAAATTTTGTCAGCATTCCGATCTGAAGTATTCCGATCTGAAGTATTCTGATCTGAACATATTCCGATCTGAACATATTCCGATCTGAAGTCATTCCGATACAAGCAACATTGCGACAGATCAACATTCCGATCAAAGGACATTCCGGTCAAAGGACATTCCGATAGAGGGACATTCCGATAGAGAGACATTCCGATCGTTGGACATTCCGATGGAATTTTTTTGTTAGAGTAATTTTTAGTGTTAGCCACCATCTAGACTAGTCTCAGAACATAGTTTACACGAAGATCAAAAAAAAAAAAAAAAAAAATTTTAGGTCAAGTAGAATCAAATTTTTTCCCTACTAGTTTTTGGCTATCTCGAACTCAATTTCAAAATTTGGCGATACACAATTTTTTCAGCTTACCGTTTTGTCGGACTGAGGAATTTATTGTCGGACTGAGAAAAAAATCGGAAGTTTCAGAATTTCAACATCACCACACGCTTTCTACGAATTGAGATCCTGTTGTTCACACGACTTCTACGATGACGTCTCGACAAGATATCTATGCTGCGGGTACTGAGAATCGTCCACCCATGCTTACCAAGGAGAACTACACTACATGGGCTAGTCGTCTCCTTCGTTATGCAAAATGTAAACCTCTGGGAAAGTTGATTGTCAACTCGATTCAAAAGGGTCCGTATGTTAGAAGAACAATTATTGTGCATGGGGACCCTACGAATGCTAACCCAGTAGCTGATTCAAGTCATGAGCAAACAGATGAAGAATTAACTGAAGCTGAATCCAAACAACTCGGCGCTGATGATCAAGCAATTCAAGTCATTCTTATGGGACTTCCTGAAGATGTTTATGCTGCTGTCGATAGTTGTGAAACCGCACACGAGATGTGGCTTAGGATTCAGAAAATGATGAAGGGCAGTGAAATCGGTTTACAAGAAAAGGAAACTAAGTTGCTTCGTGAATGAGAGAAATTTACGTCTACTGAAGGGGAACAAATTGAACCTTATTATCATCGGTTTTCAACTCTCATGAACCATCTTAGAAGAAACAAACATGAACCTGCACAAATTGCTGCCAACATCAAATTTCTTGATAATCTTCCTTCTGAATGGTCACGATATGTCACTCTTGTCAATCAAACCAAGGATCTTCATGTCGTGGACTACACTCAAGTTTATGACTATTTGAAGATGAATCAAGATGAAGCTAACGAAGTTAGGGCAGAAAGACGTTCCAAGACACAAGATCCATTGGCTTTTATGGCAAACTCTCCATCATCTATGTCATATCCCATGGTACCCTACCATCAACCCTCATCAAGTAACTTCCTGCCACAACAACAACAACAACAACAACTCACCGCTTATGGATATCAACACCCTGCTGCTATGAATTACTTACAACAACCCATTGCCTGTTTTGATGACATTACTGATCCTACTCATGCTATTAATACTGGTCTTGCCCTTCTTGCAAAGGCATTCAAATTCACCATTAACCCCACCAACAACAATCAGAGAATCTCCTCGAATACTAGAAATAGGCAGATTGCTCAACCTTTCATGAATGCGAATCAAGATCGCCAATTGGTAGTTGCTGGAAACACGGGGACTCAGTTTCAACAATATGGTCAGAATGCTGGGCAGACCGTTGGCAATGCAGGAAATCAGTATGGGCAAAACCTTGGTCCAAATCCGGGTGTTCCGAATGCGGGTAATCAGAATGGGTTAATAATTGTGCCAGCGGTTGGTAACCAGATGGGAAACATTGTGGCTGCAAGGGCTGAGAATACTGGTACGGGAAATGGAAACAACAATCGTCAGGTTCAGTGCTACAACTGCAGGGGATTTGGTCATTATGCTCGAGATTGCACAGCCAAAAAGAAGAGGGATGCTGCTTATCTTCAGACTCAGCTTCTCATAGCACAAAAAGAAGAGGCAGGAATCCCACTTCAAGCTGAGGAATTTGATCTTATGGCTTCTGCTGCAGAATATGACGAGGAAGAAGAGGTGAATGCCAACTACATCTTGATGGCAAACTTACAGCAAGCATCAACCTCAGGAATGCATGATGACAGAGCTCCCGTTTATGATGCAGACGGTCCCTCTGAGGTACACCCAAGTTTTGATGATAATGATATATATAATATGTCTAATCAAGAGGAAGAGTATACTGAGATGCTTGAGCCCTACATTGAGACACACGAGGATCAAACGAATACTAGTAATATTATTTCAAATGAGCCTAGTGTGGACCTTAGTGTAGATCAAGTTGCCCAGCCTACAACCCTTCCTGATGAGACACATGCGTATTATAAATCTCTATTTGATAAGCTTGCTAAGGATGTAGATCATGCTATGGTGGTTAATAATAAGTTTAGAGAAACTAATGCCAAATTGACCACTGAGCTTGCGGGATATAAGGAACGGGAGAAAAGTTTTGAGATTCATCATGAAAAAATCAAGGAACTTGAACAAGCTCATGCAACATCGGTTTATCAAGAAAAATGCACCACTAAGAAGTTAAATGCCTTACACTTAAGTAGTGCTAAAAAGATAAGCGAATTGAATGATGAAATCACTTCTCTTAATAAACAGCTTTCAACTGAAAAATCTATTGTTTCTGATTTAAAAGAAGAAAGAAAACAGCCTAAACATGATTTCAAAATTCGAGAAGATGGGCTTCTTGAGGATTTTTGCAAAGCGCAGGATAGGATTAGAGAATTAGACAACCTTTTAGTAAAACGTGGCCAAACTATGCAGACGATAAATATGCTCGCACCAAAAGTGAATGAGATAAATTACACTCGATACAAAATGGCTTTAGGTTGTCCTCTTCCCCCTAATCCAGGATACCTTAAGAAAGTTCAGGCCACTAATGAAACTTTATATAATGGTAGTGTGCTATTGTCTGATGAGCATGATCCTCCTAGTGTGCATGATTCCGAGGAAACTACTGAACTTGCTGTAGAGTCTCGTTTAAGAATGCAAAAGCTTGATAAAGAAGTGATACCCGTTTATTATCCGAAAGTTAACCCGCCAACTGTTTTTGTTCGGTCTAAAACGAATACTGAAATGCTTTTGCTACCAAGTGAGGAATTGTCTGATGACCCTCCTAAACCGAGTATCACTCGCCGATTTCTAAACGAGCTTCAAGATAACTTTGTCATCCTTAAACGTGTTGTTAATTCAAAAATAACTTGAGGTAATTTTACATCACCTGTTCAGATTGAGGTTCAGAAAATTCTTCAAAACGATATTAATCCGATTATTAATCAAGTTGATGCTCGGTTAGGAAATTTGGAAAACGCTTTTCTAAAAGAATTAGCAAACTTTGTTGAAGACTTTAAATCTTTGACGAAGCAAGCTGATGAATCTCTTGATAAAATCAAAGTTTTGGAAAACGATCTTGAACGCCTCTCTAAAGCTCGTGATTGTATTGATAGTAGCCGTGTCGAGTTAGGTACCTCTATGTCGCATAATGAGAACCTCCAAACTGAGCTTGATCATATGAAAGAGAAAATGGAATCTTATGTCATTAAAAAGGATAAAGAATTCACCGATCTTTGGAATAAATTTGTCAAAAAATGTGATGAATGCAAATATGACAAGATTTCGTATGAAAAAGCTCAAAATGAAATGCAACAAACTATCATAAGGTTGCAGGCTCAGTTAGGAGGGGTTTCGGAAACAAATTTGGCCTCGTCAGGGTTAGAGAGTGCTAGTGGTGGTAATGTTCAGAAGCTTAAGGCTAAGATTGTAGATTTAGAATCTGTTGTTGTTTCATATAAGCGGGCTGTTGAACAAAGTAAGTCTGTCTATCAGAAACTTATTGATAAAATCTGTGAGAACTGTAAGTTAAAGGCCTTGTTAAAAGATAAGACTTCTGAACCTAGCTCGATTGTGGATACGATGATCCAGAAACCAGCATCCTCGGGACCCACTCGTATTGCTGTGACACCTTTTCCCAAGGTTGCTGGAACGAAAACTGCTGTGATTGCCCCAGGAATGTTTCGTGTTAGTTCTCCCTCTGTGCCTAGCAAACAACGTAAAGCAAGCATTAGGACAAAACCGATCACTATAATTCAACCACAAGTTATTGATCTAAAAAGTGCTAATTCTAATAGACGCGTGTCTTCTTCTACAGGAATAAACAACTACACTAAGAGCAGAAGGACACAGCCTACGAGCAATACAAGGAATGATAGGGTCCCTTTTTCCTCTAGAAGTAGTCGCCCCAAGATCAATAATGTGGAAGTAGAAGAACACCCTAGGAATTTACCGCTTTTTAATCATAATCAGAAACCTAATTCATCTGAATGTAATGACTTTAAGCTTGCTATTCGGAATGAAAAATCTGAAGTTATTTGTGCTAAATGTAATAAATGTTTCTTTACTTTTAGTCATGATGCTTGTGGTTTGACTATGAATGGTTTGAATTATGGTGGTTACACTCGAATTGACAAGCTGTCAGTCAGTGAACAACAACGCACTCCTAAGGCTAAGGTGTATGTTCCAAAAAGTACGCATGTAGGGTCTACAGAAAGTCTTGCTAAGCCTAGTAGCCCTAGACTCACCTCTAAATGGTTGCCTATTGGTAGAAATTTTGACTGTAGTGGCAAAATTATCGACAATAGTAGATCTCATACTGACAGTGAAACGTAGGTATGTGATACGGCTTAATTATCTTCTAACCCTACAGGAACCTATTTCATCGGTTGCCAAAATATTTGTTTCTCTTATCATTGGCAGGCTGTTGAAATTTGTCTCTGGTGCGTGGACTCGGGCTGTTCCAAACATATAACTGGGAATCGAAGCCTTCTCAATAACTTTGTATGGCGTTTCATGGGAACTGTTCGATTTGGAAATGATCATGTTGCGGCAATTCTAGGCTATGGTGATCTTCATTGGGGAAATATAATCATCACTAGAGTCTCTTTTGTTGATGGCTTGGGACATAACTTGTTCTCGGTTGGGCAATTTTGTGATTCAGACTTGGAGGTCGCTTTCAGAAGTCATACATGTTTTGTAAGAGATCTTGAAGGAATTGATCTGTTGAAAGGAAATCGTACCACCAACCTTTACACCATTGATCTTTTTCAAATGTCTGCTGCTTCTCCAATTTGTCTCATGGCCCGAGCCACATCAACAAAGTCATGGTTATGGCATCAAAGGTTATCTCATCTCAATTTCGATGCCATCACCCATCTCGCGAAAGATGATCTCGTTACCGGTCTTCCAAAGTTCAAATATACAAAAGACCATCTTTGTCCTTCATGTGAGCAAGGTAAAAGTAAGAAGAAGCCTCACAAACCCAAACCTGTTCCCAACTCAACGAATAGGTTACATCTCCTACATATGGATTTGTGTGGCCCAATGAGAATCAAAAGTATTAATGGAAAGCGGTATGTCCTTGTCATTGTGTATGACTATTCTCGCTACACATGGGTTCTTTTTCTTGCTTCAAAAGATGAAACCCCTGATGTAATTATTAACTTCTTGAAGAAAACATCAGTTCTACTGCAAGCCCCTGTCATTATTGTGAGAACGGATAACGGTACAGAATTCACAAATCAGAAATTGAAAGCTTATTTTGACGAAGTTGGGATTTCTCATCAAACTTCGGCTGTAAGAACTCCAGAGCAGAATGGAGTTGTGGAATGGAGGAATCGTACGTTAGTTGAAGCTGCTCGAACGATGCTTCTCTCCTCTAGTGCACCGTTATTCCTTTGGGCCGACGCTATAGCAACTGCATGTTATACTCAAAATCGCTCCATTATTCACACCCGTTTCAACAAAACACCTTATGAGATCATTAATGGAAGAAAACCGGATATTTCATTTTTACATGTCTTCGGTGCATTATGTTATCCGAAGAATGATCGTGAAGATATCGGTAAACTTGAACCTAAAGGTGATATTGGCTTTTTCATTGGTTATTCTTCAACTGCTTGTGCTTACAGGGTTTATAATCGAAGGACAAGAAAGGTAATGGAGACTATGAACGTTACCTTTGATGAACTCTCGGGTATGGCCTCTCAGCATAGAAGCTCACATCCCGAGCTTCAAGGTCATACTTCTGGACACGTAAGTTCAGGACTCGCGCTTCAATTTGCGCCGTCAGCAATCTCATCGTTACAACCTTCGGAACGTGACTTGGAAGTTCTATTTGGGCCTATTTATGATGAATATATGGAGGGTCCTTCGTCATTTGGTGTTCCTCAAAATGCCCCGGCTGCACCTGCTACAGTAGTTCAAGAACCTCCGACTGCATCTACACCATCGGCATCTACTTCTGCACCATCTACGTCAACCTCAACCATAGTACCTCAAAACATTCCAACCACTTCTCCGATTGCTGACGCAACTCAACAACATTCTCAGCAAA
This sequence comes from Glebionis coronaria, assembly GCA_025667525.1. Classification (NCBI taxonomy): domain Eukaryota; kingdom Viridiplantae; phylum Streptophyta; class Magnoliopsida; order Asterales; family Asteraceae; genus Glebionis; species Glebionis coronaria. Next base: position 306,590,638 of record CM046882.1, read on the forward strand.
TTCCTACTCATGTTCATCTTCAGTATGAAATAGTTGCTGAAAATGCAAACAATGCGATGCTCAACGAACACGAGTTTGTTAATCCATTTGCGGCTTCCACAAGCACTACTCAGCCTTCAACACCATATGTGGATCCGTCAAGTTCGCATCAAGTTTCTCATACACTTCCACATGAACACAAATGGACTAAGAATCATCCTTTGGTTCAAGTGATTGGCAATCTCTCACGACCGGTCTCAACACGAAATCAGCTGCGTACCGATGGTGATATGTGTATCTATGCACTATCAGTCAGCACAATGGAACCAGCAAGTGTGAAAGAAGCAATGACCGATGCATCATGGATTGAGTCTATGCAAGAAGAACTCAATCAGTTCATCCGAATCGATGTATGGGAGTTAGTACCTCGACCGGACAATATCGATCCGCTTACCCTGAAATGGTTATTCAAAAACAAGATGGATGAGGAGCAAACGGTCATTAGGAACAAGACTCGGTTAGTTGTGAGAGGTTATAAACAGCAGGAGGGAATTGATTTCGCCGAATCCTTCGCCCCAGTTGCTAGAATGGAAGCTATTAGGATTTTCTTGGCATATGCTGCACACAAATCGTTCACTGTGTATCAAATGGACGTGAAGACGGCTTTCTTGCATGGGTCGTTAAAAGAAGATGTGTATGTATGTCAACCTGAAGGTTTCATTAATACCGAACATCCAAGCCATGTCTACAAGTTGAAAAAGGCAATTTATGGTTTGAAACAAGCACCGAGGGCATGGTACGACGAATTATCATCATTTCTTCTACAAAATCACTTCAGCAAAGGAACCATTGATCCAACGTTGTTTATCAAGCACTACGGAAACGACATCTTGGTGGCTCAGGTCTATGTAGATGATATTATATTTGGTTCTACTAACCCAAAATATTCCATATTATTTGCCGACCTTATGAAAAGTCGATTCGAAATGTCCATGATGGGGGAAATGACGTTCTTTCTTGGTCTCCAAGTTCACCAATCCCCCCGTGGTATTTTCATAAATCAGTCCAAGTATGTGCTTGAGATTCTAACGAAATTTGGTATGGATAACTGTGATCCTACTGGTACTCCAATGGACACTAAACACAAGCTTGATTTGGATAAGAAAGGGACATTTGTAGATGCTACAAAATACCGAAGTATGATCGGGTCCCTTATGTACTTAACCTCAAGCAGACCGGACATTGTGCATGCTACTTGTTTATGTGCTCGGTACCAGGCTCTGCCAACCGAGAAGCACCTCAAGGAGGTTGAAAGGATCTTTCGTTATCTCCGGGGAACCATTAACATGGGTCTCTGGTATACGAAGGATTCTGGTTTTAATCTCACTGGTTTTTCAGATGCCGATCATGCAGGGTGTCATGATACATTCAAGAGCACTTCCGGTGGAGCACAATTCTTAGGCGAGAAGCTAGTGAGCTGGTCATCAAGGAAACAAGACTGTACGGCGTTGTCAACCGCGGAAGCAGAATATGTGTCTCTATCCGTGTGTAGTGCTCAAGTCCTTTGGATGAGAACACAACTAACGGATTATGGCTTTTACTTTAACAAAGTCCCTATTTACTGTAATTCACAATCAGCCATAGCCATATCCTGCAACCCGGTCCAACACTCCAAGACCAAGCACATAGCTGTCTGATCCCATTTCATTAAGGAGCATGTGGAAAAAGGAACGATCGAACTGTTCTTTGTCAAGACGGACTACCAACTAGCCGACATCTTCACCAAAGCTCTTCCTCAAGACAGATTTGAATTCTTGGTTCGTCGACTTGGTATGCGTAGTTTCACTCCTGAGGAACTTGAACGTCTTGCACATTCGCAGTAATCTTGTATATATTTATCAGAAAATCAAAATACAAAAATATAAAACCTATAAAAACAAAATAAAAAATGAGAAAACCTTTCAAAAAAAATACCAAAAATATTCTTCTCCGACATGTCTCTCAGCATCGATAATATGGACGTGCTTAGAAATGTTGTTCAATAACAACACGGGTACGTACATAAAGTTCTATTGAGAGTTTAAATGTTTTCAAAACATGTCTTTTCTAATTTTCTTCTCATAATGGCTTATAGTCACATGTCAGACTATAACCCGGTCCCTAAATAAAGGAAAGTCTTTGACTTATCCTCAACAACGAGAAATTCATTTTTCTCGGTCATGAGCTTATATCGAAACATTCAAAGTTTTAAGCTCATGAACACAATTTTTCTCGGACTTTTGAGCACAATTTTTCAAAGTATTTCAAAACAATGTGCTCATATACTCCCCTATTTAAATACAATCTCTTTTCGAGGGGGAGTATAATGTTTTTATAAACATTTGTTCCAAACTTTCATGACACATTATTCTCTCCAAGTTTCATCACTAGTTTCACAAAAATTTCAATTTCATGCAATTTTTGAGGGGGAGAATAGTGATTAAAATGTGTTATCTTGAATAAGATCTTTGATATAAGTGCTTTCTCTTCCTAATATGTGCAAAAATCTCTCCTTTTATGATGCACATATGTAGGGGGAGCGTTTTTGGTGATATAGAAAACTTTCAAGGTGTAAACATTAATTTCATCAACACCTTGACTGCATTTTCAAATGTTTTTTCTGGTTACGATATCTATACCCTTCAACACATAAATTCACGATGGTATTGGTGTCAAAAGGTGGTTAGGTATTCGTCCTATGATCCAACCAGAACCGGAGGGATCTTCCCAGGGACAATCCATTAGAACTTAGAAGTCCTTAGGAAAGATGGAGTAGTTGAGTGTACGGGAATAATGCCGACTAATGACTTAAGCTAGCACTGGAACAATCACAACAAGGTGCTAGTTATGACGTCTTGGTAAGCATTGAAGGGGTTGAAGAATGAAAAAGAAATGTAAGGATAAAGGGTGTAAAGAAAGAAGCCCTCCATACAACTTAGGCAGAAACCGGGTCAATACATCTATTATCAGAATCACTTTGATGATTTCTTATACTGAAGACAAAGCATCATGGACCCAGTGATGCAATGCACAACCCTTCCCAGCCTACTCAAGCTTCTCTCAAAACAAGTTTGTTTTATTGTCATGGAGTTCAACTCATTTCTATCAACTTTCTCACTCCGAGATAGTTGATATTGAATAGGTGGCAGTCTGCTCCAGCCTCCGATCACTAAATAAACGTGCACTTATAGAGTCTAGAGCCAACGAGATTCATCAAAAATCTCATTAGGACACTTATTCCATAGATCAATTGTTGTTCATCATTAGAACACAAGCGATGATTTACAGAGTCCTACGCTCTATCCTTGTGGTATTGCTAGAACATTCAGAGTGATACTCTTTAGTATTCACAGTGATGAATGGAAATCCTTCCAGTGTTAACATCAAACAGCACTGCGGTAGGTCATATGTAAGATTCACTTGAATTAAACATATGTTAACTGGAAAGCAACAGTGGTTTGATTCTTAATTGATTCAAACTCGTTCCAGGTCTCGACGCAATATCTTTATGATCTTGCCAGAACATTCAGAGTAATACTTTTCAGTATTTACAGTGACGAATGGAAATCCTTCCAGTGTCATCATCAAACAGCACTGCGGTAGGTAACTTGTGCGATTCTATATGAATCAAACTTGTGTCAACTGGAAAGCAACGATGGTTTGATTCTTAATTGATTCAGACTTGTTCCAGGAAAGTGAATTGACGACCTAATCAGCAGAATGGAACTGCATGATTCACTCCTTACTTTGAATTATCTTTCGATATATTCAAGTATTGAGAACGGCTACCACAGCTGGAAATCCTGTCAAGGAAGTTCTTTAAACTTACCTGATCACAGGTACAGTATTCGTACTGTATAACGGGAAACCGGTGGAATGCAAACGGTGGCGTTATCTCAAGAGTCGCAAGTCAAGGCCACATATTCAGGATTATTGAAGAAAGCTCAAGAACATCTAAAGACAAAGACTTCCGCTACTCTGATGATCAAGGGAGATTGTTAACAAGCTTTCATGTCAACTCAAAACATGAGTATGTGGGTAAAGACACAAGAACACAAGCTGGAAAAGTTACAAGATCAAGTCAAGGCAAAGATCAAAGATCCAAGATCACAAGTCATGAAAGGAACTATGAAAGAACTCTCAAGACAACGAGCTTCAAAGTGTGCAACACCAACGAAGTGAAGTCACATATTACATGACCACCCCTTAGGGGGAGATTGTTAGCCGTATTTAAAGTGATGGTCATATAATATACCGTTGCGAAGCTCGTGAAAAATACTATTCAACGGTGTCGAGAGTTCTTAGTTATTAATGTTTATATAACGGGAATTAGTCCCGAACACACAAATGAGGAAGGCCTCCTAAACACTTACTACTTAGTATAAAAGGCCTCCTAAGCCTCATTTATGTGTGTGTTTTCCATTTCATTTGTTTTGTAGAGAGAGAAACGTATGTGTTTCTCTCACTAGGAATTCACACCTTTGTTTTTCTCTTTTCCTTCATCTAATCTAATCTTTCTTTTTTTTGGTTTAATCTTCATCTACATTTCTATATCATTATAAGTCGTGTGTTACAATCCAACACTTAACAAATAACCCGAGACCTCAAGGGGTCATTTTTGCCATTTATGAAACTTGTTACAAGCCCTAGCCTCGTTTTGTAAATACTTCGATACCTTAAGGGTCATTTCTCCCACTTTGGGAAACTATTACAAGCCGTAACTATTTCTTTTAAACAATCCGAAACTTTAAGGACCATTTGTGTCACTTTGGAAAACTAAAACAAACCCTAACCCTAACTTATTTAAATTCCGAGACTTAGGGGGGGGGGGTGTTTGGTCATTTCCCCAAAGTTATGTAAGCCCTAGGGGCATGTTTGTAAATAAACTAAACGGACAAGGACTAACGATGCAATATACATAACGAACGAAACCCTAAAGGGTATTTTTGGTAAACTATTATACTAAAAAGGACTCAAGTGCAATATAAGTTAATTAAAAATATTAATAAATTATTTTACTAATAAATTAACTTAGCCGTTTGGACAATTATTAAATTATTTACGAAACCTTATAAACTGGCAAATCTCGTTAACTATATTTTTGGAAGCCTTAAGAAAAGTAAACTGTATTTATTTTCTTACAATAAATTAAATAATGTAAAACATAGTTATTTAATTTATTATCCACCTTACTAGACAATTTATATATATATATATATATATATATATATATATATATATATATATATATATATATATATATATATATATATATATATATATATATATATATTTAGAAACTAAATATATATATATATATATATATATTTACAATTCACTATAAGTGTAAACATTTAAACGGTCGTAACAGTTTATTAATTTGTGATCATGCATTTTTTCAATCATACATCCATCATGCATTTTTAATTATGCATTTACTAAGGCACTTAAAATTACTTAGGTAATTACTCCAGTTCGTGATCATACTGTGCCAGTTTATTCAGTGACATCATCCTCACACTACTATCACTAAGGTGAGGTCATGGCCTCATCTTTACTGTTTTATAACTGGGGGAGAAAACATATAAAAACTATATATATTTAAATAAGCAAACCATGCACTGATAACAACAACAACTTATTGCCTATTGTTTGCCCCATACCCGTGGACTGCAATAGTTAATAGTGTAGCGCGAAATGTATGAATAGATCTATTCGGGTATTGACAACACCCGGCCTGCGTGACTTGCTATCACGAAACGCTTAGGCCAAGCAACAATTTTATATCATTGTCGGAATGAGGGAACAACCTCAGGACAGATCCAAATGGGCGTACTGAGCAACTTTTTGTCTAGCTTCTATTACAGGGCAATAGGAACTACTTTGGTATTGGACTGTGATTGTCTTACCATGATCGTGATGTTTTGACATATTATTAACTTATTATTTAACTAAACCTGTGAATTCACCAACTTCGTGTTGACCCCCAGATTTTTCTCTATATGTTTTCTCAGGAAAATAAAGCAGGTTGAAGCATTGTATTCCAACAATTTAGGGAGCATCATGTCTACCATTGGGCTGGGATATCTACTTCAGTTTTATAATAAATGTGGTTTACAAACAAGATACTAAGTGTGTACAATTAATTCATGTAATTTGTTTTAAATGACTTTTATGATCATTGCTCTATATGCTATGTGCTATCCATCCACCCAAGTAACAACCCACGTACGATTCCGCTGCATTTGACCAACTTGGGGGTGTTACAGTCACACTTAACTAAATTTACCAAGTACTCAAATTCACTTAAATACATATATATATATATATATATATATATATATATATATATATATATATATATATATATATATATATATATATATATATATATATATATATATATATATATATACATATCTATATTAGATTATGAGTAATACTACAAGTCCATAAAAGCCACCATTTTATATTCCAACTTTACATTTATTATTTCTAAACATTTTAACAAATGTCAAACACACTATTTTACCTAAATTATATAGTTTTATATAAACATTACTTATACATTCACTATAAACCCTAAACCTTAACCTAATCACCTTAGGTTTAAACTAGGACGTACATTAGCTTACCTAGATCTTTAGTAACACCATAAGTTTATCAAGAACAAACACGAAACTACCCTAGACCTTCATACAAGCCGAATTCCATATGTAGGCTATACATATCCTTCTAGAAACCTTAACTATTTACCCACATGTTGAAACAACCTTGTACAAATTTATCAATTAAAACCTAGTACCAAAACATCACCTTTTGTCCCCTTGATCTCCCACATGCCGTGGCCAACAAATGAGCCAAGAGTCAAGTGTACATTTTGAGCAATTAAGGAAGTGTACCATGAAAGGTCTAACGTATGATATGCAAATATTGGCTAGATATGAAAGTAATCCTTTGATCTCGTATACCTCTTATATTTCGTGTATAAGCTCACACCACAAGAACACAATTTCACCTCCCATCTCTTATAAACCTACGACATATATAACATCCAATAGTTTTGGTTAATGTAATATCCATGTTTATAAATAAAAAGGTGATTTACTCAGAAATTTTTGCATTTTCACTATACTACATGACTGACTTATTGATCTCACTATCACAATTTCCACATCAACATATGTCTACATGTTGTAAACACTATGTATATATCAAGTCTGAGTTCTAAAAGTTATCATATGAATAAAAAATTAATAAGAACAACTCAAATATAACAAGGATACTATAAATACCAATAGAAACCCTAGAAATCCCTTCTAAACTAATATTTCAAGCAGTGTAACCACAAAATGACTATGTACTATTATTAAACACTCTACACTAATTCTAATCTACCATATAAAGTAAAGGTAAATAATCACAAAACACTAATATTCACTAATCACAAGCTAATTATAAGAAAATGATCTAAAACCAAGATTAGCATATAAAATCCAACCTATAATGAATTACTCTAATATTTTGAAACAAAACATAAAAGTCAACTTAGTATCATAATATGATCATACATTTATACTAAACTAAGTTACAAATTATTAAAGCATAAAGTACAAATTTTAAAGCATAGAACTTCAATCTTGCTTAAATAACCCTTGAATATGATCAACTTATATAAACCATAAAACTAAGAATGTAGAACCCATAGAAGTCATAAACATACTATATAAGACCTAGAATAAGTGTACATTAAGATATAAACCCTAATTACCCAAGATAGAAAGTCATTAGGTTTAATGATATAAAAACACTTATATTAAGAAATCTACATGGAATCATCACCTAGTTCTTTAAGGACAAGTCTAAAAATACTCATAAGACTTCATTAAGATTATAAGATTGTATTAAGAAAATGTAAAAGTACCCTAATGCACAAGGTACAAGATTTCAATGCATGACTTGTAAATTAGGTCAAAATAGGTATTTTCACTCTTTAGACATGTTTACCTAAAGTAAACCCTTAAACCAGGTGTGATAACACTTTGGACACTTAAGACACAATATCTAGGACCTAAATTAAGTTTAAACCAGTAGCTAAGAGGAAGATAATCACATTTACTAAGATTAAACCCTCGATCATTAGAAAACCCTAATCTACAAATGTATACTTCCCATTTTCACATCAAACCTTTGTTAAACTTCAAACCAAGGACCTAAATTTCTTATATATAATGTCTAAATCCTAATTAATCCTTAATCATTAACTAATCACTTTTCTAAGCCCCTGATCACCAAAAACACAAAACATAAGTTACAAGCCCTAATTTTTGAATCCGATTTTGTATTTTCCCTCCAAAACACATTTTCAAACCATTTCCCTCTATTAAAAGTTTGAAAACCTGATATTTATGAATCCTAAGATATTTTGGGAGTGTGACAAGTAGGTGGATCACCTCCTTGCTTGCTACACATAACCATTCTTATCATATGTATGTCGTCACCTATTTTGAACCACAAGGAATGATTAGGACTAAGCTAGGACCTAGAACTTGTGTAGATATTCACTAGCCTTCATTAGTCATCCATCTATCCTTATTACACGTTTACATGCTTAAATTGGAGGCTAAGGGTGAAAACAAGTATAAATAGGGGCATATAGTCTTCATTTGAACTTACACCCCGTTTTATTTGTATCTCCTACCCATTCTAAATTTCCACCTCTAAATACGTCTTAGGAAATCCCAGAAGACCAACAACCAGGTCTAGAAGCTAGCCATTGAAGCTCTTGAAGCTTTGGTAGCAAGTTGTGTTCATAAGAAGCCATAAGGAGCCATTTTGGAGCTACCTAGGTAAATTTATGTTAACTAAGGATTTGATATTGTAATAATGTTTAATTAGACTTGTTATAATGCCAAAATTATGTTAGAAAGATAATCTAAAAGAAACTAAGTAATTTCATCATTTTAAATGAAAGTTATAAGTTAAAGATGTCTTAAAGCCCTAATTTTGTATTTTACATAAAATAATGAGCAAAATCCCATTTCAAAAGCTATAATTCTGAAGTAATGTTTTTATTATGATTATAAATGTGTTCATAAATTTGCTTTCAAATCCTAGATCATTTGGATCATTTTTGAGCTTGTTATGTGATTTTTACAAGATCAGGGACTAAAAATGTCAATTTTGAAACTATAAATCATTTTGGGAAAAAGTGTCATTTTATGAAATTAAAAGCTATAAGAGTAAATGTTGAGGAAAGTTTTAGAATTTAAGGTTAAAATTGAAATTTATGAAACTATATACTTAAAGGGTAAAAACTATAAATACACCAAACTATAACAACAAGGGCTATTTTTGCCAATATTGAAAATAAAAATGTAATATAATATTTTGTGTCATGTTAGTAGAACTTTGTACAAAGATGTTCCATTTCAATATTATGTTTGACTGAGTGGTTGGGTTTACGATTTAAAGTGTACTCGCTCCTCAAACGTTTATAGAATGACTTCTGAGTATGATAGCCCGAACAATGATACTATTACTCTAAAATAATTCAATCAAAGAATGTTATATAAAGAGATTGAACTCAGGGACTAACACTTGATATATATGCATATTGTGTGTCAGTCCAGATTCCTTGAGAAGGTTGTGGTTGGATAATCAAAAGACTCTATAGGCTAAGGTGAGTTTATAGCCTCACTTTATAAAAGCTTATAAACAATTTGAAAACCCTTGAGGGGGATATATGCAAAACTGGAATACAAGGGTTTTTGTATGCTGCCTATATGATTATTGACACTATGTTTACTTGTTGCCATCAAAAGTCCCCTTTTAAACGTGAACCGCTAATTATTTAATGAGCGTGAATATCGTGAATAGTACTATTAGAGACTGACATCTCCTATCTGGGCAAGTCGTACTTGCTAGCAGCTAATGGTCTATTCCTAGGCTAAACAAATATGCTTTATTTTGCTAAAATTCAGGATAGTCTGGAAATATTCCTGCTTAAGGGTAATTTGTTGGATTTTTCTGATAATGTCTAGTCGCGGGTCATGAGCTAGTGCAATAAGAATCGATGAATTTAAAAACTGGGTGTATAACATTGTAGCCCGAGAGTCATTCCTTTATTCAAATGATGTTTAAAACCTATAAATTCACTCAACCTTTGTGTTGACTTTAAAGCATATATCTCAAGTGAATGAAGACTGGCGTGCTGCGAAGGGTGGTGTCTTGAATAAGTTATCATTCTATAAATAAAACTAGATCTTTGGAAACCTGTGTTTGTACAGCGTATGTACAGTTTTTTATTAACTCTGATTTAAATAAATGAACGATAACATTTTGTTTTATAAAAATATCTTTTTTGCATTTTCTATTATTGTGACTATGATACTATGAAGTAATACCTCATATTAGCTTCCGTTGCTATATGGTAAAAATAGGGGTGTTACAGATTGGCATCACTGCTTACAGTTATAGAAAATAAGGTTTTCCCTAAACTATAACTGAGAGTTTAAAAATTGAAGACCATTAGGCATTAGCAGCGTCAGCGTAAGATTTGTATCCCTTTAGTAGCATATCTTATGTTATTATGTTATAAAAACTACAAGGATGTCTACTACCACTTATATTCTCGTCTCCGACGATGATGAAAGAGAAATCTCGATGTTCACTCCATCTTCCACAGCTGTGCGTGTTCCGAATTTGTCTTTTTACGATACCCCTGAATAGTACACCTTCACCTACGTCTCATTTTATGTTACTAGAGGATCTTTATTCGTCTCCTAATCGAAGTCGTGAAGAGCCTTATGAAACTAAATAGGTCTCTAGAGCACGGATTATGGAAAAGCACAACCGGCAATTATCTGCAATTGCAAGTCATCTCGATAAAATATCCTTAGAAGCTTTTAGAAGAGTGGAAAGTAATATCAGAAATTTAATAAGGGGAAGATAAGAAATTGAAGAGCATTTTACGCAGTTGGAATATAAAATGGACGCTACCCGATGCCATAATATTATACTGAGTAGAAGAATGCGTCATTATGAAATAACAATGGCAAGGCTGGATAAGGAGAACGCTGAACTAAGAGAAGGACTTATGAGAACTGGGCTTAATTTAGAAACACTCATCGAAGATCTCAAAACTACTCAACAATCTGACTCCGGATATATTTTGGACAGAATTGAAGAGATCAAAATGAGAAGTTAAGCTTAGAAATCTGGTCTCAGTTTGTAAAAATGTACAGTTTCCTTTATGTAACATCGATGCTTATCGTGTAAATATGAACGATATGTTGTTTATAAATAAAGAAGTGTGTTTTTGTTCTTGAAAACTCTTGTAATTTTGTTTTAGTTTTATCATAATTCGTATTATGCATCCTCATATATGAATTTGTTAGGATATTCTTCATTCATATTATGAATCCTCATATATGAAATTGTCAAAAGAATGAGAAATCAACAATGATATATTAAATTTATACCATACTCCACATATGAAAATTTAAATAATATCAAGTGTTATTATGTGATAGGATGGCTCCTACAAGAGCATCAACATCTACGACAATAAATATGACACCTGAAGAAATAAGGCAATTGGTTGTTGAGAGTGTGACAACAGCTTTGCAAGCACAAGCCACCAATGTAGCCGGTATACGTAATGGAAATGCTGCTAGAAGAGAAGTTCCTATGGAAAAGAGATGTACTTACAAAGATTTCATGAACTGTCAGCCTTTTAACTATAAAGGATCTAAAGGAGATGTTGGACTTATCCACTGGTTTGAGAGAAATGAATCAGTATTTGTTCACAGTGACTATTCTGAAGATTATAAAGTGAAGTTTACTACGGGTACGTTAATAGAAGAAGCTTTGTCTTGGTGGATTGCTTATGCACAACCCATTGGGATAGAACAAGCTTATCGTACTCCATGGAATGAATTAAAAAATCTGCTAACTAAGAATTATTGTCCTCGTAATGAGATTAGGAAAATGGAGGAGGAATTCTATCATATAGCAGTAAAGGAATATAATCTTAATGCTTATATCCGAAAATTTCAGGAATTAGCATCACTATATCCTAATATGGTGCCTAATACTGAAAATTTGATGGAAGCTTTTATTGGAGGATTGCCTAGAAGCATTGAAGGGAATGTTACCGCCTTTAAACCCCAAACATTAGAGGAAGTTATCACTATTACTCAAAGGTTAATGGATCAAGTGATAAGGTATAATCCTACACCAATGGCAGTCAATAACAAGAGGAAGTTTGATGATAGGAGGAATTTTCCTATTTAATCGTAATTTCCAGAAGAATAGTTTTCGTAATTATAATCAAGGCAATAATCGTCAGCAGCAGAACAAAAGAAATGATGTTTCTAAAGTTTAGGCTGTAACTACGAACAATGGTTAAAATGGAATACAACCCTTTTGTCAGAAATGTTCTCTACATCACACAGGGTTTGCACTATCAAGTGTCAAAACTGTGGTAAAACAGGACATCAGACAAGATTCTGCAGAGGTAAAGGACCAGCTACTGGGAGTAATCAAATTCCGGTAACTAAGGTTTGCCATAACTTTGGAGAAAAAGGGCACCTAGTAAATGAGTTTCGTAAAGAGAGCAATAGTAGAGGAAAAGCTTATTTGCTGAACGATACTCATCAAGATTAGAATACGGTTACGGGTATGTTTCATCTAAATCAACATCTGGTTAAAGTAATATTTGACTCAGTAGCTGATAGAAGTTTCATATCTTTTAAAATTGCTGCTAAGTTAGGTATACTGACTGTTTCCATGAATACTAAGTATGGTGTAGAAATGGCCGATAGAAAAATAGTTATAACTAATATCGTCATTCATGGATGTATCATTACGTTATTACGTCAATCCTTTGAAATCAACCTTATGCCAATTAAGCTCGGTAGCATTGACGTAGTCATAGGTATGGATTGGTTATCTATATACCATGATAAAATCTTATGTGACGAGAGAGTCGTTCATATTCCCATGCTAAAATCTTATGTGACGAGGGATGGATTGGTTATCTATATACCATGCTAAAATCTTTGGTTGTCCATGATGAGCGAAGTAAGACTCGACTAAATCTCATATCATGCTTAAAGATGAATAAGTATGTATCCCGAGGTAGTCAAGTTTTCTTAGTTCAAGTGGTGGATAAACTACAAGAAGTGAAGTGACTAGAAGATATTCCGATAGTTAGAGATTTTCCAGAAGTATTTCCCGAAGAATTACACCTGAACATCAAGTTGAATTCCAAATCGATTTGATACCAGGAGCAACACCAATTGCTAAAGCGCCTTATCGATTAGCACCTTCGGAAATGCAAGAATTGTTAAGTCAAATCCAAGAACTAACTGATCGAGGATTTATTCGACCAAGTATATCACCGTGGGGAGCTCCAATCTTATTTGTGAAAAAGAAAGATGGATCTTTTATAATGTGTATCGATTATCGTGAGTTAAACAAACTTACTATAAAGAATCGGGACCCATTACCCATAAGCAACGAGTTATTTGATCAACTTCAAGGATCAAGCGTATATTGGAAAATTGATTTACGGTCAGGTTATCATCAATTAAGAGCTAAGGAAGACGATATTCCTAAAACTGCTTTCAGAACATGATACGGACATTATAAATTTCAAGTTATTCCTTTTGGTTTAACCAATGCACCAGCTGTTTTCATGAATCTCATGAACAGAGTGTGTAAGCCTTAATTGGACAAATTTGTAATCGTGTTTATCAATGATATTCTTATTTACTCTCGTAACAGAGAAGAACATGCCAAGAATCGTGGTATAATTATCGAGTTACTTAAGAAGGATGAGTTGTATGCAAAGTTCTCGAAATGCGAATTTTGGATCAATGTTGTTCAATTCCTAGGACATGTCATTGATAGCCAAGGTATTCGTGTGGATCCTGTGAAGATTGAAGCGATGAAAATTTGGAGTAAGACTAATACCCATACGGAAATTAGACAATTTTTAGGACTTGTCAGGTTTTAACGAAGATTTATCGAAGGTTTTTCAAAGATTGCTAAAGCTTTGACAGAGTTAACTCAGCTGAACAAACCGTTTGTCTGGGGAAATAGTCAAGAGATAGATTTTCAATTATTGAAGCAGAAGTTGTGTGAAGCACCTATCGTAGCATTACTAGAAGGTAACTATGACTTTGTCGTTTATTGTGATGCATCTATTCAAGGAATAGGAGCAGTGCTTATGCAAAGGAATAAATTATTGCTTATGCATCATGGCAGCTTAAACAGAATGAGAAGAATTATACTACTCATGATCTAGAATTAGGAGCGGTAATATTGCTCTTAAGATCTGGAGACATTACCTCTATGGTACGAAATGTGTAGTATTTACCGATCACAAGAGTCTTCAATATATTCTTTGTGACAATACGTCAATTTATGGTCGGTATTTTATTCTCAAGTATTATTTAAAATCATTATTTTAATGTTATATCATGATCTCACTCACTTTTGGGAAGAAATAAGGGTTTACGTCTTAAAGTAGCATCGACTACGTCTAAACCGGAGAACTCTACGTTACGTGCTTACGTTTACATACACCGTTTTTGTTACAGTCCGACATTTCAGGAAATAAATTCATTCTCGAATATTATTCTGGAATTTTAATTTGTGTTGGTTCATAAACTCACAAATTTACGAGAAGAAATTAGGACGTACATGCATAATTTAACGTCCTTTACGACTAAACCGGAAACCCTAGGTTTACGTATTTTAGTTTTTGAACTCCGTTTTTCATGAAACAATTTTTATTAGATTGGTTTTGTGCCGTTGATTCATAATTTATAAAAACGTTTTTTGTAAAAAACGACCCGAGGGCACGCAAAACGAGGAAACTAGACTCGAGGAGTGCACGTAAATTAATAAGAGGATGAAACAAGTTACACCTGTCCCACCCCCTTACTATGGGCGGCCAAGTTTAACCAACACACCACATAGGTGTCAAGTTTACATAACACTAAGGACACATGTCCTTAGTGCTTAACCAAAACCACAAAAACCTTAAAACTAGCTACACCAAACCATTACTCTCATTTTCATACATGCAAACCACCAAAATCTCTCTCAACTCTCTCCCCCTTGCCGTCCATACACCATCACCAAACTCCCCATTCATCACAAATTTCTACCATGAATCTTGTGAATAACTTGCATAAGATGGAAACCCATTGAAGACATGCTGATTTGAGGTGATCCTAACAACTAAAAAGAAGTTTCTAAAGGATTTTAGGGCTGATTTGTTGAAGGTGTCTTCATATACTTGGTGATCTTGAAGGTGGCCTTGATGTTTCATAAGATTGGTTATCAAAAACCAAGTCTTGTTCTCATCCTTTTCATCACTTTAGTGGTATAGAGATTGTTTCTTCCTATCATCTTGTTATTTGTAAAAGTAATCATGTATTTTATTTATAAATGTATATGTATATGATGATGAATGATGATCATTGGATTATGTGGGGATTTGATGTTAATAGATTTGGTTAAAAGACTAAAATTAACAAGTAAAGATGTTAAAATCTTGAATAAATTTATAGGCTGTATAAAAGAGTAAGTAACCATATTATAACTTGGTAAAATGGCTTGTATTACAAAATATACAGTTAGATATATGAATTTTACATATGTGGAGAGTTGGCCACTCAATGGAATCATTAAAATGAGCAAGATATGATCAAAATACTATTGAAGTATAAATCTGTATAGTCTGTTTTGGACGAATTATTAGGAATACTTAGAGGATGATTGAGCAGTAGCTAAAGTGGAGTTATTTGTAGAACATATTATGTAGTTTGTACTTACCAAATTTGAGCTTCTATCTCCTCGTATAACTCAAGATATGACAAAAATGATGGAAGTGACTTTGATAATCAGATTTGTAAATAAAAGTATATAATATAAAATGAGCACTCAAGTAATATTATTATAAAATAAATATGTAAAACCCACTAACTAATAATAATTAGTATAAAATAAGTTATATACTATGATAAATAAACATGGCATTTTTATAAAAGTAAAGACTCAAATTTTTTCTAAAGTTATAAAACTATATATAAGTTTTACGTCTTTTCGGCTAAAACCGAAAGATTAACGTTTTCGCCAAATAAAACATAGACGGTCGGACCCGTCTAATGTAACATTTTTATAAATCATATAATGATATATAATTTGACAAGTAAAAACCGATAAAAACCGATCTTTATAACTTATGGACCTTAACGGGCCAAAGTAGCCTTATTGGACCATTAGTGTGACACCCCAGGCAAATCCCACATCGGCTGTGGCCAGGTGAGATCCATGGTTCATAAGATAACAATCGCCTTCTCGTGACACAACGTGTTTTGTGGTCTACTGCACGTGGGGTTCTTAGTAACTGGCAGTTAAGCGTGCTCATGGAAGAGTAGTACTGGCTTGGGTGACCTGCCGGGAAGTCTTCACAAGAGGGCCACAAAGCAAAGCCGTGAGCCTGCGGGCAAAGCGGACAATATTGTGGTCTGAGTAGGCGGGATGTTACAAGTGGTATCAGAGACACTCCTGAGCCGTTCGGGATGGTGGGGCAAACCTCATCGAGGACGATGAGTCCCTAAGGGGGGGTGATTGTGACACCCCAGGCAAATCCCACATCGGCTGTGGCCAGGAGAGATCCATGGTTCATAAGATAACAATCGCCTTCTCGTAACACAACGCGTTTTGTGGTCTACTGCACGTGGGGTTCTTAGTAACTGGCAGTTAAGCGTCTCATGGAAGAGTAGTACTGGCTTGGGTGACCAGCCGGGAAGTCTTCACAAGAGGGCCACAAAGCAAAGCCGTGAGCCTGCGGGCAAAGCGGACAATATTGTGGTCTGAGTAGGCGGGATGTTACAATTAGCCCAACTAATTTGTCTAAACACTAATGGAATTACTCATGGGCTTAACCCACTTGGGACCAATATATGAGTATAGGCCTGGTATTAAAAGTATAAATGGGCTTATCGGGCATTAATATGTAATTGGGTTGAAACTAGTATAACTAGTCTAAATTGACTAACACATAACAACTATAATGTTGTATGAGGAGCTAAAATCCCACTTGATCATCATCATACTTATGATATCATCATATATATATAACCATTATTTTTATAAAGTCATTGGACAAGAGTCTAAGACCGAGTATTATTTGTCTAGGTTTCCGTGATTGAAGCACGTACCGTACATCCAAATCGCCGATAACCCGCCTTTCCCAATCAACGTGAGTTCATAGCCTCACACTCTTTTAAATGTTTTATGAAATGTTTTATAAACCCGCGAGGGAGATAACCAGTTGTCCCGATTGTTTGCTTATTGATATGGACCCGAATGATTATATGACCCGATGAATGATTATATGACCCGATGAATGAAATGAAATGGATTATTATTAGTAAGGTTATGTCACTAAAAGTCTCATTAGCATGAATTGTGAACTACCGGGATTAGGTAGACGCTTATGTATATAATAGTACTATTTCGGGAAGATCACCCCAGTTCGCGCCTTGACGGTTGATCCCCGTCGTGCCATATTGATTGGTAAGCGAATGTATGTATGAGAAGATTTATATAAGCGTGATTATTGTGACGACACGCTGTTTTAGATGGGCAAAGGAATTACGGGTTAGCTACCCGTTGTTTGTTATAGTAAGGTAGCAATATCATGCGGCTTATAATAATCCAATAACGAAAATACTGATATACGCATTGAATTATAATATATTGCCTGACTAGCAATACCGGGTCTTATTACAGATATTATGTTCGTGTTTTGGTTTTACATAGCCATTTTCATATAACGGTTTTTATTTAACTCTATGCAGCGTTATAAAACGTATTGTATGATGTTTTTACGACAATGGTTCGTATAATGGTTTTGAAGGCAAAAGCATATATTATGATTTACGAAAAAGATTCGTAGAAAATGTCCTTGGCTTACTTTATAGCCTACGACAAAGATTTGTACAAAATGATTTTCGGTAATAATTATATACCGGTGATATGTTAATGGTTTTTATTAAACTCTATGAATTCACTCGGCGTTTCGCTGACTTTTTAACATGTTTTATCTCAGGTACTTGAAGGTAATTCTCGGGAAGACGACAAGAATTTATGGCCCGCATTCAAATCAAAATTCCAATCAAATGTTTTGTAAAATTGTATTATATACTATGACCCGAGGACCTATGTAATTTGATATTTATGAATGGAAAATTCTTTATTATTAAACGATGCGATTTTTAAGCGTTGTCTATGATTTGAGTAATGTGCTATCCCGTAACACCAACGACTCTTCCGCTGAACTAATGTATGAATATTTGGGGGTGTTACAGTTTGGTATCAGAGCTCTCGTTATAGAGAACGAAAGATTTTTAAAACCAAGGTTTTGAATAAAACATTTCAAAATCTTTTAACCATAAATATTTTTAAATAAATATTTTGAGTAAAATGTTTAAAAATCTTTTGACTATAACGGTACCGAAGAATTCCCGAGATACCGAGAAGGCCAGATTGAGAAGTGTTATTTTAATATATACATATAACTTGGATTACATATATATATATATATATATATATATATATATATATATATATATATATATATATATATATATATATATATATATATATATATATATATATATATATATATATATATATATATATATATATATATATATATATATATATGAATATATATGTATATATATATATATATATATATATATATATATATATATATATATATATATATATATATATATATATATATATATATATATATATATATATATATATATATATATATATATATATATATATATATATATATATATATATATATATATATATATATATATATATATATATATATATATATATATATATATATATATATATATATATATATATATATATATATATATATATATATATATATATATATATATATATATATATATATATATATATATATGTAATATATATATGGGGCTAAGTTTGACATAGGAAAATAAAATAGTGCCATGTCATATCCTATGTGGCATTTACTTATTGGTTCGTATAACTATGGCAATACATCGAAACTTTAGGAACAAAACATATATACCGATCGAATAAAAGATATACGCAATATATCAAAATTTTAGGAATAAAAGATATACGCAATATATCAAAATTTTAGGAATAAAAGATATACGCAGATCATACACATCTATATATTCGGTTCTATTCACCTCAAACCCTAATATATCATTCATTATCTTCCTGATAATTTCATGGCAGCCTGTTTCTCCTACCCTAATAACATTGATTCTCTTTGTTTTTGGTATTGTAGATGCTGCAACATAGTCTCACAGGTAATAAAAGCTTGGGCTTAAGTAGTCATAAAGCCATCTAAATATGTTTTACATGTATATACATTGCAATTCAAGCAGAAGGCTACATGTAGATGGTTCATCATCTGATTTCTTTGCTGATAATGTAACTAAATCTGAATTTTTTTGTTCTATTTGATTTGCTTTGGTTTTCTTAGGCTTTGGATCAGGTTTATATATATATATATATATATATATATATATATATATATATATATATATATATATATATATATATATATATATATATATATATATATATATATATATATATATATATATATATATATATATATATATATATATATATATATATATATATATATATATATATATATGTAATATATATATGGGGCTAAGTTTGACATAGGAAAATAAAATAGTGCCATGTCATATCCTATGTGGCATTTACTTATTGGTTCGTATAACTATGGCAATACATCGAAACTTTAGGAACAAAACATATATACCGATCGAATAAAAGATATACGCAATATATCAAAATTTTAGGAATAAAAGATATACGCAATATATCAAAATTTTAGGAATAAAAGATATACGCAGATCATACACATCTATATATTCGGTTCCATTCACCTCAAACCCTAATATATCATTCATTATCTTCCTGATAATTTCATGGCAGCCTGTTTCTCCTACCCTAATAACATTGATTCTCTTTGTTTTTGGTATTGTAGATGCTGCAACATAGTCTCACAGGTAATAAAAGCTTGGGCTTAAGTAGTCGTAAAGCCATCTAAATATGTTTTACATGTATATACATTGCAATTCAAGCAGAAGGCTACATGTAGATGGTTCATCATCTGATTTCTTTGCTGATAATGTAACTAAATCTGAATTTTTTTTGTTCTATTTGATTTGCTTTGGTTTTCTTAGGCTTTGGATCAGGTTTAAGGCCAGGAAGGAGCTAACGAAAAGCAAAGCAGAACTTCAATTATTGCAAGCAATCTGAATCTTGGTACACTTTATTATGTATATGTATCATGTATGTAAAAACTCTCCTAACAGCAGACCATCATGATTGTCATGCAGATTGTATGCTTATTATTACAGAGGCAATGCAACGGTTCTTTATGCATGTCTATATCGTAATCGACAGAATAAAACCAGTAAGTTCAGTCATTGTAGAATCTGTTTGTTTTTATTAATTATGTCATCAGGCCGCCTTTAAAAAAATATGTGATTAGGCTGACGATGAGCTATGGTGCTTTAGAGATGCATATGTCAGTAGACTTGTAGATTTTTAAATACCAGTGTGTAACCTGGTCTAAAAGTACAATACCGGTGTGAATTAACTAGGGATAGCAGTGCCAACATGGTAAGTAGTATCTTCAAGATCACTTAATCAAGTTCTTAATCACAGCTTTGGTTCATATATGAAGTTTTACATGATTTTTATTAGGAATAAAAGATATACGCAATATATCAAAATTTTAGGAATAAAAGATATACGCAGATCATACACATCTATATATTCGGTTCCATTCACCTCAAACCCTAATATATCATTCAATATCTTCCTGATAATTTCATGGCAACCTGTTTCTCCTACCCTAATAACATTGATTCTCTTTGTTTTTGGTATTGTAGATGCTGCAACATAGTCTACAGGTAATAAAAGCTTGGGCTTAAGTAGTCGTAAAGCCATCTAAATATGTTTTACATGTATATACATTGCAATTCAAGCAGAAGGCTACATGTAGATGGTTCATCGTCTGATTTCTTTGCTGATAATGTAACTAAATCTGAATTTTTTTTGTTCTATTTGATCTGCTTTGGTTTTCTTAGGGTTTGGATCAGGTTTAAGGCCAGGAAAGAGCTAACGAAAAGCAAAGCAGAACTTCAATTATTGTAAGCAATCTGAATCTTGGTACACTTTATTATGTATATGTATCATGTATGTAAAAACTCTCCTAACAGCAGACCATCATGATTGTCATGCAGATTGTATGCTTATTATTACAGAGGCAATGCAACGGTTCTTTATGCATGTCTATATCGTAATCGACAGAATAAAACCAGTAAGTTCAGTCATTGTAGAATCTGTTTGTTTTTATTAATTATGTCATCAGGCCGCCTTTAAAAAAATATGTGATTAGGCTGACGATGAGCTATGGTGCTTTAGAGATGCATATGTTAGTAGACTTGCAGATTTTTAAATACCAGTGTGTAAGCTGCTCTAAAAGTACAATACCGGTGTGAATTAACTAGGGATAGCAGTGCCAACATGGTAAGTAGTATCTTCAAGATCACTTACAAGTTCTTAATCATAGCTTTGGTTCATATATGAAGTTTTACATGATTTTTATTACATTTTATTTTATTTTTGATTTTATTTATTTGTAATAGGTGGGTTATCCAGCGACCATGAACTTCGGCGTAGACCTGAGATTATGACAGAGAAAAGGCACGCGATACAAGTGCACAATTCCAATCTAGAATCAACAAAAGTTGTAGCCGAGACTACAACAACAATGGCTTCTGTAGCTACAGGTTAGTTGAGATTAAATGTGTTCTCTTTTAACATCCTTGCAAATAATCCTCTTTTAAAGATAGCTAAACAAGTCACACAATTCTAGATTTGGTATTTTAGATTGGTTGAGAAATCAAGGCAGAAGCCTCAAGAATGTATTTGAGAATATGCTAAGAAGATAAGGATGTAGGATTTATTCCTTATCAGAAAGTCATTATTAATATGTTGGATGATCTTTGGAGGCCATACCATTCCAAGCTAACTTTATTATTGTATTTATGTAACCCAGGGTAATAAGAAAATAGTTCATCATAATTTCCTTTATCTGAAATGTGGCCACACTTGGAGGGCCGCTTTCATTATGACTAATCGTGGTTTTTAGTTGAGAATTGGATGACTGTAATTGAGCTTCCAGACTCTGAAGTTTGCACAAATGTTCCTTGAAGCTTGAAGTTTAATGTTGCGTGTTCTTATTCACCTTTGTCCAAGTTAAATGTACTGTAATGAACCTTGGTATAGTTATGGTACCACCCAGTCAGAGGAAGAGTTTGATACTTACGTGAACAAATATTCTTTATGGTCCTAGAAGGATAAAGAGGCTGCCAGTGCTCAATGAGATCTGTCCGAGTAAATGGTAAGTCTTAAATACTGCTTGCCTCGAACTTCCCGTGTTAATATTTAGGACAAATTTTATCTTTCCTGTGTGTTAAATATTATTGCTCTTTGTAATTGACCGACACCACCCGACCATTGAACGCATATCAAAAAAAAAATTCCCTTGATAATACGGTATACGAATAAACCTATTACCAGTATATATTTTTTTATCAAATTATTAATTATCGTTGGCTTACTCTATTATTATATTTATGTAACCCAGGGTAATAAGAAAATAGCCTTATGTGTTCCACCCTGCACCATCGGTTATGTGATTTTTATGGCTACAATGACTGTCTGACCATATCAGCTTTTTATTTAATAAATTATGCAAAAAAAATTACAGATAGGAGATTTGAGAAGTGGGGCTACGAGATTAGTGGAGCTTGAAGTTTTATTCACGACCTACATCTCTTGAAGATCTTGGTTTTTGCGAGGTAGTGCCATTATTTTATCACTTTCTATTCTGTGTTTCAGAATCTAATGGCCAATAACTGTGTTTCAGACTAAAGTTACTCCAATAGTCGAAGGATATGGAGGATGGCTGGATGGGCTTTTCGAATGGAAATAGTTCCAATTGAATTAGTATATCGTGGATTTGGTGAACTGTTGTTTTTTACCATCGTTATCTTATCTTGTGTAGATTTTAACATATGTTTTTGTTTCCTTTTTTATTTTCAAGGTCCAAGGGGTGTTATTTGAAGTTGATTTTGGCCAACTGACGGGTTAAATAATCATTACTGAACGTAATTAGGTAAATCAATGTACCACGTCTTCAACCTTTAGATTGATTCTAATATCTTCCATCCATTTTTGTTTGGGTTTTGCTCTTCCATGTTCACGAACTCAGCTGGTGACTATGGTAAGGAACAATGAAGTATAGCGCTTTATGGTGTAGTGTTTTTGTGTTTCTATGACCTCCGTTACTACTTACAAGTATGCTGATGATCAATGTAGTGTTTTTGTGATAACAATAAAGTATTGCATTCGGGTTTTGCTTTTTCATGTTCACGATCTCAGCTGGTCATTATGTTCACGATCTCAACCGGTGATTCATTCTTTTTGAAGATAGGAGGCAGGAACATGCGGCATTTGTTGTCGTTTCATTAATCAGAGTTCCGAAGGTAAGGTTAAATGCCCAGGTAATAATACAAAAACAACTCTTTCACAATAAGTTGAAACCGTCAAAACTCACATTGTCTTCTATGTACCGTAAGCAGCACAAAGAATATAAACGGCTAGAACATATGTTTAGTTTATTATTTTAACTTCTATATAAAAATGTTACCGGGTTCAACTTTACTCTTCACACACTTGAACAAGAAATTTACTACAGCTGTTAAACAACATCATGACCTATACATTCTTTTTTGCGCTTTTTATGGATGTCCAGCAACCCACTTACATGAAATGGTCTTGTGCTTATTTTACTGGACACTGTAACTCAATCTGTTTATAACAATAAAAACCAACAGAAGATTAACTTATGAAATTGAAAAAAGAGTGTTGGCGACATAGCTTATTAAGTAAAATGTAAAAAGAAAACTTTCAAACCGCACATCCAAACAGGGGCGGATCTACATTGAACATAGGGTATGCACGTGCATACCTTATGTAGAATTTGAGTAGTGTAAATGAATTTTGAGTTTTTCGAATGTTAAAGCAAAATACACTACAAATCTACGAGTGCACACCCTCCAATCTGATGGAAAATTGTTAGTGCACACCCACGATTCAGAAAGAGAAAAGGGAAGAAGGAAAAAACTCAAAAAGTATGACTCTAAAACAAAGTGTCTGCGTCTATGCAGGGAGATGAGAAGGAAGACGAACTAGTTAATTAGGTTAAATAATTACTCCATATATTGTATGGCCCAATGGTAAAGTTAAAACCATTAGTTATATGAATTTTAAGTCCACTTATCTTTCCCCCTTAAGCCTAGCCCACTAAAAAAAACATTTATCATGAATTAAGGTCATTTTCATATAAGTCTGCTTTTTTTGTGAACATATATTTGGAAATTTGTCTTTTAATTTTAATAAAAGGTTTGTTGTGTACTTGTGGTTCTTGATTTGTGTTTCTGGATCACAATGATTAACATATAAGTTTAGTTTGTTACAAACTATTAGATAAGTTTACATGAACATTCGTTGCATTTTACTTATAATCGAATCTGCATAACCAATTTAATCTCGTTAAACCAAATCATTTATAGCAAGTGGAATTCGAAACATAAACAATTGTGCCTAATCTCAATATTGTATAACCCGAAACCATTTTTTTTTGCATTTATTAAAATGGCCCGAAAAAAAATTAGTGCATACCCTAACCTTAATTTTTGGATCCGTCACTGCATCCAAACATCCTGTTAGTTTTTCATTCATTATTAATAAGGATTTTTTTCATTTCAGTATCAAGTGAATCGGGCTTCTCTGACTAATGAAGATGCCTTTGCAATCTTTAAGATTGTAAGCGATGGTGATCATATAACTTACTCCCGATTTTGTGAAGCATTACTCGCCTTTTTTATTAACTGTGGCAGACTGCCATCAGCCTCTATGTATCTACGGAGCTGTGACAAAGTTTGCCGACATTGTGGCACCTCTTTTGGTATGAAGAACCTATGTTAGAGGAACACTTTCTGATGTTTCTATGCTATTTTATCGTAGATATTGTAGGAAGATTTAAAAGCAACCTCGGGTACTCATCCTTTTAAAGAGGTATCGTTTTCCTTGCTGCTGTCTTATTATTCTGATAAAAAAAATTGTAAATTGCAGTCACTTGGGTTAGGTTGGTTTCTGGAGTTTTCATTACAGGTGAAAAGAAGTGCTAGATCACCACCTCGGTGCTGATTGTATCTACTTCAAATTTGAGTCCATCTTCTTGACCACCAGACGTAGGTGGTGTAGTATCATTCAAGGTTGTTAATCTTGTGTATACACAAGCACACCACCGGGAACAACTTGAGCACATGACACCTCCTGCACCTTAAGTGAGCAGTTTAAGGCGTACCCGAGCTCCTGTTCTTATTCATGTATCCCTACGAGTTAATTCACCTCTGAGATATTCAGCAAAGAAAAACCATGTTCGAGCTTTTACTTAATGCCTTTTGAGGACTTTTGCTTGACATGGGTCCTAATATGCATCCAACCTGTTTAAGGGGTGTTTGGAAGTGCTATTGACGTAACATTCAGAAGACACATATTATCAAAAGAATATTGCCTTGAAGATTGTGGAGGTTCTTAATGATTCTCATGCTGGGATCAATGGGTTGATCTCATCATTTGTGAAAGTCTTGCAGGTAAAGAACAATGTTTAGATTAAAATTTAAATTCATAGTCAATTATTAAATGCACCTGTAAACCTTTCATGTTTCGTTTTTATATTTTAGGAAAACTGTGCTTGAGAGAGTGCACAACTGTAAGGACTACTGGGAAGCTAACTTCCTTCCCGTTTAATAGGATTCCATAAGCAAATGAAAATGATGATGATTTGGCATCTCAATGCTATCATAAAAGTTTTTAATTTAAACCCAATTGAACCGCTTCCTCTAGAGTCGTTTTCTCTTATTTACAACAGTCCAGTGAGCTGTTATAGTGGCTTCTTTCTTCTCACTATTCCTTACAATGTGAATCAATTGCAGCTTCACCTTATCTTTTGTATATTTTTCCTTCAACATCTCATCTTCGTTCACTTTCTTTGTTTTGATCAGTAGTTACTATTTCACTTTCTATGTTCATTTGCTACGTAATTGTTAACATGCAAATTCGATGTAACCAACCACAAATCAATGTCATATACGTTGTCTCAACTATTAAACTAGGGTTTAGAATTTAACACATCTATGCACGCCAGGGATATTGAACCTTTAAATGACTCGCATACAATTATCTATGTGATCAAAGTTTGACTTTTGCTTAAATTCATGTGCATCATAGATTTAAATTTGACTTTCGCTTTAATATGCACATATCATAGGTTTAACTAAATAACTACTATATACAGGGAGATGTAATTTTTGTTAACATACAGTCTTAACATTTGCTACTATAACTATAACACGTGAATTTCATAACGTTTTCTACTATAACACATGAATTTCATAGCATTTTTTACTATAACTATTATCCATCGTTTAAAATGTTGCTAATTACCATAAGTAAATTATTAAATTCATTGGGTTCATCATTCTTATCGTGATATTGTCATGTATGGTGCAAAAGACTTAAAAGAGTATTATGCATATCAATTTTAAATGCCTATATACCATATATTTATTTCATAAAAAACTTTAGAACGAGACAAAAGCTTCAATCTTTATTTTATGACACGTTATGCGAAATGAATTATGATACTTAAATCTAAAGAAACATAATGCAATTGTAAACCAGTTAAGACCAAATCGATCTGATTTAAAACCGGTTAAAAATCTAACAAAATTGCTTTAAAACCGATGTCGTTTAAGTCAAACAGGGTTGTTAACCGATTGATTAAAATTGAAATGATATCGGCACAACCGTTTAGAACTGAACCGATCAAGTTAAAAATAGCTCAAAACGAAACTGATCCGGTTAAAAACAAGAGAAACCAAACCGA
Organism: Glebionis coronaria; assembly: GCA_025667525.1. Lineage (NCBI taxonomy): Eukaryota > Viridiplantae > Streptophyta > Magnoliopsida > Asterales > Asteraceae > Glebionis > Glebionis coronaria. The sequence goes on from CM046882.1 coordinate 306,617,840, forward strand.
TCTGGTTCAAACATTTAAAAACGAACCCACTGCCAACAAAAACGGGTATCAAAAAAGAAACCAAACAGGTCCGCTGGGTCGCCAGAGCCTAAAAAAATAGAAAAACAAAACACAACTGCAAATACATAAACATACAACACAAACATACACATAAAAAATTTACGAAACGAACCCGCTAATTGGGCGGGTTACGTCGCTAGAAGATATATAAGTTAACAACACAAATTTGTATCTACAAATTTTATAAACTTTTTTCTTTGGGGTAAAAGATTTAAAAAGTTCACACTTTTTGGAAGCATTAACAACCAGTTGAAATTCAGAATATAGTTGTAATTTCGTTGACGATAAGAATGGTTCTCGTGGCCATGATCGTTTTCGGTTTCACCATTTCAGCCTTGTGGTAAATTACACAAGGTTACAAGGATTCTTAAACCGGAGATATCAAAAATGGGTTTATTAATTACACTTTTGAGTGCCATTTGTATTTTTGCATTTTGTGTGCAACTTTCATGAGTTATAACTATTTATATTTTATTTTATATATACATTGAGTTTACAATTCTTTACGTTCTTAATGCAATTAATAAATACGTTAGTATATTTATAACTGTTTTAAATTTACTCACTATTTTGTATAATATTTTTTATTTCAATTATTCTTTTCATGTTATATTGGACAAAGAGGTGAGCAAAATCGACCAAGAACCGAAACCGACACAAGCCGATCGAAATCCACACCAACTGACACAAACCGACCTGACTCGGGCCAGGACTCAGGATGGGTTTTCCACGATGTCAGGAGTCGGTTTAGGTCGGTAATGAACATTCGGTGAGCCAGGACAAGACACTATCAAAAGATGATTTCCTTAACAAAGATGGTATTCTTACACATACATCCATATGTCCTACTCTCAACAGTAAAATAAAATAAAATAAAGGAATGAATATTCTATGTGTACACGAACAAAGCAACCATCATAACGGATGAAGAAACATTTTTTTCGGAAAATTATTTACGAATCGAACCCGCCCGTTGGGCGGGTTACGAAACTAGTATATATATATACTAGTTTTGAAATTGGATATAGTTGCGTGCCTACGTACAATTTGGAAGGGACCATGCAAGGCTAATTAGTAGTCACCATGAAATTGTTAATAAACATTACATTTTTCTTTGTAATTGTGAAAGATTTAATTTTTATGAGATCTGCAAGAAGTGCAAAATAGGGACATATTGTTAGGAATACCTACATATGTGCCTGTACCATTTATTTTCCCGAATCGGATATAATCATCAGTGGAAATTGTCTTATTTGATATTTGACCTCCCCTCCTTGTCCAATTCTCTCATGGTAAGATTCTTTGGAAACCTATCTAATTATTGAGTATTGATACCCGACTGGATGTATCGACGTTCCTATCATTTATTTTGATTAGATTTCATTTGAATGACCTGGTTAACGATCCAAGGTGCTTTCCAATGCGTACTCAAATCATGAAAACATGGCATATATTCATATTCGTTAATGTTTTCGTCTTTATCTGATTTGAAATTCTCTCGTGTAAATTATGCGTTGACCTTACTCTTTTAATGTTAGCTATGTCTCTAGATATCCTTGAATCTGTGAAGGATTATGAGTTATTATTAGTCTTTTGAGAAGTTCACATCTTATCAACGGTAATGAAACTGGAAAGTTGATAGTGCCAGTAGAATAGATTAATTGATTATGACATAATGTCATTGTCTTAATTGATGGGAACTCGAGTCGAATTCCCCTGAAAGATAAGATGTTGATTATCAAAAGTGATCTAAATAATTCCCGATGGATGACCATATCCTGCATTTAGGCTTGAAATTATACCATGAATGGTTGTGAACTAGTCATAGATCTTGTAATCTAGAAAGAACCTAAAGTAAATTTATTAAAAGATATTCATGTTATCTGAAACTTTCGGAGGTATTTGCTGGTGAATTACCTAGACTTTCGCCATTAAGGCAAGTTAAATTTGGTATTGATTATATTCCCAGTGCTGCACCTATAGCATGTGCACCATACGTCAGCATCATCTGAATCAAAAGATTTACCGAACAACTGAGAGAGTTGTCGGAGAAAGCTTTTATTTTACCAAGCTCGTCATCATGAAGAGCTAAGGTATTATCATTCCTTATATTTGTTGATTACCGTGAACTAAGTAAATTAACGATCAAAATTGATATCCATTACCCAAGATGAAAGATTTGTTCGATGATTTACAAGGTTCTAGCGTGTATTCAGAAATTTGATCCACGGCATGGTTACCATCAACTTTGCGTCGGCAAAGAAGATTATCCATTCCAATCATTACATCCAGAACTCGTAATGAACATTATGAGTTTCATGTATGTCGATTGGATTGACCAATGCACATGTAGCATCTATAAATTTGGTGAATCACGTGTGTAGGCTGTAATTTGATAAATTCTTACTTGTGATCATTAAGAACCTTCTGTTTGTTTCTAAGAATAAGAAGGAATTAGTAATCATTTGTAGAATGTCCGGAGTTGGCCGAGCAATGAAAACCTGTACCTTGAATATTTAACATATGATTTAAGATTTGATCCTTTACGTTATTCGACCGTGTGATAAATGGTAATGGAATTTATAATGACTCTTCAAAGATTAGAGCCATTAAGGCTTTGGGTTATACCAAAAAGGAAGTGCAAAAATGTTTTGACAAATATTTATCAAAGGATTTTAAAGGAATCATTCCCTTATACCCAGATCATTTAACTAAACACCCTTAGGATTAGATGTTTGTGTATACCTCAAGACAACCTAAGAGGGATTGAGGAAACCATTTAAACCATGACTTGGAATTTGAAACAAAAATTTTTTCTTTTCAACTAGGAAAATTTTGACCGAAGTATAAACAAATATTTTCGAACATTTACGGATCTTATTAATTATTTTCAATTAATCAACAAAAATCGTGTTAGTTAAATTCAAATTTATTTTGAACATTTTTCTATAATTGGACGAACCGAGAAACATAAAAATTTTACTTTTACATTTAATAAAAACTATATATTTATTATTTAATTACTAGTAATATTTATCGACGCTTTAAACGTCGGATTGAGAAAAACTAATAAAGATAATAGTTGAGACGAAACTAAAACTTAGAAAATATGAAGAAAGAATTTCTGAGTGAATTGTGGTCATGATAATTATTTCATCAGGGAAGGTGAATGTAGATATTGACACATTATGTAGAAAGGATAAAGAACTAATTAGGATGTGCTCCTTAGTAATGACCGTGCAAAATAATTTGCCCGAGCAATTTAGAAATAACTGATGCATGTAAAAAGGATAATATAAATAATAAAGAGTTTCGCGGCTAATGAAAACCATTAGAAATGTGAGCCGATGGCGCTAAATGTATAAAAGGCCACTTGTGATTGCCTAAATATGGAGGATTTTGAGATTTAATCATGTCGGAATATCGTAAGTTTAAGTATTCTATTCATGCCATTTCTGATTAAATATATTTTTATCTGAAGAAGTTGTACTAATGGCCAAATGTGAAAGCAGACATCGCAACATATGTTGGCACATGTCTAAATTTTGTGAAGGACAAGGCTGAACGCTAAAATCCATAAGGATTGCTTCTACAGCTTATAATTCTTGTTAGGAAGGGAGATAGAACCACCATGGATTTTTATCATAAATACTCCAAGGTCATCATCTGAATTTGATTCGATTTGGGTCATCGTCGACAGACTAACCAAATCTGCTAACATCATTCCTGTTAATGATAGATTCTCGATGAAGAAATTGACTCTTTTATATTTAAAGGAATTGTGTAAGCATGGTGTGCCTGTATCGATAATCTCTATCAAGATCCTCGCTTCGCATCGAATTTCTAGAGATTTGCTCAGAAGTCATTGGGAACGAATCTTGATGAGAGTACTATTTACCACCCCAATCGAAGGGACAGGGTAAAGTAGCGATACAAACACTAGAAGTCTTGTTTTATGTTTGAATGATTGACCTTTGGTAGTGTCTAGAATGAGCATTTACCCTTGGATAGGTTATTGTTGATAATTATCGCTTTAGGATTAAGACTGAACCTTGCGAGAATCTAAATAAAGAAAGATCTAAGAGCACATGTAGGTGGGAGTTGGGATGAAGATACCCGACATACACCCATTGTGAGTTGGACATGTCTTTTAGGTTTAAGTTGCCTATGGTGACAAACCTAACCCTACAAAATACACCCATTGTAAGATGTAGATCTTGAAGTGTAGGATGGGTAGCGAAGTTATGCCAAACATTTTCACCATGGAAAAGCAAATTGATGATCTGAAAGATCATGGGAAAATAAGTCCCCGTTGAATGGGACCGTTGAGATAATGTAAAAAGTTGGTTTGAAAGGCATGTAAGCTGGATCTACCCTAGGACTTCAAGGGCTGCGTGAATTATGTTTCGTATATCGAACTTGATAAAATGTCTATCAAGTGAAAATCTGATTATTTCTTAATGAAGTTTGGATCGGCAAAAAGTTGCATTCATCAGAAACCCATGAACATCATGGATAGAGAAAGTAAGTTAACTTAAGCCTGATCGTATTCCCGTCGTTATGTTTGATGAAACTCGCGTATTATAATTTCTTACACTTGAGAGAAAAGACCGAATGTGGAGGAAATACCCACATGTCTTGATTCTATAAGAAGCAAGTAGTAAGATAAATCGATCTTTGAGGAGAAAGATCCTCTTTAGGGGTAACAGCTATGACAATCCGTCAATTTATGGTCGATATTTTATTCTCAAGTATTACTTAAAATCATTATTTTAATGTTATATCATGAACTCACTCACTTTTGGGAAGAAATAAGGGTTTACGTCTACGTCTAAACTGGAGAACTCTACGTTACGTGCTTACGTTTACATACGCCGTTTTTGTGACAGTCCGACATTTCAGGAAATAAATTCATTCTCGAATATTATTTTGGAATTTTAATTTGTGTTGGTTCGTAAACTCACAAATTTACGAGAAGAAATTTGGACTTACGTGCATAATTTAACGTCCTTTACGACTAAACCGGAAACCCTAGGTTTACGTATTTACGTTTTTGGACTCCGTTTTTTAAGAGAAAATTTTTATTAGATTCGTTTTGTGCCGTTGATTCATAGTTTATAAAAATGTTTTTCGTAAAACGATCCGAGGGCACGCAAATCGAGGAAACTAGAATCGAGGAGTACCCGTAAATTAATAAGGGGATGAAACAAGCTACACTTGTCCCACCTCCTCACTATGGGCGGCCAAGCTTAACCAACACACCACATAGGTGTCAAGTTTACATAACACTAAGGACACATGTCCTTAGTGCTTAACCAAAACCACCAAAACCTTAAAACTAGCTACACCAAACCATTACTCTCATTTTCATAGATGCAAACCACCGAAATCTCTCTCAACTCTCTCCTCCTTGCCGTCCATACACCATACCAAACACCCTATTAATCACAAATTTCTACCATGAATCTTGTGAATAACTTGCATAAGATGAAAACCCATTGAAGACATGTTGATTTGAGGTGATACTAACAACTAAAAAGAAGTTTCCAAAGGATTTTAGGGCTGATTTGTTTAAGGTGTCTTCATATACTTGGTGATCTTGAAGGTGGCCTTGATGTTTCATAAGATTGGTTATCAAAAACCAAGTCTTGTTCTCAACCTTTTCATCACTTTGGTGGTATAGAGATTGTTTCTGTAACACCCCCAAATTTACACAATTCAATACAGTGGAAGACTCGTTGGTGTTACGGGACAGCACATTACTCACATCATAGACAACGCTTAAAAAATCGCTTCGTTTAATAATAAAGCATTTCCATTCATAAATATCAAATTTACATAGGTCCCAAGTCATTGTATTTCATACAAGTTTTACAAAGCATTTGAATGGAAATTATTGTTTAAGTGCGGGCCATGAATTCTTGTTGTCTTCCCGAGAATTACCTTCAACTACCTAAGATAAAACATGTTAAAAGAAAAGGTCAGCGAAAACGCCGAGTGAATTCATAGAGATTAATGAAATCCATCAATATAAAATCGGTATAAAATTATTACCAAAAATCATTTTGTACAAATCTTTGTAATAGGCCATAAAATAGCCAAAGTCGTTTTATACAAATCCTTATCAAAAATCATAATATAGGCGTTTGCCTTCAAAAATCATTATACGAACCATTGTCATTAAAAACATCATACAATACGTTTTATAACGTTGTATAGAGTTAAATAAAAACCGTTAGATGAATATTGTTATGAAAAAACAAAACACGAACATAATATCAATAGTAAGACCCCGTATTGCTAGTCAGGCAATATATCGTAATTTAATGTGTATAGCAGTATTTCGTTATTTGGATTATTATAAGCCACATGACATTGTTACCTTACTACAACAAACAACGGGTAGCTAACCCGAAACTCAATTTCCCCACCTAAGTTAGCGTGTCGTCACAAAGATCACACTATGGAAATCTTCTCATACATAAATTCGCATACCAATCAATGTGGCACGACAGGGATCAACCGTCAAGGCGCGAACTGGGGTGATCATCCCCAAATAGTACTATTATATGCATAAGCGTCTACCAAATCCCTGTAGTTCACAATTCATGCTAATGGGACTTTTAGTGACATAACCTAACTTTAATAATCCATTTCATTTCATCTATCGGGTCATTTAATCATTCATCGGGTCATACAATCATTGGGGTCCAAATCAATAAACAAACAATCGGGACAAATGGTGTCCTATTTTATCAAAACTAACATGTTATCTCCCTCGCGGGTTTATAAAACATTTCATAAAAACTTTTAAAAGAGTGCGAGGCTATGAACTCACGTTGATATTGAAAGGCGGATTATCGGCTACGGGCGTGTTTCGGTCACGAAAACCTATATAAATAATAATCGGTCTTAAGCTTTTGTCCAATGACTTTATCAAAATAACAAATATACATATGATGATTTTATACATATTATGATGATCGAGTGGGTTTATATATTATTATTTACTCATTTTAGTGTTTATGTATTGGTAACTTTTTACTAGTTTACTAGCTTTACCTATTTATATGTTTTTAGGTTCAATAAGCCTATTATAAGTCCATTAACTTGTATTAATCCATTTTATACTTGTATTATCAGTATTTATACTGTACATGTTGGGCCCAAATGGCTTAAGCCCAATAAGTAATTTTTTATAAGTGTTTAACTTATTTAGTTAAATTATTAGTCCAAATATGCTAACTTGGCTCGTTAATGTCCGTATGTCATATAGTTCGGGTTTTATCGGTTTTTACTTGTATTAGGTACTTATATATCAGTATATTACTTCTAAAAACTTTACATTAGACGGGTTTGATTGTCTAAGTTTTAATTGGCGAAAAACGTTAATTTTACGGTAATAGCCGAAAAGACGTAAAAATCATGTTTATAGTTTTTATAACTTATAAAAGTTACCAAACTACCATTTTTATAACATGTCCATTTATTTATCCTTATAAATATTTATATAAATGTAATATATAAGTTATTGGGTTTTAATTCACATTTTATACTATATTAGTTTGAGTGCTTATATAATAGTAATAAACATTAATTCTTCAAAATCTGATTTTTAGTTTCATCTTCACCATTTTTATCATATCTTGAGTTCTATAAGGAGATAGAAGCTCAACCTTTTATGACATAAACTACATGATATTTGATTAATTTTATTCCTTATAGCTACTGATGAATCAACCTCTAAGTATTTTATAAAATTCGTCCAAAACAGTGTACTCAAATTTGCACTTTCTAAATTTGTTTTGATCATATCTCACTCATTTTTATGATTCTATTGTATAGCCAACTCTCACATGTGTACAAGTCTCAATACTCACTGTATATCAATTCATATATACCATTTTATCAGTTCATCATATGGTTATTTACTGTTTTTATACAGCCTACTAAATTAAGCAAGATTAACCACTTTTACATATAGTTTTTCATCTTTTTACCCATGTTTATCAACACCAAATCCCCACATAATATTTTTATCATCATATATTCATCATATACATATACAATAAGAAAGAAAATACATGATTACATAATCAAAATAACAAGAGGATGGGAAGAACAATCTCTATACCACCAAGATTGTGTAGGTATTCATTAAGGCTTGGATTTTTGATGGAGAAACTTATGATAGATCAACATCAATCTTCAAGACCACCAATATTTGTAAACTCCATGTAGAAATCAGCCCTTGAACATCACCAAATCTTCTCCTTGGATGTTAAAATCACCACCAATCTTTAAGGCTTCAAAGGTTCTTCAGCATATGTGTAGATAACACATGGTTTGTGGTTAAAACTGATCAAATGGTGGTGGTTTATGGGTGGTAGTGGTGGACGGCTAAGAGAGCCAAAGAGAGAGAGATGAGAGTGTTTTGCATGGAGAAAATGAAGTAAATGGTTTCACTTGGTTGGTTTTGTGGTTTGGTTATGTGTTAGCTTGTTTATTAAGCTTGCAAGACATGTGTCTTGCAAGTTTATGTATAAACTTGCCACAAGGCTTGTGTTGGCCGGTTATAGTGGGGGTGGGACAAGTGTCCCACTTGTCTCATCTCCACTAATCTACGGGTACTCCTCGATTCTAGTTTCCTCTATTTACGTGCCCTCGGGTCGTTTTACGAAAAACATTTTTATAAACTATGAATCAACGGCATAAAACGAATCTAATAAAAATTGTCTCATCAAAAACGGAGTTCGAAAACGTAAATACGTAATCCTAAGGTTTCCGGTTTAGTCGTTAAGGACGTTAAATAAAAATCGTAAGTCATAATCTCTTCTCGTAAATTTGTGAGTTTATGAACCAACACAAATTTAAAATCTCAAAATAATATTCACGGACAAATTTATTTTCTGAAATGTCGGACTGTCACCAAAGATGGTGTATGTAAACGTAAGCACGTAACGTTGAATCCTCCGGTTTAGACGTAGTCGATGCTACTTCAAGACGTAAATCCAAATTTCTTCCCAAAAATAAGTGAGTTCATATTATAACATTAAAATAATGTTTTCAATTAAATATTAAGAATAAAATATAAACCATAAATTGATGGATTGTCACAACATTTACCCCTAAACAGGATCTTTGTCCTCAAAGATCATCTTATCATACTACTCGCTTCTTATAGAGTTAAATCCATGTGGGTATTTCCTCCACATTCGGTCTTTTCTCACAAGTGTAATTCATTACAATATGCGAGTTTCATCAAACATAACTACGGGAATAAGATCAGGCTTAATGTTGACTTACATTCTCTATCCATGATGTTCACGGGTTTTTGATGAATGCAACTTTTCGCCGATCTAAACTTCATCTAGAAGTGATCAGATTCTCACTTGATAGACATTTTATCAAGTTCGATATACGAAACGCAGCTCTTGAAGTCCTAGGGTAGATCCAGATTATATGTCTTTCAAACCAATCTTTTACATCATCTCAATGGTCCCATACAACGGGGACTTATATCTCATGATCTTTCATATCATCAATTCATTTTTCCATGGTTAAAATTTTTGGCATAACTTCGCTACCCATCCGGCACTTCAAGATCTAGATTTCATATTCACATAACCTCTTGCCCATTACCGGCAGTCAATAATCAGATCCGAATTTCAACAATCATTTCAGGTCTCGCGGGTCGAGTATTTCGTAAGGTTAGGTTCGCCATCATAGGAAACCTTAAACCTAAAAGACATGTCCAACTCACAATGGGTGTATGTCGGGTGTCTTTATCCCAACTCCTGCTTACAAATGCTCTAATATTTAGATCCTAACAAGATTCGATCTTGATTCTAATACGATAATTATCAATGATAATCTCTCCAAAGGAAAACAATTATACGGTTTATTACCAAAGGTCAATCATTCAAACATAGAACAACACTTATAGTATTTTGTATCGTTACTTTACCTCGTCCCTTCGATTAGGATGGTAAACAGTACTTTCATCCAGGTTCGTTCCCAATGACTTCTGAGCAAATCTCTAGAAATTCGATGCGAAGCGAGGATCTTGATAGAGATGATCGATACAGGCACACCATGTTTACACAACTCCTTTAAATACAAAAGAGTCAACTTCTTCATCAAGAATTTATCATTAATAGGAATGATATTAACAGATTTGGTCAGTCTGTCGACGATGACCCAAATCGAATCAAATTCAGATGATGACCTTTGCAATAGATAGACGTTTACTAATGTATGAGGCGATCTCTGCCTTCATAATTTTCCATTAGTACAACTTCTTTAGATAAAGATACATTAAATTCGAAATGACAGGAATATAATACTTAAACTTATAAGATTCCAACATGACTAAATCTCAAAATCTCCATATTTAGGAAACCATAAACGACCTTCTATACATTCAACGCCATCGGCTTCTCAATTCTGATGGTTCACATTAGCCGCGAACCCCTTTTTTATTATCTATATTATCATTTTTACAAACATTGTTTATTTTTATATCGTTCGGCAATTTATTTTGCACCTTCATTATTAAGGAACATGTCCTAATTGGTTCTTTATCTTTTCTACATAATGTGTCAGTATCTATATTCACTTTCTCCTGATGAAATATATATAACATGATCGTATTAATTCAAAATTTCTTTCTTCATATCTTCTATGTTTTAGTTTCGTCTCAACTATTATTTTTATCTGTTTTACTCAATCCGACGTCTAAAGCGTCGATAATTATTACAATTAATTAAATAATAATTATTAAATTTTTATGAAACGTAAACGTAAAAATTTTAAATTTCTTAGTTCGACCAATTATATAAAATGCTCAAAATAAATTTGAATTTAATTACAAGATTTTTGTTGATTTATCGAAAATAATTAATAAGATTCGTAAATGTTCGAAAAACCTTCGTTTATTCTTTGGTAAAAATTTTCTTAGTTGAAAAGCAAAAATTGTCGTTTCAAATTTTAAGTCATGGTTTAACGGTTTCCTCAATCCCTCTTAGGTTGTCTTGAGGTATGTTAGGACTATTGTAATAGTTATATGTAATAGGTAGACTAGGAGGTATGTAGTTCCTCCTGGTCCTAGTCGTAGTAGGAGCAAGTCCTGCTCCTGGTCCTAGTCGAAGTCAAACTTTATTATTTACTTAATATTCTGTTAGGATATGCATGAGATATGTTAGGAAAGGATATGCATATCAGTTTTACACGTTTTCTTTAATGATGTATTAGTGTTTCCTTGCAGTATAAAAGGAACCTTAGGCAGAAGGGTTAGACACATCTTCACAAAACATAGTTCTAGTCATTATCAATATTAGAAATCCTTAGAAAGGATCAAGTCTTTATAGTTATTCTGTTCTTCTTGATTATATTTATATTCTACATTCATATTGTGTATAGAGTCTCTTTGTGATATAACTTGTGATTACAGAAGTCATTCACCGGTCCTGACAGGCTGCAAGATTTACATCTAGTAGACCCAACAAGTGGTATCAGAGCGTGGAAGGGTCTCTATACAAGAAGAATCAAGTTCTCTTATTAATCCCAATCTGTTTATCATGTCTGCCTCAACTTCTACTCAAACAGGAGAAGAAAGCACTCCAAAAATTGTGCAACCTCAGCAGATCCTGGCTACGGTCTCCAACACGAATGGAAAATTCCCTCTTCTGAAGAAGGGTGAATATGATAACTGGGCAATGAAGATGGAATGGTGGATCACCAACACTGATCAAGATCTTTGGAAGATCATTCTGAATGGAAACAGCAGGAAGCTTACTGGACGAGACAAGAACGGTAATATTACTCTTCTTGACCCTAAATCTCATGAGGAAATCATAGCTATTCAGAAGGAGGTAAAAGCAAAAACAATTCTGCGTCAATCTCTTCCTGAAGATCACATGGGTGACTTCTACCATTTGGATGATGCCAGAGAGATCTGGAATGGCATAAAAGCAAGGTTCGGCGAGAATGAGGAGTCAAAGAAAATGCGAAGGTCCATGCTGAGAGATGAATTTACCGAATTCAAAATCTCAGAAACTGAAGGTCTAAATCAAGGGTATGATAGGTTCCAGAAGATCTTGAGCCAATTGAATCAACTTCGGTCAAAACCTGATGATGGTGACATTAATGCAAGGTTTCTTAAAGCCTTACCCTACTCATGGAACCAGGTGGTGATCTCTCTCAAAGCCAAAGGTGGGCTTGACTATCTCACCTTTGATGATCTGTTTCATACGCTCAGAACATTCGAACCTCATGTAAGAGGATATCCTAGTGACTCTTTTAACACCCCTGCTAATTCAGCCTTTGTGAGCTCTATGGCATCTAGTCCCATGTCATATGCAAGTAGCCTAAGCAATACTGTCTCCTCCCAGCATACTATTCAGCATACTTCTGCTCCTGATCCTGCTGCCAAGTCTGGTAGTATGGTAGAAGCTGTTCTTCATTCTTTTGTGGCTGATGTTAATGCTGAACAACAACTTGCTTTTGATGACTTCAAACAGGTCGATAAACTTGACCTCGATGAGATGGATCTTAAATGGCAGATGGCCATGCTTACTCTTAGGGTTCACAAGTTTGAGAAGAAAGCAGGAAGGAAATTTAATTACAACCCTCGGGAGCCAGCACGATTCGATAGAAGCAAGGTATGATGCTATAACTACCAGCAACAGGGTCACTTTGCAAGAGAGTGCCCTAGCAAGAATGATCAGGAGAAGAGCAGGTACTCCGCTTTCAAGGTTCAGGAGGTTAAAGATGACAGGAAGGCATTGGTATCTGTTGACTCTATGGTCAACTAGAATGATCATCAGGCTTCTACTCTGGAATCAGCTGAATCCTCGACTGACGTGTTAGCAATGATTGCTGGGAATATCTCTGATGCAGAAGAAGCAGACGAGTTTGCTCTTATGGGCATCTCACCTCAGGTACAACATTGTCCTCTTGGTTGTCATGATAAATACACAGAATTGTTGTCCCAATTTAATGAAGTAAATGATCAAAATGATAAGTATTTTTTAGAGGTTCAAGCCTATAAGGCTTCATTAAACACATTGGAACAACAAAAGAGGTGGTTACAAGATACACAACGTGCGTATGAGGATAAAATCAGGATACTAAGCATTGATTTAGAAAACACTACAAATATGCTTAAATATACAAAAACTGAAAGAGATGCTAGTATCAAAGAAAAAGAGGAAATGCAAGCTAAATTAGATGCTACAATGTTAAGATTTGACAAATGGCAAAAGGCACCTAAAAATCTTTCAAAATTAATTGATAGTAGCATGTCTGGCAGAACTAAAAGAGGCTTAGGATTTGAAAAATATATTGATTCTGAAGATGTATTTGATTTATCTTTCTCAAGTGTCTTTGATGCCGACAAAGAGGATGAGGGCACACCTAGTTACAATAGGTTTAAACCAGCAGCAGAAATGCATGCTGTCCCTCCTCCTCTTACTGGAACTTTTATGCCCACCTCATGGCATAATGACTCGGATGGATCACAGATGCTTGAGTCCCCAACAAGTTCTACTAATACTAATGACTTTGTCTCATGTACTTTCAGTGACAAAGCCGGTGACTCTGCATCTAATGGTTCATGTGAAGAGTCAAGACCTACAAGTTCCAAGTCGAATGAACATGCTGCTACTGGTGCTAGGAAGTGTGAAGAAAAAGTTGATGTCAAGTCAAGTGTGTCTGGTCCTTGTTTATTGAGTCCTAGGAAGAATGTTTTTCCTAGAAATGTGTGTAATAAAGTAGGCAGTATGAAACAATCTCATTCTAATAAAAGGTCTTTCAAAACATGTTTTGTTTGTGGCAGTTCCTTTCATTTAATTAAAGATTGTGATTATTATGACACACGTGCATCTGTTAATCATGCTTTTCTAGCTCCTGGTTCACAAGGAGCTGCTTCCTATGCTTCTAGAAGACTTAATCCTAGTGCTCCAATGTTTAATACTTCTAGAGTATCCTCTCCTTTCACGTCTGATTATTGGAGAGATAGTGGATTCCAAACAACCAGTAATTATTTTCAAAATTTTAATCCAATATATCCGCATCATTTAGACCACACGTATTTTGGTTTGGGAAATTTTGGAACTGCTGTTAAGCCCTCAACAGGTTGTTCTTGGTCAAATAATAATTCCCATATGATGCATAGGCAACCAAGGAACAATGGTGGATCTCATCAATCTTCTTGGCATTCTTCTAATGATCCACAAGGCAGGCTCAAACCTGAAAAGGTTTGGGTCCCCTTAAGACACTAACTTTTGCATTTTTATTATCTTGTTGTTGTAGGTTACTCCATACCAGGATCCTAGTCTAGGCATTGTTGATAGTGGTTGCTCCAGGAGCATGACTGGCAATAAAAGTCTTCTCTCTAACTTTGTACCATTTCATGGAGGCAAGGTCTATTTTGGTGGAGGTGAAGGCAGAATCACTGGCAAAGGAACGATAAAGACTCCTATCTAAATTTTGAGCAGGTCTACTATGTGGAAGCACTTCAACACTTCAACTTGATATCGGTCTCTCAGATTTGTGACAAGAAGCAGTTTGTACTCTTCACCGATACTGATGCACTTGTGCTTTCCAAAGATTTTTAGCTTCCGGATGACTCACAAGTTTTACTCAGAATCCCTAGAAGACACAATCTATATAGCATCAAGTTGAATGAAGTCAACCCTACTGGTCAACTAGCATGTCTGGTTGCAAAAGCCTCAGAAGATGAAGCCACTAAATGGCACCGAAGGATGGGACATGTGAACTTCAAGACCATTCACAAACTTGAAAATCTGAATCTGGTCTCTGGTTTACCTCCCAAGACGTTTAGAAATGATATAAATTGTATTGCCTGCAGCAAAGGCAAACAACACAAAGCATCCTTCAAGGCCATTACTGCTTTAAGCCTTATTACTGAACCATTGCAGCTTCTACACATGGACTTATTTGGTCCTACTTCCATCAGAAGCATTGACCACAAGCAATTCTGTTTGGTGGTGACTGATGGTTATAGCAGGTTTACGTGGGTGTTCTTCATGGTTGCCAAGAGTGAGACCTACTCAATTCTTCGAGATTTTCTTACCTTGATAGAGAATCAGTTGTCCAAGAAAGTTAAAGGTATTCGTTGCGACAATGAAACCGAGTTTAAAAATAGAGACCTCATCGCACTTTGCAATGCTAAGGGCATCAAACGAGATTATAGTGCTGCTAGGACTCCTCAACAGAATGGTGTGGCAGAAAGAAAGAACCGGACACTAATAGAAGCAGCAAGAACTATGCTTGCCGATTCCAAGCTTCCAACCATGTTCTGGACAGAAGCTGTTAATACTGCAAGTTATGTTTTGAATAGGGTTTCTATTACCAATTCTCACAAGAAGACTCCTTATGAGCTGCTCATGGGCAAAGTCCCAAATATTGCTCACTTGAAGCCTTTTGGGTGTCCAGTCACCATTCTGAATACTAGTGACTATTTGGGGAAGTTTGATGGCAAGGCAGATGAAGGATACATTGTGGGATATTCAGCTCATTCTCGGGCGTATCGTGTCTACAATCTTCAAGCCAAACGGATAATTGAAACTATTAATCTCAGGTATTTTGAGGAGAATTCAAACATCCAAGGCAAAGGTCCAGAATGGTATTATGATCTTGATTATCTTAGTGATTCGTTAGGATATTTTTGTTTCAAAACTAACCATGATGCAGGACCACAAGTGTTTGCAACTTCTAGTACTGGTGTTCCTTCTAGTCTTTCTGATTCAGATGATGAGGATGACATTTTTGTGGTTTCATCCTATTCCACCACGGTTTCTCCTACTCCTCCTAGTGATGCAACTCCATTGGATGTACAGGATTCCCAAGCAGCTCTTGACACTCTTCTCAAGCAACAACAAGAAGCTACTAAAGCAGCTGCTCAAGGTAGTTTTGAGTTTCCCTTGGTTGAGCCTACTGACAAAGTTGCTCCTGGTACTCCAGCTTCTGCTCCTAGTGCTAGCCTCTCAACTACTGGTACTCCGGCTAGTGAGTCTGCTTCCAATACACGTTTCTCCAGTCCTTCTGATTTGGGGAACCATGAAAAGAAGTCTTCTACCAAGCTGGATTATATACATAAACAACCGGTAGACGGGATTTTCCAAAATGCTTCATATGATGCTGATTTTGTTGGTCATCTCAATAACTTGGCACCAGAAGTGGAGGTTTCTTCCAATCCAGTCTTGCACTCACATAAAGATCATCCTACCACTCAAATTATTGGAGATCCTGGTTCTACCGTCAAGACACGCAGAATGCAGCAGAAGGCCTCGTCTGATCATCATGCTCTTGTGGGCTATATTGAGGATCAAAAGCGTAATAATCATACGGACTTTCAACACTGTTTGTTTGCTTGTTTTCTTTCACAGGTGGAACCTAGGTCTGTTTCTCATGCACTTGAGGATCAAAGTTGGGTGGAGGCTATGCAGGAGGAAATGCAGCAATTCTTGTTTCAGAATGTTTGGGTTCTGGTTGACTTACCAGATGGGAAGACAGCTATCAATACCAAATGGATTCTCAAAAACAAGAAGGATGCACGGGGAATTGTTGTCAGGAATAAAGCTAGGCTTGTCGCACAAGGACACACTCAAATTGAGGGCATTGACTATACTGAAGTCTTTGCGCCTGTTGCCAGGATCGAGGCCATTCGTCTGTTTTTGGCCTTTGCTTCGTATGTTGGCTTTACGGTGTTCCAGATGGATGTCAAGAGTGCATTTCTCTATGGAAAAATTGACGAGGAAGTGTATGTTACTCAACCTAAGGGGTTTGTAGATCCACTTCATCCCAAGAAAGTCTACAAGGTGGTCAAGGCTCTTTATGGGTTACATCAGGCTCCTAGAGCTTGGTATGAGCGTCTTTCCACTTTCTTGTTAAAGAATGGCTATAGAAGAGGTACTATTGACAAAACACTATTTCTTCGGCGAAATTCCAAGGATATTATCCTTGTTCAGGTTTATGTGGACGACATTATCTTTGGTTCTACAAGGAAGGAGTGGTGTGATGAGTTTGAACACTTAATGAAAGGCGAATTTCAGATGAGTGCCATGGGAGAACTGTCATTTTTCCTTGGTCATCAGGTCAAGCAACAATCGGATGGGATTTTCATCAGTCAAGAAAAATATGTTCATGAGATTCTTCAGAAGTTTGACATGGATCCTCTTAGACCAGAAGCAACTCCTTATGAAGTTGCTAAAATCAAACTTAAGAATGAGCCAGATCCCCCGGTAAATGTTCACATGTACAGGTCTATGATTGGCTCTCTCATGTATTTGACTGCATCACGTCCGGACATTATGTTTGCAGTAAGTGCTTGTTCTAGACACCAGGTGACTCCAACGGTTTCGAACTTAAATGCAGTAAAGAAGATTTTCAAGTATATCAAGGCTCAACCTAAATTGGGTCTATGGTATCCTAGAGAATCTCCCTTTGTTCTTGAAGCATATAGTTATAGTGATTATGCTGGTGCTAATAATGATAGGAAGTCTACTACTGGTGGTTGTCAATTTTTGGGTCGTCGGCTTATTTCATGGCAATGTAAGAAACAGACAATCGTAGCTACTTCTTCAACAAAAGCTGAATATGTAGCTGCTGCTAGTTGTTGTGGACAAGTTTTATGGATCCAAAATCAGATGTTGGACTATGGTTTCAATTTTATGAATACCAAAATTTTTATTGACAATCAAAGCACTATTTGTATTATGAAGAATCCTGTATTTCATCAGCGGACGAAGCATATTGAGATTCAGCATCATTTTATACGCGATGCCAATGAGAAGAAGCTGATACAGGTTCTTAAACTTCATACGGATGACAATGTTGCTGATTTGCTGACTAAAGCTTTTGATGGTCCTCGGTTTAACCACTTGGTTGTTCATATTGGGATGGTCAATCCTTGAGGTCTAGGATTGAGGGGAGGCAAAGCCTAAGGGGAGGATTTGTGTACATATTAGGTCAGTCTAACGTATTCATAGTATTTAACAACATAATTTCTTGGTTATGATGGTGTGTGGTGCTTCTGATGGAGGATTTTTGCTCTCTTCTGGTGGATATGGCCCTACATGACTGGCTTCTGGTCCTCTTTGGTCAGCTTCTAGTTATGCTTGGTTGCCTTCTGGTGGTTTAAAATCCTTCCATGTCTAGTGGTGTTTGGCTACTGGTACTGGTACTGGTACTGGTCTGGCATACTGTTCATTCCTTTTGTCCTTTGTTAATCACGTTTTGCTCCTGGTCTGACCATTGTGTGCTTTGACTTTTGGTCAACGCTCCCAATACTGGTATTTACAAGTTTGAATTAAGCAAGTAAATTGGGGGTTGGTTATTATGTTAAAAAGGGCAAGTGGTTATTATGCCATTATGGTTTAATTTGAAAGGGCAACCCCCCATTAATAGGGGTCAATGAACAGTTACTACTTTCTTCATATATGGTCAACATACACCCTTGACTCACTCATTACAATTAACACACACATAAAAACCGCTTCTACTCTCTACATCCCAATCCCAATCCTTCTTCCATCAATTCATCAAGATCCATGGCTGCTCTTGCTTACCAACCTGCTCACAATCGTGTTGCTTATCTGGGTGATGGTCCGAATCGTGAACATTTTGCTGACATCTTGGATTTCATTGAAGCTTCTAACTTAAGGTTTGCATTTACTGTCTGTCCCACCATATATGATAGTGTGATACGTCAATTTTGGGCGTCTGCTCAACTTGTGAATGTGGCTGGACGTCCACGTGCACTCCATGCTACCATAGATGGACGTGCATATGTGGTGACTGAAGCGTCTATTCGCTCTTCTCTTCATCTTCAGGATGAGGGGGGTGTTGTATCAATCCCCAATTCAGAAGTATTGGAGGGTATGGCTGCCATAGGTTATGAACATGGGGGGAAGTTTAACTTCCAGAAGAATAGGTTTTCCCCCCAATGGAAGCTTCTGGTTCACTTTTTAATCCATTGTATGAGTCCCAAGTATGGGAGTTGGGATGCTTTCCCTACTCCTTTGGCTACTGGTCTTATATGTTTAGCCCAGGGTAGAGTGTTTAATTTTTCTCATTATCTATTTGAGGGGATGGCTAGTAATTTGTCTACTGCTGGTCCAAGGAAGAAATTTCTTATGTACCTTAGGTTTCTTCAACAAATCCTTGTTTGTATTCCACGTGATAGGACTGAGCATGTGCCATCTAAACTTACCGCTAAAGTGTATTACAATATGATGCATGGGTTTACTGGGGATTGGAGGCCCCTGACTGAAGCCATGTTAGGGTTGGCTCCGGGTCCTATGGGTCAGGAGGAGGAGGCTCCTGAGTTTGTTGTGATAGATGATGACCCCATGGAGGAGGAGGCTCCTACTGTTGGTGCCACTCCTGTGGTAGAGGAGGAGCTAGTTGAGGAAGTGGTGGTTGAAAAACCATCTCCTACCAAGGCTGGTCCTTCCTCAGGTCCACAAAGGTCTCCATTTGTGGATACTCCACCTCCTAGTCCTGCCCCACATTCGACTGATATCCCGTTTGATGCTAGTTCTCCACAGGTTGACCCACATGTTGCTTCGGGCTCCTGTGATGCTTTCCCTGATCCAAGTTCTCTTGGTGGGCAGGCGGAGGAGCCTACTACACTGACATCTTTGCTCGATCTTATGCACAGGTACCATGAGAGGATGATTTGTTTGGAAGCTGACTTAAACCAACATCGGAAGCTTACAAGGGAGTTTGTTCTTCCTCTGGCTGATCGCATAAAGGTGTTGGAGAATCAACAACTTCGTCGCAAGAAGCATGTGGTTCATTCAGATTATGAGGATGAGGGTGCGGAGAATGTTGAGGATGGCTTGACGTTGTTGGCAAAGGCTGCCTTTGCTGATAAAGTATATGATGATTTGCTGGTTCCTCCAATGTCCTCCAATGTTCCTTCTCCTGGTGCTATTCCCCCTGCTATGGGTGGTGCTTCTGATCCTGCTGATGGTTCTCATGCTGGTCCCTCTCATGATCCGATGGGAAAAGCCCCAATGACTGATTCTCCATCTCCAACTCGCAAGCGTACTCGTCGACAGATTGAAGAAGAAAGGCTTGGTGAAGAGGCTGCTCATCGAGTTCAAGCTGAGATTGATGAGGCGGATAGGGCTGCTGAGGAAGAGCTTCGAGAGCGAAGGCGTGCACAAATTCAACATGATGCCATGCATTGGACTGATGGTGAATGGATGCAAGTGTTGACTGTTCTCACTAGGGATTATGCTCAGTTTAAAGATCTGTTGGGTGATGATGTTGATGAACACAATTGTATTCCGCGTGCTATGGTGATGATGCGTAAGCACCAGTTAGCTCTTGCTGAAGAACTAAAGAAACAGCGAAGGAACAGACCTCTATCTCGGGCTGAGGAGCGCCAGCAGATGCAACGTTATGTGAAATATCAATCTGCTGCTCATTTCAATGCTCCGTGGTCTTGGGCTCGAGTGAGGGCGTTGACTTTTGATGAGCTTAAGGCCCTTTATGAAAAGATGGTGAAGCGTCAGAGTCAACCTATTCCGGAAAGATTTATTTACCATCCTCGTGGTGTGACTGCTTCTATGCCTGCTGATTCTACTGGTCCTTCGTCTGCACCCACTCCTGGTTCTGTTGGTAGTCCTTCTGGTTCTGTTGCTACTTCTGTTGGTCCTTCTACTACACCCTTGGTTGCTCCTATGGGTTCTACTGCTGGTCCTGCTACTACCATCTTTGTTACTACCACCACCACTCATGCTTCTACCATCGCACCTACTGCTGCTACATCTGATGTGCCATCTCCATCTCCACCAGTTCCTGCAACACAACCTAATCCTACTTCTTATGCAGCTCCTAGTGGTCCATTGGGTGGACATGTTCATGAGTCTACTTCTACTGCTTCCCCTGCTGTTGCTGGAGTTAAGGTAAAGGTTGAATCAACACCTTCGGCTCCCACACCTCGACGTTCCAATCGCCAGAAACTTGCTCGTCGTGTTGGCCGTGGTAAGACAGTTCCTTTTGAGAAGCGTGATCCTGAGAATTTAATTGATGCAGCTTCTGATAGCGATTCTGACTTACCCTTGGGCAATGGGAGCATTACGGGTTATACGGTTGAGAGTTCTACAACACTTCCTGGTGGCGTCTCCCATCGGATTACTTTGAGTGATGGGTCTGTGCGATTGGCAACGGGTTTGCCTGGTGTGTTATCTTGGGCTGACCGTATGGATCTTATGGCGTTGTTTGGGCTTGTTGATTCTAGTATGCCGTTTGACCCCATGGCGGTGTCTTCCTGGCCTGGTCTCCGTATCTGGGCTGATCTCAAGCTAATGTTGGATCCTCCTCCAAATGCTCCTGTTTCGGGCATATGGAAGGATCAATTCCAATGGGAGATTCTGCGATGGAAGCTATATGCTGGATGTGGAGTTCATATGTTGGAATTAGAATCTGGTCATATGGTGTTTATGCTAACGGATGTGGAGTATCCTTTGACTATTTCTTCCATGGAGGCGATGTTGGCAAGTCACTTGCAAATTTCTACTGCTCCTTCTGGGAATGAGTCGAGTATGGCCACGGATTTGGTAGAGGGTATTCAGGCACGGTTGCTAGCGGATAAGAAGGCAGCTTCTGGTATGTAAGGTGATTGGGTTGTAAGTGTTTATACTTTGAATTTTTGTTATTATTTTTTTTATTCTTTTCACCAATATGTACAGTGATTGGTGAATTTCATTCTTTATAGTTAAAAAAAAAATAAAAAAAAAATTACTTTTTATATAATATCTGCTTATACTTTGCACACAGTTTAGCTTTTATACTTGTACATAATATCCCTTGGCTGGTTCACAATGTGGTTCCTGGTTTGAGTTTGTTCTGGTACTTGGTTTCACTTGGTGTTGGACGTGGTCCACACAACAAATGGTTCTCAACTTACCATGTCTAATCGACAAGAAAAAGTTGATTCACCTTGAGGGTACGGCTCCTGGTGCGATTCTCAAATCCGTTGATGGTTGCTAGGTTACCCAAAACTGGATGGTTTTCACTTGCCATAGTCTTGGACTGAAAAGTGGCTAATCCAAGGGGGTACGGCTCTTGGTAAAGATCTTATCAAATCCGTTGATAGCTGTAATAGCTTGCTTAAAGCTATAGGGTGTTCAACTCACCGATGCTTCATTGCAAAGAGTTGGCGAGTCCAGAGGGGTACGGCTTCTGGTAAAGACGCATCAAATCCGTTGACGGCTGTGATGGTTTGCCTAAAATCATCAGGGTACTCCCACTCACCATTGATTCACGTTCTAAGAGTTGGGCTGGGTTCTAGTCTCCCAAGGTGATGCTTATTCCACCAGAATGACTAGCTAGCCCAAGAGCGAGCAGCTACTTGGTAAAGGCTCATCAAATCTGCTCATGTTGCTGAAAAGATTCAACACGATGCTGATTTGTTACAAGCTTTGGAGAAGCTTCTAGTGTTTCATGTTGCGGCTGTTCTTCTGATTCTTATCTTGTTGATGCTGCTATTTGTTTTGCTGATACAATCCTCGGGCTTTCTTTGCACGTTTTCCAGGAAACTTGAACTCAACAGGTCAAATTCAAGTTTAGGGGAGGATTGTTAGGACTATTGTAATAGTTATATGTAATAGGTAGACTAGGAGGTATGTAGTTCCTCCTGGTCCTAGTCGTAGTAGGAGCAAGTCCTGCTCCTGGTCCTAGTCGAAGTCAAACTTTATTATTTACTTAATATTCTGTTAGGATATGCATGAGATATGTTAGGAAAGGATATGCATATCAGTTTTACACGTTTTCTTTAATGATGTATTAGGGTTCCTTGCAGTATAAAAGGAACCTTAGGCAGAAGGGTTAGACACATCTTCACAAAACATAGTTCTAGTCATTATCAATATTAGAAATCCTTAGAAAGGATCAAGTCTTTATAGTTATTCTGTTCTTCTTGATTATATTTATATTCTACATTCATATTGTGTATAGAGTCTCTTTTTGATTTGACTTGTGATTACAGAAGTCATTCACCGGTCCTGACAGGCTGCAAGATTTACATCTAGTAGACCCAACAATGTATACACAAACATTTACCCCTAAACAGGAGTTTAGTTAAATGATTTGTGTATAAGGAAATAATCCCTTAAAAATCATTTGTTAAAACATTTGTCAAAACATATTTCCATTTTCTTTTTGGTAAAACCCAAAGTCTTAAAAGGGCTCTAAATTTTTGAAGAGTCAATATAGATTCTATTATCTTATTAATCACACGGTCAAATAATGTAAAGGATTAAGTCTTTAATCACATGTTAAATACTCAAGGTACAAGTTTTCATTGTTCGGCCAATTTAGGGCAGTCTATAACTAATTATTAACTCATTCTTATTCTTATAAACAAACAGATGGTCCTTAATAATCACAAGCATAAATTTATCAATTTACAGCCTACACACGTGATTCACCCAATTTATGAATGCTACATGTGTATTAGTCAATCCAAACGTCATCACGTGAAACTCATAATGTTCATATCAAGTTCTGGATGTAGTGAGTGGAATAGATAATCTTTTTCGCGGACGTGAAATTGATGATAACCATGCCGTGAATCAAATTTTCGAATATACGTTAGAACCTTGTAAATAATCGAACAAATCTATCATCTTGGGTAGTGGATATAGATCTTTAATCGTCAATTTACCTAGTTCATGGTAATCAATAAATATAAGGAATGATAACACCATAGCTCTTCATGATGACGAGCTTGGTAGAATAAAAGCTTTCTCCGACAACTCTCTCAGTTGTACGGTAATTCTTTTAATTCAGATGGTGCTGACGTAGGGTGCACACGCCACAGGTGCAGCACCGGGAATATAATCAATACCAAATTCAACTTGCCTTAATGGCAAAAGTCTAGGTAATTCACCAATAAATACCTCCTAAAGTTTCAGATAATAGAAATATCTTTTAATAAATTCTTATTAGGTTCTTTCTAGATTATAATATCTATGACTAATTCACAACCATTCATGGTATAATTTCAATTCTAAATGCAGGATATGGTCATCCATCAAGAATTATTTAAATAACTTTTGATAATCAACATCTTATCTTTTAGGGGAATTCTACTCGAGTTCCCATCAATTAAGACAACGTCGTCATGTCATAATCAATCAATCCATTCTACTGACACTATCAACTTTCCAGTTTCATTTCCGTCGATAAGATGTGAATTTCTCAAAAGACTAATAATAATTCATAATCTTTCACAAATTCAAGGATATATGGAGACACAACTACCATTAAAAGAGTAAGGTCAGCGCATGATCTACGTGAGAGGATTTCAAATCAGATACAGACGAAAACATTTAACGAATATGAATATATCCCACGTTTTCATAATTTGAGTACGCATTCGAAAGCTCCTCGGATCGTTACACAGGTCATTCAACTGAAATCAAATCAAAAGAAATGATAGAAACGTCGATACATCCAGTCGGGTCTCAACACTCGGTAATCAGATACTTTTCCTAAGAATCTCACTACGAGAGAATTGGACAAGAAAGAATTGTCAATTGTCAAATAAGACAATTTCCACAGATGAGTAAATTCGACTCAGAAGAATAGATGCTACAGGCACATATGTAGGTGTCCCTAACACTATGTCCCTATCTTTCACTTCTTGCAAATATCATAAAATTTAATCTTTCACAATCTTTAAAGAAAATGTCGTGTTTTGTAGAATCTTGATAACCTATGAATCTATGAAGTGGGTTGATGTTTTCTAGAGAGAGAAACTAGAGAGAGAAAGTGAGAGAAAACTATGTGATTTTTATTCAAATGGAAACAACAAATGTTCAACAACCAACCCCTTTCCAAGGAGGAAAGGGGTATTTATACTTCCAAGTCACTAATGGACTTGGGCCGGCTCATGACAAGCCCATGGGCCGGTTCTTACTTAACTAAATAAGTATTTGTTAACTACGAGCTATTACAACATATATAATATTGTGGAGTGACCGACTCTTCTAATATACGTAAAAACGTATTTCTAACAATCTCCCCCTAAGGGAGGTCACTCCACGTTACAAAGTTCTAAACCTAGCATACTATACTAAGTCTTCATTCTTTAGCTCGTAGTCTTTTCTTCTTTTTCTTTTTGTTGTGAATATGTTTATTGATCTTTTAGGCTTTGGCTTGAGAGCATTGTTCTTTTGGCCTTTCACGTGCGATCTTTGCCTTCTTGTGAAACTTGCCTCCTCGTGACTCCATGTTCCACACACTTATGTCTTTTTGTTGAATTCTCGAAAGCTTAAGAGTTTGATACAGCGGAAGACTTCATCTTATACTTTCTTGAATTTTTGCTGAACTTTGATGCAGAAAAACATAAGCATGTGGGAATGACTTCTACAGGTACACCACAACACCACCGTCTTCACTGGTACACAACAACGCCACCGTCTTCAACAGGTACACAGCAACGCCACCGTCTTTAACAGGTACACAGCAACGACACGAATAAAATGGCTTTGAACATTTTATTCTAATTCGGTAGCATTTTAACTCCGGTCGGTGAAGACCGTTGGACGATATTAGATATCGTACCCGTGACGGATAGTTTCAATTAAGTAACTTCCTGACAGGATTTCGCGGGTAAACCCGTTCTCTTTATTCGACCGTCCAAAGCTGACTGCCAACATAAAGAGTAAATCACTTGGATAAATTATCCTTGTGATTTTGAAGCCGTCAATTCATGAAACCTGGAACAAGTGAATTTCAATTAAGATGTTCACCATCGTTGCTTTCCAATTGTCACGAGCTCAATTCATAATGAATCTTGCACGTCACCTACCAAGTGCTGTTTGATGTTAACACTAGAAGGATTTCCACTCGTCACTATGATCAATAAAGAGTCACTCTGAGTGTTCTGGCAAGATCATATGAGTTTAAGTTCAATTAAGAATTAAACCACTGTTTCTTTCCAGTTTTTCACAAGATTGGTTCTAAAAGAACCGCACGTGTAACCTACCATGAGCTTGTTTGATGTTGGCTCAAGCAGGATTTCCATCTTCATTGTAATACTTGCGTATTACTCAGATGTTCTGGCAGTATTACAGGAATACTGCGTAGGACTCATGAAAATCTCTTACTTTTCACAGTGTGTGAGAAAGCAAGGAATAAATGGAAACTGTCCTAATGAGACTTTTGATGATCTCTTGGCTCTAGACTCGATTGTGCGTTTTGATTTAGTGAGCGATGGCTGGAGAGGAGTGCCACCTTTTCAATACCAGTCTATTCGGAGTGAATAAACCAATAGATAACGTGTTGATCTCCGTGTGGTTAAAACAAATACCTTTTGAGAGATATTTGAGTTAGCTGGGAAGGGTTGTGCATTGCATCACTAGGTACATGACGTCTTTCTTCAATATCGAGAATCATTAACAAAAATGACCTCAATAGCATATGTATTGACCCGGTTTCTGCCTAAAGTTGTAAGGAGGGCTTCTTTCTTTACAACCTTTATCTTTACATTTCTTTTTCATTCTTCAACCCCTTCAGTACTTACCAATACATCATCACTAGCACCTTGTTGTGATTGTTCCAGTGCTAGCATCAGTAATTAGTCGGTACTCAGCTACGTTCACATTCTTTCTCCATCTTTCCTAGGACTTCTAATTCTATCTAGGGAATTGTCCTTGGGAAGATTCCATCGGCTCTGATGAATCATTGGACTAAACCTATTCCTGCCACCCTTTTGTCACCATATTCGTCGTGAATTAAGAGTGTTTTGGGAAGGAATTGCCACCATGAAAAATCATTGAAAATCACCTAAAGTACTTGTGATATTGAAATCAAAAGTTTCATACCTTAGGTGTTTTGTTCATCAAAAACGCTCCCCCTTAACACGTGCTTTACACATATTAAGTTGGATTATCATCAAGTCTTTTTCATCTTTTAGCCAAGTATCGTTTAAGTCTCCTTAATCCCATTTTCTCCCCTTATCCAAAATGTTAACCATTAATATTTGGGATGTTGAATGGATTAACCGGTCTTTGGGTAAAAATGAAATCGATGTTTGGCCATAGAACATGTTAATGCTCCCCCTTAATTTAATAAGGGATAGTTGTAGTGCTTTAGTATGATATATTTTGAAAGATTTAGAATCTCGTGAGAAATTCTTGAAAAATTATCATACCTTAACACTACATCAAGCCATTAAAGCACAATATTCACAAATTTACATATTCACAATTAAAACCAATATAAAGTGGACCTGAAATGTAAGAACCATTAGATGGATCGTTGCAGAAGCTTGTGGTGCACTCCATATGGTCTACCACCAACGAATCTTTCTAAACTCCTCAGCAATCTACGTTCACGGAGCTTTTGATCAATCTTCTTGATCACATACTTCGCCATTTGCCGGTAACCCTTATGCCAATCCTCAGTCATCTCTGGTAAAGTCCCACCCGAATTGAGATGATCCAACTTTCCTCTGACGTAGATGAGAGTCCCATCACTGTACTTATAAAGCTCACCCACCCTCATAAACTTCATTAATCCTCGACTGTTCAAGTAGAAAATCCCACAATTCGGAACAGAAATGCCGGTATAGGGACATCTGTTGACATGTTGAGGTAACACTTGATTCACTGGACGGGTTAGGTTAAGCTTCCTTTGGTAACTTTCGACTCCCAACTGAAGATCTTCAACTCGTTTCTTGATAACAACGCTTCGTGTGAACATATGAAGTGCTGTATTCAAAGCAATGAGGTCTTCACGAGGAATATGTGTGAGTTGATCACGGGTCATCAGAAGCAACATGTCTTCGATATCCTCAAGGCGAATGATAGAAAAGTCTCCCTGCTGGATTTTGTATTCTCTGTCATCCTCCCTTTTCAGACGAATCTCCGTCACATGATAATAGCCATTCTTGGCTTCAGTTTTCAACCCTAAGATGCTGGAGATGCGGATATCGGATCTAACGTTGCTTCCAGAATTGATAGGCAGCAACCCCTGTACGCCCTTCTAACTCGTTCGTCCCAATGAGATGCACCTATAACAGCATACATATCATAATTACGAGTTACCCTTAGGACCCAGAGTCGGTTTACCTTTTCCTCGATCCAGGGTATTGTCCCCCAGTTGGCAACTTTCAGCAAGGTCAAGGAGGTGGCGTACTTTGATGAACCCTTCAGAAGAAACTCAAGATCATAGGTGACGAAGAAGTCGAGAGCAATCTGATTATCTTGAGTAGGATCAAGTGGAGGTGGAGCTCTTTCTGAATCATAAAGACCTGGCCGTTGAACGGTATTCAGAGCTTTCAGGATCTCATCAGCATAATACTCGAACTCCATTCGGGTTAACCTAGTTTTGGCGCGAAGTCTCTTATCCTTTAGTGCTTTCTTCACCAAAGACGGAGTAACTGAAGTCTTATACTCATGAGAAAGAAATGCACACAAGTCAATCAGACTACGGATACGGAGATATAGAACATCTCTGTCAGCGTCCGTGATTGGATCAAATTGTGCCGCTGCCGTGATCCAAGCCTGTGGCGGTGCAGTCTCGTCAATCTCCAACGTGTCTGCCCAGTCTCGTGTGCTTGGTTCAGGAACCGTAGATTGTTGTGCTTGTTGTAGAGGAGTAGAAACACGAACATCTGCTGGTTCTGATTCAGGCATCTCGGCGATGTCATGAACGGGTGAGTGTTGTGCAGCTTCAGGTTCAGTTACTGATTCTGCAATCACAGGAGCAACAACAATAGGACTAACAGGGTTAGTGGTAACAGGTATATATACAACAATAGAAGTACCGGGAATCGATGACGCTGTAGTAGCATTCACATCGTGGCGCCACTTAGATCGTCTTGATTCCGTTGATGATGATTTTTCCTTCTGCGCTGCATCTTTCTTGGACATGGTTCCAGACTTAGCAGGTTTCTTTGAGCTGGCAACCTTATCCCCCTCTTTAGGCTGTTTACCCCCATCATCATCCCCATCGCTATCCTCGTTGCTCCCCCTAGCACTCTCCTTATTCCCATCACCACCATCATCGCCATCATCATCATCATCATCATCATCATCCTCATCATCATCATCATCATCATCATCCTTTTCCTCTTCTTCTCCTTCTTCTTCCTCTTCTTCTTCACCAGTACCCTCTTCCTGTTCACTATCATCTTTGTCCTCCTCAGGTAGAATGTGATAAGGTACCACACTTCCAAACGTTTTGAATAACCTATCATCCTCCATGATAGCGTCATTCAGGGATTTGTAAAGAGCCCGTTGAATCCTAGATTTATCAAACGATCCAAGTTCCCTCATTCGAGCTTTCAGGATCTTCTTTAATTCAAAATCCGTCAAGTCATAGGCAATTTTGTAGGCGGATTCAGAAGGATTGGATGACTTGATCATCAAGTTATCAGCTGCTAGTGTCTTCAACTCATCACGCAGTTTAAGCATAATGGATTCAACGGATTCTTGCACTCTCTCTTCAACAGAAGCTTCAAGTGCTTCTTTTTGCTCCTTGTATTTATCCCTCATCGCTTGAAGTCTCGTGATACGTGCAGCCTGCTTATCAGCCTCAGCCTGCTTAACCTGAGCTAGTTCTTCTGCATGAGCTTTTCGAGTCAACTCCATCTCTGCAGCGAACTTAACGAGCATCTCTTCTTGGGCTTTCCTAGATGCTTCTTCACTTTGAACTCGTCTATGTAGCTCTTGGCGAAGTTCATCCATTTCTCTTTTGTGATTATCCGTATGTTTATCCAACATTTCGGCCATCACCAATGCAGCCATTGTAGATGTTGCAGAGCTGGTCTGGGTTGATTGAAGAGGCTCGGTTGTGACCACGGTACTAAGGATGGGAGTTATTGTTGGTGGAAGGAATGGTGTTGAAGTCGGTCTGGTTGGTAAGGGTTGAATTGGTGGAGGTTGAGTTGCTAAAGGTTGAGTTACTAACGGTTGAGTAGACACCATGATAGTAGGAGCACCGGACTCCTTTTCAACACTTGCTGAAACCGGGATGGATGTCTCCTTCGAAGTAGAATACCTTTCAGGTGACCCAAACTCATCAATATCCTCTGGCTCCTCGTACTCTTCTTCAATATTTACCCTTGCACATGAACCACTACCGCCAGTATCTTTCCTACTCCTTTGAATAGCTATCTTCATCATTTTTCTCTCCGCCTTGTCAAGAGTAGGATCAACAACATCTTCTTCGTCACGTAGAACTAACTCATCAGCCTTACCCTTTCCCTTCTTAACCTCAGTCTTCTTCTTCTTGGTTTCGGGTTCAGGTAAAGCAGCTGGTTGCTTGCGTTTACCTTTACTCTTGACTGTAGTAGACGAGTCTTCTCCAGTCTGAAGGCTTGCTTTCAGTTTCTTGATCTCTAGCAGCAGTAGCTTGTAATCAGCAGAGCCTTTGATTTTATCCGTCAGAAGATAATCGGGAATAGGACCAGGAATCACACCACCAGATGGTCCTTCATGCCTTAGATCCACAATATCATCATCTTCTTCAGTGTGATGCCGACTTGCTGCACGCCTATCAATAGTAACATCATTCTTCATAAAATAATTAATGATAAGCTTGATAAACCGAGGATAAGGAAAGAAATTTGTCTTCAGCTTCTTGTTTTGGAAGAGTTGGAAGGTGAATTCTTCCCACAACAATAATGCGTAATCTGCATTTGCGCCTTTATACATTCCATGGAAGATGTTCATAATAGGACTGCGCAAAGCATCATGCCCACTTTTTTTCGGTGTAAGACATCTACTGAGAATACCCAACATTGCTCTCCAAGGTTGTCCTACTTTAGCAGTGGTAAACTCAGACGCAACTCGTATGTCAGGACATCCAAGAGCCTCGAATATCTCCATGAGTTCATCTTTAGTAGGATCCCTTGAAAATGACATGCCTTTGGGTGTATCCCGTATTCCAAAAATCTTACGGAAGTCTGAAACTGTGAGCGTCTGCTGCTTGTTGTCGATAGTGAAGGTGATCTTGTTTGAGGTACTCTCCTTGGTAGCCCAGAACTCATACATGTAATCATAAGGCACCGAGGCAGTACTCCTAAGGGCGTTCTTGAAATGAGAGTGATCAAGGATTGCGATGGCTACTTTGAATCCATGGTGAGTGGATTTTGAGACTTGCTTCAGCCGGTAATTATTTGGTATGAACTTGAGGGTTCGTGCTTTAGCAATAGCGGCTCCTCTAGAGTCTTGGATTGCTTGTACTGTTGGATTAGTCATCGTTTCTGCTTAAGATAAGACATGAAAGATTGATGCACAAGAACATATAGATATGAATCATTCTTACTTCTAAGCATAACACATTTCATTAAGTACTTAGAACATGCAAACAAACTATCAATCAAACAACTCTTCATCCGGAACTTTCCTTCATTCGGAACTCTTCATTCGGAAGTCCTTCATTCGGAACTTCTTCATTCGGAAGTTCTTCATTCGGAACTTCTTCATTCGGAAGTTCTTCATTCGGAAGTCCTTCATTCGGAACTTCTTCATTCGGAACTTCTTCATTCGGAAGTCCTTCATTCGGAACTTCTTCATTCGGAACTTCCTTCATTCGGAACTTCCTTCATTCGGAACTTCCTTCATTCGGAACTTCCTTCATTCGGAACTTCCTTCATTCAGAAGTCCTTCATTCGGAAGTCCTTCATTCGGAAGTCCTTCATTCGAAAGTCCTTCATTCGGAACTTCTTCATTCGGAACTTCCTTCATTCGGAACTTCCTTCATTCGGAAATTCCTTCATTCGGAACTTCCTTCATTCGGAACTTCCTTCATTCGGAAGTTTTTCAGAAAAATTCCTTCATTCGGAAGATGATATCCATGTTCATCCGGAACTTAATAAACGCAGCTATGAAGGATTAATCTAGTCGCATTTAGTGAGTTCTAAAGCAATCTAAGGCAACCAACAATAATCTAATGATATTCCGAGTATAACCCACCTATAACCCTAATCAATTACTGCTTAATTAGACACAAACCCTAATTTGGACTTAATCTAATTAAACGAATCAATTAACATGATTTAATTGATAAATTAGACGAGTTATAAGTTAAAGATGATGTTATTACCTTTTAGAATCGAATGAACCGGTTGGATGATTAAAAACAAGAATTTTTAGAGCTTGTGTATGTGTGATAATGGCGGAAGATGATAAATGAATAGAAACAGTGAATGAAAGGGGTGGGGGGTTTGCTTTGACTTAGGTCAAAAGTTTTTTAACTTTCACACAATGTCACCTTAAGTCCCTATATTTTCTTATTCTTTTCCTTTTTGTTTATAACTTATCTTTTCATTTTTTCCTAAGCATTGTTAAATTTCGCCAACACACTTAAGCATCTCAACCTATTAGCATATCTCCAAGATCTTAAAGCAATGCCTATCACATAGAACGAACACAAGTCGTATTCTAAAGCAAAACCACTCAATTACCAATCAGCCAATTAATTTTCCACAAACACTTTTGAAAATCGATTTAATGACGAAGATGATTTAATATTTTCTCCCCCTTAAACGATGACCCGTTTTCTATTTAAAGAGCTGTAGTCATTGGTTAAAGAGTCAAATATTGATGAAAACATTTCCAATTAATGTCTTGAAAAAGATTGATTCGTGGTGTCAATAAGATTTCTCTTATTTTAACAAATTAATGCACTGAGACGTACATTGATTCGTGTTAGACCAAGTTATAAAGTAAACTTGATCCCTTTGCATGATTTGGCTTGTAAATCATGCCTGAGAAAATTAATTCCCGTTGTGAGCCAACGTTTTCCAAAGAAATACGTGACTTTAATATGAAAACCGGGTTGCAGTCTGAAATAACTACAAGCCATTATGGGCATGTTTTAAAAATGTACAACTTTTATACGGACTCTATTTATGGCACCGTGTCAATATTGATCGACATTTCTAAGGCCGTAAATATTACCGTACTAAAAGACATGCCCGATTTAAAAACGACAAATATTTTTGGTTTTTCTTGATTTTATAATTTTTATGGTTTTTGTAGGTTTTATATTTTTTATGGTTTTTGTTGGTTTTATATTTTTGTATTTTTCTTTTGTGGTTTATATATTTACTATAATATACATGATCACGAACAAAGGATACTCTGAATAGTTTACCACCACTATTCAGCTGATTCTTCTGCCAACTCTTTGAGAGTCGCTGGAGTGAATGATTTCATGCCAAGCTTGTCGATCAAAAACTCGATTCGTCCTCGATCTAAGGCTTTGGTGAACATATCCGCCAGCTGGTACTCAGTAGTGACAAAATACAGCTCGATCACTCCGTTCTCCACCTGCTCTTTAATGAAATGGTAGCGAATGTCTATGTGCTTGGCCCGGGAGTGTTGAACATAGTTGCAGCAAAGGGCAATGGCGCTCTTGTTGTCACAATACATCGGGATTTTGTTAAATCCCAAACCGTAGTCAGTTAATTGTGATCTCATCCAAAGGACTTGAGCACAACAACCGGACATGGCGATGTATTCAGCCTCCGTGCTAGAACTTGCAGCGCTTTTCTACCTTTTTGAAGACCAACTGATCAATCTATCTCCAAGGAGTTGCACAGATCCAGAAGTGCTACGCCTCTTGTCTTGACATCCAGCATGATCGGCATCTGCGTATGACATTAAAGCAATAGAGGAATCTTTCGGATACCATAGACCACGATGAAGTGTTCCTTTTAGATACCGAAAGATCCTTTTCACAACATGTAGGTGCTTTTCGGTAGGCCGAGCCTGATACCGGGCACACATGCATACAGCAAATTGCAAATCAGGCCTGCTAGCAGTCAGATAGAGAAGGGTGCCGATCATTCCACGGTAAAGTTTTGGATCGACAATAGTCCCATTCCTATCTTCATCTATATTGGATTTCTCCACCATTGGAGTGTCCACGGGGTCACAATTCAAAGTTATATTTCTTTAAAGATTCAAGAGCATATTTGGATTGATTAATAAAGATGCCTCTAGGATTCTGAGAAATCTGTAATCCTAAGAAAAATGAAATTTTTCCCATCATCGACATCTGAAAGCGTGTGGACATTATCTTCTTAAAGCGATTTGACAATTCTATGTTAGTGGCAGCAAATATTATATCATCAACATAAATTTGTACCAGAATCATGTCGTTGTCCTCCTTGAGAGTGAATAGAGTGGGGTCCACTTTGCCTTTGGAGAAGCCTTCCGAAATGAGGTATGTTGAAAGGAGATCGTACCACGCGCGTGGAGCTTGTTTCAACCCATAGAGAGCCTTCTTAAGCTTGTACACATGATTAGGAAACTCCGTGCTAACGAACCCATCCGGCTGACGAACATAGACCTCTTCCTTTAGTTCACCGTTCAAAAATGCCGTCTTCACATCCATTTGATAGACGATCATGTTCATATGAGCAGCATACGCAAGGAATAGTCTAATAGCCTCCAATCTCGCAACAGGAGCAAAAGATTCTTCAAAGTCTATACCCAAGGCTTGTTTATATCCTCTAGCAACCCATCTAGCCTTATTCTTCAATACCG
The DNA here is from genome assembly GCA_025667525.1 of Glebionis coronaria. NCBI lineage: Eukaryota > Viridiplantae > Streptophyta > Magnoliopsida > Asterales > Asteraceae > Glebionis > Glebionis coronaria. The sequence continues at coordinate 306,652,450 of CM046882.1, forward strand.
CACCCATCTCATCAAGTTTAACCTTATAAACCCATAACAAAGTAAGGATGTTAACCTTGTCAGGGAGAGGAACTAATTCCCATACTTCAAGTCTTTGGAATTCATTTAGTTCCTCCTGCATGGCTTCAATCCAAGATGATTGAGTCATAGCCTGCTGCCAATTTTTAGGTTCAACTTCAGAGAGAAATGCATCAAAGTAGCAATAGAGTGCACTTTCTTGTAATTGATGGCGTGTAGAGACTGGTCGATCTAGATCTCCAATGACATTCCTAATTGGGTGACCTTTTGTCCATTTGGTGCTATGATTTTCAATCCTAGGTGGTCTGGAGTGAACAATAGAAGGAGCTTCTTCTGAGGTAGACGCGGCTGAAGGGTTTTCAGGGAACGGTATACCAAAGAAAGGAAGCTCTTTTAAGTGAGCATATTCCAAATCGTGATTAGTAGAATCCTCTTCCACATCATTAGGCACAAGTAGGGGTGATGATTCAGGTGTAGTTTGAGAATCACTTGGTAAAGGTGCATCCGGTTCAATGTTAATTGAAGATGCATTAGATAAAGGTTCATTAGCTTGAGCAACCACTTCAGGGATTGGAGCGATCACTACAGGTGCTGGAACTTCATCAGTCGGGGGATCGAAGAATTCATCAAACAACGGTTGAAACAGTTTATCCCACTCGGGCCTTGTTGGTGGTAAAAATGATGTAGAAGAAGGATTATTGGGAACTAATCCAGAACTAATAGCACCGGTTCCCATCTCATGAAGCGCGGGTTCAGAGCTGTGTTGCTCAGAAGCCATCGCTGTCAGCTCATCGAAATCTGCGTCCATAGTTTCTACAATCTTGCCAAGACGACGGTTGTAAATTCGGTATGCTTTCTTTGACGGTGAGTAACCAATGAAAATCCCTATATCGGCTTTCGGTTGAAGCTTGCCCAAGTTCTCACTATTAATGTTTAGATAACAAAGAGCCCCAAACACATGAAAGAATGAAACATCGGGTTTACGGTCATGTAGAAGCTCGTAAGGTGTTTTTCCATGGCGTTTCCGAATGACAGAACGGTTTTGGGTGAAACATGCAGTAGATATAGCCTCTGCCCACAAGAACAATGGAGCGTTCGCATAAATAAGCATAGTCCTAGCAGCTTCCATAAGTGTACGATTCCGTCTTTCAACGACACCGTTTTGTTTTGGAGTGCGTGCAGCGGATGTTTCATGTGAGATACCAACTCCTTCATAGTAATCACGAAGAGTCTGGTTGACGAACTCTGTTCCATTGTCTGTACGAATACGGCGGACAGTAGTATTCAAACGTACCTGAATGAATTTCAGAAAAGTGATGATAGCCTTCGGTGCTTCATCCTTTGTACGTAGAAATCTAACCCATGTAAACCTGGAGAAATCATCAACAATAACCAGAATGAATTTCTTACCGCTCACACTTTCAGTTCTCATTGGCCCACAAAGATCCATATGCAAAAGATGAAGTTTTTCTTGATTGGTGTCTTCAGCTTTGGGCTTGTAAGATTTCTTGGTACTTTTCCCCCTTGAACACGCGGAACATAAATGGTCCTTGTGAAATTTAAGCTTTGGAAGACCACGAACTAATTTGTTTTTAGCCAGATGATTAATAGCATAAAAGTTAAGATGAGATAATCTGCGATGCCATAACCATGACTTGGTCTTAGATGCTTTAGAGAGAAGACATACTGGAGAGGCGGCCATCATGTCTTGTAAGGACAAGGTATAAATATTTGCACCACGAGATCCCTTCAACAAATCTTTTCCTTCCAAGTTGCGGATGAAACAAGTGTGTTGTCGAAAAGCAACCTCTAGGTTGGAATCACAAAACTGTCCTACTGAGAATAAATTATGACCAAGACCTTCTACATAGTATACCCTTGAAATCGTAACGTTTCCAATCTGATATTCACCATACCCCATTATCTTTGCTATATGATCATTCCCGAATTTAACCGTACCAAGAAACTTGCTGACGAAATTTCGGAGCATCGAGCGATCTCCGGTCATATGCTTTGAACAACCGGAGTCCAAATACCAGAGGATGATTTGGACCACCTGAAAATATCACCACACGAAGACAATGTAGAGGTATCGGAATCTGAATGTTCCTTGTTATTAGCAGGTACAGATTTAATAATCTTAGATTTGCTAACTTTAGGTTTCTTAGATTTCCTAGCCTTCTTCTTCCTAGTTGGTGGTGTAGATTCTAGTTGGCTTAAATCCTGTGGTATTTCTTCACTGATAGGCACTATAGTGGGGGTTGACCTAATTAAAGGGCGATGTTTCCATACTTGAGTGCGAGTGTTCCTAACTAAAGGACGCTCAGACCTAACCTCAATGGATGCATTCCTAGTTAAAGGGCACATTTTTCCATCTAATGTAAAGGTCCTACCAGTGGGACGCCATTGCCAGCCAACCTGGGCACGAGTTCTACCCGTTGGCTTCCATTCAATACCATCCCTAATGGCATTCATTTCATTCACATGATCAATAAGACACAAATCATAACGTTGGGAAAACATACATTCATTACAATTCAAACAATTCAAATTAGAATTCACGAATGGTTTAGGCTTCTGCACAGGCGCAGAGCTTTTAGTCTTAACATGATTCTCTTTATTTAAAACTGAACTAACATTCCTATGGTGAGCTTCTACTTTCTTCTTTTTGGCACTACTAGTGGAGGGCTTGATCTTATCTTTCTTGAGTGGCGATCCTTTAGCCTTAGTAGTCTCTTTTAATCCTGTAGAAGGCAAAGTGGGAACATTAGCAACAGATTTTAAAGGTGCCTTACTTGATTGTGCCAATGACGGTTTTGCTCCTGGAGTTTTATTGAATGGAGTTACAGCAATGGGCCTATTAGTAAGTAGTGCAGAACCTGGTTTACCTATGTATTGCAAATATGCTAAGCAATATTGAACTCGCTTAATATATTCATGAGCCGAATAATAGTAGCTACTTGAGGGATCTAAGGCATAAAGATCGTCTAAAATATTCCTAACAAGATCTACATGCTTAATGGCATTTCTCATATAATCATCGTAGGTAACCGGGTTTCTCTTATGAAGCGGGTTCTTATAAAGCACTACTGACTTGGTTGTTGGAGCACTAGTGGACGGTGCAGAGTCGGTAGCTAAGTTATCAACAACTTCTTGTCGGGTGAGAAGAAGTGTCTCCTTTAACTCGGCCAAAACCATGTTTTTGTCAATGAGCAGGATGTTTAAGTCAGAGATTTCCTCACACTTTTGGTTCAGTTGTTCAACATAAGATTGTTGCTGTGCCGCATTAAAACCGAAGCGTTCTTCTAGTGAACCATAAAGAGCGGATAGTCCCTGTCTTGTCCGATCCATCTCCCCTAGAACAGACGAAAGTCTTATTTCTAAGACCTGGTTTTTAGACTCTGCAGCCTCTAGTTCTAATTTTAGTGTTTCATTTGATGACACATCTCTCTTCAATTTCATAATCTCTTCCTCTAATGCCTTAACAATTGCAATCATCTTGTCACTCGTCTCAACACCGTTTTCACAACCATTTGATATCAAAAGATCCTCATTTTGAGTTTGTTGTTTTAATTATAAAGATATACAATGTTGTTCTAGTTGATTAAAGCGTTTTGAAAGTAAATTGTAAGAATCTTGTAGCTTTAAAAACTCAGCGTAAGATTCGTGACAAGAATGATTATCTACCTCATTTACAGTATCGGCAACATTTACAGAGAGATCACAAACATCATCACAAATATTCACAGCATCACAATTAATCATAGCGGATGTAAGCTCATTCGAATAATTAACATTTACAGTAGTAAGCACATCACACAAGATTACTGCGGACAAGAATCGGTCATATTCGGTTAAAATCTTTTCTTTTTCAATTAGTTGTAGTTCGTAAGCGGTGTCCATTTCATAAAACACTTTTTGAACTTCACCAATTTCAAACACAAGATTTTCTTTAAGAGATGCAAAAGTTCCTTTTAGACTTTCGACAAACGGATTGATCTCATTTTGAAACATCTCGTTCATATGTTCGAAAGCCCATTCTCCGGCGTTTAAGCCATTTGAAGTCGTACATTCCAAAATGACCTTGTCAAAATTAGTAAAGTATTGATTAATCTCTTGCAAGTTTAACCATAAAGTGCTAACAGGTGGAAGATCCTTTGGAATTTCCTTAGGACCTTCCATATTAACAAAGTGTAGGAAATGTACTAGGGTTTTCTTCATCTAATATGTAGGTTGGTGCTGTGATGAGATCTTTGTCCATATGGAAGCGAATTCTAAAATACGTTTTTGCAAGCTCCTTATTCATTTTAAAATAATCACACTCGGGATATTTTGCAGAATTGTATGACCGATCCTCATCAACTAGATCCTTACTTGTTCGATCATCGAAAAAAACAATCGGGTCTAAAGCCAATCCTAATTAAGTTTCATTATAAAGTCTAGGACTATGTCTTAAAGCTTGTTTTGCATACCGTGGTTTAGGGGGAAGGCCTTTTTGACGTGATAAGTTAAATTCTCTAAACGAAGCATCAAATAAGTGTACTAGTTGAGAAGCAGCGTATTGTCTTAAAAGCAAATAATCTAGACTTCTAATCTTATTAGCAGCATTAATATCCATTTAATTCTTCTTAGACTCGAGTGATTCAAAATCCGTTTGAAGTTTTTGAAAATTAGTGACCACTAACTCCTTTTCTTTAAGTTCATCAGAAAGATTTGCTCTTAAGTTTTCAATTTCTTGCAAGTGACCCATTTGTTTGTTTCGAAAGTGATCATATTCGGGATTAGTTAGAACACTAGACGAAGGCACTAATCAGCCTTGCATGGTCCATTCCAAATTGTAAGTAGGCGCGCAATTATATACAATTTCAAGATTAACGATGCAATACTCAGTTCGACAAAATTTTATCATCATATTTATAATAAAAACAGTTTCATGCTTAATTCTTAAATAAGAATCAAGAATAAATTTACAAAGATTTTCTTTGTTATGAAAACAATTAAGTTTTCCAAGGTGTTTTATAAACAACTTCATTTCGATAACGATTATTTACAAGTCTCACTTTAAATAATCCGTATGGTGATGAAAACCCAATTTTTCTCAAGGGATACTGTTTTAACTTATAAAAACAATTAGTGATCTGCAAAAGAGTGATGAAAAGTTTTTCACCAAGAACTAACTACAACATGATAGGAAATGAGCTTAGCCAATTAATCATGAGGTGCATGACCTCGATGGCACTCAAAAAAGAATAATCCACAACGTAACTCAATTCGAGATAAGTACTTGTTCAATGGTTGCATCACTAATGCGAGCATTAGGAAGAAGCAAGAAAAGATAGATATCATCGATACATGTAGGATTTAGCAATCAAAGGTAGTCTTTTCATTAATCACAAACAAGTCAAAGTTGTACCGTAACACATTACGTGTCACTATGTCATACAATTCCAAGAACTCATCCTACCAACTGATATCTCAGTTAAGTTAGGGATTGTTTTTAAACGATACTACAATGAATACTAATCTACAAGATTCATTAGGTGTTCCACATTTCCCAGAAGATCCATCGGTCTCAATTCAGAAGAAGATTTCTTCAATTTATTTCTTGGACACTGGGCATCCTCATTAGTGGACAATGGTCTAGGAACAACCCTTAACACGAACTAACAATCATTTAAAACCTTATAACTCAATCAAAGGACTTAACGACTTCCTCTTAATAATCTTATATTCCATACGAGTTAAATTTTACTTTATTCAAGTTTTAATCAACCTATACTCAATGCAATATCCTACCTCATTCTCCAATATTTTCAATCTTCTTTTTAGACCTTAATAGGCAATAAAAGCTCGATATGATCAACACTTAATTTCCAATCCTATAGCTCTTACAACAATAGTTATCAAATGAGTCACTAGTATGAAATGACTCACACATTCAATTAGACTTCTCGGAAAGGTACTTGTGGCATGAGGCTTTTGGGTAATGGTTCCAATGACAGCCTCAAGTGCAACATTCACCCTTTCGATTTCAATTTAAGAATTGGATGACAACAAATCAGATGACACCTTTCCAGGTGGTAACGTTTTGTCAAACTCCACTCTATAAGGATAGATCGTCATGACATCGATATCAGATTTAATCTCGCCCATTCTTCTTTAATTTCGTAATCAACTAATATCAACATTTCTATGAATATCAACCATTTTGTTGGGATCATAATTATCCACAACTTGGTTTAGATATAGGATAGCTAGAATTCCTACGGGAATAGCTTCGATTAATTTGCTAGGGAAGTTAGGGTTTCTTGTGATAATCTACGTCGTATAAATATCTCGTATAAATATAGAAATAATCATCAAACAATCATGTAAACAAATTACATCATATATATATATAATCCAAGTTATATATATATATATATATATATATATATATATATATATATATATATATATATATATATATATATATATATATATATATATATATATATATATATATATATATATATATATATATATATATATATATATATATATATATATATATATATATATATATATATTAAAATAACACTTCTCAGTCTGGCCTTGTCGGTAACTCGGGAATTCTTCGGCACCGTTATAGTCAAAAGATTTTTAGACATTTTTAGAAAAATTTTTATAGTTAAAAGATTATGAAATGTTTTATTCAAAAACTTAGTTTTAAAAATCTTTCGTTCTCTATAACGAGAGCTCTGGTACCAAACTGTTACACCCCCAAATTTACAGAATTCAATACAGCGGAAGACTCGTTGGTGTTACAGGATAGCACATTACTCACATCATAGACAACGCTTAAAAATCGAGTCGTTTAATAATAAGGCATTTCCATTCATAAATATCAAATTTACATAGGTCCCAAGTCATTGTATTTCATACAAGTTTTACAAAGCATTTGAATGAAAATTATTGTTTAAGTGCGGGCCATGAATTCTTGTTGTCTTCCCGAGAATTACCTTCAACTACCTAAGATAAAACATGTTAAAAGAAAAGGTCAGCGAAAACGCCGAGTGAATTCATAGAGATTAATGAAATCCATCAATATAACATCGGTATAAAATTATTACCGAAAATCATTTTGTACAAATCTTTGTAATAGTCCATAAAATAGCCAAATTCGTTTTATACAAATCCTTATCAAAAATCATAATATAGGCGTTTGCATTCAAAAATCATTATACGAACCATTGTCGTTAAAAACATCATACAATATGTTTTATAACGTTGCATAGAGTTAAATAAAAACCGTTATATGAATATGGTTATGAAAAACCAAAACACGAACATAATATCAATAGTAAGACCCCGTATTGCTAGTCAGGCAATATATCGTAATTTAGTGCGTATAGCAGTATTTCGTTATTTGGATTATTATAAGCCGCATGACATTGTTACGTTACTACAACAAACAACGGGTAGCTAACCCGAAACTCAATTTGCCCATCTAAGTTAGCGTGTCGTCACAAAGATCACGCTATGGAAATCTTCTCATACATAAATTCGCTTACCAATCAATGTGGCACGACGGGGATCAACCGTCAAGGCGCGAACTGGGGTGATCGTCCCCAAATAGTGCTATTATATGCATAAGCGTCTACCAAATCCCGGTAGTTCACAATTCATGCTAATGGGACTTTTAGTGACATAACCTAACTTTAATAATCCATTTCATTTCATCTATCGGGTCATTTAATCATTCATCAGGTCATACAATCATTCAGGTCCAAATCAATAAACAAACAATCGGGACAAATGGTGTCCTATTTTATCAAAACTAACATGTCCCTCGCGGGTTTATAAAACATTTCATAAAAACATTTAAAAGAGTGCGAGGCTATGAACTCACGTTGATAATGAAAGGCGGATTATCGGCTACGAGCGTGCTTTGGTCACGGAAACCTATATAAATAATAATCGGTCTTAAGCTTTTGTCCAATGACTTTATCAAAATAACAAATATACATATGATGATTTTATACATATGATGATGATCAAGTGGGTTTATATATTCTTATTTACTCATTTTAGTGTTTATGTGTTGGTAACTTTTTACTAGTTTACTAGTTTTACCTATTTATATGTTTTTAGGTTCAGTAAGTCTATTATAAGTCTATTAACTTGTATTAATCCATTTTATACTTGTATTATCAGTATTTATACTTTACATGTTGGGCCCAAATAGGTTAAGCCCAATAAGTAATTTTTTATAAGTGTGTAATTTATTTAGTTAAATTATTAGTCTAAATATGCTAACTTGGCTCGTTAATGTCCGTATGTCATATAGTTCGGGTTTTATCGGTTTTTACTTGTATTAGGTACTTATATATCAGTATATGACTTTTAAAATTTTTACATTAGACGGGTTTTATCGTCTAAGTTTTAATTGGCGAAAAACGTTAATTTTACGGTAATAGCCAAAAAGACGTAAAAATCATGTTTTTAGTTTTTATAACTTATAAAACTTACCAAACTACCATTTTTATAACATGTCCATTTATTTATCCTTATACCTATTTATAAAAATGTAATATATAAGTTAGTGGGTTTTAATTCACATTTTATACTATATTAGTTTGAGTGCTTATATAATACTATTAAACATTAATTCTTCAAAATCTGATTTTTAGTTTCATCTTCACCATTGTTATCATATCTTGAGTTATATAAGGAGATAGAAGCTCAAATGTTTATCACATAAACTAAGTGATATTTGCTTCATTTTATTCTTTTATAGCTACTGATGAATCAACATCTAAGTATTTTATAAAATTCGTCCAAAACAGTGTACTCAGATTTGCACTCTAAACTTGTTTTGATCATATCTCACTCATTTTTATGATTCCATTGTATGGCCAACTCTCACATGTGTACAAGTCTCAATACTCACTGTATATAAATTCATCTATACCATTTTATCAGTTCATCATATGGTTCTTTACTGTTTGTATACAGCCTACTAAATTAAGCAAGATTAACCACTTTTACATATAGTTTTTCATCTTTTTACCCATGTTTATCAACACCAAATCCCCACATAATACTTTTATCATCATATATTCATCATATACATATACAATAAGAAAGAAAATACATGATTACATAATCAAAATAACAAGAGGATAGGAAGAACAATCTCTATACCACCAAGATTGTGTAGGTATTCATCATGGCTTGGATTTTTGATGGAGAAACTTGTGATAGATCAACATCAATCTTCAAGACCAACAATATTTGTAAACTCCTTGTAGAAATCAGCCCTTTAACATCACCAAATCTTCTCCTTGGATGTTAAAATCACCACCAATCTTTAAGGCTTCAAAGGTTCTTCACCATATGTGTAGATAACACATGGTTTGTGTTTAAAATTGATCAAATGGTGGTGGTTTATAAGTGGTGGTTGTGGATGGCTAAGAGAGCCAAAGAGAGAGAGATGAGAGTGTTTTGCATGGAGAAAATGAAGTAAATGGTTTCACTTGGGTGGTTTTGTGGTTTGGTTATGCGTTAGCTTGTTTATTAAGCTTGCAAGACATGTGTCTTGCAAGTTTATGTATAAACTTGCCACAAGGCTTGTGTTGGACGGTTATAGTGTGGGTGGGACAAGTGTCCCACTTGTCTCATATCCACTAATTTACGGGTACTCCTTGATTCTAGTTTCCTCGATGTACGTGCCCTCGGGTCGTTTTACGAAAAACGTTTTTATAAACTATGAATCAACGGCACAAAACGAATCTAATAAAAACTGTCTCATCAAAAACGAAGTTCGAAAACGTAAATACGTAATCCTAAGGTTTCCGGTTTAGTCGTAAAGGACGTTAAATTAAAATCGTAAGTCCTAATCTCTTATCGTAAATTTGTGAGTATATGAACCAACACAAATTTAAAATCTCAAAATAATATTCACGGACAAATTTATTTTCTGAAATGTCGGACTGTCACCAAAGATGGTGTATGTAAACGTAAGCACGTAACGTTGAATCCTCCGGTTTAGACGTAGTCGATGCTACTTCAAGACGTAAATCCAAATTTCTTCCCAAAAATAAGTGAGTTCATATTATAACAATAAAATAATGTTTTCAATTAAATATTGAGAATAAAATATAAACCATAAATTGACGGATTGTCACAGTTTCTTCCTATCATCTTGTTATTTTGTAAAAGTAATCATGTATTTTATTTATAAATGTATATGTATATGATGATGAATGATGATCAATGTATTATGTGGGGATTTGGTGTTAATGGATTTGGTTAAAAAGACTAAAATCAACAAGTAAAGATGTTAAAATCTTGATTAAATTTATAGGTTGTATAAAACAGTAAGTAACCATATGATCACTTGGTAAAATGGCTTAGATTACTAAATATACAGTTAGATATATGATTTTTACATATTGGAGAGTTGGCCACTCAATGGAATCATTAAAATGAGCAAGATATGATCAAAATACTATTGAAGTACAAATCTGTATAGTCTGTTTTGGACGAATTATTATGAATACTTAGAGGATGATTGAGCAGTAGCTAATGGATTTATTTGTAGCACATATTATGTAGTTTGTGCTACCCAAATTTGAGCTTCTATCTTCTTGTATAACTCAAGATATGGAAAAAAGGTGGAAGTAACATTGATAATCAGATTTGTAAATAAAAGTATATAATATAAAATGAGCACTCAAGTAATATTATTATAAAATAAATATGTAAAACCCACTAACTAATAATAAGTAATATAAAATAAGTTATATACTATGATAAATAAACATGGCATTTTTATAAAAGTAAAGACTCAAATGTTTTCTAAAGTTATAAAAATATATATAAGTTTTACGTCTTTTCGGCTAAAACCGAAAGATTAACGTTTTCGCCAAATAAAACTTTGATGGTCGGACCCGTCTAATATAACATTTTTATAATTCATATACTGATATGTAAGTACATTTGACAAGTAAAAACCTATAAAACCCGAGCTTTATAACTTATGGACCTTAACGGGCCAAAGTAGCCTTATTGGACCATTAGCCCAACTAATTTGGCTAAACACTAATGGACTTACTCATGGGCTTAACCCACTTGGGCCCAAAATATGAGTATAGGCCTGGTATTATTATTATAAATGGGCTAATATAATGAATTTAACTCTTAATGGGCTTATAGAGCCTTAATATGTAATTGGGTTGTAACTAGTATAACTAGTCTAAATTGACTAACACATAACAACTATAATGTTGTATGAGGAGATAAAATCCCACTTGATCATCATCATACTTATGATATCATCATATATATATAACCATTATTTTTAGTAAGTCATTGGACAAGAGTTTAAGACCGAGTATTATTTGTCCAGGTTTCCGTGATTGAAGCACGTACCGTACATCCAAATCGCCGATAACCCGCCTTTCCCAATCAACGTGAGTTCATAGCCTCGCACTCTTTAAAATGTTTTATGAATTGTTTTATAAACCCACGAGGGAGATAACATGTTAGTTTTAATAAAAATAGGACCCCAATTGTCCCGATTGTTTGCTTATTGATATGGACCCGATTGATTATATGACCCGATGAATGATTATATGACCCGATGAATGAAATGAAATGGATTATTATTAGTTAGGTTATGTCACTAAAAGTCCCATTAGCATGGATTGTGAATTACCGGGATTTGGTAGACGCATATGCATATAATAGTACTATTTGGGGAAGATCACCCCAGTTCGCGCCTTGACGGTTGATCCCCGTCGTGCCACATTGATTGGTAAGCGAATTTATGTATGAGAAGATTTATATAAGCATGACTATTGTGACGACACGCTGTTTTAGATGGGCAAAGGAATTAATGGTTAGCTACACGTTGTTTGTTATTGTAAGGTAGCAATGTCATGCGGCTTATAATAATACAATAAAGAAAACACTGATATGCGCATTGAATTATAATATATTGCCTGACTAGCAATACGGGGTCTTATTACGGATATTATGTTCGTGTTTTGGTTGTACATAACCATTTTAATATAACGGTTTTTATTTAACTCTATGCAGCGTTATAAAACGTATTGGATGATGTTTTTGCGACAATGGTTCGTATAATGGTTTTGAAGGAAAAAGCCTATATTATGATTTACTACAAAGATTTGTATAAAATGTCCTAGGCCTTTTTTATAGCCTACAACAAAGATTTGTACGAAATGATTTTCGGTAATAATTATATACCGGTGATATATTAATGGTTTTTATTAAACTCTATGAATTCACTTGGCGTTTCGCTGACTTTTTAACATGTTTTATCTCAGGTACTTGAAGGTAATTCTCGGGAAGACGACAAGAATTTATGGCCCGCATTCAAATCAAATTTCCATTCAAATCTTTTATAAAATTGTATGATATACTATGACCTGAGGACCTATGTAATTTTATATTTATGAATGGAAAATGCTTTATTATTAAACGACGCGATTTTTAAGCGTTGTCTATGATTTGAGTAATGTACTATCCCGTAACACCAACGACTATTCCGCTGAACTAAAGTATGAATATTTGGGGGGTGTTATATTCTTCATCACAAAGAATTTAATGTGAGACAACGACATTGGTTAGAATTACTTGCTGATTACGATTGTCAAATTCGTTATCACCCAGGTAAAGCCAATGTAGTAGCTGATGCTTTAAGTCGAAAGGAACGAGTTCAGCCATTCCGAGTTAAATCGTTAATGATAACTCTTTTACCGAAGTTACCTACCTAAATTCTCGAAACGCAAGAAGAAGCACCTAAAGTAGAGAATGTTGGAGTTGAGAAATTAAGAGGAATGGATAGAGAATTTGAAATTCGTCAAGATGGGATTCGTTGTATTAAAAATCATAGTTAGTTACCTGCCTACGGTAATTTATGAGATTTGATTATGCACGAGTCTCATAAATCAAAGTATTCTATACATCCTGGTTCCGACAAGATGTATCAAGATCTAAAGAAACTCTATTGGTGTCCTAACATGAAGGCAATCACAGTAGAATACGTTGGCAAGTGTTTAAAGTGTGTAAGAGTTAAAGCAGAGTATAAAAACCATCCCGTCTATTGATACAACCAGAGATTCCAATATGGAAGTGGGAAAGAATTTCGGCGGATTTTGTGACTAAATTACCTAAGACATCAAATAGACATGACACCATCTGGGTTATTGTCGATCGTCTTACAAAATCTGCACGATTTCTTCCTATTAAAGAAACTGATAATATGGAAACTCTTTTGAGATTGTACATCAAGGAAATAATCTCACAACACGGAGTGCCTGTATCTATTATCTCAGATAATGATAGTCGTTTTACATCTGTATTTTGGAGATTAATGCAAAGTGCCTTAGGTACTCAATTGGATATGAGTACGACATATCATCCACAAATAGATGGACAAAGTGAAAGAACAATTCAAACTCTCAAGGATATGCTTAGAGCTTGTGTGATATATTTTGTAAAAGGATTGGAGAAACATCTACCTTTAGTAGAATTCTCTTAAAACAATAGTTATCATGCTAGTATTAAAGTAGTGCCTTTCGAAATACTTTATGGAAGAAAGTGTAGATCACTTGTTTGCTGGGATGAAGTTGGAGATATTCAACTGACAGAACTAGAAATAATACATGAAACTATAATACATGAAACTATTGAAAAGATTGTTCAAATTTGACAGCGATTACAAGTTGCACAAGATAGGTAAAGAATTTATGCTAATACTAGAGGTAAACGTTTGGAATTTACAGTAGGAGATCATGTTATGTTAAAAGTTTCGCCTTGTCAAGGAGTTATTCGATTAGGAAAGAAGAAGAAACTGAACCCAAGGTATATAGGACCATTCAAAATAACCAAAAGAATTGGCCCTGTGGCATATAAACTAGAGCTTCCCGAAGAGCTTAGTAATGTTCACAATACTTTTCATGTTTCGTATCTTAAGAACTGCTTATCTGTTGAGTTTCTCATCATACCGATGAAAGAACTTCAACTCGATGATAAGTTAAATTTTATAGAAGAGCCGGTGGAAATTATGGATAGAGAAGTGAAATGCTTGAACTAGAGCCGTATCCCAATAATTAAAGTACGATGGAACTCGAAAAGAGGACATGAGTATACTTGGGAACGTTAAGATGAAATTCGAGCTAAATATCCACATCTATTTTCTTCTGTTAATCTAGTTCTAGTTAAATCTCGGGACGAGATTTTAAATAAGGGGGAGAGATTATAACATCTTGTAGTTTTGGTTAATGTAATATCCATGTTTATAAATAAAGAGATAATTTTACTCACAAATTTTTGCATTTTCACTATACTACATGACTGACTTATGGATCTCACTATCACAATTGCCACATCAACATATGTCTATATGTTGTAAACACTATGTATATATCAAGTCTGAGTTCTAAAAGTTATCATATGAATAAACAATGAATAAGAACAACTCATATATAACAAGGATACCCTAAATTCCCATAGAAACCCTAGAAATCCCTTATAAGCTAATATTTCAAGCAATGTAACCACAAAATGACTATGTACTATTATTAAACACTCTACACTAATTCTAATCCACCATATAATGTAAAGGTAAATAATCACAAAACACTAATATTCACTAATCACAAGCTAATTATAAGAAAATGACCTAAAACCAAGATTAACATATAAAATCCAACATATAATGAATTAGACAATAATATTTTGCAACAAAACATAAAACTCAACTTAGTATCATAATATGATCATACATTTATCTTAAACTAAGTTACAATTTATTAAAACATAAAGTACAAGTTTTCAAAACGTAGAACTTTAATCTTGCTTAAATAACCCTAGAATATAATCAACTTATATAAACCCTCAAACTAAGAATGTAGAACCCATAGAAGTCATAAACATACTATATAAGAGTTAGAATAAGTGTACATTAAGATATAAACCCTAATTACCCAAGATAGAAAGTCATTAGGCTTAATGATATAAAAAACCTTAATTAAGAAATCTACATGGAATCATCACCTAGTTCTTTAAGGACATGTCTACAAATACTCATAGGACTTCATTAAGATTATAATATTATATTAAGACAATGTAAAAGTACCCTAATGCACAAGGTATAAGATTTCAATGCATGACTTATAAGTTAGGTCAAAATAGGTACTTTCACTCTTTAGACATGTTTACCTAAACTAAACCCTTAAACCAATTGTGAGAACTCTTTGGAAACTTAATACATAATATATAGGACCTATATTAATTTTACATCAGTAGCTAAGAGGAAGATAATCACATTTACTAAGATTAAACCCTAGATCATTAGAAAACCCTAATCTACAAATGTATACTTCCCATTTTCACATCAAACCTTTGTTAAACTTCAAACCAAGGACCCAAATCTCCTAAATAGAATTTATAAACCCTAATTAAGCCTTAATAATTCACTAATCACTTTACTATGCCCCTAATCACCAAAAACACAATACATAAGTTACAAGCCTCAATTTTTAAATCCGGTTTTGTATTTTTCCTACAAAACACATTTTTCAAACCATTTCCCTCCATTACAAGTTTGAAAACCAGATATTTATGAATCCTAAGATATTTTAGGAGTGTGACAAGTAGGTGGATCACCTCCTTGCTTGCTACAGATCACCATTCTTATCATATGTAATCCGTGAACCATTTTGAACCACAGGGAAATATTAGGACTAATATAGGACCTATAAACTTGTGTAGATATTCACTAGCCTTAATTAGGCATCCATATGTCGTTCTTACACGTTTAGATGCTTAACTTGGAGGCTAAGGGCGAAAACAAGTATAAATAGGGGCATATAGTCTTCATTCTAAGTTACACCCCATTTTCTTTGTATCTCCTACCCATTCTCCATTTCCACCTCTATATAAGTCTTAGGACATCCCACAAGACCAAAAACTAGGTCTAGAAGCTATCCATTGAAGCTCTTGAAGCTTTGGTAGCAAGTTGTCTTCATAAGAAGTCATAAGGAGCCATTTTGGAGCTACCAGGGTAAATCTATGTTAACCAAGGATTTGATCTTGTAATAATGTTTAATTAGATTTTTTATAATGCCAAAATTATTTTAGAAATATAATCTAAAAGAAACTAAGTCATTTCATCATTTTAAACGAAAGTTATAAGTTAAAGATGTCTTAAAACCTTAATTTTGTATTTTACATAAAATAATGAGCAAAAACCTATTTCAAAAGCTATAACTCTGAATAAATATTGTTATTATGATTATAATGTGTTTAGAAACTTTGCTTTCAGATCCTAGATCATTTGGATAATTTTTGAGCTTGTTATGTGATTTTTACAAGTTTAAGGACTAAAACTGTCAATTCTGAAACTATAAATCATTTTGGCCCAAAAGTGTCATTTTATGAAAGTAAAATCTATAAGAATAAGTTTTGTAAAGTTTGAGACCTTAAGGTTAAATATTGAAGGTTAAAATTGTAATTTATGAAACTATATACTTAAAGGGTAAAAAGTGTAAATACACCAAACTATAACAACAAGGGCTAATTTTTGCCAATATTGAAACTCAAAATGTAATAAATTATATTGTGTCATGTTAGTAGGGAACTTTGTACAAAGATGTTCCATCTCGATATTACGCTGTGACTGAGTGGTTGTGTTTACGATTTAAAGTTCCCTCGCTCCTCAAACATTTATAGGATGGTTTCTGAGTATAATGGCCCGAACAATGATACTATTACTCCAAAATAATTCAATCAAAGAATGTTATATAAAGATATTGAACTCAGGGACTAACACTTGATATATATGCATATTGTGTGTGAGTCCAGATTCTATGAGAACGTTGTGGTTGTATAATCAAAAGACTCTATAGGCTAAGGTGAGTTTATATCCTCACTTTTAAAGAGCTTATAAACAATTTGAAAACCCTTGAGGGGGATATATGCAAAACTGGAATACAAGTGTTTTTATATGTTGCCTATATGATTATTGACACTGTGTTTACTTGTTGCCATCAAAAGTCCCTTTTTAACCGTGAACTGCTAATCATTTAATGAGCGCTAATATCGTGAATAGTACTATTGGAGACTGACATCTCCTATCTGGGCAAGTCGCACTTGCTAGCAGCTAATGGTCCATTCCTAGGCTAAACAAATATGCTTTATTTTGCTAAAATTCAGGATAGTCTGGTAATCTTCGTGCTTAAGGGAAATTTGTTGGATTTTTTTGATAATGTCTAGTCGCGGGTCATAAGATAGTGCAATAAGAATCGATGAATTTAAAAACTGGGTGTATAACATTGTAGCTAGAGAGACATATTTGTATTCAAATGATGTTTAAAACCTATAAATTCACTCAACCTTTGTGTTGACTTTAAAGCATATATCTCAGGGGAATGAAGACTGGCGTGCTACGAAGGGTGGTGTCTTGAATAAGTTATCATTCTATTAATAAAACTAGATCTTTGGAAACCTTTGTTTGTACAACGTATGTACAGTTGTTTATTAACTTTGATTTAAATAAATAAATGATAACATTTTGTTTTATAAAAATGTCTTTTTGGCATTTTCTATTATTGTGACTATGATACTATGAAGTAATACCCCATATTAGCTTCCGTAGCTATATGGTAAAAATGGGGGTGTTACAGCATATACATACATACATGCTAGATCTTTCCAAAAACATAGTTCAATATATCAAATCTATGTCTCTTCAACATTAACTACTAGGAATAACTTCTAGCCTCCAAGACTTGAACATCACGCCACAAGTTGGAGCCCTAGGTCACGACAATACTAGAATTTGTATAGATCTTATTGATTCCAAAGATTTCTAGATCACTCCCATTCCTAAATCATCATCCTATATTTCAAGTAAGTAACACAACCTTTGTCTTCATTCCTACATACTTATAAATCATGAGCATGTAAGCAGGGTCATATATAAACTAGTACACTTATGAAAACCTTTATGAAATCATCATGCACACGTAAAACTTGGATAAACAAACCCTAGACGGAACTAAGTAACCCACGACTTGATTTACTATAGGTGTTATCATGTTAGATTTTGAGTTATGTAATGCATAGATTAATCCTTTCTTAGATCTAGGATAAACCTGGAAAACTAGAAAGCATAAGAAAGCCTAAATCCTAAATAAGCTAGAGAAGATGGAAAAGTTAATAAGCTTATAAGCTTTAGTGAAATAAGCCCAAAAATATAAGACCATAAGCCACGAAAACATAAGCCCAACTCACGGCTTATATTTAAGCCAAGCCAAAGACTAAGCCCAATAGGTGCACAAACCTAATTAGCTTATCTGTTATAAGTTAAATATTGATATAAGTTTCCTTAAAATTAGATAAGCCTAAAACAAAGCCCACAACAATCTAAAAACCAATCAGACCCTTAAAGGGCCTTACCGAGCCCATTAAGCCATCAAGATACTATTTGGTGACTTTTTGTGCCAAAAGTGTACTTTGGTAAAAGTATAAGCTTAATTTGTAAAGTCATAAAGGTTATCAGGTCATTTTACAAGTTCTAAAACTCTAGGGTACAAACCGTATAATATAAAACCCATTTGCATAGAATTTACAAAGTTAGAGGGCTGTTTGGTAATTATCCACAAGTTAAAGGGGTGTTTTAATACAAACCCAAACCTAAACAAAACCACAAGGACCACTTTTTCCATTACTTAAAACCTAACCGAGCCCTAGGGGTTTAAAATGTAACTTGTTATTGTTTTCGAAACATAGGTACTTGTTTTGCCAATAACCAAAACTCAAACAAACCCTAATGACTTGTTTGTAAGTATTCAAAACCAAAAACTAACCCTAGGGGTATTTTATGTCAATGTTCAAAAGTGTTGTTAGCCCTAGGGGCGGTTTTGAAATTAAATCTAACAAACAAGGACTAAGCTTGCAATTAAACTTAACGAACAAACCCTAGGGGTATCTATTGCCATATTACGAAAGTGTTACAAGCCATAGGGGCTGTTTGGAAAATATATTATAACAAGGACTTAGGTGCAATTTAACTAAAGTTTTATTAATATCTATTTAATTACAAAACTATAAGGTTTATACGGTAAATTGTGTAATCCGGAGGACTAATATTGAACACTTGAAACTTAATGGATTCTTATGAAACATTATATTTTGATATAAGACATAATTAAATAAAAATCATTTTATTTAATCTATTATACTTTATACAATTAAAATTAAGGTAAATATACTTTATTAAATTAAATAGTATATTGTTCGATAACTTACTGTAAGTTGAATAATTAATACAGTAAACGACATGTGATCATTCATTTTCCATCACTATACTATCTATGTGCATTGTTGTGCATTTATTGAGACCCACTTAAATTAATTAGGTAATTCTATTGCCTTGTGATCATACTATTCCAGTACATTCAGTGACTTCATCTCTACTTCATTACTACTGAGGTGAGTTCATGGCCCCATACTTTACTGCTTTTATACTAAATTGGGAGAGAAAACATTCAACACATTGTATATGCAAACATTTACATCAACAACTTATTTCTGCCTATTGTTATGGACTGTAATAGTTAATTGTGGAAGCGCGTAATGTTATAGATAGATCTGTTTGGGATTGATTGTCCCCGTCTAAGTGAGTAGCGCTCATTGTGCCTCGGCCAGGCCAATAGACTTGCAACATTGTTAGATTTGGGTATATTCCAAGTGACTCGAGGGCTCCTACTGTCTTGCTTCTATTACAGGTAATAGGAACTACCATAGTATGTAGCTCGGTGCTCTACTATCTTCGTGGTGTTTTGCATATCAATACTTTTGAATTAAAACTATGAATTCAACAACCTATGTTGACCCCCACATTTTGCTTTACATGTTTTCTCAGGTAACTTAGAAGGTTTATGTGCACTTGGACTTCCAATATCATATAAGAGGCATCATATTTACCATCGGGGCAGGGTTACTACTTTGGACAATAATAAATGTTGATTTCAGACAATTTATATAATGTGCACATTTGATTCATGTAATATTTTTAAATGATACTTTATGATCATGCTCTGTATACTATTTGCTATCGATCCACCAAGTATCACCTCAATTACTATTCTGCCTTATTTTGACCTTTGGGGGTCTTACAGAATGTTATTAGAGCGATTGTTATAGAGAACCAAATCAAAAAAACTTAAATTTTTTTAAATAATAACATTTTTAAAAATTGGCCTATAACTTAATATAAAAATCAGTTTAAAGAAAAAAAATCAGCTTTGGGGACCCTAATAGTTAGGCATATAGCATATAGAGCATACATATTACATGAACTAACTATGCACTGATATATAACCTTTGGCTATATGATCACTGATATGAGTGAAATCAAATATTAATTATATCATATTAAACCCTAAAATACAAAGAAAAATACAAGATTTTATGTGTAAAAGCAGTATTATAGGGTATTCTTTGTTGTTTATGATTTTGTAGGTAAACAAATACAAATTTGATGCAAACACGGATTATAAGGCATTTATAATGAAGAAAAGACAAAAGAAGGACTCATGATGACAAGTCAACAGAATACAAAGGACCTTTCTCGACAAGCTACCAAACTTAAGGGACTAAAAGTGTAAATTTGGAAAAGTCAAGAACAAAGTCAAAAGACCTACAGATTAAAGTCAACAAGTCAAAGGGTTAAAGCTTGTCAAATTTCAAGTCAAAGGGCCAAGAATGACGAGTTTCTGAAGCTATTATCTCAAATTACAAATCTGCTAAACGAAAGGGCTAAAACTGCCAATTTTGGAAAGAAGAATAGACATGATTCGTGTGATGAAGCTCTAAGCCAATCAGATGCAAGTATTTTGGTATAGTGGATTGCCAGCTGGGTGTAATTAATGAAGAGTGAGACGAATGGAGGCGTATCTACATAGTAACCCCATTAAGACTCATTAACCAATCAAAAATCAGATATTGGATAATAATTTGTACCTCATTTTCTCCACTAATAACATACTTCCACGTGGATCATCTCAACTCGAGCAATCATTCAACGATCAAGTCCATTTCAGAAGAAGTGATTAACATGGAAAGTGATCAAAATTTAGAGACGAATCCATCCCACCACTTTAATTAGCAATTCATCTAGTGGATTAAAAACCCCCAATTTATGAAGAACACAAGTAGCATATTGAAGACACATGACACTTGGCTATTGGATTTAACACATCATCAGCACCTCCTACATCTCATTTTCTCTCTATAAATACCAATGTACTGTTCATTTTCCAATAGTTAGTTATAGTGTGAAAACACACACACTCTTTGATTTCTCTCAACTCTGTTTTCACATAGTTAGTTAAAACTTCTCAAAGTGATTGACAACCACTTTGAGATAGTTTGTTAGATTGTTATAACCTCTTGTAACAAACTATCCATTAATAAAATCTCAGTTTCACTCAATTCACTCTTATTCTCCTAAATTCATACCTACATACTATTCATTTCTTGAATTCATGGATTCTGTTGTTCTAACTTGAACAATAGAGCTGTTAGTGTGATTTGGAAGTTGTATGTTAGTGATCATTCATAGTTGCAGTCCAATGCCATGCCCTTTCTTGCCAGAGATCATGTTCAAAATTCTTGTTGTAGATAAATTTGTATATTGTGATTGGTGAGAGATTGGTGGTTGATTGGTGATTGTTTGGTGGTGTTTAGTGTACGAGTGAGCTCATCGCTCCACTTCTACATCAAAGTAGCCTACAAGTTTACTCATAAGCTCTCTTTACATTTTCCACTTAAAAAATACAAGTATGCATGCTATTTCTTTGTTCTAGAGTAATTCTGCTTGATTTTGCCTGCTGATTGTTCATTTAGATCTTGTTGATATGTTTTGATAGCCTCTTGTGTTAATCTGTTAGTTTTGAGTGAATCACATAGCTTAATTTTGTTCTTATCCAGTAACTAGTGTTTGGTAAAAGTCTCAATCTTTGATTCAATTGGTAATATTGTGTGTAAAGAGTTTTTTTCCACTCAGAAACAGGTTACAAGTGATATTGCATGTTTTAAAGGTCAACCTAATAGCCAAATAGGCAAAAGGTTATTAAAAGCTTTGTGTCAGAAACATAGCTTAAAACATGCCTATTTCAATCCTTTCTAAAATCTTCATTTCATTGAATTAGAGCTTGAATTTTGGTTCTGGTTGAAGCTTAACATCAACCTATCTATACATATAAGCAAGATAATACAGTATTAGGAATTGAGTGAGAAATAAACATAAGTAAGTCTTTGTGATAAGTTGTAGTTTATGTGATAGCTTATTTTCATTTCCAGCTTATTCCTTTCATAAACTTGCTAATTTTCTTCCACAAACCAGTTTAATAAGTCTAGAAAATAAGTTTGGAACTTGGTCAAATTTGGTCAACATTGGTCAAAATAAGCTCAAAACAGCTTATTAGATTTTCTAGCTTATTTCTTGGTGATTTTTGGAAATTTCTTGGATAGGTGTTCATAATTTTGGATTTTGATCATATTTTGAGAAGAAAAGAATATGTGCTTATCCCAATAAGCCATACTCTTAAAAGTAGCTTATTTTAAAAGTGCTTATTGGACTTATAGAGCTTTTCAGCTGAATTCCTTGTAACTGGCTAAGTGATTTTTGATTTGCAACTTTTTGAAACTTAAACCAGCTTATTTGGTGCCTTAGAACTCAAGTTAGAGCTTATTACTTCCTATAAGCCCGTTTTTAACAAATACTTTTAGAAATTACACATTAGTCCCTAGAAATTAGGAAATGTTCTAATCTGTTTTAATTGGGTAAAACTTGTTAGGTTTTTCACTATAGTCCCTGATCTTGATAATTAATTACATTTTCAGTTACAAAGTTTGGTAATTTAGTTACAAGTTATTATTAGTTGGTTTAATTTTAATATCCAGTCCTTACACTTTCTGAATTTACAATTTTAGTCCCTAAACTTTCATATACTTTACATTTCTAGCATTTTTTACATTTTGTGTATTACTTAGTTGTACATTTAGCTTTATATGTGGTATGTGCACGATGTTTCTAGCATAGTATGGATACGTAGTGATACTATTTTTACCTTTTTACGTGATTTGTGATAATTAGACCTAGATTTCCACAATATTAACAATCAAATACCAAAAACAGTTAGTTAACTTGATTTCTTTCGATTAATCAATTCGTGAGGATACCGAGAAATAAACGAACTCAAAAATTGAAATATCAAATGGCGCCGCTGCCCGGGTCTTTATGTGGAGATTGACGGTTGCATATTGTATTTTGGGATCCGTTTTAAGTATTATAAATCAAAAATATATAAAAATATAAAAATATTAAAAAATATAAAAAACATAAAAATATAAAAAATAAAAAACCACAAAAAATCAATTCTTTCCTAAGAATTGAACCAAAAAATAAAAACAAGTAATCTTTTTCCTAAAAGATTACACCAGAAACATATTGTATATATTAGGTTCACTCGTTTTTACGTACATACTGTATTTTCATAAAAATCAAATAAATACAAAAATATTTTTGATATATTATTATATGTAAATACATATACGTAGATACGAACAACCAATTTACCTACTTTCATAAGTATTGCCTTGGCAATACACCGTACTTGGGGGTGTTCCGGTCCATTTACATGTATCAATCAAACAAGAATAACGGCAAACATAGATAAACACTTTCAATAAGCAAGAATTCGAGAAATACGAACTATTAAGTGAAAAGAAAGGTGGCTTTGCTATAAAATGCAAGCCTAACGGAAACAGGTACTTAAGAGCTTAGTGTCACCTCATTCCCCCTGTTCATTAGTAAGTATTTCAAGAAGGAACACTTGTTGGGGGGTTTCGCCGCCCAATTAGTACTACATATATATTATAATTTATTGTGGTTTTCACTATTGAACCTCGAAGGAGATAATCCCTTCTTCTTCAAAGTTGACCGAGAGCTCATCTCTCATTCCTCGAGTTGAGTTGCAAGCGCACTCGAGCGCGTGCACATATACTTATTGGTGTACCACTTCCTCCCAAAAGGAAGAGAAACAAGAACAAAATCGTCCATCAAGCTGATCACGAGTATCGTGCTTTCAAAAACGTAAACGAAGACATGGACAATCGACCATTGATTGAGATTCTCCAATCCAACGTGGATGGGAATGCGGATGCCATAGTTATTCCCGAGATAGCCGCTAACAATTTTGAGCTTAAGACATGCATGATTACTATGGTTTCTTCTATCCCCTTCCTAGGGAGACCTATGGATGACCCTCATGACTATATCAAGAGATTCATGTACCTTTGTAATACCATCAAGTATAATGGGTTACCTCTAGATGCGGTTAAGATGATCTTATTCCCTTTCTCTTATGAGGCAAAGTCTAGGAATTGGTTAGATAAGCAACCCTCAAATAGCATTTTCACTTGGGATGATTTGAAGAAGAAATTTGTGAACAAGTTCTTTCCGCCTTCACAAACCACCGCCTTGAGAAACCAAATCATATGCTTTCAACAAAAGAAAGACCAAAACTTTAGTGAAGCTTGGGAAGAGTTCAAAGAGTTGTTAAGAAAGTGCCCCAACCATGGATTTGACCAAGTTCACCTAATTAACACCTTCTACAATGGTTTGAGACCTCACCATCAAGATTCCCTTAGCTCGGCCGTGGGTGGGAACATTCTTTCAAAATCCACACAGGATGCATGGGATATCACTGAGACAAAATTCATGGTTTAAAGTAATAGGGAGAGAGATGAGGTGGTACATGTTGTTCAAGAGAGTGCTCATACATCTATTTAGAATCAATTACTTAATCAACACAATGAAATACTTCAACAACTTAACAAGACTCAAAAGATGAATCAAGAGATGTTCCAAGATTTTATGAAGGTTTCCTTGTAAAATTCTTCTACCAACAATGTCAATGCCATCACCCTATCGTGTGAGACATGTGGAGGCCCTCACTCATACTTGCAATGTGATAAAGTTCAAAACTTTCAAGGAGAATGCTATGCTTATAATGATGATGGAAGAGAACACTTCAAACCTAACATCAATCCTAATCACCTTTCATACAAGTCCAATAATTACTTTGCTCCACCAGGTTTCCCTCCCCAACAAACCACCCAAAACCAACCAAACACACCACAAATTCTCAATAGAACCCAAGGGCAAAGAGGAAATTATCAAGGGAACAACAATAATAGAGGGCCAAATAACTTTCAAAACCAAGGGAACAACTTTCATGGAAATAACCAAGGGTTTTACCAACCACCTCCACATTTCCATAACCAAGGATATAATCCAAGAAATACTCTTGACCCTGAAATTGAGCTTGTGCTTCAAAAGATGAATTAAATTCAAGAAGAAAACAATAAGAAATTTGCTCTCTTACAAACACAAATCTTGCAAACCCAAAGACCACAAGGTGCTTTACCCTCCAACACTCAAACCAATCCAAGGGAAAAAGTAAATGCAATCACTACAAGAAGTAGGAAAACAATCATTGAACCTTCCATTCCTCCTACCCCTCCCTTGGTGACTCCTATCACGGTTCTTCCTTGTGATAAGCCTATACCTTCCATTCCTATACCTTCAACCTCTACACCTACAAATCCTTTACCTTCTACACCTATCATTGAAGAAACCAAAAAAGAGAGTCCTTCAACAACTACCACTCAACCTTTACCAAAATCAAATCTTCCATATCCTTCTAGATTGAGAAAAGAGAAGCTTAAAAATAAAGATGACATTCAAGTATCCATCCTTTTGAGGATGTTTAAGCAATTGAATATCAACATATCTTTTGCGAAGGCTTTAGCTTACATGCCCAAGTTTGCCAAAATGTTGAAGGACCTTCTCTCCAACAAAGGAAAATTAATTGATATACCTAACACTTCATTGAACTAAAATTGTTCCGCGGTGTTGTTGAAGACTTTACCAACTAAACTTGGTAATACCGACCGGTTCTTGATTCCTTGTAATTTCCCAGGGGTTGAGAAATGCATGGAACTTTGCAGACCTTGGTGAAAGAATAAATTTGATG
This sequence comes from Glebionis coronaria, assembly GCA_025667525.1. Taxonomy (NCBI): domain Eukaryota; kingdom Viridiplantae; phylum Streptophyta; class Magnoliopsida; order Asterales; family Asteraceae; genus Glebionis; species Glebionis coronaria. Next base: position 306,678,591 of record CM046882.1, read on the forward strand.
CCTTTGTCGGTATGGAAACAACTATCTCTTCCCCAACTCACACCTATAAAAATGACACTTGAGTTAGCAAACTGTTCAATAGCTTCTCCGGTGGGGATTGCGGAATATGTTTTTGTAGGAGTTGGTAAGTTCACATTCCCCACAGATGTTGTAGTTGTTGACTATGACATGGACCCTAGATTTCCTCTTATTGTAGGAATGCCCTTCTTAACGACCGGTCACACTCTTATTGATGTGGCGGAAGGTGAACTAATTATGAGGGTAGAGGATGAGAAAGTAATGTTTAAGTTGGGGAAAATAACTAAGAAATCTCAAAGTTGTGAAACCGTTAACATTGTGGATGTTCTTGATGAGGTTTCTAATGAACACTTTCATGAAGCTTACAAAAGTGATAATGAAAACATTCCACATGTTGAGACCATAGCCTCAATTGCTCCCTCTTTAACACCATTTGGAGAGGGCGATTTTCTCTTAGAGGAATTTAAGTCTAACTTTCTTTGAAATGAAGATTCTCCCATCAATTGGGAAGAAGATATTCTTACAATCCAAAAGTTACTCAATGAGTATCCTATTCCTTCACCTACTCCACAAGAGGTTACTAATGATGATCCCATATTAGTTCAACCTTCTATTGAGAGTCCACCATCCCTAGAGCTTAAGGATCTTCCATCACACCTTGAGTATGCTTTCTTAGAGAGAGAGGATAAATTACCCATTATCATAGCCAAAGACTTGAAAGATGATGAGAATGAAAAGCTTATAGAAGTTCTTAAGAATCATAAAAAGGATATAGCTTGAAAAATATCCGACATAAGGGGGATTGATCCTAACTTTCATACACATAAAATCCTTATGGAGTATGATTACAAACCCGCCATCCAAAACAAAAGAAGGGTTAACCCAATAATCCCTGAAGTCATCAAAAAGGAAGTTATCAAACTCCTTCATGCGGGTATGATTTACCCAATTTCTGACTCACCATGGGTTATCCCGGTGCATTGTGTGCCTAAAAAGGGTGGAATCACCATTGTTCCAAATGAAAACAATGAGTTGATTCCCATGAGACTTGTCACGGGTTGCAGAGTTTGTATTGATTATAGAAATCTAAAGGATGCCACTAGGAAAGACCATTTCCCATTACCTTTCATGGACCAAATGCTTGAACGCTTAGCGGGAAATGAATACTATTGCTTTCTAGATGGATTTCCGGGTTATTTCCAAATACCCATTGATCCAAAAGATCAAGAAAAGACCACATTCACTTATTCCTATGGCACATTTGCTTACAAGAGAATGCCTTTTAGCTTGTGCAATGCCCGGGGACATTTCAAAGGTGTATGATGGAAATATTTCATGATATGGTAGAGCACACAATGGAAGTATTTATAGATGATTTCTCGGTTTTTGGAGATTCATTCACTTCTTCTCTCTCCCATTTAGAATGTATGCTTAAAAGGTGTGAAGAAACACGTCTTGTTCTAAATTGGGAGAAGTGCCATTTCATGGTCAAAGAAGGGATAGTTTTTGGGCATAAGAAATCTAACAAAGGTTTAGAGGTGGATCGTGCTAAAATAGATGTTATTGCCAAACTTTTCCCTCCTACCACGGTGAAAGGAGTTAGGAGCTTTTTGGGACATGTGGGTTTCTATAGACGTTTTATTCAAGACTTTTCTAAAATAGCTAGACCCATGACCCACCTCTTAGAAAAAGAGGCTCCTTTCATATTCACACAAGAGTGTTTAGAGTCTTTTGAGAGCCTTAAAGAAAAATTGACTAAGGCTCCAGTTTTGGTTTCACCAAATTAGGATTTGTCTTTTGAACTCCTGTGTGATGCTAGTGATTATGTCGTGGGGGCCGTTTTGGGTAAAAGAGTTAATAAGAAATTTCAACCTATACACTATGCTAGTAAGACAATGACGGGTCCCCAATTGTATTACACTACCACGGAACAGAATTGCTCGCCATTGTATATGCTTTTAAGAAATTTAGACCCTATCTTGTGCTTTTGAAGACCATAGTGTATACGGATCATTCCGCTCTGAAATACCTTATGACAAAGAAAGATGCTAAGCATAGATTATTAAGATGGGTTTTGTTGCTTCAAGAGTTTTTCATAGAAATTCGTGATAAGAAAGGAGCCGAGAATTTAGCGGCAGATCATTTGAGTAGACTTGAGCATCCTGTTCAAGGTGAATTACCTCATAAGGAAATCAATGAATCCTTTCCACTTGGGGAACTCATGTTTATCTCTTCATAATAGGATGCCACCCTTTGGTTTGCGGATATTGCAAACTATCTTGTGAGGGATGTGCTAATTGAGGGTCTCACTTCCCAACAAAAGAAAAAGTTTCTCAAGGAAGCTAAATACTACTTTTGGGATGACCCTTACCTCTTTAGGTAATGTGCGGACCAAATCATAAGATGTTGTGTAGATGGGCCCGAAGCATTTCAGATTTTAGAAGCTTGCCATAAGGGACCCACGGGGGCAATTTTGGGCCTAATTTTACGGCTAAAAAAGTCTTTGATTCGGGTTACTATTGGCCTTCCATTTACAAAGATGCCTAAGATGGTGAAATATTGTGATGTTTGTCAAAGACAAGGAAAAATTAATCAAAGAGATGAGATGCCACAAAATTTCATATAAGAATGTGAGATATTTGATGTATGAGGCATAGATTTATGGACCTTTTCCATCTTCAAACGGGAATAAGTACATACTCATAGCGGTGGATTATGTTTATAAGTGGGTTGAGGCTAAGGCCTTGCCTACTAATGATGCTCGAGTTGTAGTAAAGTTCTTGAAGCAATTATTTGCTAGATTTGGTCTACCTCGTGCCATCATAAGTGATCGTGAGACTCATTTTTGTAATGATCAATTTACAAGAATCATGAAGAAGTTTGGTGTTAACCATAGACTCTCTACCACGTATCACCCTCAAACCTATGGGCAAACCGAGGTCACGAATCGTGGTTCAAAGAGGAATTTTAGAATGTAAGGTGGGAGATCATCGATCTACTTGGTCGGATAAGCTTGATGATGCTTTGTGGGCTTTTAGAACCGCTTTTAAGACACCAATAGGTTGTACACCTTCTAGACTTGTCTATGGAAAAGCATGCCACCTCCCATTCGAGTTAGAACATAAGGCTTCATGGGATCTTAAATGGGCTAACTTTGATCTAAACCAAGCCGATTCACATAAGAAAGATCAACTTAATGAGATGAATGAGCTTAGAACCGATGCCTGTGAAAACTCATTGCTTTATAAGGAAAAGACTAAGCAATTGCATGATGCTAAGATTAAGAACTGTGAGTTCAAAGTTGGAGAGTCGGTTTTACTCTTTAACTCACAGTTGAAACTTTTTACGGGCAAGTTAAAGTCACGATGGTCCGGTCCATCCACTATTGCTCAAGTATTTCCATATGGGACTACTGAGTTGTCTCATCCAAATGGCCCAAATTTTGAAGTGAATGGTCATCGTGTCAAGCATTACTTTGGGGAGGACATTTCTATTGAAATGGTCCAAGAGACCCCCATTTTTCCCCATGAATTAATTCATTGTAGGAAGAGTCGAGTTAGAGACTCCTTAAATCAAGCTTGAATAACTAGGATTAGATCATTTAGACTAGAGTGTGGTAGGATAGGAATAAAGGGTATATAGTTGAGATGAAGTGTAGGGGTGCCTATCTTTTATCTTCTTGGTGTTGGTAGGGTTGCTCTCTCTCATTGCATGCATTGGAGCTTATGGAGGAGGCCCTTGTATCGGGTTCACTTTGTTACTTTTGTGATTCAAAATTGACTCTTAATAATGTCTAACATGAACTCACTTTATAGACCTTTCCTTAGGTTGAGTTAAGCAAAGTTATCAATGTCATAAGTGTAGGGGAGTTTATACTCCAATACTCTTAAATATTAAGGACAATGTTTACCTTAAGTGTAGGGGGTTTTCTATCGAAGTGACCTTACCTACATCATTGCCTTGCCTTCATGATGATTGGGAAATTAATTTTTTTCAAACATTTTTCAAATTTTTGATCTACTTTGGCCACCAAAATATGCATTCAAAATTTTTGCATTAATCATTTTTCATTTACATAACACATTTCCATCGTATAAATTTTTATTTTTTAACAATATATAAAAAGGAAAAAAAGATATAATAAAAGATACGGTTTTAAAATTTTAGACTTCTTTGATATATTAGGTCCGCCATGAATATTTTGACTCAAACCGAGTTTGCTTATTCAAGCATACGCTAGCTAGTATCCTTAACCATGTAAACCTTTATTTGTTTATTAGGCTAATCATCCACGAGTCTCATTATTTGAGATTTTAAACTGTGGAGAACGAGAGATGATAGAGTTTGAAGTAAGTGTAAAGGGCTAGATAAACCTCATATAAATTAATTATGGCTTTTATATTCCCTTTCGTAACCTTTACTTTCTTTTCAACGCATGTATATATTGTTAATAAATAATCAAGAACGGTTTTCATCGGTTTGTAGTCTCTTATTCATTTTTGACTAATCATTCGTGGTTGGTATAAGTATGTCTTAATATTCTAAGTTAGAACGTTTTATGTTTACTAGACTTATTTCATTCTTAATACTTAGCGGGTTTTTTTCCTTTTATTCTTTTCATTTTATTTGTGAGGAATAAAGAAAAATAAGAGCGACTTATAAAAAAATGAGTGGCTAGAAAAAAAAGAAAAAAAAATAATTATACAAGACTCCCAAGAGGGGCAGTGAAGTGTTAATTATAGTAGCTATAAATTCCAATATTACTCTCACAAGGGTTGCGGGGATTTAATAGTTGCTCCAATCCAATATTACCTTGACGGGTTGCGGGATTGAAGATCCAAGGTCTCAAAAAGGAGGCGGATATAAATTATTGCGTTAGTTTTATTTTTCTTTCCTTCGCGAGTGAGTAGCTACTTATTAATGCATGACATAAGGATCTTACACATAAGGCGAATGACTTATTATTTTGTGTTGGACTTATATTAATTGTGGGCGGTTTTTCGAGTAATGGGTAAGATGGTTACTTAGGATTAAAACCGTGCTTCCTTATTTTCAGATTTTACACTTCTTATATTTCACGCTTTAAATAATGACAAATTTGCCCAAAATAAATTTTCTCAAATAATAACCGGTCTTAGAGGCATAATAAGTGGGGGTATAATGGTAACACAATTAATTTTTATCAATAAGTCTATGCACTTTCACTTAGGAATAATAATGATCTTGTTTTTAAGCTTGGTATGGGGAAAGTGAAACTTAAGGATGTTAAGTGTTCATAGTACCAGAGCCCTAATCAAAGTCACTGATTTATTTATGAGTTATTTCCATCAAAAACATTTGAAGTAAATACAAAAATTTATAAATAGAATTGATTTCCTTGCATTGCATTGTAAAAATCAAAATAATGCATCATATAGTGTAGTGTAGTCTAAAACCATTTCATCATGGCCAAGGTGGATTAATATGAGAAAAATGTAATTTAGAGCTTTAAAATATGGAATTTCATGAGCCATGGCAATGATCAAGTGTAGGGGATTTGATATGAGTGAAATCTCATATCAATTATATCATATTAAACCCAAAAACACAAAGAAAAATACCATATTTTATGTGTAAAAGTAGTATTATAGGGTATTCTTTGTTGTTTGTGCTTTTGTAGGTAAAAAGATACAAATTTGATGCAAACACGGATTCTGAGGCATTTATAATGGTAAAAAGACAAACGAACGACTCAAGATGACAAGTCAACAAAAGACAAAGGACCTTTCTCGACAAGCTACCAAACTTAAAGGACTAAAAGTGTAAATTTGGAAAAGTCAAGAACAAAGTCAAAAGACCTCAAGATCAAAGTCAACAAGTTAAAGGGTCAAAGCTGGTCAAATTGCAAGTCAAAGGGCCAAGAAGGACAAGTTCTTGAAGCTATTAACTCAAATTATAAATCAGCTAAACAAAAGGGCTAAAACTACAAATTTTGGAAAGAATAATAGACATGATCTATGTGATGAAGCTCTAAGCCAATCAGATGAAAGTATTATGGAATAGTGGATTGCCAGTTGGGTGTAATTAATGAAGAGTGAGACGAATGGAGGCGTATCTACACAGTAACCCTATTAAGACTCATTAATCAATCAAAAATCAGATATTGGATAATGGTCCGTGCCACATTTTCTCTACTAATAACATACTTCCACGTGGATCATCTCAACTCAAGCAATCATTCAACGATCAAGTCCATTTCAGAAGAAGTGATTAACATCAAAAGTGATCAAAATTGAGAGACGGATCCATCCCACCACTTTAATTAGTAATTCATCCAGCGGATTAAAAACCCCCAATTTATGAAGAACATAAGAAGAAGATTAAAGACATGTGGCACTTGGCTATTGGATTTATCACGTCATCGGTACCTCCTACATCTCATTATCTCTCTATAAATAGCAATGTACTCTTCATTTTTCAGTAGTTAGTTAGAGTGTGAAAATACACACACTCATTTATTTCTCTCAACTCTGTTTTCACTTAGTTAGTTAAAACTTCTCAAAGTGATTGATAACCACTTTGAGATAGTTTGTTAGATTGTTATAACCTCTTGTAACAAACTTTCCATTAATAAAATCTCAGTTTCACTCAATTCACTCGTATTCTCTCAAATTCATACCTACATACTATTCATTTCTTGAATTCATGGATTCTGTTGTTCTAACTTGAACTATAGAGCTGTTAGTGTGACTTGGAAGCTATATGTTAGTGATCATTCATAGTTGTAGTCCAAAGCCTTGCCATTTCTTGCCAGAGATCATGTTTAAAATTCTTTTTGCAGATAAGTTTGTAGATGGTGCTTGGTGATAGATTGGTGGTTGACTAGTGATTGTTTGGTGGTGTTTAGTGTACAAGTGAGCTCAGCGCTCCACTTCTGCATCAAAGTAGCCTACAAGTTTACTCATGAGCTCTCTTTACATTTTCCACTTAAAAAATATAAGTCTTCATGTTATTTCTTTGTTCTAGAGTAATATTTCTTGATTTTGCCTGCTGATTGTTCCTTTAGTTCTTGTTAATATGTTTTGATAGCCTCTTGTGTTAATCAGTTAGTTTTGAGTGAATCATATAACTTAATTTTGTTCTTAACCAGTAACTAGTGTTTGGTAAAACTCTCAATCTTTGATTCAGTTGGTAATATTGTGTGTAAAGAGTTTGTTTCCACTCAGAAACTGGCTACAATTGATATTGCAAGTTTTAAAGGTCAACCTAATAGTCAAACAGGCAAAAGGCCGTTAAAAGCTTTGGGTAAAAAACATAGCTTAAAAATGCCTATTTCAATCCTTTCTAAAATCTTCATTTCTTTGAATTAGAGCTTGAATTTTAATTCTGGTTGAAGCTTAAAATCCAACCTATCTAGACATATAAGCTAGACAATATAGTATTAGGAATTGAGTGAGAAATAAGCACAAGTAAGTCTCTGTGATAAGTTGTAGTTTCTGTGATAGCTTATTTCCATTTCCAGCTTATTCCTTTCATAAACTTGCTATTTTTCTTCCACAAACCAGTTTAATAAGTCTAGAAAATAAGTTTGGAACTTGGTCAAATTGGGTCAACAAAAGTCAACGTTGGTCAAAATAAGCTCAAAACAGCTTATTGGATTTTCTATCTTATTTCTTGGTGATTTTTGGAAATTTCGTGGATACGTGTTCATCATTTGGGCTTTTGATCATATTTTGAGAAGAAAAGAATATGTGTTTTTTGTTGGAAATACGTTTTTACGTATTTAGGAAGATTCAGTCACTCCGACAATATATTAGGTAGTAGCTCGTAGTCTAGATATCTTTTAATATATCAAACAAGGAAAAGTCCGGTCCATGCTTGTATGGCCGGCCCAGTTGTAAGCCCAAGCCCATCTTATAGGCTTGGTATATAAATCCTCTCCTTAGATTGAGAGGGTGTGGTTTTCATAATTTTACACATAGTAATCTTTCATTTATCTCTCTACAAGTGTGTGAATTCCACCAAGTTTCTATCTCTTTCTCTCTCTAAAACTTAAGCAAGATTTACATATCTTACAAATAGTATCAGAGCCATGGGATGATTGTTTGGTTTTTGTGTTTGTGTTCTTGATTATTACGCCTATTTTGATCCAAAATCACACGAACCAATTTTTTTGTGTTTTTATGATTTAATCTTGATATACTTCATCTAGTTACTTGTTACAGTGATTTGGTATAGGTATTTTGGTTAAAAACACAAAAATTTTGGGTGTTTGATTCGTTTCTAGGTTTAAAATTCCGAATTTGTTGTGTACTATCCGAGAAAAGTGGTACTTTTGTCTCCATTGCAAAGTTGGTATCCATCACAAAGTAAGCAGGGTTCTACATTGCGATCGCAAAAACCCTAGGGTTTCTACATTGCGATCGAAGAGTATTCCGATACCCCTTATTCCGACGTACATTGCGATCGTGGATTGCGACGGAATTAAGGCTTTTTGAAACGTCACTATACCAAAATTTCATTTTCCATATTGCGACAGTCCTCATATTCCGACAGGTATTGTGATCAAGCATTTCCATAGGTATTGCGATCAAGCATTGCGACAGGTATTGCGATCAAGCATTGTGGCAGGTATTGTGATTAAGCATTGCGACAGGTATTGCGATCAAGCATTGCGACAGGTATTGCAATCAAGCATTGCGACAGGTATTGTGATCAAGCATTGCGATATGCATTCAGATAGATATTCCGACAGAACTTGTTTTTTGTATTCCGATAGAGTGACAAGATTTCCAAGATTTTTCAAAAACGTGTTTTTGAAAATTTTTAACATCGTGTGTAATTATGTCTTGGAATTTTTGGTTTCTCGGGAACATAATTTAGGGGATTTCAACATTATTTCTCGGCTTTAACACACAAAAACAAACACATTAACTTTCTCTCATTGTTCGATCAACGTTTGTAAATCTTAACTTATAGAAATGGAGTACACATCTCTTACGGATAAGTCCATCCTCTCGGGTACGAATAATCGTCCACCAATGTTGGTGAAGACTATGTATGAGGATTGGGCTTCCCGCATGGAACTTTATATGTTGAACAAGGAGCATGGACATCTTATTTGGGCATCGGTGCTCAATGGACCATTGGTATATGTTACTGTGACGGAAGGTGCTGTTACTCGTCCTCGCACAACGGGTGAACTAACTGGAGATGCTAAGATACAAGATAAGTGTGATAAACAAGCTACAAATATCATTCTCCAAGCCCTTCCTCCAGATGTCTACAAACTCGTCAGTAAACATAAAGTTGCCAAAGATTTATGGGATAGAATTCGTGTTCTAATGCAAGGCACTTCGTTAACTAAACAAGAACGAGAGTGTAAGCTTTATGATACTTTTGATAAGTTTGCCTATGTCCCAGGGGAAACTCTCAGTGATTACTATATGAGATTTAACCTATTGTTGAATGAGCTCAATATCTATGGCATGGCAATTCCTAAGTTTCAATTGAACACCAAGTATTTGAACACTCTTCCTTCAGAATGGAAAAAGTACGTGAAGGATGCTAAATTGGCTAAGGACTTGCATAACACCAATATGGATCAACTTCAAGCTTTTCTTCAAAAACATGAATGCCATGTGATCGAGGCTCGGTTGTCTACACCTCAAGTTCATGATCCACTTGCCATGTATGCTTCTCAACAAAACATGGCTTATACTTATCAACAACCATCATACTTGCAGCAGCCACCACCACACACCTATCAGCAACCACAGCAACCATCTTATCAACCACTAATGATGCCATAGCAAGCATTTCAACAAAGTGTTCATCAACAATCTGTTCCACAGCAACCACCAAATCAGACATCACCATCACAAGCCAACACTTCTCCAATAGGCTATACTCCTCAGCAATGATATTTTCCAATTGAAGCACAACCAACACAAGCCTTCTACTCGAATGAACTTCCACCAATCTAAGCACCGGTCTTTACTCCAAATGATACGCCAGCTGATGTTCTAAACCATCTCACTGCCTACTTGTCAAAACTTTTTGCAACTAGAGGATTTCCACCAACAAACAATCAGCTCCGCACCTCCTTAAATCCTCGACAACAAGCCACTGTTCAAGATGGTCAAGTGACTCTGCAACCTATTGAGGGAAGGCAAACTTCATATGGACCTCCTACAAGGACTGTGAATGATCAAGCTATGAATTCTCAAGCTAATGGAAATGGAAACCCTATTGGTCCTCAAAAGGTTGTGACATGCTACAATTACCGAGGACAAGGTCATATGACTAGGGAATGCACTCAGCCATAACGAAGAAGGGATGCAACATGGTTTCGTGAGAAGATGTATTTGGTTGATGCTCAGTCTAAGGGAAAGATCTTGGATTCAGAAGAGTTAGAATTTCTTGCACACCCAGGGGCAGCAGACAATGAATGCATTGCAGTCGTTTCCACTTCTAATGCAACTTATCAAGCAAATGATCTTGACGCATATGATTCGGATTGTGATGACATTCACTCTACCCAAGATGCTCTCGTTGCTAATCTCTCTCACTACGGTTCTGATGTCATCAGTGAGGTACCCACCACAACCAATCTTGGCAATAATGATAACCAACATCAAGTTTGTCATGAAAATGACAACCTCGAACAACATTCGGGAACTAGTAACTCAAATGATGTGGTACCCAATCCTACAAATTTGAGTGAACCTCAACCAAATGCTACGACGGGTATAGAATCTTATGCTCAACATGATTTGGTCATGGTGCCTATACATATTATTGATCAAATGCATATGGCTCTTAGACAATCCGTAGATACGAATTCCACCCTAACTGCTGAGCTTGCGTTGCATAAAGAAAGGGTCAAAACTTTTGAAATGGTCCCTCAAGCAAAGAAAATAACATGTTCTGAATTTGACCAATTTCGTTTTGAAAAGATTGAACACTTGAAAGAAATAGAATCATTAAAAGCTAATCTTTCCAATGAATTAAAAGCAAAAGAGTCGGTTGTCAATGATTTTTAGAAACTTAAAATGGATTTCGAAACTCTCGAGTCTAAAAAGTTTCAATCAAAAATTAATGCTACCAAACTTCTTAAATTCAAATAACAACAGATTTTAAAACAATACGCTTCCAAAGAAAAGGTTCATCTTTTAACTAAATCGTTTAAAGAACTCGAATTTAAGCGTCTTCAAGATTTACCACCTAATCCCGGTTATGCAAAACAAGCTCAGGAATATATTCCGTGTCTTTATGATATGGCCCTAATTGGAAAATCGAAAGAAGCACCTTTTGTTGGTAGTACTGAGGAGACACAGTCATAATACGTATAATAAAGATGAATTTTCATAAAAGACCTGCATTCTCTTACAAAAGGAATTAGCTGAATTGACAGTTCTTGTGCCCCAAAGTTTGTCAAATGAAAACCCTCCTAGTACGTCTCCTACACTTGTCAAAACGGATTTAACGAAGTTAATTCCACCGGTAAGTAAGGCGTCCGTTAACTTAAATGCGGTACACAAACACTTAGCCGACTTTGACAAGGTCATTTTGGAACGTACAACGGCTTCGACCATAACGGAAGGTGAATGGAATTTTGAGCACACTAGAGCTGCGTTTCGAGACGAAATTGTTCCGTTTGTAAAGAATGTTATATCTTGTCTTAGTAATCTTGATCAAGATTTGATTTTGGAAATAGAAGAAGTTAGACGTGTTTTCAATGAAATGGATGATGCTTATGAAAACAGTTTACTTGAAATAGAACGGGTTTCACGCCAAAATGATCAGCTTCTGAAGCAAGTGATGTCTCATGATATAGTTTCCATCTGTGTGAATAAAAGTGTTGATAATGATTCTATTGTGCATAATGTTGAATCTGTGGATATTGTGGTAGATAGTACTTGTCACGAATCTGACGCTGAATTTTTAAAGCTTCAAGATTCATATTCTTCGCTTTCAAAACGTTTTGATGAGATTCAAACACATTGTATTTCGCTTTAATGAAAGCAACAATTTATTCAAGAAATCTTTGAAACGTCATTCGAAGGTGTTAATATCGATGATGCAAACTTTAAAAAGAATTTTCGATTGAATTTACAATCAAAACAGCGTCAGCCAAGTGACAAAGTTGCTAAATCTTTGCCGATAGACATAGAGAAATCTAAGGAGCTTAACTGTGTGAACGTACTTGAGGCCGCTGAGAATTTAAAACTTGATCTAGATAATCGAGTTTCCAAGATTTTGTCCAAAGTTGATAACTTAAAACAGAAAAATACACAACTCTTCGATTCAGTAAAGCCCGCATGTGCTAATACCACTGCACAGATTCAATCTTTGATTGAACAATTGAATCGAAAGTCGGTGGAAATATCTGATTTGAGGGAACAAATTTGTGATAAAAATCTGCCCTTGGCTGAGTTAAAAGAAACACTTCGTACTCTAAAAGGTAAGAATGTTGTGGATAACGCAGCCACTGTCTTAGCATCATCCTTTAGTGCAATCAAAAGGAACCTTATAGCCGTCACACCATTTAGTAAGGGCCCTATGATTAAACCATCTCAAACTTTGGTCACTAAAGATAAGGCGGAATCAAAACCAGCTTCTAATATTCACGTGTTGCCTTCTACAGAAGTAAGCACCACTACTAAGGCTCAAAGATCTAAGCTTAAAAGAAACAATATGAATGATATGATCTTGCCCCCATCTAGTAGTCAAGTGGAGAAGAAAGTAGAAGCCCATCCTAGGAATGTTATTTCTGTTTTGAATAAAAAGAATCATGTAGCTAAACCTAAAGGCTCTACGGTTGTGTAGCGTTCTAAGCCTACTGTGAATTCTAATTTGAAATGTTGGAATTGTAATGAATGTATGTTTTCTAGTCGTCATGATTCTTGCCTTATTGACCATGTGAATGAGATGATTGCCCGGAAAATGGATTAGAATGGAAACCGACTGGGAAAGTGTTAACCCAAGTTGGTTGGATCTGGCGCCCCACTAGTAGAACTTTCACTATAGTAGGAAATACGTGCCCTTTAACTAGGATCACTCCACTAAAGCAAAGAAAGCGTGCCCTTTAACTAGGAGTACCAAGGCTACCAAAACACAAGCGTGTCCTTTAACTAGGAACACCGACACTACTATAGGAACAAAGTGCCCTTTAAATAGGTCTACTCCCACTGTAGTGCCCGCTAATAATCCAAAACCTCAGAAAGTTGGAACAACTAAACCTGTTTGTGATAAAACTTACATTAGAAAACGTAGGAAATCTAATGGTCTCACAAATGTTAGCAATTCTGATAATTTCATATCTGTATCTGCTAACACTCCGGAACCAATAGTTTCCAATGCATTGTCTACTGTTATTGTTGAAAACAGGTGATCCAAATTGTTCTCTAGTATTTGGACTCTGGTTGCTCTAAACATACGACCGGAGATCGCTCTCAGCTCAGAAATTTAGTCAGCAAGTTTCTTGGTACAGTTCGATTGGGAAATGATCATATTGCAAAGATAATGGGTTACGGTGAATATCATATTGGGAATGTTATAATTTCAAGAGTATATTACGTGGAAGGTCTCGGTCATAACTTATTTTCTGTGGGACATGTTTGTGATGCAAACCTAGAAGTTGCTTTTCGAGAGCATACCTGCTTCATTCGTAATTTGGAAGGGGTTGATTTATTGAAAGGTAATCGAGGGAATAATTTGTACACTTTTTCTCTACAAGATATGATGGTCGCTTCTCCCATATGTCTTCTCTCCAAAGCATCGAAGACTAAGTCATTGTTATGGCATCGACGGTTATCTCATCTAAACTTTGACGCTAATAATCATTGGGCGAAAAACGAACTTGTTCGTGGTCTTCCTAAACTTACATTTCACAAGGATCATTTGTGTTCCGCGTGTACAATGGGGAAAAGAACTAAGAAATCTTACAAACCCAAGACCGAAGACACCAACCAAGAGAAACTTTATTTGTTGCATATGGGTCTCTGTGGGCCAATGCGTGTTGAAAGTCTTAGTGGTAAAAGGTACATCCTCGTCATTGTCGATGATTACTCTCGTTTACATGAGTGAAATTTCTTACAACAAAAAATGAGGCACCTAAATTCATCATCGGATTTCTCAAGATGATTCAAGTGCGGCTCATCACTACTGTCCGACGCATTCGTACAGATAATGGAACCGAATTTGTGAATCAAATTTTGCATGATTATTATGAAGAAGTTGGCATATCTCATGAAACATCCGTTGCACGCACTCCACAACAAAACGGTGTCGTTGAAAGGTGAAATCGCACACTTATGGAAGCTGCTCGAACGATGTTAGTTTACGCAGAGGCTCCATTGTTTTTATGGGCAGAAGCAGTATCTACAGTAGTGTACACCCAAAACCGGTCACTAATTCGTAAACGCCATGGTAAAACACCTTATGAGCTTCTCCATGGAAAAGTACCAGATTTATCATATCTTCATGTTTTTGGTTCTCTTTGCTATCCAAATAATGATGGTGACAATTTGGGAAAACTTCAACCAAAGGCTGATATTGGTATTTTCATTGGTTACGCACCCGCAAAGAAGGCATACCGAACCTACAACCGTAACTCTCGCAAGATCCTCGAAACTATGAATGTTGATTTTGATGAGCTGACAGCAATGGCTTCTGAGCAAAGCAGCTTTGAACCCGCACTTCATGAAATGGGACCCAGTAACATTAGTTCTGGTCTTGTCCCTAATAACCCCACTTCATCATCATTTACACCACCTAATAGGAATGAATGGGATACGTTGTTTCAACCGTTCTTTGATGAATTCTTTACTTCTCCAAGTATTGTTGCTCTAGAACCTGAGGTAATAGCTCCGGTAACCGAAGTTGTCGCACCAGCAACCGAAGCACAATCAGACACATCTGCACCTACAATTGGTCAAAATATACCTTCAACGAGTAATTCTCAACCAACACATGTTTCAACTACCCATTTCATGCCTATTGATGATGAAGAGGATGATGATGATCACGATTTGTAATTCGCTCAAATGCGTAAACTTCCATTCTTTGGTGTACCAATTCCCGACCCTAATCAAGCCGGGTCGTCCACCTTAGAGGAAGCTCCTACCACGGTTTACTCCAATCCACAGATTCGTGAACATGACAGCAAGTGGACAAAGGATCATCCTATAGATTCTATTATTGGTGACCCTAATGTCCGGTATCTACACGAAGTCAGTTACAAGAAAATGCAATGTTTTGTCATTTTGATGCTTTTCTCACTGAAGTTGAACCTAAGACATGGCAAGAAGCTTTTACTCAATCCTGTTGGATAGAAGCTATGCAAGAAGAACTTAATGAATTTATACGTCTTGAAGTATGGGAACTTGTCCCATGCCCGGATCAAGCGCAATTACTCACTTTGAAATGGGTTTACAAGGTGAAACTCGATGAGTTAGGCGGAATATTGAAGAACAAAGCTCGACTAGTAGCTCGTAGATACAAGCAATTATTGGGCATCGACTTTATGGAATCCTTTGCACCTGTTGCCCGTTTGGAAGCTATTAGACTATTCCTCGCTTATGCAGCCCACATGAATATGATCGTCTATCAGATGGATGTGAAGACGGCATTTCTGAATGGTGAAATCAAGGAAGAGGTCTATGTTCAACAACCGGATGGTTTTGTGAATCCTAATTATCCTAATCATGTGTACAAGCTTAAGAAGGCTCTCTATGGGTTGATGCAAGCTCCTCGCGCATGGTATGATCTATTGTCACAATTCCTCATCACGTAAGGCTTCGCTAAAGGCAAGGTGGATCCCACGCTGTTCATTCAGAAACGAGGTAAAGATATGATTATGGTACAAATATATGTTGATGATATTATATTTGCAGCCTCGACCCAAACTTATCCAATGAGTTCGGGATACTCATGTCATCCAAGTTTAAGATGTCAATGATGGGCAAGGTATCATTCTTCTTAGGTCTTTAGATATCTCAGAGTCCCAGAGGCACCTTTATCAATCAATCCAAGTATGCCCTTGAATCTCTTAAGAAATATAAGATGGAATCTTGCGACCCCGTGGATACTCCAATGGTGGAACGAACAAAGCTTGATGCAGATCCACATGGAGTTGCCGTTGATCCGACACTTTATCGGGGAATGATCGGTACCCTTCTGTATATCACAGCTAGTCGACCTGATCTTCAGTTTTCTATATGCATGTGTGCTCGGTATCAAATTAGGCCTACTGAGTTACACTTAGCTACTGTTAAACGTATCTTTCGGTATCTTAAAGGAACCATTAATAGGGTACCTTGGTATTCGAAGGACTCTTCGGTCGCACTAATGGCATATGCTGATGCGGATCACGCGGGTTGTCAAGATACAAGGCGTAGCACGAGTGGAACTTTGCAACTACTAGGAGATCGACTAATCAGTTGGGCATCAAAAAGGCTGAAAAGCGCTGCAATTTCAAGTACGGAAGCAGAATACATAGCTATGTCCGGTTGCTGTGCTCAAATTCTTTGGATGCGATCGTAATTAACCAACTATGGTCTAGGTTTCAACAAAATTCCGATGTACTGCGGCAACAAAAGTGCAATTGCCTTATGCTGCAACAATGTTCAATTCTCCTGGTCGAAGCATATTGACATTCACTACCACTTTATCAAGGAGCAAGTGGAGAATGGAGTGATAGAGCTTTACTTTGTCCGATCTGAGTATCAATTGGCGGATATTTTCATGAAGGCTTTAGATCACGCTCGAATGGAATTTTTGGCCGACAAGCTAGGATTGAGAACTTTCTCGCCCGAGACTCTAAAGGAACTAGCAGATGAGGCGAAAGAATAGTGGTGGTAACTATTCTCCGTATCCTTGGTGATCATCTGTATATATTATTTATATTTTATACACAAAAGCAAAATACAAAAATTTAAAACCATATAAAAACCATAAAAATTGGAAAATCTAGAAAAATCCAAAAATGTTTTTACTTTATTTTTCAAAGGCATGTCTTTTGGTACGATAATATTTACGGCCTTAGAAATGTTGATTAATATTGACACGGCGCCATAAATAGAGTTCGTACAAAAGTTGTAAATATTTCATAAAACATGCCTAAATGGCTTGTAGTTATTTCTGACTGCAACCCGGTTTTCATATTAAATTTAACTATCTCTTATGAAAGCTTTGGCTCACAACGGGAATTAATTTTCTCGGGCAAGGTTTACTTTAAAACCTTGTAAGGGATCGATTTTACTTTATAACTTGGTCTAACACAAATCTATATACGTTTCAGTGCATTTATTTGTTAAAACAAGAGAAGTCTTGTTTTTTATGAAGTTATCATCTCCACAAACCAAAGATTTTGTCAATTGGTATCTACATACTCGACGATGCGACTACTCAACCGACGACTACAACTCTTTCAATAGAATACGGGTCAACAATTGAGGGGGAGCAATTGTCAAGCATTCAGAATCTTCGATGCCGAACGTGCCAAGCTCACTAACTGGTGTCAAGACAACAATACCAATCGTACACGTGGTGTCAAGAGATGACTTCAGACGTGACGAGGCGACCAACATATGCCGACAAGAACCATTTGATTTTATCATATGATGTTCTCATCAATCAGGTCCAACCTTGTCAATTTTTTCTAATATGGTGAATATGTGATCATGTTATAAATCGGTATCATATCTCATACATTTGGTATCATGAAGATAAAACGGACTTGCATTTCTCTTCCCAAAACCTTTGTTAAAACTTCATTAAATCAATTTATTTTAAAAACATCGATTGGGTTAATATTTTTAATATGGGGGAGAAAATGTTATTTAATATGGGAAATTATCACAAATGGTTTGACTTAATGTGCTGGATCATCCCGACATATGCGAAATGTTATCGAATATCGTGGCATATGTTAAGGGGGAGAAAAACGGATTTGCATATCAAAATGGATTTTCATGGTGACATATACTTACCCAAAACCCATTTATTTCACGACGATGAAGATTGTGGTGACATAAGGATGGTAGGATAGGTTAAGTCCAATGATTCTTCTAGAACCGGAGGAATCTTCCCAATACATTCCATAGCTAGAAATAGTAGTCCTTAGGAAAGATGGAGAAATATTGTGAACGTAGCTGAATGCCGATGAAGTACTTAAGTTAGCACTGGAACAATCACAACAAGGTGCTAGTTATGACGTATTGGTAAGCATTGAAGGGGTTGAAGAATGAAAAAGAATTGTAAAGATAAAGGGTCTAAAGAAAGAAGCCCTCCGTACAACCTTAGGCAGAAACCGGGTCCACACATATGCTATTGAGATCATTTTAATGATGCTCGATATTGAAGATAAACATCATGGACCCAGTGATGCAATGCACAACCCATCCCAGCTAACTCAGATATCTCTCAAAAGATGTTTGTTTTAATCACACGGAGACAACACGTTATCTATCGATTTATTCACTCCGAATAAATAGGTATTGAAATGGTGGCACTCCTCTCCAGCCTCCGTTACTAAAATCCAAAGTGTACGATCGAGTCTAGAGCCATTTGAGATCGTCAAATATCTCATTAGGACACACTTTCATAATTCCTTGCTTCTTCACACTCTATGAAAAGTAAAAAAGATTTTAAGAGTCCTACGCAAAATCTTCATGATCTTGCCTGAACATCCGAGTAATACGAAAGTATTTACAATGAAGATGGAAATCCTTCTTGAGTGAATATCAAAAAGCTCATGGTAGGTGACTTGTGCGATTCTTTATGAATCAAGCTTGTGATAACTGGAAAGCAATAGTGGTTTAATTCTTAACTGAATTTAAACACGTTCCGGGCCTCTACGCAATATCTTAGTGATCTTGCCAGAACACTCAGAGTGATACCTTAGTGTTCACAGTGATGAGTGGAAATCCTTCTAGTGTTAACCTCAAACAGCACTTGGTAGGTAACTTGCAAGATTCAATATGAATGAAGATCGTGACAACTGGAAAGCAACGATGGTGCGATTCTTTAATGAATCAAACTTGTTCCAGGAATCAGACTTGACGGCTTCAATCATGCGGATAATTTTATCCAAATGATTCACTCTTTACGTTCGCAGTCAGCTTTAGACGGTCGAGTAAAGAGAACGGGTTTACCCGCGAACTCTTGTCAAGGAGATTTTTAATTAAATCTACCTGCCACAAGTACGATATTTTATATCGTCCAAGGGTCTTCACCGAGCAGAGGTAAAATGCTACCGAATTAGAATGAAATGTTCAAAGCCATTTCGTTCGTGTCTACTTATGTTGCGGCATTTGAAGACGGCAGCGTTGCGGAATCCTAGAAGAAGTCGTCCCCGCATTCTTATACTTTATGCACTTAATACCTCATCTAATTCAAGAAAGCTTAAAATTTAAGTCTTCCGCTGTATCAAACTCTGAAGCTTTCAAGAATTATGAAGATATAAGTATATGGGACATGAAGTCACAAAGAAGCGAAGATCACAAGTGATGGATGCACAAGATCAAGGCAAGAGATTAATGCTCAAGATTGATATCAAAGATCACATCAACATGTTCACCAGAAAAGAAAAAGAAAAGAAAGACGAAGACTACGAGCTCAAGACAAGCATAGTATGCTAGGTTTATTTTATTATTGTAACTTTGATAACGCCCTTGTTTGGAGTGACCTCCCTTAGGGGAGATTGTTGGAAATACGTTTTTACGTATTTAGGAAGATTCGGTCACTCCGACAATATATTAAGTAGTAGCTCGTAGTCTAGATATCTTTTAATATATCAAACAAGGAAAAGCCCGGTCCATGCTTGTATGGCCGGCCTAATTGTAATCCCAAGCCCATCTTATGGGCTTGGTATATAAACCTTCTCCTTAGATGGAGAGGGTGTGGTTTTCATAATTTTACATATAGTAAACTTTCATTTCTCTCTCTACAAGTGTGTGAATTCCACCAAGTTTCTATCTCTTTCTCTCTCTAAAACATAAGCAAGATTTACATATCTTACAATTTTTGATTTGCAACTTTTTGAAACTTAAACCAGCTTATTTTGTGCATTAGAACTCAAGTTATAACTTACTACTTCCTATAAGCCCTTAACAAATACTTTTAGAAATTGCACATTAGTCCGTAGAAATTAGGAAATGTTCTAATCTGTTTTAATTGGGTAAAACCTGCTAGATTTTGCACTATAGTCCCTGAACTTGATAATTAGTTACATTTTCAGTTACAAAGTTTGATAATTTGGTTACAAGTTGTTATTAGTTGGTTTAACTTTCATAATCTGTCCTTACACTTTCTAAATTTACAATTTTAGTCCCTAAACTTTCATATACTTTACATTTCTAGCATTTTTACATTTTGTGCATTACTTGGTTGTACATTTAGCTTTATATGTGGTATGTGCATGATGTTTCTAGCATAGTATGGATACGTAGTGATACTATTTTTACCTTTTTACGTGATTTGTCATAATTAGACCTATATTTCCACAATATTAACAATCAAATACCAAAAACAGTTAGTTAACTTGATTTATTTCGATTAATCAATTCATGAGGATACCGAGAAATAAACAAACTCAAAAATTGAAATATTAATCACCTAAGTATCTACGTAACTTTTAACCTACACTGTTAAAAGGCACTTATAACAACACATACAAAATTTTAAATTTTGAAAAAGTTTTGAATTATGTGAGACAATACATACTCAACTTTAAAATGCTATTATTTTCATATTATCATGACATCTCCAGCGTCATCACCAACTCAAGTACCCGATATTGACGCTCTTTTGACTGTTGCTGCTGCTATGCCAGTATCACCTACTTTAGTGCATCAGGAATTACCTTTAGACTCTGAGTCTGGAGATCACCATACTGCAGGAGTCGTCATTCTATTTTACTCTACCACTGCCACACAACCAGTCTCACCTGCTTCTCCAACTGGGGAAAGGGATCAGGTTGTACCCACTTTACCACCACTTCCAGTGTCCTCATCAATGCACGACTATGGTCCTATAGCTCTACCACCTCGTAAGAGGAGGTACAACTCTACTCTAGTTCCTACTTTTGAGATTGGAGAGGGATCTGGAGCAGGAAGGGATGAGCCTGACCCTGTTCAGACTCAGATCTCCGCACTAGTTGCACGTCACGCTCAGGATATGGCGGATATCCACACTATCTTGCGAGCAGGACAGTACGGACGCTCGGTGCTGTAGGGGCGATTAGACACTCTTACCTGGGCCGTAGGGGCAGAGTCCCAGGTTCCATTAGGGACATGGACGAAAGTCCAAGGTACTCTACAGTGGTTGCTCAAGGAGAACGACTATCTCTGATAGCGTGTCTTTTCGTTAGTGGGTCAGCAGTATCAGACCCACTTTGTACCCATGACTCAGGGAGATACTCTTCAGATTTTCTTATACCTTGTTGAGGTTCGTCATCAGGGATTGACTGTTGAGACTGCACATCTTCAAGGAGTAGACGACACTTTTAGAGCTCAGTTGTTGGAGACTCTTAGGAGAGTCAGAGAGACCAGAGCAGCTATGGTGACCATGCAGGATGCTATGCAGGAACCTGTAGCTCAGTCTGCACCAGCCACTTCTAGTGATGGAGCTATTCGAGCTTGATGTATTAGATTTCTTGTATATCATGACAAGCATTAGGTTGCATCCCAACTCTCATGATTCAGGACTTTTCATTGTTCTTTTATTCTTTTCAGTTGTAATCACCCTAGTACCTAACCATGGTAGGTAGGTAGTCTTTTGATGTACTCAAACATCTGTACCACTATTTTAGACATACATACTACATTCCTGTTTTAGATTGGTTATACTAATATCGTATTGTTATTTACTAGAAATGACTTGTGTTGATGTGACATTATTACTCCTTTATGCTTATATTATATTGTGAACTTTTGACAGGTTATCCAATTTGTTATAAACTTCATGCATATACATTTCAATGTAGATTAATGTAATTGCAATATTGACAAAAACTAATAAATCTCATTCTTGTATGACTGAAGAAAAATGGCTGCAAGAAACACACGATCAAACCCCTCAGGATATAATGCCACACCAACTATCTTAGAAGCCCAACTCAGAGTGCTCATTGGTCAAGACATAGATGATGCCTTAGCTGCTAGGGAAGCTAATCCTAGCAGAAACCAGGATAACAGTCAGAACTCCAATGCAAGGAGGAATGACAGAGCTGCTAGAGGGTGTACCTATCAAATTGAAATGCAAACCCACCTACATTAAAGGAGAGGAAGGCTTTTTCGAGCTAATGTAATGGTTCGAAAGGAAAGAAACTGTATTCTGTATCAGTAATTGCACGGAAGAAAACAAAGTAAAATTTTCCACTTGTACTCTACTGGAAAGTGCTCTCACATGGTGGAATTCTTTGGTTGCTACCCTTGGGCCTGATAATACCTACAGTATGACTTGGACTACCTTGAAGGAAATAATCACCAAAAAGTACTGTCCTCGTGGAGAAGTGAAAAAGTTGGAGATCGAATTGTGGGATCTCAAGTGCAAGAACCATGACATGGTGACATACAACCAAAAGTTCCAGGAACTAACTTTGATGTGCACCAGAATGTTTCCATAGGTGAACGATAAAATTCAGAAGTATGTTAGCGAACTACCAGAGTCTATTCATGACAGTGTGCTCGCATCTCGACCCACTACCATCGATAGTGCCATTGAGTTCGCCACCAAATTGATGGACAAAAGGGGTCGTAACTATGCGGAAAGGCAAGCACAAAAAAGAGGAGAGCTGAAAAGATTTTCCGCATCCAGCAGCAGAGCTAACCGCCCAAAAAGCAAAACACGGGTCAGGTCTACAGTGCTACGACTATTGAGTCACCCTGGTATGGAAGTGGAAAACACAAGTGTGCCAAATGTAATTTCCATCATTTCAGTAGTGGGTTGTGACAATCCGTCAATTTATGGTTGATATTTTTATTCTCAATATTTAATTGAAAATATTATTTTAATGTTATATTATGAACTCACTTATTTTTAGGAAGTAATTTGGATTTACATCTTGAAGTAGCATCGACTACGTCTAAACCGGAGGATTCAACGTTACGTGCTTACGTTTACATATACCGTTTTGGTGACAGTCCGACATTTCAGAAGATAAATTTATCTGTAAATATTATTTTGAGATTTTAAATTTGTGTTGGTTCATAAACTCACAAATTTACGAGAAGAGATTAGGACTTACGAATTTATTTTAACGTCCTTTACGACTAAACCGGAAACCTTAGGATTACGTATTTACGTTTTTGAACTCCGTTTTTTATGAGACAATTTTTATTAGATTCGTTTTGTGCCGTTGATTCATAATTTATAAAAACGTTTTTCGTAAAACGACCCGAGGGCACGCAAATCGAGGAAACTAAAATCGAGGAATACCCGTAAATTAGTGGGATGAGACAAGTTTACACTTGCCCCACCCCACTATATGGAAGGCAAGTGCAAGCTGCCAACACCAAAGAGGTGTCAAGTTGTAAGTAACTTAGTTACTTACACTTGTCCCAAGCTTACAAAGTAAGCATACTTTCCAACAAAACCACTAGCCATTACCATTTCCATTCATTTCCTCCATGCAAAACAACTCATTTTCTCTCTTCCTCTCTCTATGATTTTGTGGGACTCTCACACAAAACACCCCATTTGATCTAAATTTCACCACAAACTATTGTTATAACTTACATATGTTAATCTCCTTCAAAAGAGATGAAGATTGGTGCAAGTTTTAACATCCAAGGAGAAGTTTTGTTGGTGTCTTGGGGCTGATATTCCACAAGGAGTTCTTGAAGAATGATGGTCTTGAAGATGGTCTTGGTTTATCACAAGTTTCTCCATCAAAATACATGTTTTGATCACAACCTACATCATCATGGTGGTATAAAGATAGTTCTTCCCATCCTCTTGTTATTTTGATTATGTAACCATGTATTTTATTTCCTATTGTATATGTATATGATGATTATATGATGATAAAATTATTGTGTGGGGATTTGGTGTTGATAAATATGATTAAAAAGATGAAAAAACTATAAGAAACAAGGCTAAAATCTTGCTTAAAAATGATGGCTGTATAAAATAGTAAAGAACCATGTCATTAACTGATAAAATGGCATAGATTAATGTATATACAGTAAGTAATATGTCTTGTACACATGTGAGAGTTGGCCATGCAATGGAATCATTAGGATGAGTGAGATATAATCAAAACAAGTTTAAAGTACAAATCTGAGTTCACTATTTTGGACGATTTTTAGAAAATACATAGAAGATGATTCAACAGTAGCTATAGAAGAGTTAAATGGAGCACATATCATTTAGTTTATTTCATAAAAATTTGAGCTTCTATCTCCATATAGAACTCTAGATATGGCAGTTTTGGTGAAGATGAAAATAAAAATCAGATTTTGGAAATTAAAGTATAATAGTATTATATAAGCACTCAAATAAAAATAGTATAAAATATAAATTAAAACCTACTAACTTATATAATACATTTATATAAATATGTATAAGGATAAATAAGTGGACATTTTATAAAAATGGTAACTTGTTAAGTTTTATAAGTTATAAAACTATAAACATGATTTTTACGACTTTTTCGGCTATTACCGTAAAATTTACGTTTTTGTTAAATAAAACTTAGACGGTTGGACCCGTCTAATGTGAACTTTATAAAACTCATATACTGATATATAAACATATATAACAAGTAAAAACCGATAAAACCCGAACTATATAACATACGGACATTAACGAGCTAAGTAAACATATTGGACTAATAATTGGACTAAATAAGTTAAACCCTTATAAAAAGAACTTATTAGACTTAACCCATTTGGGCCCAACTTTAAAGTTTAAATACTGATAATATAAGTATGAAATTGATTAATACAAGTTAATAAACTTATAATAGGCTTATTGGACCTAAAACACGTAAATAGGTAAAACTAGTAAACTAGTATAAACGTTACCGACACATAACACTAAAATGAGCAAACGAGAATATGCAAACCCACTTGATCATCATATATATATATAAAATCATCATATGTATACATAATTGTTATTTTTATAAAGTCATTGGACATGAGTCTAAGACGAGTATTATTTGTCTAGGTTTCCGTGATTGAAGCACGTACCGTACGTCCGAATTGCCGATAACCCGCCTTCCCACATCAACGTGAGTTCATAGCCTCGCACTCTTTTAAATGTTTTTATGAAATGTTTTATAAACCCGCGAGGGAGATAACATGTTAGTTTTTATAAAATAGGACACCATTTGTCCTGATTGTTTGTTTATTGATTTGGACCCGAATGATTGTATGACCCGATTGTATGACCCGATAAATGATTAAAGGACCCGATAGATGAAATAAAATGGATTATTAAAGTTAGGTTATGTCACTAAAAGTCCCATTAGCATGAATTGTGAACTACCGGGATTTGGTAGATGCTTGTGCATATAATAGTACTATTTGGGGACGATCACCCCAGTTCGCGCCTTGACGGTTGATCCCCGTCGTACCACATTGATTGGTAAGCGAATTTATGTATGAGAAGATTTCCATAGCATGACCTTTGTGACGACACGCTAATTTAGATGGGCAAATTGAGTATCGGGTTAGCTACCCGTTGTTTGTTTTATTAAGGTAACAATGTCATGCGGCTTATAATAATCCAACTAACGAAATACTACTAGACGCACCGAATTACGATGTATTGCCTGACTAGCAATACGGGGTCATACTATTAATATTATGTTCGTGTTTTGGTTTTCATAACCATATTCATATAACGGTTTTTATTTTTATACAACGTCATAAGACGTATTGTATGATGTTTTTACGACATTGGCTCGTATAATGATTTTTAAGGCAAATGCCTATATTATGATTTTCGATAAGGATTTGTATAAAAATGACTTTGGCTATTTTATGGCCTATTAAAATGATTTGTACAAAATGATTTTCAGTAATAATTTTATACTGATACTATATTGATGGATTTTATTAAACTCTATGAATTCACTCGGCGTTATCGCTGACCTTTTCTTTTGACATGTCTTATCTCAGGTACTTGAAGGTAATTCTCGGGAAGACAACAAGAATTCATGGCCCGTACCTAAATACTTATTTCCATTCAAATGCTTTGTAAAACCTATATTAATTACAATGACTTGGGACCTATGTAACTTTGATATTTATGAATGGAAATGCTTTATTAATAAACGACGTGATTTTTAAGCGTTGTCTATGATGTGAGTAATGTGCTATCTCGTAACACCAACGAGTCTTCCGCTGTATTGAGTTGTATAAATTTGGGGGTGTTACAGTTTGGTATCAGAGCTCTCGTTATAGAGAACGAAAGATTTTTAAAATTTAGGTTTTGAATAAATCATTTCAAAATCTTTTAACTATAAACATTTTTCTAAAAATGTCTAAAAATCTTTTGACTATAACGGTGCTGAAGAATTCCCGAGTTACCGACAAGGTCAGACTGAGAAGTGTTATTTTAATATATATATAACTTGGATTATATATATATATGATGTAATTTTATTACATGATTGTTTGATAATTATTTTGATATTTATACGAGGTATTTATACGACGTAGATTGTCACAAGGAACCCTAAATCCCCTAGTAAATTAATCGAAGCTATTCTCGTAGGAATTCTAGCTATCCTAGATCTAAACCAAGTTGTGGATATTTATGATCCCAACAAATGGTTGATATTCGTAAGAAATGTAGATATTAGTTGATTGCGATATTGAAAAAGAATTGGCGAGATTAAATCTGATAACGATGTCATGACGATCTTTTCTTATAGAGTGGAGTTTCACAAAACATTACCACCTAGAAATATGTCATCTGATTCTTTGTCATCCAATTCTTAAATCGAAATCAAAAGGGTGAATGTTGCACTTGAGGCTGTAATTGGAACCATTACCCAAAAGCCTCATGCCACTAATACCTTTCCGAGAAGTCTAATTGAATGATCGAGTCATTTCATACTAGTGACTCATTTGATAATTGTTGTTGTAAGAGCTATAGGATTGAAAATTAAGTGTTGTTCTTATCGAGCTTTTATTGCACTTTGAAGGTATAAGAATAAGGTTGAAAGTATTGGAGAATAAGGTAGGATATCGAATTGAGTATAAAATTTGTTAAAACTTGAATAAAGAAAAAAAATTTAACCCGTATGAAATATGAGATTGTTAATAGAAGTCGTTAAGTTTTGTGATTGAATTATAAGGTTTTAATTGATTGTTGATTCGTGTTAAGGGTTGTTCCTAGGCCATTGTCCACTAATGAGGATGCCCAGTGTCCAAGAAATAAATTGAAGAAATCTTCTTCTGAATTGGGACCGATGGATCTTCCGGGACATGTGGAACACCTAATGACTCTTGTAGATTAGTATTCATTATGGTATCTTTTAAGAATCCCTAACTTAACTGAGATATCAGTTGGTAGGATGAGTTCTGAGAATTGTATGACATAGTGACACGTAATGTGTTACGGTACAATTTTGACTTGTTTGTGATTAATGAAAAAGACTACCTATGATTGCTAAATTCTACAAGTATCGATGTTATCTATCCTTTATTGCTTCATCCTAATGTTCGCATTAGTGATGCAACCATTGAACAAGTACTCATCTCGATTTGAGTTACGTTGTGGATTATTCTCTTTGTATTCTTGAGTGCCATTGAGGTCACGAACCTCATAATTATTTGGCTAAAGCTCATTTCCTATCATATTGTAGTTAAGCTCTTGATGAACAACTCTTCATCACTCCTTTGCAGATCACACATTGTTTTTATAAAGTTAAAACGATATCCTTTGAGAAAATTTAATTTTCATCACAATAAGGATTATTCAAAGTGAGATTTATAAGTGATTGATATCAAAATGAAGTTGTTTATAAAACTCTTTGGAAACTTAATTGTTTTCATAACAAAGAAAATCATTGTAAATTTATTTTTGATTCTTATTTAAGAATTAAGCATGAAAATATTTTTATTATAAACATGATGATAAAATTTTGACGAACTGAGTATTGCATCGTTAATCTTGAAATTATATATAGTTGCGCGCCTACATACAATTTGGAAGGGACCATGCAAGGCTGATTAGTAGTCACCATAAAACTAATGAATAAACACTACATTTTCTTTGAAGATTGTGAAAGATTAAATTTTATGAGATCTGCAAGAAGTGAAAAATAAGGACATAATGTTAAGGACACCTACATATGTGCCTGTAGCATCTATTATTCTGAGTCGAATTTACTCATCTATGGAAATTGTCTTATTTGACAATTGACAATTCTTTCTTGTCCAATTCTCCCGTAGTGAGATTCTTAGGAAAAGTATCTGATTACCGAGTGTTGATACCCGACTGGATGTATCGACGTTCTTATCGTTTCTTTTGATTTGATTTCATTTGAATGACCTGGGTAACGATCCGAGGAGCTTTCGAATGCGTACTCAAATTAATGAAAACATGGGATATATTCGTATTCGTTAATGTTTTCGTCTGTATCTGATTTGAAATTCTCTCGCGTAGATTATGCGTTGACCTTACTCTTTTAATGGTAGTTGTATCTCCATATATCCTTGAATTTGTGAAGGATTATGAGTTATTATTAGTCTTTTGAGAAGTTCACATCATATCGACGGCAATAAAACTGGAAAGTTAATAAGTGCCAGTAGAATGGATTGATTGATTATGACATGGCGACATAGTCTTAATTGATGGGAACTCGAATAGAATTTCCCTAAATGATAAGATGTTGATTATCAAAAGTGATCTAAATAATTCTTGATGGATGACCATATCCTGGATTTAGACTTGAAATTATACCATGAATGGTTGTGAATTAGTTATAAATATTGTAACCTAGAAAGAACTTAAAATAAATGTATTAAAAGATGTTTATGTTATCTGAAACTTTAGGAGGTATTTGCTGGTGAATTACCTAGACTTTCGACATTAAGGCAAGTTGAAATTGGTATTGATTATATTTCCGATGCTGCACCTGTGGCTTGTGCACTGTACGTCAGCACCATCTGAATTAAAGGAGTTACCGTACAACTGAGAGAGTTGTCGGAGAAAGATTTTATTCTACCGAGCTCGTCATCATGAAGAGCTATGGTGTTATCATTCCTTATATTTATAGATTACTGTGAACTGAGTAAATTGACAATCGAAAACGATATCTATAACTCGAAATGGAAGATTTGTTCGATAATTTACAAGGTTCTAGCGTATGTTTTAAAGATTTGATCCATGGCATGGTTATTTTCAACTTCGCGTCCGCGAAGGGGATTATCTATTCCAATCACTACATCCAGTACTTGTAATGAACATTATGAGTTTCACGTGATGTCGTTTGGATTGACCAATGCACATGTAGCATTCATAAATTTGGTGAATCACGTGTGTAGGCTGTAATTTGATAAATTCATGCTTGTGATCATTAAGGACCATTTGTTTGTTTATAAGAATAAGAATGAGTTAATAATTATTTATAGACTGCCCTGAATTGGCCGAGTAATGAAAAATCTGTACCTTAAATAATTAACATGTGATTTAAGACTTAATTCTTTATATTAATTGACCGTATGATTAATAGATAATGGAATATATTGACTCTTCAAAGATTAGAGCCCTTTTAAGACTTTGGGTTTTACCAAAAAGAAAGTGCAAATATGTTTTGACAAATAATTTAACAAAGTATTTTTAAGGGATTATTCCCTTATACACAAATCATTTACCTAAACTCCTGTTTAGGGGTAAATGTTTGTGCGTAACTCAAAACAACCTAAAAGGGATTGAGGAAAACATTTAAACCATGACTTGGAATTTAAAACGCAAATTTCTACTTTTCAACTAAGAAAATTTTTGACCAAAGTATAAACAAAGATTTTTCGAACATTTACGGATCTCATTAATTATTTTAATTATTTTCGATAAATCAACAAAAATCTTGTTAATTAAATTCAAATTTATTTTGAACATTATTATAATTGGTCGAACTAAGAAAATTAAAATTTTTACGTTACGTTTCATAAAAAAAATTTTGAATATTTATTATTTAATTAGTTGTAATAATTATCAACGCTTTAAACGTCGGATTAAGCAAAACGATGAAAATAATAGCTGAACCGAAACTGAAACTTAGAAAATATAAAGAACCAATTAGGATATGTTCCTTAATAATGAAGGTGCAAAATAAATTGCCGAACGATATAAAAATAAACGATGTTTGTAAAAAGGATAATATAGATAATAAAAGGGGTTCGCGGCTAATGTGAACCATTAGAATTGAGAAGCCGATGGCGCTAAATGATTAAAAGGTCACTTATGGTTGCCTAAATATGGAGATTGTAAGATGTAGTTATAATGGAAATCTTGTAAGTATAAGTATTATATGTATGTCATTTTTTACTAAAAGTATCTTTGTCTGAAGAAGTTGTGCTAATGACAAATTATGAAGGCAGACATCGCCTCATACATTTGTAAACGTCTAGCTATTGCAAAGGTCATCATCTGAATTTGATTCGATTTGGGTCATCGTCGACAGACTGACCAAATCTGCTAATATCATTCCCGTTAATGATAAATGCAAAAGAGTTATGTAAACATAGTGTGCCTGTATCGAACATCTTTATCAAGATCCTCGCTTCGCATCGAATTTCTAGAGATTTGCTCAGAAATCATTGAGAACGAACCTTGATGAGAGTACTATGTACCACCCCAATCGAAGGGACGAGGTAAAGTAACGATACAAAGTAATATAAGTGTTGTTTTATGTTTGAATGATTGACCTTTGGTAATGAACCGTATAATCGTTTTACTTTGGAAGGATTATCATTGATAATCATCGTATTAGGATCGAGATCGAATCTTGTTAGGGTCTATATTAGGGCATCTGTAAGCAGGAGTTGAGATGAAGACACCCGACATACACCCATTGTGAGTTGGACATGTCTTTTAGGTTTAAGGTTTCCTATGATGGCGAACCTAACCTTACAAAATACTCGACCCGCGAGACCTTAAATGATTGTTGAAATTAGGATCTGATTATTGACTGCCGATAGTGGGCAAGAGGATATGTGAATATGAAATGTAGAGCTTGAAGTGCCAGATGGGTAGCGAAGTTATGCCAAAAATTTTAACCATGGAAAATGAAATGATGATCTGGAAGATCATGGGATATAAGTCCCCGTTATATGGGACTATTGAGATGATGCAAAAAAAGATTGGTTTAAAAAGGCGTATAAGCTGGATCTACCCTAGGACTTCAAGGACTGCGTGAATTATGTTTCGTAAATCGAACTTGATAAATATCTATCAAGTGAAAATTTGATTGTTCCTTAGTAAAGTTTAGATCGGAGAAAAGTTTCATTCATCAGAAACCCGTGAACATCATGGATAGAGAAAGTAAGTCAACATTAAGCCTGATCTTATTCCTGTAGTTATGTTTGATGACACTCGCGTATTGTAATGGATTACACTTGTGAGAAAAGACCGAATGTGGAGGAAATACCCACATGGCTTTAACTCTATAAGAAGCGAGTAGTAAGATAAGATGATCTTTGAGGACAAAGATCCTTTTTAGGGGTAAATGCTGTGACAATCCGTCAATTTATGGTTGATATTTTTATTCTCAATATTTAATTGAAAATATTATTTTAATGTTATATTATGAACTCACTTATTTTTTGGAAGTAATTTGGATTTACATCTTGAAGTAGCATCGACTACGTCTAAACCGGAGGATTCAACGTTACGTGCTTACGTTTACATATACCGTTTTGGTGACAGTCCGACATTTCAGAAGATATATTTATCTGTAAATATTATTTTGAGATTTTAAATTTGTGTTGGTTCATAAACTCACAAATTTACGAGAAGAGATTAGGACTTAGGAATTTATTTTAACGTCCTTTACGACTAAACCGAAAACCTTAGGATTACGTATTTACGTTTTTGAACTCCGTTTTTGATGAGACAATTTTTATTAGATTCGTTTTGTGCCGTTGATTCATAATTTATAAAAACGTTTTTCGTAAAACGACCCGAGGGCACGCAAATCGAGGAAACTAGAATCGAGGAATACCCGTAAATTAGTGGGATGAGACAAGTTTACACTTGCCCCACCCCACTATATGGAAGGCAAGTGCAAGCTACCAACACCAAAGAGGTGTCAAGTTGTAAGTAACTTAGTTACTTACACTTGTCCCAAGCTTACAAAGTAAGCATACTTTCCACCAAAACCACTAGCCATTACCATTTCCATTCATTTCCTCCATGCAAAACAACTCATTTTCTCTCTTCCTCTCTCTATGATTTTGTGGGACTCTCACACAAAACACCCCATTTGATCTAAATTTAACCACAAACTATTGTTATAACTTACATATGTTAATCTCCTTCAAAAGAGATGAAGATTGGTGCAAGTTTTAACATCCAAGGAGAATTTTTGTTGGTGTCTTGGGGCTGATATTCTACAAGGAGTTCTTGAAGAATGATGGTCTTGAAGATGGTCTTGGTTTATCACAAGTTTCTCCATCAAAATCCATGTTTTGATCACAACCTACATCATCATGGTGGTATAAAGATAGTTCTTCCCATCCTCTTGTTATTTTGATTATGTAACCATGTATTTTATTTCCTATTGTATATGTATATGATGATTATATGATGATAAAATTATTGTGTGGGGATTTGGTGTTGATAAATATGATTAAAAAGATGAAAAAACTATAAGAAACAAGGCTAAAATCTTGCTTAAAAATGATGGCTTTATAAAACAGTAAAGAACCATGTCATTAACTGATAAAATGGCATAGATTAATGTATATACAGTAATTAATATGTCTTGTACACATGTGAGAGTTGGCCATGCAATGGAATCATTAGGATGAGTGAGATATGATCAAAACAAGTTTAAAGTACAAATCTGAGTTCACTATTTTGGACGATTTTTAGAAAATACTTAGAGGATGATTCAACAGTAGCTATAGCAGAGTTAAATGGAGCACATATCATTTAGTTTATTTCATAAAAATTTGAGCTTCTATCTCCCTATAGAACTCTAGATATGGCAGTTTTGGTGAAGATGAAAATAAAAATCAGATTTTGGAAATTAAAGTATAATAGTATTATATAAGCACTCAAATAAAAATAGTATAAAATATAAATTAAAACCTACTAACTTATATAATACATTTATATAAATATGTATAAGGATAAATAAGTGGACATTTTATAAAAATGGTAACTTGTTAAGTTTTATAAGTTATAAAACTATAAACATGATTTTTACGACTTTTTCGGCTATTACCGTAAAATTTACGTTTTTGTTAAATAAAACTTAGACGGTTGGACCCGTCTAATGTGAACTTTATAAAACTCATATACTGATATATAAACATATATAACAAGTAAAAACCGATAAAACCCGAACTATATAACATACGGACATTAACGAGCTAAGTAAACATATTGGACTAATAATTGGACTAAATAAGTTAAACCCTTATAAAAAGAACTTATTGGACTTAACCCATTTGGGCCCAACTTGAAAGTTTAAATACTGATAATATAAGTATGAAATTGATTAATACAAGTTAATAAACTTATAATAGGCTTATTGGACCTAAAACACGTAAATAGGTAAAACTAGTAAACTAGTATAAACGTTACCGACACATAACACTAAAATGAGCAAACGAGAATATGCAAACCCACTTGATCATCATATATATATAAAATCATCATATGTATACATAATTGTTATTTTTATAAAGTCATTGGACATGAGTCTAAGACGAGTATTATTTGTCTAGGTTTCCGTGATTGAAGCACGTACCGTACGTCCGAATTGCCGATAACCCGCCTTCCCACATCAACGTGAGTTCATAGCCTCGCACTCTTTTAAATGTTTTTATGAAATGTTTTATAAACCCGCGAGGGAGATAACATGTTAGTTTTTATAAAATAGGACACCATTTGTCCTGATTGTTTGTTTATTGATTTGGACCCGAATGATTGTATGACCCGATTGTATGACCCGATAAATGATTAAAGGACCCGATAGATGAAATAAAATGAATTATTAAAGTTAGGTTATGTCACTTAAAGTCCCATTAGCATGAATTGTGAACTACCGGGATTTGGTAGATGCTTGTGCATATAATAGTACTATTTGGGGACGATCACCCCAGTTCGCGCCTTGACGGTTGATCCCCGTCGTGCCACATTGATTGGTAAGCGAATTTATGTATGAGAAGATTTCCATAGCGTGACCTTTGTGACGACACGCTAATTTAGATGGGCAAATTGAGTATCGGGTTAGCTACCCGTTGTTTGTTTTAGTAAGGTAACAATGTCATGCGGCTTATAATAATCCAACTAACGAAATACTACTAGACGCACCGAATTACGATGTATTGCCTGACTAGCAATACGGGGTCATACTATTAATATTATGTTCGTGTTTTGGTTTTCATAACCATATTCATATAACGGTTTTTATTTTTATACAACGTCATAAGACGTATTGTATGATGTTTTTACGACATTGGCTCGTATAATGATTTTTAAGGCAAATGCCTATATTATGATTTTCGATAAGGATTTGTATAAAAATGACTTTGGCTATTTTATGGCCTATTAAAATGATTTGTACAAAATGATTTTCAGTAATAATTTTATACTGATACTATATTGATGGATTTTATTAAACTCTATGAATTCACTCGGCGTTATCGCTGACCTTTTCTTTTGACATGTCTTATCTCAGGTACTTGAAGGTAATTCTCGGGAAGACAACAAGAATTCATGACCCGCACCTAAATACTTATTTCCATTCAAATGCTTTGTAAAACCTGTATTAATTACAATGACTTGGGACCTATGTAACTTTGATATTTATGAATGGAAATGCTTTATTAATAAACGACGTGATTTTTAAGCGTTGCCTGTGATGTGAGTAATGTGCTATCCCGTAACACCAACGAGTCTTCCGCTGTATTGAGTTGTATAAATTTGGGGGTGTTACATGGATCTTGCCTAAGACTAGGACCAAATGGTACCCTCATTCCAATTGATAGAAGCAACACTTGCACCAACTTCAGACCCAACACCAACGGGAGTGGCCAGAACTTCTGTGGAAACGGGGAGCAGGGAAACCGCCAACCCACTGGCGGAAATGGGGGTAGACGAGGTGAAGTTCATTCTTATGGATGTGGAGAACCAGGACACATCAGACCCGAGTGCCCAAAACGGGCAAACCAACTCTGACTCCAATGTAGTTACTGGTACGTTTCTTCTGAACAATCGCTATGCATCTATTTTATTTGATACTAGAGCCGATAGGAGTTTTATATCTACTGAGTTTAGGAGCTTGCTAGACATCCCTCCCATAAAGTTAGACAACTATTACAGAGTCGAATTAGCTGACGGGAAAGTCATAGAAACCGATCCTATCCTAAGAGGTTGTACCTTGAATCTTTTAGATCATCCCTTCAATATCAACTTGATACTAGTGAATCTTGGTAGATTTGACGTTATCATTGGTATGGATTGGTTATCGAGTTATCACGCAACCATTTTGTGTGATGAAAAGCTATTCTATATACCATGGGGAAGTAAATTTGATCATTCGGGGAGAAGGAAACACCGACAGGACTGAAACCAGACTAAGTGTCATCTTGTGTACGAAAGTTCAAAATTATCTGTTGAGCGGATGCCCTATCTTCTTAGCTCATATTTCTAAGACAGACAAAGAAGACAAACCCGACAAGAAGAAAATCAAGGACGTGCCAATTGTCCGCGATTATCCACATGTATTTCCAGATGATCTACCCGGTTTACCACCAACTCGTCAAGTAGAATTTCAAATCGACTTGATACCAGAAGTTGCACCTCTAGCTAAAGCTCCTTAACGGTTAGCACCATCCGAGATGAAAGAATTTGTAGAACAACTTAAAGAACTATCTGACAAAGGTTTTATTAGACCTAGTTCCTCGCCTTGGGGAGCACCTATAGTATTTGTCAAAAAGAACGATGGTTCTTTCAGAGTGTGTATTGATTACAGGGAACTGAATAAGTTAACTATGAAGAACTGTTACCCACTTCCATGAATTGATGACCTATTTGATCAACTTCAAGGATCAAGTGTGTACTCCAAGATCGATTTAAGATATGGGTACCATCATTTGAGGGTCAGAGAGGAAGACATTCCAAAAACCGCATTCAAAACGCGCTACGGTCATTACGAATTTCAGCTTAAGCCCTTTGGATTGACCAACGCACCAGCTATATTCATTGATCTCATGAATCGGGTGTGTAGATCCTGCCTGGAAAAATTCGTAATTGTATTCATCGTCGACATACTCATCTACTCCAAGAATGAACAAGAACATGGAGAACACCTAGCACATGTACTGAAATTACTTAAAGAAGAAAAGCTGTACGCCAAATTTTCTAAATGTGATTTTTGGATCACTAAAGTTCATTTCCTTGGTCACGTTATCGATAGCGAGGGTATTCATGTAGATCCTACAAAGGTCGAATCTGTGAAGGATTGGGCATCTCCTACATCACCAACGGAGATTCGCCATTTCTTAGGCCTTTCCAGATACTACCGTGGATTTCATCAAAGGGATTTCGAAGATACCTAAGTCTATGACAAAGCTTACTCAGAAAGGTGTGAAGTTTGAGTGGGGAGAGAAAGCATAATCAGCAGTCCAGACGATCAAACAGAAGCTGTGTAGCGCACCTATCTTAGCCTTACCGGAAGGCAACGAGGATTTCGTTGTTTATTTTGATGCTTCCCAAAAAGGTTTAGGTGCGGTACTAATGCAAATAAAGAAAGTAATCGCCTTCGCCTCAAGACAGTTGAAGAAGCATGAGAAGAATTATACTACTCACGATCTAGAACTTGGATACGTTGTATTTGCCTTAAAATCTGGAGGCATTATCTATACGGGCCCAAATGTACTGTACACACCGACCATAAAACTTTACAGCACATACTAGATCAGAAGGAGCTGAACATGCGGCAACGACGTTGGATAGAATTGTTGAGTGATTACGATTTTGATATCAAATACCACCCTGGTAAAGCAAACGTAGTTACGAATGCACTGAGCCGGAAGGGGACTGATCCTCCCATGAGAGTACGAGCCCTGTTCTTGACATTTAGCTTGGACCTACCCAAGCAAATCTTAGAGCCTCAAATTAAAGCTTAGGAACCGGAAAACCTCGAGAAGGAAGACATAGGGGGAATGCTTAGAACGGATCTTACCAAGAGGAAATTGGAGCCAAGAGTAGACGGAACGTTGTGTTTACACGGAAGAATTTGGTTGCCATGTTACAGAGACTTGAGATGTGTGATCATGCACGAGTCTCATAAGTCTAAGTATTCTATACATCCTAGATCTGAAAAGATGTATCAAGATATGAAGAAGTTATGTTGGTAGCCAAACATGAAAGCTGACATCGCCACTTACGTGAAGAAATGCTTGACTTGTGCCCGAGTAAAAACAAAGCACCAGAGACCGTCAGAACTACTAGTGCAACCGGAGATACTTTAACACCCCCAAATTACATTGCGCAGCGGAAATACACATTTGGGTGCTAAACTCTAACTTCATTATACAAAACACTTTAAACTATCTCAAAATGGTACATTTAAATAAAAGGATATAATTTAACCATTGTCTAAAACCTTTGATCCCAAGTAAAACAAGTTTTAGAAATATCAAAGTATCATTTGGTTCCCCAAAGATCTAAACCAATCAACAAACAATTTTACCAAAATACATGACCATACATTAATAATTTTATGACAAAAGGGAAAGAAATCAGTTTTAGACCCAATCACCACAAAAGTAACACGCAATCCTTCTCCAGCAAGCTCCGCCATTCATCAACCTCAATAACCTGAAATACATGCTTAAAATCATCAACACAACGGTTGAGCAAGTCTATAGGTTTATCAAATCATTATTTGAACACAAGTGAAAAATCAATCATAATCATTTAATAGAATTATCGTCACAATCTATTGATCATGCATTCCACCTTATAGCATAAGCTATACAATTGTATTTAAGCTCATGACACCGACCCGTTATGACCAATCATCCGCCAAAAGGGCGGCATGATAAAAGTGAAACCATTGCCCCTCTTAAGGTAATCGTTGTAAATTTTACCTTGTCTCTTATTCAAGTTATCCGTCTGAGCAGCGCACTCAGCGTACTAACTCTCGTCTCGGATAGGGGTGTCAATCCCGATAGTACTATCAATTGTTTAAGCGGATATTTCCAACCCACACAAGGGAAAGACAATAGTTAACGGTTCATGAATTTAGGGCCTTCTACAACTAGGTACTCAACACAATTCAAGCAACATTCGGGTCCAAAGGCAGCATACGGGTCCAGATAATTATTCATGTCTTGTGTTCCATTTTATTTTCAAATAGCATGTATCCCCCTCACGGGTTTTAAAATCATTGAAAACAATTACAAAAGCGGGGCTATAGACTCACCTTGAGTAATAGAAGTAGCAAGACGATCTTCGACGATAGTTGATGCCCGATAAACACGAAAACCGCAACCGATCAAATAAGGCGCGTACATTAATAATAGACTCGAATATAACCCATAAATAATAACATCAAACTCAAAATCATTAAAATTACGACAAACCCAAAAGAAAACAATACAATTATAATATTACTTCCTTCCATATGTTCACTCTATAAGTCTGTTCATTCGATAAAAATCTGTCGGTACATACCAAATGTACGAGCTCATTTACCCCACTTAAACACGTCAAATATTTATGATACTACTCAGAGATATCACTTACTATCTATCTATAGAAAGTCCTCTAAAAAGCCCATCAAAAGATTTTACTTTCAAAGTTCCCTGCGCGACACATCTTTGAACTACAAAAACCGGACAGTTTTATGTCATCGACTCATACAGCCATTTTGACCATTCTAAACAATTTTATTTACAAAACCAACACTTGAGTTTGAAAATAGACTCACAACCCTAGGTTTAGAACCTAACATCAGACCTTGACCATTTCTATAACTCGTTCTATAGTCCCAGAGATTCGATCAAAATATCGACAACAACTACATATTGTGCCGATACTCGTCTACCGGTACACGAATAATCAAACCATCATAACTTCTCGCTCGTTTGGATCTAGAAGCTCTACTTTATATCAAAATCGAAGCTAATCGAATCTCTACAACCCTATCCTATTAGTTTAACCATTTTCAAAACATAAGGCATCCAAAAACAACCTTTTACCTACTGATCTAAAACACCTTTCTAAAGTCACACTAAATTAAACTTTTTATCATTTCCAACCATTTTTCTCATCATCCTACACCCTTAATATCAACATATCTTAAACCTATCACTTGTATCAAACATAAAAATAAAAACCCAAAAATCAAGATCAATCTTTTTCATAAAAACAACATGATTATCAATAGATAAATACATGCAAGATCATCTACCCATCATAACACCCTAGTTCATAATCAACAATTCAAAACCTCATGTATGTTGAAGATTTTAGTATCATTGGAATCACCTTGAAATTTTAGAGATGGGATATTGATTAGTTTCAATGAAAACAAGATAAATTTGAAGATCAAATGGTGTTTTGGTTGGGTGGATGTCACGGCTAGAAGAGAAAAAGAAAGAGAGAGATGGATTTTTGGTTAACTATGTGTTTTATGAGTGGAAAGTTAGGTGAAAACTTTATATATGGTGGGTGGAGGGCTAGTTTTGCCAGTTTTGCATAGTCTTGTACCAAAATGCAATTAAATAGTTTAAAGAGTAGAAAATGTATATTGTCACTTTTAAAAATATTTACGAGGTTGGGTTTATAAAAATACTACTCAAAAATTAAAACACACTCAAAATATTATAATAATATACTCCCGGTACGACTTAATACGCAATTAAAAACAAAAACGTCAAAAATATAAACATCGAAACAATAATTAATAAAACATAAAATCTCGGGCATCTGTCGATATCGTGATCACTAATAATCCTTGCAAATAGTAAACAGATAAAAATAAGACTTCCTGTAGAAAAGTGATAATCTTTGATATTTCAAGAGGGTTGTTGTTTTCTAGTGAGAGAAAGTAGAGAGAGGAGTGAGAGAAAAACTATGTGTATTACTTGTAAAAATGAAACAACCAACACCCCTTTCCATGGTGGAAAGGGGTTTATATACCAAGTCCCTCAGTAGACTTGAGACTCCGGCCCATGAACATGGTCATGGGTCGGGCTAATGTAAATAACAATTAAACTTATACTACGAGCCTATAACTATATTGTTGGAGTGACCGAGACTTTCTTAATACGAAAAACGTATATCCAACAATCTCCCCCAAAGGGAGGTCACTCCAAATTTACAAAGTCCTAATCTAGCATGTTAGATCTTCGTTCTTGAGCTCGTAGTCCACTTTCTCATTTTTCTTCTTTAACTTTTCTTCATTTTGTGAATATGTGTTGAATAACATCAGGCTTTCGCTTGGAACATGTTCTTTTGGCCTTTCACGTGCAATCTTTGTCTTCTTGTGATATTCGCCTCTTCGTGACTTCATGTCCCACTTACCTATCATTTGTTGAATTCTTGAAAGTTTTAGAGTCGATACAGCGGATGACTTTTAGGTCAGATTTTCTTGAATTTGCTAAAATATTTGATGTAGAAGGAATAAGTATGTGAGGACGACTTCAACTGGTACACCGCAACACCACCGTCTTCAAATGAAACTACATAGTAAGAAACAAATAAAATCGCTTTGACATTTTATTCTGATTCGGTAGCATTTTACCTCCGGTCGGTGAAGACCGTTGGACGATAATAAATATCGTACTTGTGACAGTAGCTCTAATTAAATATCTCCTTGACAAGATTTCGCGGGTAAACCCGTTCTCTTTATTCGACCGTCCAAAGCTGACTATGAACATAAAGAGTTAATCATTTGGATTATAAAATCCGTATGATTGAAGCCGTCAATTCATGAATCCTAGAACAAGTGAATTTCAATTAAGATTTTCACCATTGTTACTTTCCAGTTGTCACGAGCTTGATTCTGATAGAATCTTGCTTGTCACCTACCGCAGTGCTGTTTTATGTTGACACTGGAAGGATTTCCACTCTTCACTATGAGCATAAAATAGTGTCACTCGGAGTGTTCTGGCAAGATCAATTGGATAATGCGTAGAGGCCCTGGAACAAGTTTAATCTCAATTAAGAGTTAAACCATCGTTTCTTTCCAATTATCACAAGATTAGTTCTTAATGAACCACACGTGTCACCTACCATGAGCTTGTTTGATGTTGGCTCAAAAAGGATTTCCCTCTTCATTGTAATACTTTCGTATCACTCAGATGTTCTGGCGATATTGCAAGAATATTGCGTAGGACTCATAAAAAATCTTTAATTTTTTAAAATCGTGTCCTAATGAGAGTTTTGATGATGTCGTGGCTCTAGACTCAATAGTGCATTTTGTTTTTAGTGAGCGGAGGCTGGAGAGGATTGCCACCTTTTCAATATCAATTTATTCGAATTGAATAAACTGATAGATAACATGTTGAACTCCGTGACATTAAAACAAATATCTTTTGAGAGATATTTGAGCTGACTGGGAGGGATTGTGCATCGCATCACTGGGTCCATGATACTTTTGTCTTCAAGATGAGTTGACCCGGTTTCTGCCTAAGTTGTAAGGAGGGCTTCTTTCTTTACACCCTTTATCTTTACAATTCTTTTTCATTCTTAAACCCCTTCAATGCTTACCAATACATCATCACTAGCACCTTGTTGTGAGTGTTCTAGTGCTAGCATCAGTACTTGGTCGGCATTCAGCTACGTTCACAATCCATTCCCCATCTTTCTTAAGGACTTCTATTTTCTAACTATGGAATTGTCCTTGGGAAGATTCCTCCGGTTCTGGATGAATCATTGGACTAATACCTAATCCTACCACCATTTTGTCACCACATTCGTCGTGAGTTAAGTGTGTTTTGGTTAAGTATTCATCTTCATGAAAAATTCCTTAAAATCACTGAGGTACTTGTGACATAAATATCTAAAGTTCTATTAAGCCCTTTTTCATTTTAGCCACATATGTTTTACAAGTCTCCTTAATCCCATATTCTCCCCTTATCCAAAATGTTAACCATTAATCTTTTGGATCTTAATGGATTAACCGGTCTTTGGGTTAAAATTGAAATTGGTTGATGGCCATAGAACATATTAATGCTCCCCCTCAAATTAATAAGGGTAAGTTGTAGTGCTTTAGTATGAAATGTTTGAAAGATTTGGAATCTCGTGAGAAATTCGTGAGAAATTCGTGAAAAATTTCAAACTTTCACACTACAACAAGCCACAAAAGTCGATTATACATATATTGACATATTCACACTAATAGACATATGGAGTTGACCTGATAGAAGACGATCCATAATTAAATAGATCATTCCGTGAACCTGTGGTGAGCCCATATGGTCTTCCACCTTCGAATCGTTCCAAACTTCTTAGCAACCGGCGCTCCCTTAACTTTTCCTCGATCTTTTTAATCGCGTACTTAGCTCATCTTTTGCATTGGTCCGTCCAGTTGTACTTGACTGCTGGAAGCGATTGACCGACATTGAGAACAATCAGATCATCACGAACGTGTTTAAGCGTACCATTAATGAATTTATGGAGTTCGGAAAATCGCATGAACTGCATGACGCCAGTCTCATTCAGATAAAATATCCTTGCTTCCGGTGTCGTAGTCCCCATGTAAGGATTTTTTTCCTTGTGGTAATTACTGAGCGGAGTTGTGTTGGGACGTTGGAAGTTTAGCTTCTTTTGAAAACTCTCCACTCCAAGTTGAAAATCTTCCGCCCAGTGTTTGATGACGATCTTTCGAGCATATTGGCGAAGGTTTGAGCTCAACGCAATGACTATCTCAGGTGGTAAATGGTCGACCTTT
Organism: Glebionis coronaria; assembly: GCA_025667525.1. Taxonomy (NCBI): domain Eukaryota; kingdom Viridiplantae; phylum Streptophyta; class Magnoliopsida; order Asterales; family Asteraceae; genus Glebionis; species Glebionis coronaria. The sequence continues at coordinate 306,721,696 of CM046882.1, forward strand.
TCTTGAGCCAATAACAACAGAAGATCTTCACAATTCTTTAAGGCAAAGGTATTGGAGATCATTTTCGTCAATTCTGTATTCTTTTTCATCGGTACTTTTGAACACGATTACATTCAAGTAATCATAACCGAATACACTATGAGTAGTTGCTCCTTGTATGCTTTTAATTCTATGATCTGCAACAATAGAAGAACCTCTTTTTGGACGATGAAAGTGATTGTAAGCTAACCCTTTTCTTTGCATTCCAGTGAGAGATGCCAAGTGATGCATAAGTATCATAAAACTTGAGCAACTTCCTTCTCCATAACGTATCAGGTACTTTATCTTCAATCAAATGTACATTCTCCAGATTTATCGCCTTGACCATAGTAAGTGATGTAGCATATTTCTTCACGCCTTTTTAAAGATACTCGAGATCATGACATACAAAATATTCAATTGGAATCGTTGCAGAACTGGCGATGACTGTGGGTGTAAGAGGCCATAACTTTGGAGTCTGAATTCCAGTAGTCGTTGCTTTCATGGCCTTTGTAAGTTCATTTAAGTGATATTCTGCCTCATTATGGCTGATCTTCAAAGTATCAAAGAAATCCACATCTGCGGCTGCCATTTTGATAAGATCCGGTGTCATTGTTGGTTTCCCATGATGATACCTTAGAAAGGCCGAGAAATCGATTGGATTGTTTAGTTATTGAGTGAGCTCCATTTCTGTTGCTGTGGCGAAAGAATGTTGTGGTGCTGCATTTGTAAGCCAGAGTTGCTCCTGTACAGTTTCGTCTATGATAAGAGATTCAGCGAAAGTCGGTTCTGGTAAATTTAAGTCTTCGAATTCCATATCGGAATTATGCTGATCTTCATAAGGTGTGGAAGGTAGTACTTCTGACACCGGTATATCATCTTCAGGCATAGACCCTGTGGGTTCATCTTCATGCGTAGACACTGGAATTTCGTCTTCTTGCATATGTACTACAGTTTCGTTGTGAAAAGCAGTAGTAGAAACCGGTTCAGTAGACATACCTGTGTCAGTATGCTGAGATTCTGGCACCGTAGTGTCCACAATCTTTTCTGTAGTTCTAGCAACTCCTTCTTCATCTTCCTCAATACCTTTCTTAGTTTCCTTATCACCTTCACCCTTATTTGACTCCTCGCCACTCATACCCGTTTTGTCAGTATTATCACGCTTTTTGGTTCCATTCCCGTCATTATCATTATCATCATCATCATCCTCATCCCCATCTGTATCCTTATCCTCGTCTTCTCTGTTATCCTCATCCTCTTCTTCATCATTCTCTTCTTCTTCTTCATCCTTATCCTTATCCTCTTCTTCCTCATTCTCTTCCTCATTTTGATCATCATCACCATCATCCTCATCACTGTTACCCTCATTATCTGCCTCTTATAACTCTTCTTCATCTTCAGACTCAGAGTGTTCAGCATCTGCTGGTGTATCTTCAATTATAGCTTTCTTGAGATATTGCAGAACTTTGCGTTTATATTTCGTTTTACGAGGCCCCATATCTTTCAGTCGTGTTTGCAACAATTGCATCAGTTGTAGAGTAGATAAACCTGTGCTGAAAAGAGTTGGTAGCTCTTGATCAACATATGACTTCACTTCACGTCGAATGATGTTGGTCATAGTATCATTAATTGACCCAAGAAAGGCATCATTCTCTTTCTCACGATTTTTCTTCTCTCCAAGAAATGTTTTATGTTGTCTTTTAAGTTTAGAGACGCTGTCAGATATTTTCTTAAGTGTGGGCTCGTCAAGTTGCGGTTCCTTGAGGGTTTGTGTGTCAGGATTGGTGATTCTTTCATTTAGTGCTTCAATTTGTTTAGCTTGACCCTCCAGTTGTTGTTCAAGATTCTGAATCAGTGGATCACTAACTGTGAGGAATGGGTTGGAGGTGGATGATACTTGTTGTAATGATGGTGGAGGTGTAACCACGAGTGTTAGAGAGGTTGTGGATGATACAGGTTGTTCAGGGATAGGTGACGGTGTAGGTTCTGTTAGTGGGCTGGTAGTTGGTACAAGTTATTCAAGGATTGGTGACGGTGTTGGTTCAGTCTTTGGGGTGGTAGTTGGTACAGGTTGTTCAAGGATTGGTGACGGTGTTGGTTCAGTCATTGGGGCGGTAGTTGATACAGGTTGTTCAACAAGTTCGGGTGTGAGAGTTGGTGTTATGACATTAGTGATGACCCGGGCGGGGGGGGGGGGGGGGGGGGGGGGGGGGGGGGGGGGTTAGTGGTGGAAATGGTAGTTGTTGTAACAGAAGTAATAAGAACATCCACTATATTTTCATTTGTCGATGGATCAGTATTTATGACTTCGACGCCCTCCCCTTCAAAATTAAGATATTTCATAACATCATCAGAGCCAAAAGTATACTTACTTTGGAGTTGAGTTCCTGGAATGAGAGTTGCATGAGCATCGTCGTTAACCATCGTGCAAGTTGGTTCCGGTAATGATGTGGTGATATTGGCATCATGATATAGTAAATTTGTTTCTGTGTTGTCACTGCCAGCACCCTCTTCACTATGCTCACGACTTTCAAAATTGAAGTTATCAACATCTTTATCATTAGGATCTTCATAAAAGAGAATATCGTCATCCGGGTTACCAAATTCATCTAAGTCATCAAACAGTGTTAAGCCTGATCCTTTGGATGTTGCAAAAGCATCCTCTTTGCTCTGCTGAAGAGTGATAGGCAGTTGTTTGGCTTCAGAAATGGTTTGTTGAGCTGGTTCATCTGTAGCAACAAGTGCTTCTTTACCTTTGGTTTGCTTTGCTCTCTTTGTCCTTTTTAGGGGTACTTCATCCTGTTCAACATCAGTGTGGATCATCTCATCTTCATCATCATCTTCATCAACTATTTGCTCTTTCCCTGTGCCTTTATATTTGGAAGAAGAAGTCCTTTGACGCTTGGCCATCTTTTTCTTCCTTTTCCCTGTTTGTTTCTCAAAGGGATCTGCATTTGCTCTTTTAAATTATACTTCAATGTCTTGGAGCATCTCTTGGTAGTGGTCACTCTCCTTGATCCCGTCATTGATCATGATGTCTGGCACAGGAGCTGGTCTTAGTAAGTACTTTGTGAATTGATTATCAGCAGTCATAGTGTCCAACACATCGTCTCTATCTTGAGTATGATAGAAGAAATTCCCACGAGGATCAATAGTTGGGTCACTCTTCATGAAGATATTGATGATTAGTTTTGTGAACCATGTAAATGGGAGATGCACCGCTTTCCTCTTTGAACTTGTGAATTGATGACAGAATTCCTCCCAAAGTTGTAGTGCATAGTCCACTTTAGATCCAGTGTAGAGACCCCAAAAGATAATAGCCTGAGAGGGTCTCATTGCGTCTGCTCCACGAATTTTGGAAGTAAGGCATTTTACTAAGATAGTGACAATTGCTTTCCAAGTTTGCCCAATATGTGACGTGTTAAACTGAGATAGAAAACCAATTTCACCCTCATAATTCAATTCTCAAATTACTCGAAGCAGTTTCATCTGTATCTGGGTCAGGCACAAAGTGCTCTCCTTTTGCTAACTTACGAATCTTGAATAGTTGCCTAAATTGATGCAATTCAAGTGTCAAGTCTTTCTTGTTGAGCTTGAAAGAGATAATCTTCTTTGACAATTGTTTTGCTTGTGTAATTGTGGCTGTTGCCCAAAACTGGTGCATGTATACTTCAGGAACTGATGCAGTGACACGTAATGCGTCCTTTATCGGTGAACAATCTAGGACGTCCGTTGCAATTTTGAATGTCGGAAAAGTAGGATCAAAATCGTCTTTCAGACGAAAATTGTTTGGTGCATGGTGCATTCTGGCATTAAGTGGGACAAGGACAAGATCTAGTTGTTTTTGTTGTTCTTCGGAATTCGACATTTTCCTGCTTTAGATAAACACATGCACACTTGATATATACACATATATATATCTCATAAACTATGTAAATCCTAAGCATAGGGAATAAAACAAAAAACGTCACCACATTGCATCACATAACACTAAGACGAAACTACACTTAGAAATATGTCATCTTTTTAACAACTTAATATAGTAGTGTTCATTTTAGTATCACAATTTACAAGGAGTATTAGTCTATGTATCTCAAGTATGTCCTAAATTTCCATCGCACTAATCAAGTCCATTGTAATGCTAAACTCATCAAATTGTTCTTGCAAATGTAGGCCCATCATGACGAGCCATCGTAGTGACCATTGCAACATTGTATCGCAAATGAAACCATAGCAGTAACCATCGAAGCGAGGGATCGCAATGAAGCCATCGCAACGGATCCATCACAACGGACCCATCTCAACGAACCCATCGCAACAGACCCATCGCAACAGACCCATCGCAACGAATCCATCGCAACGAGTCCATCGCAATGAATCCATCGCAACGGACCCATCGCAACAGACCCATCACAACAAACCCATCGCAATGAGTCCATCGCAACGGACACATCGCATCGATTCCATTGCAACGGACCATCGCAGTTAACCCATCACAATCAATGCAATCATAAGAGGCCATTGTGATCTGGGCGATATTAACAACGAAAACCTGTTGATCTTGATTTCGGGACTTAGGCAATGTTTCAGGCAAAACTGTTAAAAACCAATGTTTATCTCGCTCAGACATGCCCGATTTAAAATGAAAAAATATTTTTGGATTTTCTTGATTTTATATTTTTTTATGGTTTTTGTATGTTTTATATTTTTCTATTTTGCTTTTGGTGGTTTATATATATGTGATAATATAGAATATCATGACAAAAGGATACTCTAGAATAGTTTACCACCACTATTCTGCAGATTCTTCTGCCAACTCCTTAAGTGTCGCTGGTGAGAATGATTTCATGCCTAGCTTTTCGATCAAAAATTCGATACGTCCTTGATCTAAGGCCTTTGTGAATATATCCGCCAGCTGATACTCAGTGTTGACAAAATACAGTTCGATCACTCTATTTTCCACTTGCTCTTTGATGAAGTGGTAGCGTATGTGAATGTGCTACGCCCGGGAATGTTGAACGTTGTAGGATATGTAAATATTGCTTATGTTTTTAGAGAGAGAAAGAGATAGAGAGATGGTGGATTTCACACAAAGCTAGAGAGAGAAAGTAAGAAGAACTATGTGAAAATTATGAAAACCACACACCCTCTCCATCAAAGGAGAGGGTTTATATACCCAAGCCTTGTGATGGGCTTGGGCTTACAATGTTGGGCCGGCCTACACATGTTGTAGGCTAGGCTTGACTTTGTTTGTTTAATAAAGATATCTAGACTACGAGCTACTACTTAATATATTGTCGGAGTGACCGATCTTCCTAAATACGTAAAAACGTATTTCCAACAATCTCCCCCTAAGGGAGGTCACTCCAAACAAGGGCGTCACCCGAGTTACAATAATAAAATAAACTTAGCATACTATGCTTATCTTGAGCTCGTAGTCTTCGTCTTTCTTTTCTTTTTCTTTTCTGGTGAACATGCTGATGTGATCTTTGACATCAATCTTTAGCATTAATCTCTTTCCTTGATCTTGTGCATCCATCACTTGTGATCTTCGCCTCCTCGTGACACCATGTCCCACATACTTATACCTTCGTAATTCTTGAAAGTTTCAGAGTTCGATACAGCGAAAGACTTAACTTTTAGGCTTTCTTGAATTAGATGAGGTATTAAGTGCATAAAGTATAAGCATGCGGGGACGACTTCTTCTTGGATTCCGCAACGCCACCGTCTTCAAATGCCGCAACATAAGTAGACACGAACGAAATGGCTTTGAACATTTCATTCTAAATCGGTATCATTTTAACTCCGGTCGGTGAAGACCGTTGGACGATATTAGATATCGTACCCGTGACGGATAGTTTCAATTAAGTAACTTCTTGACAGGATTTCGCGGGTAAACCCGTTCTCTTTATTCGACCGTCCAAAGCTGACTGCGAACATAAAGAGTGAATCATTTGGATAATAATATCTGCATGATTTGAAGCCGTCAATTCATGTTCCTGGAACAAGTGAAATTTAGTTAAGAACCGCACCATCGTTGCTTTCCAGTTGTCACGAGCTTGATTCGTATAGAATCTTGCAAGTTACCTACCAAGTGCTGTTTGAGGTTAACACTAGAAGGATTTCCACTCATCACTGTGAACACTAAGGTATCACTCTGAGTGTTTTGACAAGATCACTAAGATATTGCGTAGAGGCCTGGAACGTGTTTAAATTCAGTTAAGAATTAAACCACTGTTGCTTTCCAGTTATCACAAGTTTGGTTCATAAAGAATCGCACAAGTCACCTACCATGAGCTTTTTGATATTCGCTCAAGCAGGATTTCCATCTTCATTGTAAATACTTTTGTATTACTCAGATGTTCAGGCAAGATCATGAAGATTTTGCGTAGGAATCTTAAGATCTTACTTTTCACAGTGTGTGAAGAAGCAAGTAATTATGAAAGTGTGTCCTAATGAGATATTTGATGATCTCAAATGGCTCTAGACTCGATCGTGCATTTTGGATTTTAGTGATCGGAGGCTGGAGAGGAGTGCCACCTTTTCAATACCAATTTATTCGGAGTGAATAAATCAATAGATAACGTGTTGTCTCCGTGTGATTAAAACAAATACCTTTTGAGAGATATCTGAGTTAGCTGGGATGGGTTGTGCATTGCATCACTGGGTCCATGCTGTCTGTCTTCAATATCAAGAATCATTAACAATGATCTCAATAGCATATGTATTGACCCGGTTTCTGCCTAAAGTTGTAAGGAGGGCTTCTTTCTTTACACCCTTTATCTTTACAATTCTTTTTCATTCTTCAACCCCTTCAATGCTTACCAATATGTCATAACTAGCACCTTGTTGTGATTGTTCCAGTGCTAACTTAAGTACTTGGTCGGCATTCAGCTACGTTCACAATCTTTCTCCATCTTTCCTAAGGACTACTATTTCTAGCTATGGAATGTCCTTGGGAAGATTCCTCCGGTTCTGGAAGAATCATTGGACTTAACCTATCCTACCATCCTTATGTCACCATAATCTTTATCTTCGTGAATTAAATGAGGTTTTGGGTAAGTATATGTCACAATGAAAATCCATTTTGATATGCAAATCCGTTTTGCACCCCTTAACATATGCCACGATATTCGAAAACATTTCGCACATGTCGGGATGAGCCAGCACATTAAGTCAAACCATTTGTGATAATATCCCATATTAAATCACATTTTCTCCCCCATATTAAAAATATTAACCCAATCGATGTTTTTAATATCAATTGATTTAATGAAGTTTTAACAAAGGTTTTGGGAAGAAAAATGCAAGTCCGTTTTATCTTCATGATACCAAATGTATGAGATATGATATCGATTTGTAGCATGATCACATATTCACCATATTAAAAAAGGATTGACAAGGTTGGACCTGATTGATGAGAACATCATATGATAAGATCAGATGGTTCTTGTCAGCATATGGTGGTCACCTCGTCACGTCTGAAGTCATCTCTTGACACCACATGTACGATTGGTATTGTATTCTTGACACCAACTTGTGAACTTGGCAGTTTTGGCATCGAAGATTCTGAATGCTTGACAATTGCTCCCCCTCAATTGTTGACCCGTGTTCTATTGAAAGAGCTGTAGTCGTCGGTTGAGTAGTTGCATCGTCGAGTATGTAGATACCAATTGTAGATTGCTATGGTTGTAGAGATGATAGCTTCATAAAAACAAGACTTCTCTTGTTTTAACAAATAAATGCACTGAAACGTACATAGATTTATGTTAGACCAAGTTATAAAGTAAACTTGATCCCTTACAAGGTTTTAAAGTAAACCTTGCCCGAGAAAATTAATTCCCGTTGTGAGCCAAAGCTTTCATAAGAAATACTTGACTTTAATATGAAAACCGGGTTGCAGTTAGAAATAACTACAAGCCATATAGGCATGTTTTATGAAATATATACAACTTTTGTACGAACTCTATTTATGGCGCCGTGTCGATATTAATCAACATTTCTAAGGCCATAAATATTATCGTACCAAAAGATATGCCTTTGAAAAATAAAGTAAAAATGTTTTTGGATTTTAATGATTTTTTCAATTTTTATGGTTTTTATATGGTTTTATATTTTTGTATTTTGCTTTTGTGGATAAAAATATAAACAATATATACAGATGATCACCAAGGATACGGAGAATAGTTTTAACAAGACTATTCTTTCGCTTCATCTGCTAGTTCCTTTAGAGTCTCAGGCGAGAAAGTTCTCATTCCTAGCTTGTCGGCCAAAAATTCAATTCGAGCGCGATCTAAAGCCTTCGTGAAAATATCCGCCAATGATACTCAGATCGGACAAAGTAAAGCTCTATTACTCCATTTTCACTTGCTCCTTGATGAAATGGTAGCGAATGTCAATATGCTTTGACCGGGAGAATTGAACATTGTTGCAGCATAAGGCAATTGCACTCTTGTTGTCACAGTACATCAGAATTTTGTTGAAACCTAGACCATAGTCGGTTAATTGCGATCTCATCCAAAGAATTTGAGCACAGCAACCGGACATAGCTATGTATTCTGCTTCCGTACTTGAAATTGCAGCGCTTTTCTGCCTTTTCGATGCCCAACTGATTAGTCGATCTCCTAGTAGTTGCAAAGTTCCACTCGTGCTACGCCTTGTATCTTGACAACCCGCGTGATCCGCATCTGCATATGCCATTAGTGCAATAGAAGAGTCCTTCGAATACCAAAGTCCCCGATTAATGGTTCCTTTAAGATATCGAAAGATCCTTTTAACAGTAGCTAAGTGTAACTCAGTAGGCCTAGTTTGATATCTGGCACACATACATATATCAAACTGAAGATCAGGTCGACTGGCTGTGATATACAGAAGAGTACCGATCATTCCATGATAAAGTGTCGGATCAACGGCAACTCCATGTGGATCTGCATCAAGCTTAGTTCGTTCCACCATTGGAGTATCCACGGGGTCGCAAGATTCCATCTTATACTTCTTAAGCGATTCAAGGGCATACTTGGATTGATTGATAAAGATGCCTCTGGGACTCTGAGATATCTGAAGACCTAAGAAGAATGATACCTTGCCCATCATTGACATCATAAATTTGGAAGACATGAGTGTCCCAAACACATCCGATAAGGTTTTGGTCGAGGCTGCAAATATAATATCATCAACATATATTTGTACCATAATCATATCGTTACCTCGTTTCTGAATGAACAGCGTGGGATCCACCTTGCGTTTAGCGAAGCCTTGCGTAATGAGGAATTGTGACAAAAGATCATACCATGCGCGAGGAGCTTGCTTCAACCCATAGAGAGCCTTCTTAAGCTTTTACACATGATTAGGATAATTAGGATTCACAAAACCATCCGGTTGTTGAACATAGACCTCTTCCTCGAGTTCACCATTAAGAAATGCCGTCTTCACATCCATCTGATAGACGATCATATTCATGTGGGCTACATAAGCGAGGAATAGTCTAATAGCTTCCAAACGGGCAACAGGTGCAAAGGATTCCATAAAGTCAATGCCCAATAAGTGCTTGTATCCACGAGCTACTAGTCGAGCTTTGTTTTTCAGTATTCCGCCTAACTCGTCGAGTTTCACCTTGTAAACCCATTACAAAGTGAGTAACTGAACTTGATCCGGGCATGGGACAAGTTCCCATACTTCAAGACGTATAAATTCATTAAGTTCTTCTTGCATAGCTTCTATCTAACATGATTGAGTAAAAGCTTGTTGCCATGTCTTAGGTTCAACTTTAGTGAGAAAAGCATCAAAGTGACAAAACATTGCACTTTCTTGTAACTGACTTCGTGTGGATACCGGACGATTAGGGTCACCAATAATAGAATCTATAGGATGATCCTTTGTCCACTTGCTGTCTTGTTCACGATACCGTGGATTGGAGTAAACTGTAGAAGGAGCTTCCTCTGAGGTGGACGACCTGACTTGATTAGGGTCGGGAATAGGTACACCAAAGAATGGAAGTTCACGCATTTGAGCGAATTCCAAATTGTGATCATCATCATCCTCTTCATCATCAATAGGCATGACATGGGTAGTTGAAACAGGTGTTGGTTGTGAATTACTTGTTGATGGTATATCTTGACCAATTGTAGGTGCAGATCTGTCTGATTGTGCTTCAGTTGCTGGAGCGACAACTTCGGTTACCGAAGCTATTACCTCAGGATCTGGAGCAACAATACTTGGAGAAGTAAAGAATTCATCAAAGAACGGTTGAAACAACGTATCCCATTCAGTCCTAGAAGGTGGTGTAAATGATGATGAAGTAGGGTTGTTTGGGACAAGACCAGAACTAATGTTACTGGGTCCCATTTCATGAAGTGCGGGTTCAGAGCTGCTTTGCTCAGAAGCCATTGCTGTCAGCTCATCAAAATCAACATTCATAGTTTCAAGGATCTTGCGAGAGTTACGGTTGTAGATTCGGTATGCCTTCTTTGCGGGTGCGTAACCAATGAAAATACCAATATCAGCCTTTGGTTGAAGTTTTCCCAAATTGTCACCATCATTATTTGGATAGCAAAGAGAACCAAATACATGAAGATATGATAAATCTGGTACTTTTCCATGGAGAAGCTCATAAGGTGTTTTACCATGGCGTTTACGAATTAGTGACCGGTTTTGGGTGTACACTGCTGTAGATACTGCTTCTGCCCATAAGAACAATGGAGCCTTTGCATAAATTAACATCGTTCGAGCAGCTTCCATAAGTGTGCGATTTCGCCTTTCAACGACACCGTTTTGTTGTGGAGTGCGAGCAACGGATGTTTCATGAGAAATGCCAACTTCTTCATAATAATCACGCAAAATTTGATTCACAAATTCAGTTCCATTATCTGTACGAATGCGTCGGACAGTAGTGTTGAGACACACTTGAATCATCTTGAGAAAGCCAATGATGAATTTAGGTGCCTCATTTTTTGCTTTAAGAAATTTCACCCATGTAAACCGAGAGTAATCTTCGACAATGACGAGGATGTACTTTTTGCCACTAAGACTTTCAATACGCATTGGCCCACAAAGATCCATATGCAACATATAAAGTTTCTCTTGGTTGGTGTCTTCCGTCTTGGGTTTGTAAGATTTCTTAGTGCTTTTCCCCATTGTACACGCGGAACACAAATGATCCTTGTGAAATGAAAGTTTAGGAAGACCACGAACAAGTTCGTTTTTCGCCAAATGATTAATAGCGTCGAAGTTAAGATGAGATAACCGTCGATGCCATAACCATGACTTAGTCTTCGATGCTTTGGAGAGAAGACATACGGGAGAGGCGGCCATCATGTCTTGTAGTGACAAAGTATACAAATTATTCCCTCGAGTACCTTTCAATAAATCAACCCCTTCCAAATTATGAATGAAGCAGGTATGCTCTCGAAAAGCAACTTCTAGGTTTGCATCACAATATTGTCCCACAGAAAATAAGTTGTGACCAAGACCTTCCACGTAATACACTCTCGAAATTATAACATTCCCAATATGATATTCACCATAACCCATTATCTTTGCAATATGATCATTTCCAAATCGAACCGTACCAAGAAACTTGCTGACGAAATTTCTGAGCTGAGAGCGATCTCTGGTATATGCTTGGAGCAACCAGAGTCCAAATACCAGAGAACAATTTGGACCACCTGTTTCCAATAACAACAGTAGACAATGCATTGGAAACTATTGGTTCCTGAGTGTTAGCAGATATAGATATAGAATTATAAGAATTGCTAACATTTTTGAGACCCTTAGATTTCCTGCGTTTTCTAATGTGAGTTTTAGCACTAACAGGTTTTACTGTTCCAACTTTCTTAGGTTTTGGATTATTCGCGGGCACTACAGTGGGAGTAGACCTATTTAAAGGGCACTTGGTTCCTACAGTAGTGTTAGTGTTCCTAGTTAAAGGACACGCTTGTGTTTTGGTAGCCTTGGTACTCCTAATTAAAGGGCACGCTTTCTTCGCTGTAGTGGGAGTGATCCTAGTCAAAGGGCACGTATTTCCTACTATAGTGAAAGTTCTACCAGTGGGGCGCCACATCCAACCAACTTGGGTTAACACTTTCCCAGTCGGTTTCCATTCTAATCCATTTTTTGGGGCATACATCTCATTCACATGGTCAATAAGGCAAGAATCATGACGACTAGAAAACATACATTCATTGCAATTCCAACATTTCAAATTAGAATTCACACTAGGCTTAGAACGCTGCACAACCGCAGAGCCTTTAGGTTTAGCTACATGATTCTTTTTATTCAAAACAGAAATAACATTCCTAGAATGGGCTTCTACTTTCTTCTTCACTTGACTACTAGATGGGGGAAAGATCCTATCATTCTTCTTGTTTCTTTTAAGCTTAGATCTTTGAGCCTTAGTAGTGGTGCTTACTCCTTTAGAAGGCAACACGGGAATATTAGAAGCTGGTTTTGATTCGGCCTTATCTTTAGTTACCAAAGTTTGAGATGGTTTAGTCCTAGGGCCCTTATTAAGTGGTGTGACGGCTATAAGGTTCCTTTTGATTGCACTAGAGGACGATGCTGAGACAGTGGCTGCGTTATCCACAACATTCTTACCTTTTAGAGTACGAAGTGTTTCCTTTAACTCAGCCAAGACCAGATTCTTATCACAAATTTGTTCCCTCAAATCAGATATTTCCATCGACTTTCGATTCAATTGTTCAATCAATGATTGATTCTGTGCAGTGGTATCAACACATGCGGGCTGTACTGAATCGAAGAGTCGTGTATTTTTCTGTTTTAAGTTATCAACTTTGGACAAAATCTTGGAAACTAGATTATCTAGATCAAGTTTAAGATTCTCAGCAGCCTCAAGTACGTTCACACAGTTAAGCTCCTTAGATTTCTCTATGTCTATCGGTAAAGATTGAGCAACCTTGTCACTTGGCTGACGCTGTTTTGATTGTAAATTCAATCGAAAATTCTTTTCAAAGTTTGCATCATCGATATTGACACCTTCGAATGACGTTTCAAAGATTTCTTGAATAAATTGTTGCTTGCATTCAAGCGAAATACAATGTGTTTGAATCTCATCAAAACGTTTTGAAAGCGAAGAATATGAATCTTGAAGCTTTAAAAATTCAGCGTCAGATTCGTGACAAGTACTATCTACCACATTATCCACAGATTCAACATTATGCACAATAGAATCATTATCAACACTTGTATTCACACAGACAGAAACTATATCATGAGACATCACTTGATTCAGAAGCAGATCATTATGGCGTGAAACCTGTTCTATTTCAAGTAAACTGTTTTCATAAGCATCTTCCATTTCATTGAAAACACGTCTAACTTCTTCTATTTCCAAAAACAAATCTTGATCAATATTACGAAGACAAGCTTTAACATTCTTTACAAACGGAACAATTTCATCTCGAAACGCAGCTCTAGTGTGCTCAAAGTTCCATTCACCTTCCGTTATGGCTGTGGCCGTCGTACGTTCCAAAATGACCTTGTCAAAATCGGCTAAGTGTTGGTGAACCGTATTTAAGTTAACGGACACCTTACTTACCGGTGGAATTAACTTCGTTAAATCCTTTTTGACAAGTGTAGAAGACGTACTAGGAAGGTTTTCATTTGACAAACTTTGGGGCACAAGAACTGTTAATTCTGCTAATTCCTTTTGAAAGCGAATGCGTGTCTTTTTCGAAAATTGATCTTTGTTATGTTGATCATAATCAATTGTATGGAATATTGAAATCATTTTAGAATGAGTTTCATCCGCAAGTGATTGTGTCTTCTCAGTACTACGAGCATAAGGTGCTTCTTTCGATTTGCCAATTATAGTCATATCATAAAGACCGGGAATATATTCCTGAACTTGTTTTGCATAACCTGGATTAGGTGGTAAATCTTGAAGACGCTTAAGTTCGAGTTCTTTAAATGATTTAGTTAAAAGATGAACCTTTTCTATGGAAGCGTATTGTTTTAAAAGCTGTTGTTCTTTAAATTTAAGAAGTCTGGTAGCATTAATTTCCGATTCAGCCTTTTTAGACTCGAGAGTTTCGAAATCCATTTTAAGTTTCTGAAAATCATTGACAACCGACTCCTTTTCTTTTAATTCATTAGAAAAATTAGCTTTTAATGATTCTATTTCTTTCAAGTGTTCAATCTTTTCAAAACGAAATTGGTCAAATTCAGAACATGTTATTTTCTCTTCTTGAGGGACCATTTCAAAAGCTTTGACCTTTTCTTTATGCAACGCAAGCTCAGCAGTTAGGGTGGAATTGGTATCTACGGATTGTCTGAGGGCCATATGCATTTGATCAATAATATGTTTAGGCACCATGACCAAATCATGTTGAGCATAAGATTCCATACCCGTCGTAGCATTTGGTTGAGGTTCACTCAAATGTGTAGAATTGGGTACCACATTATTTGAGTTACTAGTTCCTGAATGCTGTTCGAGGTTGTCATTTTCATGCCCAACTTGATGTTGGTTATCATCAATATTATTAGATGTGGTTGGTACCTCACTGATGACATCAGAACCATAGTGAGAAAGATTAGCAACGAGAGCAGCTTGGGCAGAGTAAATGTCATCACAATCTGAATCATAAGCATCAAGATCATCTGCTTGATAAGCTGCATTAGAAGTAGAAACGACTGCAATGCCTTCAGTATCTACTGCCCCTGGGTCTGCAAGAAATGCTAACTCCTGTGAATCCAAGATCTTCCCCTTAGACTGAGCATCAACCAAATACATCTTCTCACGAAACCATGCATCATCCCTCCTCCTTTTCGACTGAGTGCATTCCTTAGCCATATGACCTTGTCCTCGGCAATTGAAGCAAGTCACAACCTTCTTAGGACCAATAGGACTCCCATTTCCACTAGCTTGAGAATTCACAGCTTGATTGTTCCCAGTCCTTGTAGGAGGTCTATATGAATTTTGCCTTCCCTGAATTGGTTGCACCGTCACTTGACCATCTTGAACAGTGGCTTGTTGTCGAGGATTTGATGAGGTGCGGAGCTGATTGTTTGTTGGTGGAAATCCTCTAGTTGCAACAAGTTTTGACAAATAGGCTGTGAGATGGTTTAGAACATCAGCTGGCGTATCATTTGGAGTAAAGACCGGTGCTTGGATTGGTGGAAGTTCATTAGAGTAGAAAGCTTGTGCTGGTTGTGCTTCAATTGGAAAATATCCTTGCTGAGGAGTATAGCCCAATGGAGAAGTGTTGGCTTGTGATGGTGATGTCTGATATGGTGGTTGCTGCGGAAAAGATTGTTGATGAACACCTTGTTGAAATGCTTGCTGTGGCATCACTAGTGGTGGATAAGATGGTTGCTGTGGTTGCTGATAGTTGTGTGGTGGTGTCTGCCGCAAGTATGATGGTTGCTGATAAGTATAAGCCATGTTTTGTTGAGAAGCATACATTGCAAGTGGATCATGAACTTGAGGTGTAGACAACTGAGCCTCGATCACATGGCATTCGTGTTGTTGAAGAAAAGCTTGAAGTTGATCCACATTGGTGTTATGCAAGTCCTTAGTCAATTTAACATCCGTCACGTATTTTTTCCATTCTGAAGGAAGAGTGTTCAAATACTTGGTGTTTAATTGAAAGGTAAGAATTGTCATGCCATAGATATTGAGCTCATTCAACAATAGGGTAAATCTCAGATAGTAATCATTGAGAGTCTCCCCTGGCACATAGGCAAACTTATCAAAAGTATCATAAAGCTTACACTCTCGTTCTTGTTTAGTTAACGAGGTGCCTTGCATGAGAACACGAATTCTATCCCATAACTCTTTGGCAACTTTATGTTTGCTGACGAGTTTGTAGACATCTGGAGGAAGGGCTTGGAGAATGATGTTTGTAGCATACTTATCACATTTGTCTTGAATCTTCATATCTCCAGTCAATTCACCCGTTGTGCGAGGACGAGTAGTTGTACCTTCCGTCACTGTACCATAATCTAATGGTCCATTGAGCACCGATGCCCAAATGATATGTCCATTCTCCTTGTTCAACATATAAAGTTCCATTCGGGAAGCCCATTCCTCATACATAGTCTTCACCAACATTGGTGGACGATTATCCGTACCCGAGAGGATGGACTTATCCGTAAGAGATGTGTACTCCATTTCAATAAGTTAAGATTTACAAACGTTTATCGATCAATGAAAGAAAGTAAATGTGTTTGTTGTTGTGAGTTGAAGTCGAGAAACAATGTTAAAATCCCCTAAAATATGTTCTCAATAAACCAAAAATTCCAAGTCAAAATTACACACGATTCGAAATTTTTTATGAAAAAATTTGTGATTATCGGAATGTTGATCGGAATAGTGATCGGAATGCTGATCGGAATGTCTTATCGGAATACCTTGATCGGAATACCAAATTGGAATACCTGATCGGAATAAACCAAATCGGAATACCTTGATCGGAATACCAAATCTGAATACCAAATCGGAATGTACCTAATCCAAATAAACCAAATCGGAATACCTTGATCGGAATACCAAATCTGAATACCTAATCGGAATACCTAATCGGAATACCTAATCGGAATGCCTAATCGGAATACCTGATTGGAATGTACCCAAAATCGGAATCCCTAAACCCTATTCCGATTACACTGATCGAATGTCCTATAAACCCTTTTCCGATGACCTGATCGGAATAATTCCCACTTTTCTCGGATAAAACTCAACCAATTCGTGATTTTAAGCCAAAAAATGATCAAAACACCCAAAAATTTTGTGTTTTTAGCCAAAGTAACTATACCAAATCCCTACCACAACTATGTAGAAGATTTGTATCAAGAAAAAACCATCAAAAACACAAAAAAAAAATTTGGACGTGTGAAAATGGATCAAAAATGGCGTATGAATCAAGAACAGAAACACATGAACAATACAATCATCCCATGGCTCTTGATACCATTTGTAGGATATGTAAATCTTGCTTATGTTTTTAGAGAGAGAAAGAGATAGAGAGATGGTGGATTTCACACAAAGCTAGAGAGAGAAAGTAAGAAGAACTATGTGAAAATTATGAAAACCACACACCCTCTCCATCAAAGGAGAGGGTTTATATACCCAAGCCTTGTGATGGGCTTGGGCTTACAATGTTGGGCCGGCCTACACATGTTGTAGGCTAGGCTTGACTTTGTTTGTTTAATAAAGATATCTAGACTACGAGCTACTACTTAATATATTGTCGGAGTGACCGAATCTTCCTAAATACGTAAAAACGTATTTCCAACAAACGTAGTTGCAGCAAAGGGCAATGGCGCTTTTGTTGTCACAGTACATCAGGATTTTGTTAAATCCAAGACCATAGTCAGTTAATTGTGATCTCATCCAAAGAACTTGAGCACAACAATCGGACATAGCAATGTATTCAGCCTTTGTACTGGATATCGCATCGCTTTTCTGCCTTTTGGATGACCAACTAATCAGTCTATCTCCAAGAAGTTGCACGCTGCTAGAATTGCTACGTCGAGTATCTTGACACCCAGCATAATCCGCATTTGCATATGATATTAGTGTAATAGAGGAATCCGTCTGATACCACACACCACGATTAAGTGTTCCTTTAAGATACCGAAAGATCTTTTCACAACATGTAAGTGCTTTTCGGTAGGCCGATCTTGATACCGGGCACACATGCATATAGAAAATTGCAAATCAGGCCTGCTAGCAGTCAGATAGAGAAGGGTTCCGATCATTCCACGGTAAATTTTAGGATCGACAACAATCCCATCTCTATCCTCATCTAACTTGGATCTCTCCACCATTGGAGTATCCACGGGGTCACAGTTTTCAAAGTGATATTTTTTCAAAGATTCTAGAGCATATTTGGATTGATGCCTCTAGGATTTTGAGAAATTTCCAACTCTAAGAAAAATGAAAATTTTCCCATCATCGACATCTTAAAACGTGTGGACATGATTTTCTCAAAATGGTCAGACAGTCTTTGAGTAGTGGCAGCAAATATTATATCGTCAACATAAATTTTTACCAGTATCATGTCGTTGTCCTCCTTGAGAATGAATAATGGTGGGTCCACTTTGCCTTTGGAGAAGCCTTCCGAGATGAGATAAGACGATATGAGATCGTACCACGTGCGTGGAGCTTGTTTCAACCCATAAAGAGCCTTCTTGAGCTTATACACGTGATTAGGATACTCCGAGTTGACAAATCCATTCGGCTGGCTTACGTAGACATCTTCCCTTAATTCACAATTAAGAAATGCCGTCTTGACATCCATTTGATAGACGATCATATTTATGTGAGCATCATAAGAGAGGAATAGTCTAATCGCCTCCAAACGTGCAACGGGAGCAAAGGATTCTTCAAAGTCAATACCCAAATCTTGTTTGTAACCTCGAGCAACCAATTTAGCTTTTTTATTTAACACACCACCTAACTCATCGAGTTTAACCTTATATACCAACAACAAAGTAAGGATGTCAACGTTGTCGGGTAGAGGAACTAATTCCCATACTTCAAGGCGTTGAAATTCATTAAGTTCCTCTTGCATGGCTTCAAACCAAGATGATTGTGTCATAGCTTGTTGCCAACTTTTAGGTTCAATGTTAGAAAGAAATGCATCAAAGTAACAATATAATGCATGTTCTTGTAGTTGATGGCGTGTTGAAATTGGTCGATCGACTTCACCAATAATGTTACGAATTGGGTCCTTTGTCCATTTTGTATTGTGATTTTCAATCCGTGGTGGTCTCGAGTGAACGATTGCAGGAGCTTCCTCTGAGGTAGACGCACCGATAGGGTTTTCGGGTATTTGTGAACCAAAGAATGGAAGTTCTTGTAGGTGAGAAATTTCCAAGTCGTGATCATAGAAATCCTCTTCAACATCATTAGGAACGAGTGGAGGTGATGATTCGGGTGTGGTTTGAGAATTGGTGGGTGTTGGTGCATCTGGTTCGATAGTAACAGTAGATGCATCAGACTGATTTCCATTAACTTGAGCAACAACTTCGGGAATCGGAGCTACTGCTACAGGTGCTGGAGAATCATCACTAGGTGGATCAAAGAATTCATCAAACATAGGTTGAAATAACTCATCCCACTCGGGCCTTGAAGGTGGTGTAAATGATGGAGAAGTAGGATTGTTGGGAGTTAATTCGGAACTAATCGTACCGGTTCCCATCTCATGAAGTGCGGGTTTAGAGCTATGTTGCTTAGAATCCATCGTTGTCAGCTCATCAAAATCGGAATCCAAAGTTTCTACTATCTTGCCAAGACGACGGTTATAAATTCGGTAAGCTTTCTTTTTGGGTGAGTAACCAATGAAAATTCCAATATCAGCCTTCGGTTGAAGTTTACCCAAATTCTCATTATTAGTATTTGGATAACACAGTGCACCAAACACATGAGGAAATAAAATATCAGGTTTATGTCCATGAAGTAGCTCATATGGAGTTTTCCCATGGTGCTTACGAATGATGGAGCATTTTTGGGTATAACATGCGGTTGCCACTGATTCATCCCATAAGAATAAAGGAGCATTCGCATAAATCAACATAGTTCTAGCAGCTTCTGTAAAACCCGTAAAAATAAGGTCATAATTTAATTCTATTTTCAATTATTTTGAAGTATTTTATATCGTTAAATATTATTATGTTTAACGGTTTAAGTTGAAACCAATATTAAATATTATATTTTTATATTTTGACGAGCAACGAGGACTACTAGTGATCACGATACCGACGGATGCCAAAAATTTTATATTTTATTATCGATAGTTTTGATATTTAATACTTTCGACGATATCGTTTCAATTACGTATCGAGTCGTTATATTATTATTTTTCGTGTGCGTTTAACATTTAAAAAGTACAATCTAACATTTTCAAGTAGTGAAATATTTTCTCGTATAATATTTTGAAACTTATTTTTGTGTTGGTTGACGAACTCACAATTTACGGATTTAAATTTGGGCTTACGTGCATAATTTAGCGTCCCTTACGACTAAACCGGAAACCTTAGGATTACGTATTTACGTTTTTGAACTCCGTTTTTGATGAGACAATTTTTATTGGATTCGTTTTGTGTCGTTGATTCATAATTTATAAAAACGTTTTTCGTAAAACGACCCGAGGGCACGCAAATCGAGAAAACTAGAATCGAGGAATACCCGTAAATTAGTGAGGTGGGACAAAATTCATTATCCCACCCCACTAGCTAACATGGGATGGCACATGACACCACATCTAAGGATGTGGCATCATGTTAGCTAAGTACTTACAAGTGTAAGACTAAGCTTACAATTTAAGCCATTCCTAGCTAAAACCATCAAACCATTCCACCACTTCACACATACCATCTTTCCATACATGCAAAACAACCTCAAACTCTCTCAACCATCACCACCTTGCCATCCACTTTGAAGCACAAAACACCCCTTTTGATCTTTTCTAGCCATGAAATACATGTTATCTAGCTCTATCATGGAGTTATCTTGAAGCCTTGATCATTTGGTGGCCATATTAACAACATAGGAGGTGATTTGCTTGTGTCCTAGGGCTGATTTCTCAACTATTGTTCTTGGTGTTTGATGATCTTGGAGTTACTTGTGGTGTTCATCAAGTTCTTGTCTTCCAAAAACAAGAAATACACTTGGTTGGTAAAGAAGATCATCCTCTCCATTTTCTCTTGTTATTTTTGTAAAGAACAAATGTATTTTCTTTATTTTGTATATGTATATGATGTATATATGATGATAAAAATGTTGTGTGGGGATCAAGTGTTGATAAATATGCTTAAAAATGTTAATAACCATGAGAAATAAGGCTAAAATCATGATTATTAAGTTGGCTGTATAAAAACAGTATATAACTAAAACTTGAACT
The DNA here is from genome assembly GCA_025667525.1 of Glebionis coronaria. NCBI lineage: Eukaryota > Viridiplantae > Streptophyta > Magnoliopsida > Asterales > Asteraceae > Glebionis > Glebionis coronaria. The sequence continues at coordinate 306,742,575 of CM046882.1, forward strand.
GATAAACTTGCATGTTATGATCCATTTACAGTATGTACAAGATGTTATACACATGTGAGAGTTGTCCATGCAATGGAATCATTATAATGAGTGAGATATGATCAAAACAAAATAGGTGTGCTAATCTGAATAAGCTGTTTTGTAGGGACTGTTAAGCATAGATAAACTTAATATGAGCAGTAGCTATAACTAAGTTAAATGTAGAACATAATATGAAGATCATGCCACCCAAAAATGAGCTTCTAATTCATTGTAGAACTCTAGATATGATAAAAATGGTGAACATGAAAATAAAAATCAAATTTTGAGAATTAATGTTTATTATTATTATATAAGCACTCAAATTTTATTGTATAAAATGTAAAATAAAAACCCACTAACTTATGAAACTTATTTATATAAATATGTAAAACGTTAATTAAATGGATAAACTATATAAATGGTAGTGGAATAATACTTATAAGTAATAAAAACTATAAACTTGATTTTTACGACTTTTTCGGCTATTACCGTAAAATTAACATTTTTCGCCAATTAAAACTTAGACGATCAAACCCGTCTAATGTAAAGTTTTTAAAAGTCATATATTGATATATAAGTAACTAATACAAGTAAAAACCGATAAAACCCGAACTATAGGACATACAGACATTAACGAGCTAACTAAGCATATTGGACTAATAATTGGACTAAATAAGTTAAACACTTATAAAAAGGACTTATTGGGCTTAACCCATTTGGGCCCAACATGGAAAGTATAGATACTGATAATATAGGTATAAAATGGATTAAAACAAGTTAAAGAACTTATACTAAGCTTATTGGACTTAAAATAGGTAAGTAGGTAAAACTAGTAAACAAGTAAAAAGTTACCAAAACGTAAACACTAAAATGAGTAAACAAGGATATATAAACCCACTTGATCATCATCATATGTACAAAATCATCATATGTATATTGTTATTTTGATAAAAGTCATTAGACAAGAGTCTAAGACCGATTATTATTTATATAGGTTTCCGTGACCGAAGCACGCCCATAGCCGATAATCCGCCTTTCATTATCAACGTGAGTCTATAGCCTCGCTTTATACTAGTTATTAAATGATTTTAAACCCGCGAGGGGGAATACATGTTTTTATAAACTTAGAACACAAGATTTTTATGGTATGCTTTGTCCCTCTATGAATGGACCCGTGGTTGCCTTTAAATTGCATTAAGTGATTGCCTTTGTTAAAGCCTCAATTATGGACCGTTAACTAGCTTATGATGGGATAGCCGCTAGTACAATTAATAGGTCTATGGGGGAAGCCGCCCCGGTTCAGTTTGTGTGGACTTGTCATAGAAGCTTAGGCCCGACCTCCGCACTGTTTGGACATATTGTATTGAGAAGTCAGGTATACGGCAATGTACCAAAAATCTAGAGGTAACCGACAATTAATAAATCTCTCGTCTTATTAGACTGATATGGGAGTGTCTAAGGGCTCGGTTCCATGAGCTTATTGCAATTTATGCTATATACATATATTATTGTTGATGCGAATTATTATTTGATGCTTATAAGCATGCCACAAACTTATAATCTTTGCTTGTGTTCAAATTGATTTCATAAACCTATAGATTCACTCGGCATTTTTGCTGATTGTTTTACTCACATGTATTTCAGGTAATCAAGAAGTGGAAGCTTGGAGGTCACGGGGAATGAAGTTGTGCACTGCTTTTGTTGTTCAAACTCTTTGATTTATTTATCGTTCCATTTTTAAAACAAACCAATATGTTGTTTTAACTTATCTTTTGGTAACGATTACTTGGGACTACGCTACTCTGACAAATGTTTTAGGAACGATAAATCTAAAATGTCTCTTTTCAAGTCGTTCTTTATAAAATATGTGTTGTTGTATCATTGTTTAGCACCCAAAGATGTATTCCGCTGCGTGTAAATTTGGGGGTGTTAAAGATTGGTACCAGAGCCATGAGTTATAGAGAACTAGGTCTTTTTCTAAAAACCTAAACTATAACTGTCGGTTTTATTTTTTTCAAAGAGTCGGTGCACATGATTTCGCGTGACTTCAGGTTCAAGCTACTTCTGGGATTACAACTTTAGTATACATTATTATGTATGCCTTATTGCTAAGCATTTCTAAATAAATACTATAATCCTTTATCGATATATATTTATGTCGTTAAACTTTTCGATAAAAGTTTATCATTTATTAATGATTAACTTAAATAAATACAATGAATTTTCAAGATCTTCCTGTATATATTTTTGAAGTATTTAAATTGCTTTTATTGCAAAAATTTTATATTATGACCTTACATACCTTCATCTGCGCGCGTTACTTTCATTATTTAACCCTTTGTGATATCTATATAGATATCCAAATCGCTTTTCGGCTGTTTGTGCTTGGACGTCTTGAAACATAATCTCTAGACCATTGTGTAGCAATGTGTCCTTGGAATAGACTAACCGCTATTGTGTGAGTCACACATTTTGAAACACTTCTTATAATCGTGTTGAATAATATCATGGTTTTTCATAATATTTTGTTGATTATTATCACCGTTTTACACGACATGCGAAGATTTAATTCGTTGGCCATTTATATGTATCGACTCCGAAGTGTATTGTTCACTTATATCTCGGTAACGTCATCGTCATTTTATAAATCATCGTCTAGATTATGGCGCTAGAATTGGAATACGATTTTACTTATATAAAATTGTATCATTTGTTTTTCATTAACCTTCTCGCTCCCGGAGTGTAGCATGTTAATGTTTCATTCTTTTCTTGTTATGTTTTGTGTTTTTGACAATCGTGGCACCAAGGAGATTTGCCTACATTGCATTTTGAAATCTAAATTACGAACATCTTTCACCGTTTTGCTTCCTAAATTTCGTGTTGAATACCTTGAAGCATCTTATGTCATTCATTATACTATATTTTATTTGATGCTCATTACGAGATTTATTTTTTTTCGTTGTTGTAAAATCCACAAGACATGTGTGTATATATGTATATATTTTGAGCCGTTAAGAAGTGTCGAAAAATACACTTTATGCAGAAACTGTAGGGGCAGTATAAACAGGTCAAAACTTAAAAGTAAAACCTGCGTTTTTAAAATAAAATAGTCAAACCTGCACAGAACTTGCAGGGGTATTTTGGTCATTTTACATTGGTTTTCAGGTCTCGGGTAAAACTAGAAAGTCGTCTGAAACGTCGTTTTGCATCAAAATGCTTTAGACTCCGAGTCTTAGAAATGTCGTTTATCGGGTCACTTAATCGGCTCATATTTAAAAGTCAAATCTGATAGAAAATTCGAAACATGGGTTTTAAACGTTTCTAAGCAGTTTTGAGTTCATTTAAGATCGTAAAATTTTAACGAATATTATTTTACAACTAACTAATACTAGTCGCATGTGAAAATGTTTAAAAATAGAAATATTTTAGGATTAGCAATTACCGGATTAATGGTGTAATTTGAAAATGAATAATATACTTTCTTAAAAGCATGTTGTGTCTAGTATCTTACATAGAATACACATATGGATTGATTTATTCTTTTTATATATATGACTCATTTGTCATTCGATGTTATTTTATTTTTATTTTCTTTTAACCTTCCACTAATTTGGGTTGAGTTTTGAAGTTTTGTCTTCATATTCTTCGTCGATATTTTTATCGTGTGTCTCATGGCGTTCCGTCTAAACCTTATAACCTTTTGAAACATTAACAACTTGTAACCATTTCATTGGTTGTTTTATGAGCTACTATTTGCCACTTTTTGCAAACCTTTGGCTACTTTATACGTTGTCATACTGTCACCTTATTAATAAATCTGATATTGTTTTACGATTATTTTCACCAATTGTTTTTACTTTGATCTTATAAAATACTTTCCGTAACATTAAAAGTTGCTTATTGAGTATCTCACAAATTACTGTATCCTATAAAATTATAAACTATTTTTAAATTCCATTTTTCAAATGGCATGGTTTATATATAAACATAAGAAACGTAATACTTTTCGACGAAATGGAGCACTGCATTGCTAGCCCTAAATTATACATGGTCTGATCTCCTATGTCTAATTTAGAAGGAGCCATGCTAGGCTGAATAGTAGTCACCTTAAAAATCTTGATAATAATCAACTTTTTACTTGTATTTATTATAAAGATAAATAAAATGAAATAAAATGAAAAGTAGTTTTAAAAACCTTTATATTTCATGCAAGTAGCGAAATTTCTATGCATCCGCATATGTTTTCTTACCTTTTCTTGAACGAATTACGCGCTTACGAATACGTTTTTACTCGACAATCGTTTTTCCACTTGTTACTTCATTTTATCTTATAACTGATTTCTTTTGACCGTTCGTCTAATTACTGACTGTTGATAAATGACTTGAAAGTCTCGATGTTTTATCCTTCCTTCTCGTCCAATGTTCTTTATGCGATTTTATAGATCTTTGGAATGTCTCCGCACGTGAATAATGAATTATCATTAGAGTGATTTCCGTATATCCGGGATGACGTCCGTCACTCTCGTTTGTCTCGAAATCTACTTTTGTGAACCGTGCTTTGACTTCTCTCTTTAAACACTAACACCGTTCATTTGAATTATTTTAATTACAAGTGATTATTAGGAATTTCCTTTTTTTAAAATTTTTGAATGGATCTTATTTCCGATCGTGTAACGACCACCACTAAGTTAACGAGCTGATATTGGTGAATCATCGACCGCACTAACCAAATTTGACAACTTATTTAATCTATTATTACTTATCGTCTTACCATCGACGCCTTTATTTTATTATTCTCTTTAAGAATTCATACGACATTTGCTTCGTTTTCTTTCGTACCGCTGATTTCGTGCTAATTGTTGACCATTATTTCCATTCGTATTCGTTTGTTATCTTGTCACACTTTGAAACCCGAATATATCCCATGTTATCTTGAAATAATAAACACCTTTATGTATTTCTACAACGTATTATAAAATTTTTATGGAACTTTTATACATTTTCAAATGATTTTCAATTATCTAAATAACCATTACAAGTAAAATGTCAAATTTATACATTATATTTTGTATAACTAAAACTAATGTTTAAAATGAAATTATCTCTATCTTTGAAGTAATTGACTTATCATACTTTACTTTTAATGTAATAAAATTACCGGTTTAATTTATATTTCTAATAATGATTTAATTTGGAAATTATATTTTCTAATTGTAACCATCAATACGAGTTTAATTAATAAATTCATGTCTTTCTTTCAAAGTTTCTTAAGACAACCAAAATATATGAAGCTATTTAACCCCTATTTTGATATATCATCTTTATCAAGAAAGTACCTCAATTGCGTTTTAAGGTAATACCAAAACCGGGATGGATGATTGTGACAAATGTTACTTTAATGTTAATATTTAATTCTTTCTTCGCTCTCATTTTTCTAGTATTGCGAATTATTATGTTTTACGGTTACGTGATTCGAGATCCCTCGTCGATCGTTAATCTTAAATCATTTTACCACATCTTGTTCGTTTATGCGTTTATTGAAGTCATTTTTATCTCGTTCTGTTCCTCGTATTGAAGATTACTATTTTATTCTGAGTTTAAAATGAATCTCGGGAAGCAGTGTATAAGAAGAAACGATAAGTATCACCAGGATTTATGTGTGTACTCGTGGAATGATCGAGGACCGAATCTCTTAATGAATGGAGTTAATAAATTCGTTACAACCTCGAGGAGCATGTTGAAGCCGACACCGCAAGTGGAAAGACTCTTGTGATCAAGTGGTTATTATCAAGGGTTCGTTCATGGTTTTCTCGATGATTAACGATGGAAATCTATACTTGATGTTATTGTTCGACCTTTTATTTTTATGTACTTATGTGGTATGTGATCTAGTCAAATGATCGTAAGTTGTGAGAACTTGAGACGGCATCATCCGATGACGTCCGATCATGTAGAACACATATTATGTAATATCTTTATGACTTTCAACGACGATGTTTATTGAGACTTTAATGCGCCGTTGGCGAAAGTGAGGCGAGTTGAGCGTCGGGACGTCGCTCCCTTAAGGTGGTGAGGATGTAAAACCTGTAAAAATAAGGTCATAATTTAATTCTATTTTCAACTATTTTGAAGTATTTTATATCATTAAATATTATTATGTTTAACGGTTTAAGTTGAAACCAATATTAAATATTATATTTTAATATTTTGACGAGCAACGAGGACTACTAGTGATCGCGATACCCACGGATGCCAAAAATTTTATATTTTATTATCGATAGTTTCGATATTTAATACTTTCGACGATATCGTTTCAATTACGTATCGAGTCGTTATATTATTATTTTTCGTGTGCGTTTAAACTTTTAAAAAGTACAATCTAACATTTTCAGGTAGTGAAATATTTTCTCGTATAATATTTTGAAACTTATTTTTTTGTTGGTTGACGAACTCACAATTTACGGATTTAAATTTGGGCTTACGTGCATAATTTAGCGTCCCTTACGACTAAACCGGAAACCTTAGGATTACGTATTTACGTTTTTAAACTCCGTTTTTGATGAGACAAATTTTATTGGATTCGTTTTGTGTCGTTGATTCATAATTTATAAAAACGTTTTTCGTAAAACGACCCGAGGGCACACAAATCGAGAAAACTAGAATCGAGGAATACCCGTAAATTAGTGAGGTGGGACAAAATACATTATCCCACCCCACTAGCTAACATGGGATGGCACATGACACCACATCTAAGGATGTGGCATCATGTTAGCTAAGTACTTACAAGTGTAAGACTAAGCTTACAATTTAAGCCATTCCTAGCTAAAACCATCAAACCATTCCACCACTTCACACATACCATCTTTCCATACATGCAAAACAACCTCAAACTCTCTCAACCATCACCACCTTGCCATCCACTTTGAAGCACAAAACACCCCTTTTGATCTTTTCTAGCCATGAAATACATGTTATCTAGCTCTATCATGGAGTTATCTTGAAGCCTTGATCATTTGGTGGCCATATTAACAACATAAGAGGTGATTTGCTTGTGTCCTAGGGCTGATTTCTCAACTATTGTTCTTGGTGTTTGATGATCTTGGAGTTACTTGTGGTGTTCATCAAGTTCTTGTATTCCAAAAACAATAAATACACTTGGTAGGTAAAGAAGATCATCCTCTCCATTTTCTCTTGTTATTTTTGTAAAGAACAAATGTATTTTCTTTATTTTGTATATGTATATGATGTATATATGATGATAAAAATATTGTGTGGGGATCAAGTGTTGATAAATATGCTAAAAAATATTAATAACCATGAGAAATAAGGCTAAAATCATGATTATTAAGTTGGCTGTATAAAAACAGTATATAACTAAAACTTGAACTGATAAACTTGCATGGTATGATCCATTTACAGTAAGTACAAGATGTTATACACATGTGAGAGTTGGCCATGCAATGGAATCATTATAATGAGTGAGATATGATCAAAACAAAATAGGTGTGCTAATCTGAATAAGCTGTTTTGTAGGGACTGTTAAGCATAGATAAACTTAAAATGAGCAGTAGCTATAACTAAGTTAAATGTAGCACATAATATGAAGATAATGCCACCCAAAAATGAGCTTCTAATTCATTGTAGAACTCTAGATATGATAAAAATGGTGCACATAAAAATAAAAATCAAATTTTGAGAATTAATGTTTATTATTATTATATAAGCACTCAAATTTTATTGTATAAAATGTAAAATAAAAACCCACTAACTTATGAAACTTATTTATATAAATATGTAAAAGGTTAATTAAATGGATAAATTATATAAATGGTAGTGGAATAATACTTATAAGTAATAAAAACTATAAACTTGATTTTTACGACTTTTTCGGCTATTACCGTAAAATTAACATTTTTCGCCAATTAAAACTTAGACGATCAAACCCGTCTAATGTAAAGTTTTTAAAAGTCATATACTGATATATAAGTAACTAATACAAGTAAAAACCGATAAAACCCGAACTATAGGACATACGGACATTAACGAGCTAACTAAGCATATTGGACTAATAATTGGACTAAATAAGTTAAACACTTATAAAAAGGACTTATTGGGCTTAACCTATTTGGGCCTGATGAGATGGCATTTATACATGATCTCATCGTTCTTTTCGGGCTTTAAATGCATAAAAATGTCATAAAATACCATATATATGCTTGTGTTTGTTTACTCGTGTATTTTAGGTATGGATATCGTGAAAAAGACAAAAGATCACAAGATACAAGGAAAAACGAACACGAGAAACGAAGCCGTACAAAGAACCGGACCCTAATCATGGAATATTCATCAAATACCCTTGAAGACTTGAAGACAAAACAAGATTGATCCTCATTCTATGAAGAAATGACACTTAAAACCCTTGTATATTAATAATTACAAGTTTGGTCCCTTAAGTTTGTCAAAATTACAAAAAGGCCCTTCAACTTTGAAGAAATGACAAGATTGGTCCCTCAACAATATCAAATTGTCAGTTATGGTCCCTCATGAAGATTAAGAGACATTGAAGACCTTTGAAGATCAAGATTGTCCAAGTTCCGTCCCTGAATTATCCAAAAATGTCAAAAATAACCCTTTGATAACCTTTTTCCAAAGTTGGTGCCAAAAGTGACAAGCCTTGAAAGATATTAACAAAGCAAGTCGTGTTTTAGGGCTGAAAGACTTTAATTGCCACAATTTCCAAAAAACAAGGGCCAAAGTTGTCAAGTGGAAAGATTTAAACTGAAAAGGGCGCCTAACACCTTTTTTCCCCCAAAATCGGATCAAAGGAGTAACTATTCACTTTCACCCCCACCCAGATTTTACATCCACTTATACTTGGGTAAAAACTAATTAACCTTGCACACGAGTAATTCACACATGCAGAAACTAAACCCACTCCTAAAAACCCCAATCCCACCACTGTGGACCCTACCCCCAAATTCCCTTTCACCCAATCAGAGCACACCTTGGCCTCCAAGGCATGTGACGTGTCCAATATCAACAGTGGAGATGCATTGCTTACTCACAACGCCAAAATGAACGAAGGAGATCAAATTTGGACAACTCATACCTCAAAACCGTCAAGGGCATTTTGGAGAATTTATACTGATTAGGGTTTTGTTATTTGCATTCTAGATAGTTCTATGAGTAGTATAAAAGGAGGCATCAACCTGTGATGACCCCTTGTTCCAGTTTTAAAGCTTAGCACATGTAATTCCTTTTTTATGAAATAAAAGTTTGGTTTTTGTTTTAAAACAAGTATAATTCCTTTTTAGGTTTATAAAAAGTTGAGTATTGTGTTGAAGCTTGATTCTGAGTTCCATTTTTGTATTTGGTTAAGTAACTTTGATTTTCAAAGTTATTTTAAGGTTTCTGAAAATTGAGTTCTTGGTAAGGATTTGATTTTCAGGTTTTGGATGATAAGAGGTTTAAGTAATTGGTGATTTAGTGTTACAAAAACGTTTTGAGAAGTTTTTAAGGTTTTTGGAAAGGTTTAAGTAAGAAAGAAATCAGAAAAAGTATATTGCATATTATCCTTGTTCTTTTTCTTTGATTTGTTCTTAAACAGGTTCATCATTGTTGATTTGTGTTCTGCATGCACCCGGGTGCATAAGGAGGTGGTTATGCTACCACTAGGGCTTTGGATGTAAAGCCCTAAGGTAACACTCTTTTACCTTTGGAAATTTTCAGAAATAGGATTTTCATGTGATTTGTTTGATCTGCTGCTATAAATGTGTTCTAGTTGTTGATTTGTGTTCATTATGTGTGTTAATACATGATAGATGCTATTTGGACAGTTTTCATAGGTGTTAGAAGGTTTTTGATTTGATTATCTTGGTTTTAAAAATATAACAGGGTGTTTGGAAACAGGTTTAAGCAGGGTAGTCATCTTTGATTGTGTTATTAATAGGTGTTAGAACAGTTGAATCAGGTTAGGATAGGTTGCTAGTTAGTTGTTAGTTAGATTAGAAGAGTTTTGGAACAAGCTTGTGTGGTTTAAAAGGAAAAGGTATAGCCAAAATCTGCATATCCACTTTTGCTTAATTTTTCATGAAAAATGGTGTTTGATTCTTGCAAAATGCTAAGTGTTAGGTTGTAGGGGTTATAGAACTTGATTGTGTGCCATTGGGTGCTATTGTGTGCAAATTTTGGAACCTTGTAGTTCACTAGTGTGCATGTAATAAGCCTTATTACCACCAGACTTGCTCTTTTGTATCAGCAACCTTTAATAGCTAGGGTGTGCTTTGTTTTGTGCATTTGGTTGTGAATTTGGCTTGCTAGTGCTTATATCTTTGCTGTCATTGACTCCTTGTGCTTCTATGAGCACAAGGGTGCCCCCATTGTCCAAAATCATCACCAAACAAAGCATTTGCCAAGCCCTCTTGGCTCAAAAAGTGCACAAGTGTGCACTCACACTTGCTCATCAGAAACTTGAAAGACCTGCTCACAATTTTGATCTTCAATTTGTTTGATCTTGTGTTTAAAAAGAAATTGGAGTTGGATTAATAGCTTATTAAGGTCACTGATTTGTTGGGAAAAGAAAAAAATAAAAAAGAAAATAAAAGTAAAAAGCTTACCCGTAACTGGACTCGAACCCCAGACCTCTCGTTGGAGGAGTTGGAGTTCTACCGTTAATCTAGATAAGCCTTTTACGTTTATGTTTGATTTCAATATCTATTTAACCACGTTTTTCTTTTGTTAGCTTAATATAAGCCGTGAGCAAATAAGCTCTTTTTGGCTTATTGGCTAATTGTTTTAGCTTATTCTCATTTTTCCTGAGTTGGTTATTGGATTGTTGACTTTTCTAGCTTATTTTCTTATTTTTCCATTTATTAGTTTATTTTCTAGGATTTATTTATTACCCGTATTTTAATAATTCAATAAAAAATAGTAAAAATAGTTTTAATTTTTAGGAAAAATAGTTTTTAGCTTTTTAATATATAATTTGAGGTTTACATTTAGTTTTGGTTTTAAAAACTTTAATTTATAATTTTATATTATTTTAAGGTTTTTCATAAACTTTAAACATTTTTATAAAATTATTAAAAAGGGTTTAGGAGCTATAATTTGTGTTTTTCTCTTAATTATATTATTTAGGATTTTTATAAATTTTTTAGAGTTAATTTTAGAAACTTTTTATTTTTAGTAATATTTTAATATTATTTTAATATTAATTTTTCAAAATTTTATTTTTCTTTCTTTTTCATTTTTCTTAGGATCTTTATCATTAATTAGGACCTTTTCCATTTTTAGAATATTTTTATAGCTTTTAGATTTATTTTTATAATTATTTTAAGTTTAATTAAGTTTTAATCATTTTTAATCATTTTTAGAGTTTTAAAAATAGTTTTAATAGTTTTTAATTTTTAGAAAATTACTTTTTAGTCTTCTAATAATATAAGTTAAGTAATTATTCAATAAAATCATATTTTAGACATTTGAATTAGTTATATTTAATTTTAGGGCTTTAATTAGCATTTAAAATTAAATATTTAATTAATAAAAGGTTTTAAAATATCTTTGTTGGATTTTTATCTTTATTTATATTATTTTAGACTTCTTTTTAGTCTTTTTAATTATTGATTTTGTTTTTGGTCTTAGTATTATATTTTTTAATTTGGGTAGTTTTTCACGGCTTTACGTTTTTTACGTCGTAGTTTAATTTTAACGTAACCGTCTTTCATCTTCTCATCCCCATTCTTCTCAATATTAATCTCAAATACATACAAGTTAATTCACAACACATATACCTCCTTGGGAAACGAACTCTTTTTCTCTCATTTTAAGTGATTAAGGGTCATTACTTGTGGTTTTCCTAAATCACTCGTTAATACTTACCGCTCATATTTAGTTGCTTGTTTTTCCTAAAGCAAGTTATCTAAATTTACTACAATCAATTTTGGCGCCGCTGCCGGGGAGGTGTGTTGTGCTTTAATTTGGAAGCTTTTGTTTTTGATATTATCCATAATAAGTATTTGTGTTAAGTGGAACTCCCTTAACACGTATTATCGGTTTTCTTGGTTTTTCTTGTATAAATATTATTAATATATTGTATTAAGTATCACAATCAAAATACAATATCTCCAAAAGTGTGAAAACACAACCTTAATTGGGATTTGATCTCCTAATTATTGTATTCGAATCTCAAACAAAAAGAAAAGGCAAAAATTGATAAATACTTTCGTGAAGCTCGATTTTGAAAAATACAAACTATAAGGTGGGTATAAGGCGGGTATTATAAAATATACCCTAAGGAAAAAGGCTCTTAAGTGCTTCGCGCCGCCTCGTTTCCCCGCTTGCTTGTGAGTATTTTGAGATTGAAGGCTAATCGAGGGTTTTGCCGCCCAAAGTATTATTACGTATACTATATTTGCTTGGTTTTCTTTGTGATTAAACCCTCGTGAACAATTTGGTTTTCACCAAAGTTCTAAAGTCATTCGAAGGCGTTCACTCCACGTGATCGTTTTCATTCCTTTGAGGCTTCTTTAATCAAGAGTTTGATTCGAGGAGAGATTTTGTAGATTGTTGTCTACGAAGATACACCAAAATCCAAAAAAATTAAATATCATCAAAAACACAAAAAAATTGAAAATTCACAAAACACCCAAAAAGAATCTTCTTTGCTCACCTTCCATTCTTCGTGAAGTTTATGATCACTCGTAATCAAGCTAAACGAGCTCGTAAACGTCTTCAAAAGCAAGCAAATCAAGGATCGTTGATTGTTGAAGAACCTCCAATTGTTGAACCTATTGTAGAACAAGAAGTCGTCATGGCTAATCGTACTATGATGGAGTTGCTACAAGCACCCACCGAGGGTTTTGGAGAGGCCATTGTGATTCCCGCCATTCTTGCGGAGAATTTCGAGATTAAGACGGGTTTAATGTCGATGCTACAAGCAAACAAATTTCGAGGTCACGAGAAAGACAACCCGCATTACCACATTAGGAATTTCAACCGTCTCACCGCCACTAGCAAATTTAAGGATGTTCCACATGACGCCATTAAGATGATGTTGTTTCCATATTCGTTGGATGGACCCGCAAAAATTTGGCTCGAGAAAGAACCGCCAAATTCGATTTTGACATGGGCCGATCTCGTTTCTAAGTTTGTGAACAAGTTTTTTCCACCATCTAAAACAACACACTTAAAAAATGAGATTTCACGATTTGTGCAACGTAATAATGAAAGTTTTTCAATGGCATGGGAACGATTTAAAGAGATGTTACATGAATGTCCTCACCATGATTTTTCGGAATTGCATCAAATTGATACTTTTTATAATGGGCTTAATGATCATGAACGAGATTATTTGAATGCCGCCGCGGGTGGTAATTTTTTGTGCAAGACGACAAATGAGGCTTTACAAATCATTGAAAATAGATCTAAGGTTTATAGCCCTCGTAACACACCGAGTGTTGCCAATATGGGTTCGTCATCTTCGTCACAATCGTCTCGTAGCATTAACGCCTTACATGATGAAGCTAATGAGGAAAATCGGTTTTTTGATAGATTTGCTAATCTAATGTCCCATTGGAAGGCTCAAGAAGCTTCCAATTCCGCTTCGGTTAAAGCGGTTGCTAAGAGTTGTTTATCTTGTGGGGGAGCTCATGATCTTTCCGAGTGCATTACCGCGGATGGTAACACTTCGAGTGCTTATGTAGCAACGGGAACTTACAACCAAAACGGCCAAGGTTCCCGCCAAAATCAAGCTCCACCAAATCAAAATGTTAACAATTATCGAAACAACAACCAAGGTAATTACCAAGGCAACACACGCAATTACAACAAAGGGAATTATCAAAGTGGGAATGGACAAATCTCTAATCAAAACCAAAACCGTGATTTTCAAAACACTACACAAGGTTTTCAAAATGCTCACACGAAAAATTTGCAAGGAGAATTTTTGGATTATGCAAAAGCAAATGATGCAAAATTTGATAATATGCAACGTGAGATGATTAGCTTAAGATCCGAGTTGAAAAACGAGCTTAAAAATGAACTTGCTAATGAACTTAAAACTCATGCTAATAAAATGGAAGGAAATGTCCAACGTCTTCAACAAAACCAACAAATGATGGAATTAGGACAACATGAGATTAAGCAAGAGTTATTAAAAGCGGATGCTAGGCAATCAAAATTTGAGGACCGAATGGGTAAAATGTTTGAAGCTATCATGTGTAAGCCCTCTTCTTCGGGTGGTCTTCCTAGTGATACCATTAACAACCCGAGGGGAGAATTGAAGGTTGTTGCTACACGAAGTGGTAAAACTTTCAAGGAACCAATCTCTCGTACAAGTACTTCTAAGGAGAAGGAAATCGAGAAAGAACCCGAGGTGATGATCGAAAAGGAGCATATTACAATCCCACGAAGTACCGCTCAAACCACACCTACGGTTGAACCAATACCAATTGTGGAACCCGAGTTTCCAAGGCCGTTGCCTAATGACCAACCCACACCACCTTTACCCTACCCTTCGAGACGTAACAAAGAGAAAGCACAAGAACGGAACAATTATCAATTTGAGCTATTTATGAAAATGTTTCGTGATTTGCACTTTAACATAAGTTTTGCCGATGCTTTAATTATGATGCCTCGATTCGCCGCAAACTTCAAAAGTATGCTTAACAACAAAGAGAAGTTACAACAATCGTCTAGTTGTTCATCGGTTTTTCTAAGCCGCATACCACAAAAAGTCGGTAATCCCGGTAAATTTTTGATTCCGTGTGCTATACAAGATATGGAGGAATGCTACGCCTTGGCCGATCTTGGTGCTAGTATTAATTTAATGCCTCTCGAGATTTTCAAATCGCTTTCACTTCCGGCTCTTACTCCTTCGAACATGTCTATCGAGATGGCCGATCATTCTACGATCATGGCATGTGGAGTAGCCGAGGACGTTTTCGTTAAAGTCGGAAAGTTTTACTATCCCGTTGACTTTATCGTTGTAGACATTCCCATCGATCGAAAAGTTCCTCTCATTTTGGGTCGTTCATTTTTGGATACATCAAGAGCACTTATCGATGTTCATGCTCGAAAAATCACCCTTCGTTTCAATGAAGAAGAACTTGTCATCAATGCGACACAAAACTCCAATCTTTCTCATGTCTATTCTATTGCAACTTTAAACCATGGTGACTCGACCAATGTCGTTTGCAAAGAATTTTCACCAAGAGTTTTAGGGAATGTCTCCAAAAACAATTTACCATTTCCTCCGCCGGTGGAGGTTATGAGTGCTAAGCCTACAAAGAAGAAACCATCAATACTTGAATCGAAAAATCCTTCGCCTCACCTCGAACATTCATTCTTGAAAAGTGTTGATAAGTTGCCGGTTTCTACGGAATATCTTTCGGATGATGAATATGTTGGCCCCGATGGGGAGGTTTTCTTCATCGATAAACGTTTTGAGAACTTGCCACCACCAAAACCAAAACGGTTTCAAAATGTGAGAATTTTTAGTGTAACTAACATCGTCTTAGAAACACCGAATATTTTCGACATAATCAAAAAGGGTTTTCATAAGGAGAGTTTAAAAGATAACAAAGGAAAAGATCTTAAATGTGATTTAATTGATTTTTCTACAAATCTAACTCCGTCATCACCGCGTGTTTTGAGTGCTACAAACTCGTCTACTCCTTTTGACGATGTTTTGTGTGGTTCTAGTATGGGGAAGCCCCTTATGTTCCCTCATCCTTGTCCACCGAGGACGAGATAGTCGATCCCGGAATTTCATATAAAGGGAAATCTCGGTCTTCCACCGATGCAATAAATGGAAACTCTATCTATTTGCTTGGTGCGAGTCTACCTCGAGTAGCTCAAACGTTTGTCTTACCAATTGTCTCACCCTTCTACTTCTCATATATTTTCTTCAAACTCTTTGAGTTTATGGCACATGTTGAAGTGGCGTTAATTTGTTTTTCCAATGGAAACGAGAACGCCATTTTCGACCCCGGTATTTTGTATCATTTAAGGACTTAGTCCTTTTTACCGGTTGCTTTTTGGGCCTTGTTTATCATGTAAGCCCCATCAAAAATTGACCACACCATGATTTTCCCTAAATGTTCACATTTTGAGGGGATCGAGTCGAGCTCATGACTCGGTAATCAAAAACGAGGTGCCTCGTGGGGGAGATCCCATGCTTATCTTTTATATTCACTAATAAGGGGACTTGTACCCTTCCAACTCGTTGTCTCGTGGTTGTTTGTGATTGTGTTATCTAGATCATCATCATCGTCTATGATTGAAGACTCTCGTGTTCGTTTACGTGAGCCTCCATCGTTCGTTTGAAGAAGTTTTTCACGATTCCATGACATATTCTTTATTGTTCTAACAATTATCTTTTAGCATAATTAATAAACGGCTTTAGATATATTGTTGATCACCCTTTCCATGCTAGATCCTAAGCATTCGACTCTTCAATTCTAGTATGGGGGTGCTCCACCTTTAGACTCGAAACATTGAGGACAATGTTTACTTTTAGTATGGGGGGGGTGAATAGGTACTTGCTTTGCTACGCCCTCACGTTTTCCAACTTTCAATGTTTTGTTTTGCTAATAAGGCTAAAAATGGCCAAATTTTAAAATTTTTCTTAGTTTTCATAAGTGTTTTTAAGACACGAATGTATATTTTCCGATGGGTAGAATAAGAGTTAATTTTTGACTTGATGGGCATTTGGAGCCATTTACATTCCTTAACCCGCTCAATTCAAGTTTTGCTAGACTTTTATATAGGGAGCTTTAAAACGCGAAAGTCTTAATTCATTCGGGTTAAGAACAAGAACTTTTCGCAAGTTCCTATAATTGATTCTAGAAAGTCACTTATCAAGTGAACTTTAAAACGCATTCTCTAAACTTGAAAAAGTCCAAGAAAGTGCAAGATCCTATAGGTGGCTTGAAAACCCAAAACTTTGATTTGATATAGTCTTAATGAAAGCTAATCCAAATTTGGCTTAATTTTGACTTGCATGGCTAAGTATTCACGAGTCTCTTTAATTAGAGGTCTTTATATAGTGAAGAACGAGAAATGATAGAGTTAGACAAGTGATCATGCTAAACGTAGAACATGAAAGTGTTCTTTCAAAAACTCATATGTTTTTAATTGTGGCTTTTTCTTCCCATAAGATCAATGCATTAGGAATAAAACATAATTGCAATAAGTAAGGTCGTACGATTTGAAAGGTTACTTAGCCTCTAGCGCAAGATCGTTTAAAAGTTGCTCGGGGTTGAATAGAGTTCATAGCCAAGGCATAACTTATTGAAGCGGGACGCGAAGATTGGCGATCATCCAAAAAGGCCCTAACAAGGCATGAGGAGCTCTATTTTTGCTAAAGATCCAAAGATGATGTGAAGTATCATTATTCCAAAAATCAATATGAAGGATCGAGACACACGACGAGAAGCAATTACTCCCCTAAAGAATGGAGAAAGTCCATCCAAAAAGACCCTAACAAGGTATGAGGATAAATATATCCAAGTCCGAAAAGGAGGCGGATCGTTGTATATCAAAATCCAAAGTAAAGATTGAAGAAAAATGATGAAGTCGTGGTCCTATATGAAGAATCTCTCAAAAACGTCAAGTGAAGAAATTCCAAATATATGAAGAGAAGACCATTATTTCAAGAACGTCTTCCCAAGATTTGAAGTATGAAGTACATGCCAAATATCGGTCCGAGAAAGGTCTCAAATCGTGAAACGAGTTATGCCAAGATATGAACTTAAGGAGATACACGAGAAGCCGTTTTAAAAGATTTTGTCCTTCGGCTAACTATTGATCAAATCGTGCTACTTTGCTTTCGGACTAATAACTACTCAAATAAGTCAATATGAATCACTTGTGATCCATGACAAATAGATAAAAAAATGCTAGTAACCCATTTCCTTTTATAATAACTAGGATTGCGGGGAGAAAAAGTATTACACAATTTGGACGTATGAGTAGTGTTAGCATTGTGACTTGTACCAACAATGATCTTGTTTTTGCACTTAGCATGGAATGTATGACAATCAAGGATGACGAAATTTACTCTAAGGGACATTAACTTGTTTCTATTCTTTGACCCTAAAAGTCACCTTTTGGTGATGAAAATCATACATTATGTCTTTACACATCATCGTAGTATGTTGCAAGTCTTTTACTCTTCAATAAAGGTTAATAAAATTGAACTTTGGTGATGCTTAGATACTTTATTCTAGCATTGCGTGAGGGCACGGCAATGGCTTAGTATGGGGGAGTGATGAGATGGCATTTATACATGATCTCATCGTTCTTTTCGGGCTTTAAATGCATAAAAATGTCATAAAATACCATATATATGCTTGTGTTTGTTTACTCGTGTATTTTAGGTATGGATATCGTGAAAAAGACAAAAGATCACAAGATACAAGGAAAAACGAACACGAGAAACGAAGCCGTACAAAGAACCGGACCCTAATCATGGAATATTCATCAAATACCCTTGAAGAATTGAAGACAAAACAAGATTGATCCTCATTCTATGAAGAAATGACACTTAAAACCCTTGTATATTAATAATTACAAGTTTGGTCCCTTAAGTTTGTCAAAATTACAAAAAGGCCCTTCAACTTTGAAGAAATGACAAGATTAGTCCCTCAACAATATCAAATTGTCAATTATGGTCCCTCATGAAGATTAAGAGACATTGAAGACCTTTGAAGATCAAGATTGTCCAAGTTCAGTCCCTGAATTATCCAAAAATGTCAAAAATAACCCTTTGATAACCTTTTTCCAAAGTTGGTGCCAAAAGTGACAAGCCTTGAAAGATATTAACAAAGCAAGTCGTGTTTTAGGGCTGAAAGACTTTAATTGCCACAATTTCCAAAAAACGAGGGCCAAAGTTGTCAAGTGGAAAGATTTAAACTGAAAAGGGCGCCTAACACCTTTTTTCCCCCAAAATCGGATCAAAGGAGTAACTATTCACTTTCACCCCCACCCAGATTTTACATCCACTTATACTTGGGTAAAAACTAATTAACCTTGCACACGAGTAATTCACACATGCAGAAACTAAACCCACTCCTAAAAACCCCAATCCCACCACTGTGGACCCTACCCCCAAATTCCCTTTCACCCAATCAGAGCACACCTTGGCCTCCAAGGCATGTGACGTGTCCAATATCAACAGTGGAGATGCATTGCTTACTCACAACGCCAAAATGAACGAAGGAGATCAAATTTGGACAACTCATACCTCAAAACCGTCAAGGGCATTTTGGAGAATTTCTACTGATTAGGGTTTTGTTATTTGCATTCTAGATAGTTCTATGAGTAGTATAAAAGGAGGCATCAACCTGTGATGACCCCTTGTTCCAGTTTTAAAGCTTAGCACATGTAATTCCTTTTTTATGAAATAAAAGTTTGGTTTTTGTTTTAAAACAAGTATAATTCCTTTTTAGGTTTATAAAAAGTTGAGTATTGTGTTGAAGCTTGATTCTGAGTTCCATTTTTGTATTTGGTTAAGTAACTTTGATTTTCAAAGTTATTTTAAGGTTTCTGAAAATTGAGTTCTTGGTAAGGATTTGATTTTCAGGTTTTGGATGTTAAGAGGTTTAAGTAATTGGTGATTTAGTGTTACAAAAACGTTTTGAGAAGTTTTTAAGGTTTTTGGAAAGGTTTAAGTAAGAAAGAAATCAGAAAAAGTATATTGCATATTATCCTTGTTCTTTTTCTTTGATTTGTTCTTAAACAGGTTCATCATTGTTGATTTGTGTTCTGCATGCACCCGGGTGCATAAGGAGGTGGTTATGCTACCACTAGGGCTTTGGATGTAAAGCCCTAAGGTAACACTCTTTTACCTTTGGAAATTTTCAGAAATAGGATTTTCATGTGATTTGTTTGATCTGCTGCTATAAATGTGTTCTAGTTGTTGATTTGTGTTCATTATGTGTGTTAATACATGATAGATGCTATTTGGACAGTTTTCATAGGTGTTAGAAGGTTTTTGATTTGATTATCTTGGTTTTAAAAATATAACAGGGTGTTTGGAAACAGGTTTAAGCAGTGTAGTCATCTTTGATTGTGTTATTAATAGGTGTTAGAACAGTTGAATCAGGTTAGGATAGGTTGCTAGTTAGTTGTTAGTTAGATTAGAAGAGTTTTGGAACAAGCTTGTGTGGTTTAAAAGGAAAAGGTATAGCCAAAATCTGCATATCCACTTTTGCTTAATTTTTCATGAAAAATGGTGTTTGATTCTTGCAAACTGCTAAGTGTTAGGTTGTAGGGGTTATAGAACTTGATTGTGTGCCATTGGGTGCTATTGTGTGCAAATTTTGGAACCTTGTAGTTCACTAGTGTGCATGTAATAAGCCTTATTACCACCAGACTTGCTCTTTTGTATCAGCAACCTTTAATAGCTAGGGTGTGCTTTGTTTTGTGCATTTGGTTGTGAATTTGGCTTGCTAGTGCTTATATCTTTGCTGTCATTGACTCCTTGTGCTTCTATGAGCACAAGGGTGCCCCCATTGTCCAAAATCATCACCAAACAAAGCATTTGCCAAGCCCTCTTGGCTCAAAAAGTGCACAAGTGTGCACTCACACTTGCTCATCAGAAACTTGAAAGACCTGCTCACAATTTTGATCTTCAATTTGTTTGATCTTGTGTTTAAAAAGAAATTGGAGTTGGATTAATAGCTTATTAAGGTCACTGATTTGTTGGGAAAAGAAAAAAATAAAAAAGAAAATAAAAGTAAAAAGCTTACCCGTAACTGGACTCGAACCCCAGACCTCTCGTTGGAGGAGTAGGAGTTCTACCGTTAATCTAGATAAGCCTTTTACGTTTATGTTTGATTTCAATATCTATTTAACCACGTTTTTCTTTTGTTAGCTTAATATAAGCCGTGAGCAAATAAGCTCTTTTTGGCTTATTGGCTTATTGTTTTAGCTTATTCTCATTTTTCCTGAGTTGGTTATTGGATTGTTGACTTTTCTAGCTTATTTTCTTATTTTTCCATTTATTAGTTTATTTTCTAGGATTTATTTATTACCCGTATTTTAATAATTCAATAAAAAATAGTAAAAATAGTTTTAATTTTTAGGAAAAATTGTTTTTAGCTTTTTAATATATAATTTGAGGTTTACATTTAGTTTTGGTTTTAAAAACTTTAATTTATAATTTTATATTATTTTAAGGTTTTTCATAAACTTTAAACATTTTTATAAAATTATTAAAAAGGGTTTAGGAGCTATAATTTGTGTTTTTCTATTAATTATATTATTTAGGATTTTTATAAATTTTTTAGAGTTAATTTTAGAAACTTTTTATTTTTAGTAATATTTTAATATTATTTTAATATTAATTTTTCAAAATTTTATTTTTCTTTCTTTTTCATTTTTCTTAGGATCTTTATCATTAATTAGGACCTTTTCCATTTTTAGAATATTTTTATAGCTTTTAGATTTATTTTTATAATTATTTTAAGTTTAATTAAGTTTTAATCATTTTTAATCATTTTTAGAGTTTTAAAAATAGTTTTAATAGTTTTTAATTTTTAGAAAATTACTTTTTAGTCTTCTAATAATATAAGTTAAGTAATTATTCAATAAAATCATATTTTAGACATTTGAATTAGTTATATTTAATTTTAGGGCTTTAATTAGCATTTAAAATTAAATATTTAATTAATAAAAGGTTTTAAAATATCTTTGTTGGATTTTTATCTTTATTTATATTATTTTAGACTTCTTTTTAGTCTTTTTAATTATTGATTTTGTTTTTGGTCTTAGTATTATATTTTTTAATTTGGGTAGTTTTTCACGGCTTTACGTTTTTTACGTCGTAGTTTAATTTTAACGTAACCGTCTTTCATCTTCTCATCCCCATTCTTCTCAATATTAATCTCAAATACATACAAGTTAATTCACAACACATATACCTCCTTGGGAAACGAACTCTTTTTCTCTCATTTTAAGTGATTAAGGGTCATTACTTGTGGTTTTCCTAAATCACTCGTTAATACTTACCGCTCATATTTAGTTACTTGTTTTTCCTAAAGCAAGTTATCTAAATTTACTACAATCAGGGCCCAACATGGAAAGTATAGATACTGATAATATAGGTATAAAATGGATTAAAACAAGTTAAAGAACTTATACTAAGCTTATTGGACTTAAAATAGGTAAGTAGGTAAAACTAGTAAACTAGTAAAAAGTTACCAAAACGTAAACACTAAAATGAGTAAACAAGGATATATAAACCCACTTGATCATCATCATATGTACAAAATCATCATATGTATATTGTTATTTTGATAAAAGTCATTAGACAAGAGTCTAAGACCGATTATTATTTATATAGGTTTCCGTGACCGAAGCACGCCCATAGCCGATAATCCGCCTTTCATTATCAACGTAAGTCTATAGCCTCGCTTTATACTAGTTATTAAATGATTTTAAACCCGCGAGGGGGAATACATGTTTTTATAAACTTAGAACACAAGATTTTTATGGTATGCTTTGTCCCTCTATGAATGGACCCGTGGTTGCCTTTAAATTGCATTAAGTGATTGCCTTTGTTAAAGCCTCAATTATGGACCGTTAACTAGCTTATGATGGGCTAGCCGCTAGTACAATTAATAGATCTATGGGGGAAGCCGCCCCGATTCAGTTTGTGTGGACTTGTCATAGAAGCTTAGGCCCGACCTCCGCACTGTTTGGACATATTGTATTGAGAAGTCAGGTATACGGCAATGTACCAAAAATCTAGAGGTGACCGACAATTAATAAATCTCTCGTCTTATTAGACTGATATGGGAGTGTCTAAGGGCTCGGTTCCATGAGATTATTGCAATTTATGCTATATACAATTATTATTGTTGATGCGAATTATTATTTGATGCTTATAAGCATGCCACAAACTTATAATCTTTGCTTGTGTTCAAATTAATTTCATAAACCTATAGATTCACTCGGCATTTTTGCTGATTGTTTTACTCACATGTATTTCAGGTAATCAAGAAGTGGAAGCTTGGAGGTCACGGGGAATGAAGTTGTGCACTGCTTTTGTTGTTCAAACTCTTTGATTTATTTATCGTTCCATTTTTAAAACAAACCAATATGTTGTTTTAACTTATCTTTTGGTAACGATTACTTGGGACTACGCTACTCTGACAAATGTTTTAGGAACGATAAATCTAAAATGTATCTTTTCGAGTCGTTATTTATAAATTATGTGTTGTTGTATCATTGTTTAGCACCCAAAGATGTATTCCGCTGCGTGTAAATTTGGGGGTGTTAAAGCTTCCATTAGTGTACGGTTACGTCTTTCCACGACACCGTTTTGTTGTGGAGTGCGAGCAACAAAAGTTTCATTTGAAATACCGATCTCTTCATAATAGTCTCGTTGTAAAACCCGCATGCTTTTACCATGAACAGTACACTTATGATCGTACGTACATGATTAAAACTTTCCTTTTATAGCACGTTTTGTTTCACGAATATGAATTACAAGAATTACGTACGTGTTATTACACGATAATTATGATGTACGTATTAAAACACGATAATTATTATCAACAATAATTATAATCACGAACATGAAAACATGAACGTAAGAATCACGAACATATAACTACGTAGTTACGTAATTATTAACACGACGAATGTCGTTACGTACATGTAATTATAATAACAAGAATAATTAATAATTACGTAGCATGTAAACACAAACATTTAACGCGAATATCACGCATATTAATTAAGTATGACGAGTAATTACGTGTATTATTATTAGTATTAATATACGATATGTTTACGTAGAACATGTATAAATTTAACAAGATATAATACACGACATGTAGATACACGAACATGCGTACGTAAAATTAAACCCGAAATCAAAACAAGACAAGGTTGTGTGTTGTTGGGCCGTTAGTAAAAGGGAAAGAAAGATGGGCTCAAGGCCCACTTGGGCTCCAAACGTATAACAAAAATAAAAGGGACGAGGGTTTTGTTTTGTTCGTTTCTTTCTGTCGACACAAACACAACAAACAGGAAACCCTAAATATTAAACAGCCGCCCCTTTTTCCTTGTTCTTCTTTGCTGCCGTCGTCCAATACCAAAGAAATAAGGATGAGATCATGGGCTGCAATTCAAGAAGAAGGATTGGTTCACGTTCATGTTTTCCGTAAACCCTAAATCACATGTAAGAAACCCTAATCTCATTATTTATATTCTTCCTTTTGTTAAAAAGATCACGAATAAAACTTAATTAGGGGTCGGGTTTGATGGTGTTTGGTTCGGCTTGCACCAAACCGAGAGTCTATGACTCTCGGTGGTGGTTTTCTTTCGAGCTGCTACAAACCAAACGGCCACAGTGGGCTTTATGCTCCTTCAGCCGCAACCCCTGCAGTCAGCAGGGGTGCGTTTGGCTTAACAGTGTCAACGGCGGCCAAGCAGGGGGAAACCACTGGTTGCGGCCAATGGTGTATTTGTTCTGGCAGCAGGAACAAGTCATGGGTCAGTGGGTAATTTTAAATAGTCAGCATGTAAAAATCATTAAAAACAATAGGTATTAAGAACTATCAGCAGGAATTGTTTAACTAGTTAAGGGAGTGCTTGGTTCATAGTTTAAAACAGTTTCAGGGGGGGTGTTTGCCTGAGTAATAAAAACATGTATTTTACGATATTTAACTAGTTTAATTATAAACATGTTAGTTAAATTAATCTTATGCATGACTTAAGTATAATTTTATTTTGCAAGAATCACTAAATTTAGTTGGTCCGGTTCATGGGGTTCCAGGTCCGGTTCACGTCACGTTTAAATTATAAAACACAGTTCACGACTTAGTTAATCTTACAAGTTGATTATTTACAAGTATATTTTTTACAAGATTAATTAAATTAAATTAAGCATGACTAATAATTAATTTAATTTAAATAATGGAGTTAGGTTATAGTTATTTTTAATAAATAACACATGTATTTAACCTAAGTATTTTTACCCCTTTGATTTGCCGATAGTTATTAAATAATTATTTAAAACATGGATTATAATTAATTAATAAAACATGACTTAGGTTATAAATAATCAATTAATAATACATGATTTTGACCTAAGTATTTTATTATGTATTTGAGATTATAGTAATTAATTAATTATTAAAAGATGACATGTAATTAATTAATTATCATGACTTTGGTTATATTAATATAGTTATTAGCACTTTTTTTAACCTATGTAATTTATACACTTAATTTAATTAAATCATATTATACTTAATTAAATACTTTAACCTATAGTTTATTTAATTTACATGTAATAATTAATAAACTATACTATTTTATCACATGATTTAGAATATTAATTAGTAAAACTTAAGCTTATCCTTTTAGCTTAATAACCCAGCTTATTTCTATTTACGGAAATTTCTATTTTTTAGAAACTTATCTATTTTAAGCAGTAAATCTATTTTTGGAAACTTTCTATTTTTGGAAACTTTCTATTTTAAGAAACCTGCTATTTTTAGGAAGTTACTTATTATTACACAACAAGTATAGTAATACAAGAAATACCAGTAATACTTAATCAGAATATACAGAATACATGATAAACACAGAATAACGTTAAAATCAGTATAACAAGACATGAACATATAAAACAAGCTAAAACACGATATAAAACCAGTTACGTACTCAGTAATCAGAATACTTATACATGTATCCTATGTATGTAGCATTAGTGAGATCGAAGTAGGACTCTCTTCCGTTCGTCTTCTTCGTTCACTGGACATAAGGTACGGATTCTCCGTCCTTTCAGTATGGACGTTCTTCCTTATTAGGATTCCCTGTATGCAGCCAACTGTTTTCCCCAGTATATGTTTTATATGTTTTTGAATTGCTTATGTTTAAATTAGAATACCTAAAGCCATATACATGCATGACCAATTTCACCTAGTTATGGAGGTACCATAACCATAACACTGGAGGCACCAGTGTTATGACTTCACCACGACGGAGTGATAGCTCGTGGCGTCCCTTTCATCTTTTGGCCATATTATTATTATAAGGTGGGGCGTATGGGTGAATCCTAGTTACATGTTTTCAGCAGATTATTCAGTGTGAATGCGTTGTGTGCCTTGCATCCTTCACAAGGAGCTGATCCCTCCTACCCAAACCAGTATATTAAATTAGAGGCAGCCCCTCTAATTTGCATGTCGAGGTCACCCCTCAAAGTATTCATGCACGTTGATATTTCATGACCTATATGGGCTAATGGTTAACATGTAAAACAGTTTTCATAAGATAAACATAAGGCTTTTCAAACTATAAAATGTGATACCCAGAACCGAGTTCACTTACCTTACCCTAAATTACGCTTATTTTTGAAATTTTTAAGAAATTTTATTTGCAATATATTTTACCATTTTGGTTTAAACCAATGTTTGAGGTCGTAATTTTGACGATTGACGATTTAAGAAGAACGATGACGACTACGATCCCGATGGATGCCCAAATTTCTATGTTTATTGTCGTTTTATCGATATTATAATTTTTCGAGAATTTTACTTTCGGTTCGTGTTAAGTTGAGTCGGGTGAGTTTTATTGCTTTCCGGGTACATTTAAATTGTCCAAAAAGTATTTAGGAGTGTTCGGGATGATCGCCGACTCCCGTAAAATTTTCCAAAATGACTAGTGAGTCATTTCCGCAAACATTTGAGTTCGTTTTCACTTAAGGACAAAAGAATGCTCTAATTGCACAACAAGGGCCCCAAATTTTTACAAGGTTCAAACCAATCACACACACAACATAACGCACACTAAAAATTTGCTCCCATCTCTCTCTTTTCTCTCTTTAGGACGACGACCAAACCAAACCACCACCACCATAATTTTTTTTAGCTTATTTTAATCAAAACTAAGGTTAGACCACTTCTAGTTTCATCATTACCAGTGTTTTCATATACTTTAATCCAACATGCATCCATAAAATTTTTTAAGAATCAAATGGATTTTTCAAAAAAATTGTTTTGATGTTAATTGAGTGTATGCATGTTTAATTCAAGTGTAGGGGATGTATAATCAATCAACCAACCAACCAAAATCAATTTGGTTGGGGGGTTTTGATCACCCACACCCCACGGCTATAAGGGGGTGTTTGGTGGATCATGGTGTTTGATGTTTTGTTCATGGTTTATGTGTTTAATTCATGCTTTTAGGTGTATTTGAATGGGTAAACCCCATTGCATGTTTGATTTGGTGATTGAGTTTTGAGATGGATTTGGTATTTTAGGGGTTAGGGACTGATTAGGATGGTTAGACATGATTAGGAGTGATTAAAATGAGGTTAAGTGTCGATAAAATGGGTTGGAAACGAGTGTTTGATTGATTTTGAGATGGGTAAATTTAGGCAGAATGTTTAGGATGTTTTCATAAAATTTATTTTGTAAACAGGTCATGAGAATAGGATATAGTTGTAGAGCGTCTTCTTAGCTTCGATTTTTTATAAGATATAGCTTACGACTCCTAACGAGTCAAAAGTTATGATGTTTTGAAAATACGTGTACCGGGAGATGAGAACCTACATAATCCGAAATTATGTTTGGTTTTGGGTCAAATTCCGGGGACCATAGATATAGTTTGGTAATTGGTTAAAGGTTAATTTTTGGTCTCAAACCTGCATTTGTGAGTCTATTATTAGACTTAGGTGTCAAATGGGTCAATGGTATATTTTAAATGGGTCAAATGAGTCCAACTTGGTCAATGTGCAAAATCAGTCCGAAAAACATAGGTTTGGTAATGTGTTGAGTAACGGGTCGTAAAAGCGAAAACTTTTAATGGGATTAAAATTTTTTTTACTACAGGTCTTAAGGTATTTTTGAGAATTTTCCCAATTTTATATAAAAAGGTTTAAGTCTAGTAAAACAGCCCATACTTTTGGTAAGTATCGGCGAAAAACGTGAAAAGGGTAATAACGTTAATAACATGGACGAATAGTATAAAACGAGTAACAATTATTTGTTTGGTTTTGGCGTGAGTTTGTAATTATCACAATTGACTAATATGTATGTAATATACAGTACTTAAAGTTTATAAATGAGATTACTCATTACGCGTTATTGTTTGTTAGGTTTTGATTTCCCCGGGCATCCTCATCATCGTCAGTGATCGTCACTCGAATCGTCGACTACTCTATATATATAAGGTGTGAATTTATAGCCTCTCTTACTATTGTTTTAAATTGTTTTAACCGCGAGGGAAATGCATGCTAGTTTTCTAAAATGAACATATGTCATGAATGATTGTTGGACCCGAATGTTGCCTTGAATTGTGTTGAGTACCTAGTTGCAAAAGGCCCTATATTCATGAACTATTAACTATTTTTTAATCCTAGCGTGGATTGAAAATAGCCGCTTATACAATTGATAGTACTATGGGGTTGACGACCCTATCCGAGACGAGGGCTAGTGCGTTGAGTACCCCCTGGGGACGGATAACTTGTGATAAGAGATAAGGTATAATTGCAACTGATGCCTTTAGAAGGGGCAATGGTTTCATCTTAATCACGCCGGTAATTATTACGCGGGTGATTGAGTTAACGGATTAGTGTCATGAGCTTAAACACAATTGTCATAACCTTGAAAATAGATTTTTTGATCGACAAGTCTATGAATGATCGTGAATGATTTTTATAACACATATGTTCAAAATGAGATTATAAAACCTATGAATTCCACTCAACATTATTTGTTGACCCAATTTAGCATGTGCTTCAGGTAACCGATGAAGTATAGCATGGAGCATGCATTGGATGGGAGTTGTGTGTGGCTTGGCGTCTACTTGTTTTTCCACCCATATTTAACTTGAACATTTTAAATTTTATGTCATGTTGTTGAAAATTGTATCTTTTGGGGTTGAGATTCGTGGGGACCGAAACTCAAACTCTGTGTTGTATCATTTTGGGTTTGGAAAACCGTAGACATGTATGTTTTTAACAATGCGTAATTTAAGTTAAAACTTTTACGTCTCTTTGAGTCTTTTGATATATCTTGTGTGCGATGATAGCTGCCTAGCACCCAAATGTTATGGTTCCGCTGCGCATAGCATTTGTGGGGTGTTAGAGATTGGTGATCAGAGCCATGAGTTATAGAGAACTAGGTCGTTTTGAAAATTCCTAAACTATAACTTTTGGTGTCGTAAGAAATTGTCCAAGCACACAACTATCCTACATGGCTCCGGTAAGGTTTATTTTTGTATTGATGGTATAGATGTATACCTTTGAGTTGAAGTAATATATGTGGGTATTTATTACGCAGATATTGAACTACTATATGTAAACGTTGGAATTGTACGTGGAGTACTCGATACCGTAATTCTTGTATTACATATGCATGAGCATCATATTATGGCATTTTGGGCATGTGTACCACCTTTGCATTGCATTTGCATGCATGTATTTATAAATATTGAATAGTAATCCTACGTACCCTCCAAAATTCTCTGTTATTACAGGAATGGCCGAGGTACCGCCTAACGGAAATGGAGACGAATATGTCGTAGGAAACGAAAGGGGAAATGTTGGAACAGCTGTTGAAGGACAAGCCGAGACGAACAATTTGCAAGCCCAGGACCCTGACCGAAGGAGAACTACCTTCCCCAGGCCTACTCGTATTTCTCACCTGATTGGTATGCCAGGTATCCCTAGAAGTTCCGACGTTGCAGCGAGCGCTAATTCTCTTCATCAGGACATCGCGAGAGTTATCTGCCCCGGACCAAGAGCTTATCATGACGTTCCGCTTGTTGTGAGAAGATTGGATGGATCGATGTACGAGCGGTACGTAGTGGAAACTAGAATAATCAAAAGGTTCGACGAGAATGAAAGGGCACATCAGAGGTTGTTGGCGAGAACTGCAAGGATTGAATTTGATGGAGTGGCAAATAAGGGTGATATTAACAGTTTGAGATCGATGATAGCAAACCTGAGTGCTAGTCTTGAGCAAGTTAGGGAGGATCAAGCGAGGTTGGCTAGGATGCAAAGTTGGGACCATCGAGTTAGAGCATCCCTGCCACCAGATTGGAGATTTGTAGATGACTTGGAAATGGAGGCTAATGATTTTATGGTCCAGCCACCTGCCAGAGGTGTGTGTATCACTGTAGGAAATCAGGTAGCAGTGGAGTGTGGATCTACTTTTGGGACTAAGAAGACAGTGATGAAGAGCCCGATGAAGACAGTGATGAAGAGCCCGAGGAGGATGAAGATGAACCGCCATCCAAGAGGTCGTGTGGATCAACACGTGACTAGTTGATTGTATTTTATTTTATCTTTGATCGTTGTAATCGACCTATTTTAGACTCTTGTATGATGGTATTGTGATGAAAACGTGATGACTTAAGTTTGATGGTGTATGGTTGTAGTGGCATTACTTGTCACAGATTTTGATTGATTTATCAATACAATCCATGTTTACCTTTCATAATCTATGATATGTCTTTAATTTGCTCTTTTGTGATGTGAATTGATGAATAATAGTAACCTTGTAGTGATGTGTCGTTGTACTTATATTATGTCTTGAAAGACAAATCTATCTTAATCTTGATGTGTATACTTACATTGTTTTTCTATTTTCCCTGTCTTTGCAGAGAGGTGTACTTGAGAATTCACCATGCCGCCAAAGCTAACAACTGACCGTGTGAACACAATGATTCAAGAAGCAATTGCGAATGCACTCGAAGCGGATCGTGCAAACCGAAACCCAGATCAAGGTGGGAATGTAGGAAGACAGCAAGCCCCGAGGGAGTGTACTTATGTTGGTTTTATGAAATGCGGTCCCACGCAGTTTCGTGGAACTGGCGGAGCCCTAGAACTCCGAAGGTGGTTAGAGAAGATCGAAAGTACTTTTGAGATTAGCGGGTGTTCAGAGGCAAATAAAGTCAAGTTTGCAGCTGCCACTTTTCTTGATGACGCATTAAGTTGGTGGAACAATCAAGTAGCCACTGTTGGATTAGCGGTAGCAAATTCGAGGACTTGGACTGCTACTAAGGCTCTCTTTACCAAAAAGTTCTGTCCCGAAGAGGAGCTGGGTCAACTAGAAGATGAGTTAAGGCATTTGACTTTGAAGAACAATTACATTACAGCGTATACAAGGAGGTTTAATGAATTGAGCCTTTTGTGTCCCGATGCCTTTGCTGATGATAACAAGAAGATGAAGCAGTACATCAAGGGTTTGTCAACTAATATCAAGGGTGAGACAACTTCATCTAAGCCTGTGTCATTCGATGAAGCAGTCCAAATGGCTAACGCGTTGATGGATGTCAAACTGCAAGATAAGAAGGACTTCATTGCCGAAGGAAACAATAGAAAGTGGGAGGCAGCTCAGAGTAATCAATCCCAATGTCAAAGTCGTGGAGGAAACCGTAACAACCAAGGTCAGAACCGCAATCAGCAGTTCAACCAGAGAAGAAATGACAGGATGAGGGCTGTCACTAACCCTAGAGGAGCGAAGGTGAATCCCCACTATGGTCGATGTAATTTGTACCATGTAGGGAATTGCCCACCTGCGTGTGGCAAGTGCGGAAAAGTGGGTCATAGAATTTCAGATTGCCGAGCTAAAGGGGTAGCTACTGGGGCAAATGCCACCAAGGTGATGGTTTGCTTCGGATGTGAAGAAAGAGGGCATAAGCAGGGGAATTGCCCGAAGGCTGGAAACAAGCAAGGAGGAAATAATGCTGCTGCTGTGTATCGAGTAGGGACTGCTGATAAACCACAAGGCCCTAACGTGGTTACCGGTACGTTTCTGCTAGACGCTTGTTATGCTAGTATATTGTTTGATTCTTGTTTCGACAAGAGCTTCGTAGATGTTAAATTTTGTCGTCATATCGATAGAGAACCGGTACTGTTAACGACTAGTTATAACGTGGAATTAGCCGATGGGAAGATCGTTAGTACAAATTCTATACTAAAAGGGTGTACCTTGAAGTTAGGAAATTACGCTTTTGATATCGACTTAATGCCCATAGAGCTAGGATCGTTCGATGTGATCATTGGAATGGATTGGCTGATGGCGCATAGTGCCGTGATCGTCTGTGGAGAAAGATTAGTTCAAATCCCGTTGAGGAATAGAGTTTTGACTGTGAAGGGAGATGAATGCACTTCTCGTTTGAAAGTGATATCTTGCTTGAAAATGATGAGATATGTAGAAGATGGATGTGATGTGTTTTTGGCACAAGTTTCTAGTGATGGTGACTTAGAGGCAAAGTTAGAAGAGGTTCCTGTAATTTGCGAATATCCGGAAGTTTTTCCTGATGAGTTGCCGGGTTTACCACCCACCCGTGAAGTTGAATTTCGAATCGATTTGATGCCGGGAGCTGCACCAGTTGCTCGTGCACCCTATCGATTAGCACCATCAGAGTTAAAGGAGTTATCGGATCAACTGAAGGAGTTGATGGATAAGGGATTTATTCGACCGAGCTCATCACCATGGGGAGCACCAGTGTTGTTTGTGAAAAAGAAAGATGGGTCGTTTCGTATGTGTATCGACTATAGAGAGCTCAACAAGCTGACGGTTAAGAATCGGTATCCATTGCCGAGGATTGACGATTTGTTTGATCAATTACAAGGTTCCTATGTATACTCAAAGATCGACTTGAGATCAGGGTATCATCAACTACGTGTGAGAGAGGACGATATCCCTATAACTGCCTTTCGTACGCGGTATGGACACTTCGAATTTCGAGTGATGCCTTTTGGGCTGACAAACGCGCCTGCAGTATTCATGGACCTTATGAATCGAGTATGCAAGCCGTATCTTGATAAGTTTGTTATCGTATTCATCGATGATATTCTTCTTTACTCTAAGAGTAAGGAAGAGCACGAGAAGCACCTGAGAAAGATATTGGATCTGATGAAGAAAGAGAAGCTGTATGCGAAATTCTCTAAGTGTGAGTTTTGGTTAGAGTCTGTGCAATTCCTTGGGCACGTAATTGATAGCAAAGGAGTTCGCGTGGATCCTGCAAAAGTCGAAGCAATCAGGGAATGGTCGGCACCGACAACACCGACTAAAGTTCGACAATTCCTTGGTGGGGCTGGGTATTATCAGAGATTCATTGAAGGATTTTCGTTGATTGCGAAGCCATTGACAAAGCTTACAGAGAAGAATAGGGTGTATGAATGGGGGGATGATGAAGAACTCGCTTTCAAAACACTCAAGGACAAGTTATGTTCTGCTCCGATATTGTCATTACCAAAAGGAACCGAAGACTTTGTGGTGTATTGTGATGCGTCTCGTAAGGGTTATGGAGCTGTATTAATGCAGCGTGAGAAGGTGATTTCTTACGCGTCGAGACAACTGAGGAAGAATGAAGAAAACTACACGACGCATGATTTAGAATTGGGAGCTGTAGTTTTTGCGCGGAAATTGTGGAGACACTACTTGTATGGGACGAAGTGTGTTGTATTCACTGACCACAAGAGTTTGCAGCACATCTTAGACCAACAGGAGTTAAACATGAAACAGAGACGATGGGTGGAATTACTGAGTGACTATGACTGTGAGATTCGCTACCATCCTGGCAAGGCGAACGTTGTAGCGGATGCACTTAGTAGGAAGGACAGAGAGAAACCTTTGATAGTCAGAGCTTTAATGATGACTGAGGGTGTTGATTTAACTGAAACGATATTGAAGGCTTAAGAGAAGGGATTAATGAAAGATAATGTTGGTGCTGAGAATCTGGGAAGACTGTTGAAACCTCTTTTGGTGGTTAGGTCAGACGGGCTGAGATATTTCGAGAATCGGATTTGGTTACCATTATGTCCATCCGAGGAAGGAATGCCTGGAGTACGAGATTTGGTTATGAACGAATCTCATAAGTCGAAGTACTCGATACATCCTGGATCGGATAAGATGTATCATGACCTGAAGAAAGTCTACTGGTGGCCGAATATGAAGGCGGAGATTGCTCGTTACGTTAGTAAGTGTTTGACTTGTGCGAAGGTTAAAGCCGAACATAAGAAACTATCTGGGCTGTTGGTACAACCAGAGATCCCAGAATGGAAATGGGAGAGGATCGCTATGGATTTCGTGACGGGTTTACCTAGAACTCCAGGTGGATGCGATATGATTTGGGTAATAGTGGATAGATTGACGAAATCTGCTCACTTCTTACCTATGAAGAAGAAGGACAACATGGAGAAACTGGCCAGTGTGTACGTGAAGGAGATTGTTTGCAGACATGGTGTACCTTTATCGAACATTTCGGATCACTATAGTAGGTTTACTTTGGAATTTTTGAAATCAC
Organism: Glebionis coronaria; assembly: GCA_025667525.1. Lineage (NCBI taxonomy): Eukaryota > Viridiplantae > Streptophyta > Magnoliopsida > Asterales > Asteraceae > Glebionis > Glebionis coronaria. The sequence continues at coordinate 306,776,874 of CM046882.1, forward strand.
TTCAACGTGCGATGGGCACTGAATTGAGATTGAGCACAGCCTATCACCCGGAGACTGATGGCCAAAGCGAACGAACTATTCAGACGATGGAGGACATGCTCCGAGCATGCGTGATTGATTTCGTATAATAATAGTTATCATGCGAGCATCAAGGCTGCACCATTCGAAGCGTTGTATGGAAGGAAGTGTAGATCACCTGTGTGTTGGAGTGAAGTAGGAGAAAGTCAGTTGACTGGACCCGAAATGGTTTTGGAGACGATAGAGAAGATTGTGCAAATCAAGAACCGGTTACTTGCTGCAAGAAGCCGACAGAAGAGTTACGCCGATAATAGAAGAAAACCGTTGGAATTTGAGGTCGGAGACATGGTTATGCTTAAGGTTTCGCCGTGGAAGGGTGTGATTCTTTTTGGGAAGAAAGGAAAGTTGTGTCCGAGGTATATTGGACCATTTAAGATTGTTAAACGAATTGGACCGGTAGCCTATAAGTTAGAGTTGCCGAACGAGCTTAGTGCTATTCACGACACGTTTCACGTATCAAATCTGAAGAAGAGCTTGGCGGATAAGGAATTGGTGATTCCTTTGGACGAGATTCAACTGGATGATAAAATGCATTTCATGTAAGAACCCGTGGAAATTATGGACCGAGAGGTCAAGAGGCTGAAGCATAGTTGAATTCCCAGTGTGAAGGTTAGATGGAATTCTAGGCGTGGACTGGAATTCACTTGGGAATGTGAGGACTTTTTCAAGGAGAGATATCCTCATCTGTTCCAGCGGCACAAAATGTGAGTATAAGAAGAGGCGAGCGCCGGGACGTCACTCTCTTTAAGGAGGGGTGGATGTGATACCCAGAACCGAGGTCACCAACCTTACCCTAAATTACGCTTATTTTTGAAAATTTTAAGAAATTTCATTTGCTATATATTTTACCATTTTGGTTGAAACCAATGTTTGAGGTCGTAATTTTGACGATTGACGATTTAAGAAGAACGATGACGACTACGATCCCGATGGATGCCCAGATTTCTATGTTTATTGTCGTTTTATCGATATTATAATTTTTTGAGAATTTTACTTTCGGTTCGTGTTAAGTTGAGTCGGGTGAGTTTTATTGCTTTCCGGGTACATTTAAATAGTCCAAAAAGTATTTTGGAGTGTTCGGGATGATCCCCGACTCCCGTAAAATTTTCCAAAATGACTAGTGAGTCATTCCCGCAAACATTTGAGGTCGTTTTCACTTAAGGCCAAAAGAATGCTCTAATTGCACAACAAGGGCCCCAAATTTTTACAAGGTTCAAACCAAACACACACACAACATAACACACACTAAAAATTTGCTCCCATCTCTCTCTTTTCTCTCTTTAGGCCGACGGCCAAACCAAACCACCACCACCATAATTTTTTTTAGCTTGTTTTAATCAAAACTAAGGTTAGACCACTTCTAGTTTCATCTTTACAAGTGTTTTCATATACTTTAATCCAACATGCATCCATAAATTTTTTCAAGAATCAAATGGATTTTAAAAAAAAAAATTTTGATGTTAATTGAGTGTATGCATGTTTAATTCAAGTGTAGGGGATGTATAATCACTCAACAAACCAACCAAAATCAATTTGGTTGGGGGGTTTTGATCACCCACACCCCACGGCTATAAGGGGGTGTTTGTTGGATCATGGTGTTTGATGTTTTGTTCATGGTTTATGTGTTTAATTCATGTTTTTAGGTGTATTTGAATGGGTAAACCCCATTGCATGTTTGATTTGGTGATTGGGTTTTGAGATGGATTTGGTATTTTAGGGGTTAGGGACTGATTAGGATGGTTAGACATGATTATGAGTGATTAAGATGAGGTTAAGTGTCGATAAATTGGGTTGGAAACGAGTGTTGGATTTATTTTGAGATGGGTAAATTTAGGCAGAATGTTTAGGATGTTTTCCTAAAATTTATTTTGTAAACAGGTCATGAGACTAGGATATAGTTGTAGAGCGTCTTCTTAGCTTCAATTTGGTATAAGATAGAGCTTACGACTCCTAACGAGTCAAACGTTATGATGTTTCTAAAATACGTGTACCGGGAGATGAGAACCTACATAATCCGAAATTATGTTTGGTTTTGGGTCAAATCCCGGGGACCATAGATATAGTTTGGTAATTGGTTAAAGGTTGATTTTTGGTCTCAAACCTGCATTTGTGAGTTTATTATTAGACTTAGGTGTCAAATGGGTCAATGGTATATTTTAAATGGGTCAAATGAGTCGAACTTGGTCAATGTGCAAAATCAGTCCGAAAAACGTAGGTTTGGTAATGTGTTGAGTAACGGGTCGTAAAAGCGAAAACTTTCAATGGGATTAAAAATGTGTTTACTACAGGTCTTAAGGTATTTTTGAGAATTTTCCTAAATTTTTATAAAAATGTTTAAGTCTAGTAAAACAGCCCATACTTTTGGTAAGTATCGGCGAAAAACGTGAAAAGGGTAATAACGTTAATAACATGGACGAATAGTATAAAACGAGTAACAATTATTTGTTTGGTTTTGGCGTGAGTTTGTAATTATCACAAGTGACTAATATGTATGTAATATACAGTACTTAAAGTTTATAAATGAGATTACTCATTACGCGTTATTGTTTGTTAGGTGATGATTTCCCCGGGCATCCTCATCATCGTCAGTGATCGTCACTCGAATCGTCGACTACACTATATATATAAGGTGTGAATTTATAGCCTCACTTACTATTGTTTTAAATTGTTTTACCCACGAGGGAAATGCATGCTAGTTTTCTAAAATGAACATATGTCATGAATGATTGTTGGACCCGAATGTTGCTTTGAATTGTGTTGAGTACCTAGTTGCAAAAGGCCCTATATTCATGAACTATTAACTATTGTTTAATCCTAGCGTGGATTGAAAATATCCGCTTATACAATTGATAGTACTATGGGGTTGACGACCTTATCCGAGACGAGGGCTAGTTCGTTGAGTACCCCCTGCGGACGGATAACTTGTGATAAGAGATAAGGTATAATTGCAACTGATGCCTTTAGAAGGGGCAATGGTTTCATCTTAATCACGCCGGTAATTATTACGCGGGTGATTGAGTTAACGGATTAGTGTCATGAGCTTAAACACAATTGTCATAACCTTGAAAATAAATTTTTTGATCGACAAGTCTATGAATGATCGTGAATGATTTTTATAACACATATGTTCAAAATGAGATTATAAAACCTATGAATTCCACTCAACATTATTTGTTGACCCAATTTAGCATGTGCTTCAGGTAACTGATGAAGTATAGCATGAAGCATGCATTGGATGGGAGTTGTGTGGGGCTTGGCGTCTACTTGTTTTTCCACCCATATTTAACTTGAACATTTTAAATTTGATGTCATGTTGTTGAAAATTGTATCTTTTGGTGTTGAGATTCGTGGGGACCGAACCGCAAACTCTGTGTTGTATCATTTTGGGTTTGGAAAACCGTAGACATGTATGTTTTTAACAATGCATAATTTAAGTTAAAACTTTTACGTCTATTTGAGTCGTTTGATATATCTTATGTGCGATGATAACTGCCTAGCACCCAAATGTTGTGGTTCCGTTGCGCATAGCATTTGTGGGGGTGTTAGATAAAACCAGTTTTATGAACATGTTCCAGGTTTTCCAGGACTTATACATTTCCGCCGCTATTAAGTCTTTATGGTGTTTCAATCATTCATACTATGTCTATATCCGTGCACTGAACGTTTTGCTCAGCCGTTACTTTCCTTTCCATGTCCTAAAACGGCAGGTACCCAAGGACAGATTCGAGCATTTGGAGGACGTGCATAGGATGGAAGCTACCATAGACTTCTTTTCCTTTTTCCTTCATATATTTATGCTTGTGTAGTCTTTGTTCATTTCATTAACTTTATTATGTTTTGGGCTTATGTTTGGGAACCGATGTTTGCTTCCGGTTTACCCTATGGTCATGTATGTTTTACTACATATTACCTTGCATGCTTTGATGACACGCCATAATTACGTGTAACGGTCCACTTATCAAAGTGGGGTGTTACAATTATGTTATTAGAGCCAAGGCTTCGACCTGTAGGCTATAAAACATGACCTTTGACTAGTGGGTAGTCACCAGGAGCTTCCTAAGCCAACGCTTGTTATTCCACGAATTGATGTTTTCAGCACATCGTTGTTTTAACCATGATGTTTTCAGCACCTTGATGTTTTAACCTTAATGTTTTCATTGATATTGTTTTACTAATATGGATGGACAACCATCATTCATAGTTAGTTATGTGTCATTGTTTCATGCATGACGTTCCTCGTGAACTGTGACTATGTGGACTGAACCCCAAGCCTTGAACTCTGCAATATTTTTTATTTGGCATCAATCAAATTCCGGGAGGCTTCGTGAAGTGCTTCTTTCGGAGTTAAACTTTCATTTGTCCATATTTCTAGAAATAGTATCTCTTTGTTACCACAGATCTAGATAGGTCAGCAACTCTATCAACGCCGCCGCCGGTTCCCTCCAAAAAATCAGAACGTCCGAGGATGAAAGAGAAAATGTTGCGCGGGGAAGTCGCCAAAAAGTGGCGGAATGCTCTCGAAACCAATTCACTTGAGTGAGACAGAGGAGAGTTCTAGTTCATAATTGGTCACATAAATTTTTTTTCTGATAAGCTTTGACAGATGATTTTCACTTATTTATGTTTCATGAATCATTGTTGCAGGAATTATGACTAAGTAATGGTTGGTACAGGACTGGCCCTATTTAGTCGCATGTGCTTTTATCGAAATTTTTAACTTTGGGACTGACCCATAGGCGTCCCCTCTCCATGTCTTTTGTTTTGGGACCGACCCATAGGCGTCCTCTCGCGCATATAAAAGTTTTTATAAACTACATCATGCATTCATGCACTGTTTTTTTTCATGCATAAAATTTTTCTCATGATTTATTGGCATAAAATTTTTTTCATGTCTCCTTATAAGTTACTATGTTTTTATGTCAAGTATGTTTTCATACTGTCATGGTTAACTTCAGTTTCATGCTGATTATGTCATACACTCCTTCATGTTAGGTTGTCTCATGTTTCTTCATGATGACTTTGTCTTCACGTGATTATGTCTTACGTCTCTTTTGTTGTTTTTGCTTTCATGCAAGACACTGTTGTAATTCATGTAAATTCTGCTTTCATGATAGTCATGGTTGGTTTTCATTAATCATGCTTTCAGGAAAATCATCATTGAAATTCGTTTAACCACACATTAGCGTTTCTCTATGCAACCAGAATGAGGTACATACTGGCATTGCCAGGATATCATGATGGTCTTTCTCAAGATTTAAACAATTATGTTCCTTTAAAATCATGTCAGATGATCGTATTCCATGTGCGTGTTTCATTGGCTGATATTCTACAAGATTGTTGATGTCGTTCATAACTTGGAGATGTTACTAAACATTGATGCTATGGATGTTTGGAGACACTACGAGATGCGGATGTTGTTCACAACCCGGAGATCCTTTAAGATGAAGACAAAAGCGTCAGAGCAAAGCAATTGGACGAGAAGATGCTTCACCATCAGACGACTTTCATTAATTATTGTCCCTACTTCTTAGTTACATGTCAAACGTCATTTAGTTGTCGTTTCAGTCATACGAGTACAAACCAGTACCATCTGGCCCCTCAGCTGAATAGTTACATGAATCACGGCCATGAGAATGACCGTCATGGAACTGACAGACAAGACGATAGTAACCACTACTATGACAGCAACTATACTAGCAATTGCAATCGAAACTCCGGTCGCGGTTGTGATCAGAAATACAAAGGATCAGTAGTCCAACCGATTCGCCAATTCTGGCATAATAACCTAATATTTTTAGTTCTATTTGTTTCATCGAGACATATGTCAAGATATCAGTCAAGACACATGTCTCACGTATACTTTCTGAAGACACATGTCAAGACACCAGTCAAGACACATGTCATGCTTATACTTTTCAAGACACGAGTCAAGACACATGACTCACGTCCAATTCTAGAACATCCCTAAGGAATTCAGGGTACCCTCCAAAGGGTATATTCATTTTGTGGTGCCATGTATTAATCAGGCCACAAGAATTTCAGCACCCGCACCGGCATATTAGTGAGATATGTCACGATGGTTCAATGATACTTTCCTTCTTGCACCTATATTTCATATATTCATGATCACAAAGGATGTCATTCATATTCCCCATGGATACGAAGGTTTTCCTTTAGCCTAATGATGAGATCAAAGCTGCTAACGCATTTCCTCGGACAGACACGAGTTGAATTTAATCCTATTTATGGACTACGGACAGCACACCCTGCTACGATTCATGATTTGTATAGAAATTTTCAGGCTCCTGAATAGATTCAACATGGTTTTCCATCAGGAAAATCTACAAATTATCTATGTTTTGCAAGCACGTGTGTGGTTAGCATGACTGTAAAAATTTTCTAGTTGTCAGTTAAGACACGACCACTAAAGTTTCTTTTACGCATAACCAGCGGATCATTCCAAAATTTTCCCTTATACTCTAGAAGAACCTTCAAGGAGAAGGAGGGTAACATGAGATTATGTGTCGACTACCGTCGATTTAAACAAATCTCCATTCATAACCGTTATTCTCCTTCACGTATTGACAAGATCGGATTCATTTAAGGTGTTAAGAACTTTCCAAGATCGGATTTATAATCATGCTGCCAACAGTGACGAGTGAAAGAGCAGGACATGTCCATGACTGATATTCGTACACGACTCGGTCATGTTAGATTCATTATTTTGTATTAGTCTCATAAGTGCTCCAGCAGTATTATGGACTTAATAAATTGACTTTCCATGAACTCATAAGCAAATTCATCAGTGTTTTCATTGAGGATAACCTGATTTTCTCTAAGTCAAGAGAAGAGCAGGAAGATCGTATTTGCACTATGTTGCAAATTCTATGACAGGAGAAATTTCACCTGGAAATTTTCCAATATCAATTCTGTTGATTATAGTGACACACTGAATCACATGGATTCTCACGGTTAATCTTAACATGACTCAGCTTATGCATAAAGGTGAGAACCCTACACTACGTTAGGAGTTCAAAGAAAATCCTACACAAAGAAAAGTCTAATTTCGGAGACTCATAGTTTCGCAAATTTCTATGTATCAAGTTTCTACGAAGCAAGATATAATTACGTTCATATCTAAGTACCTGACATACCAATAGACTAAGATAGAACATCATTAGACTTGTATGTTTTTCCATCATCAGAAATTGTGAACAGAAATGGGACAAGATCTCCATGGATTTTGGTTACCAGATTAACGCAAACTCAGAAGAAGCATGATGCTATCTGGGTTATTGTTAACAGTTTGATCAAGTCTGCAAAATCCTTACATCCGTAAGGAATTCAAGAACCAACAGATAGATCAGACATGTTCCAGCCAAGGCTCATCTGATCACTTGGTAATCAGTCAGATATCGGGTCAGACAAAGATTCGCAATTGTGCTCATTAATTACGTTCATGTCTTCATTCTAATTCCACGACTTCCTTTCACGCTCACGTTCATGACACTATTCACGTTCATGATCGTATCTTGGCTTACGATTTTATGTTCATTTTCGTTCTGGGGGTTTTGCAAGAACTTGAGAGACCAGACTCAAGTTTAGTATAACTCCTTATCCTCAGACAGACGTTTCACGTCACATTCCATGTTTCACCTTATAGCGTTTGGCGTTACCATAACCATATCCCATGTTTCACATAATGTTTCACATGTCATGTTCATTCCACGTTCCTCATATCACGTTCACGATATGTTTCACGTATCATTGACCACGATATGTTTGCTCATACTACACTCAGCATATCTCCACGTATCACGTTCAAAATTGTTCACGTATCACGTTCACAATTTTTCACGTACTACGTTTCAGTATGTCTCACGTATCATTGCTAAGACAGTACTATTATTAGTTACTTGGGATATTTCGCATTATAACGTTTCAGTTACCCTTGCACGTTAATTTCTTATTCCCTCAATCAAATTCAGGGGATCTATCTTACGTTGATAACCATGAACTTCTACGTATTTTCAAGTCAAGGTCAGGATGACATGACCAAGATTTATCAGTGGTTTCAAGATCTTGTGGAGGAACTGTTACGAGAGGGAAGCCACTTGGAAACGGACGAGTCCATCCGGTTTTATCCTCTCATCCTTCCATAATTCAGTAAGACTCTTTTAGTCACGTCACGTTCGATGTCCTATTTAGCCATGTCACGTTTCACGTTCCTTTTTAGCATGTCACCTTTATGTCCTTTTATCTTGCATACCTTTCCATTTTAACTCGGGTATTTCCGCTTCCAGTTACGTTATCTATAATTCGGGGACGAACTATTCTTTTTAGGGGGGAAGAGTTGTAAAACCCGCATGCTTTTACCATAAACAGTACACTTATGATTGTACGTACATGATTAAAACTTTCCTTTTATAGAACGTTACGTTTTACGAATATGAATTACAAGAATTACGTACGTGTTATTACACGATAAGTATTATGTATGTATTAAAACACGATAATTATTATCAATAATAATTATAATCACGAACATGAAAACATGAACGTAAGAATCACGAACAGATAACTATGTACTTACGTAATTATTAATACGACGGATTTTGTTACGTACAAGTAATTATAATAACAAGAATAATTAATAATTACGTAGCATGTAAACACGAACATTTAACGTGAATATCACACATATTAATTAAGTATGACGAGTAATTACGTGTATTATTATTAGTATTAATATACGATATGTTTACGTAGAACATGTATAAATTTAACAAGATATAATACACGACATGTAGATACACGAACATGCGTACGTATAAAATTAAACACGAAATCAAAACAAGAAAAGGTTGTGTGTTGTTGGGCCGTTAGTCAAAGGGAAAGAAAGATGGGCTCAAGGCCCACTTGGGCTCCAAACGTATAACAAAAATAAAAGGGACGAGGGTTTTGTTTTATTCGTTTCTTTCTGTCGACACAAACACAAAAAATAGGAAACCCTATATATTGAACAGCCGCCCCTTTTTCCTTGTTCATCTTTGCTGTCGTCGTCCAACACCAAAGAAACAAGGAGAGATCATGGGCTGCAATTCAAGAAGAAGGATTGGTTCACGTTTATGTTTTCCGTAAACCTTAAATCTCATGTAAGAAACCCTAATCTCATTATTTATATTCTTCCTTTTGTTAAAAAGATCACGAATAAAACTTAATTAGGGGTCGGGTTTGATGGTGTTTCGTTCGGCTTGCGAGCTGCTGCAAACCAAACGGTTACAATGGGCTTTTTGCTCCTTTAGCCGCAACCCCTACAGTCAGCAGGGGTGCGTTTGGCTTAACAGTGTCAACGACGGCCAAGCAGGGGGAAACCACTGGCTGCGGCCAGTGGTGTATTTGTTCTGGCAGCAGGAATAAGTCATGGGTCAGTGGGTAATTTTAAACAGTCAGCATGTAAAAATCATTAAAAACAGTAGTTATTAAGAACTATCAGCAGGAATTGTTTAACCAGTTAAGGGAGTGTTTTGTTCACAGTTTTAAAACAGTTTCAGGGGGGGTGTTTGGCTGAGTAATAAAAACATGTATTTTACGATATTTAACTAGTTTAATTATAAACATGCTAGTTAAATTAATCTTATGCATGACTTAATTATAATTTTATTTTGCAAGAATCACTAAATTTATTTGGTACGGTTCATGGGGTTCTGGGTCCGGTTCAAGTCACGTTTAAATTATACAACACGGTTGACGACTTAGTTAATCTAACAAGTTGATTATTTACAAGTATATTTTTTACAAGATTAATTAAATCAAATTAAGCATGACTAATAATTAATTTAATTTAAATCATGGACTTAGGTTATAGTTATTTTTAGTAAATAACACATGTATTTAACCTAAGTATTTTTACCCCTTTGATTTGCCGATAGTTATTAATTAATTATTTAAAACATGGATTATAATTAATTAATAAAACATGACTTAGGTTATAAATAATCAATTAATAATACATGATTTTGACCTATGTATTTTATTATGTATTTGAGATTATAGTAATTAATTAATTATTAAAACATGACATGTAATTAATTAATTATCATGACTTAGGTTATATTCATATAGTTATTAGTACATGTTTTAAACTAAGTATTTTATACACTTAATTTAATTAAATCATGTTATACTTAATTAAATACTTTAACCTATAGTTTATTTAATTTACATGTAATAATTATTAAACTATACTATTTTATCACATGACTTAAAATATTAATCAATAAAATTTAAGCTTATCCTTTTAGCTTAATGATCCAGCTTATTTTTATTTATGGAAACTTTCTATTTTTTAGAAACTTATCTATTTTAAGCAGTAAATCTATTTTTGGAAACTTCTATTTTTGGAAACTTTCTATTTTAAGAAACCTGCTATTTTTAGGAAGTTACTTATTATTACACAACAAGTATAGTAATACAAGAAATACCAGTAATAGTTAATCAGAATATACAGAATACACGATAAACACAAAATAACGTTAAAATTAGTAGAACATGACATGAACATATAAAACAAGCTAAAACACGATATAAAACTAGTTACGTACTCAGTAATCAGAATACTTATACATGTATCCTATGTATGTAGCATTAGTGAGATCGAAGTAGGACTCTCTTCCGTTCGTCTTCTTCATTCACTGGACTTAAGGTACGGATTCTCCGTCCTTTCAGTAGGGACATTCTTCCTTATTAGGATTCTCCGTATGCAGCCAACTGTTTTCCCCAGTATATGTTTTATATGTTTTTGAATTTCTTATGTTTAAATTAGAATACCTAAAGCCATATACATGCATGACCAGTTTCACCTAGTTATGGAGGTACCATAACCATAACACTAGAGGCACCAGTGTTAGGACTTCACCACGATGGAGTGATAGCTCGTGGCGTCCCTTTCAGATTTTGGCCATATTATTATTATCAGGTGGGGCGTATGGGTGTATCTTAGTTACATGTTTTCAGCAGATTATTCAGTGTGAATGTGGTGTGTGCCTTACATCCTTCACAAGGAGCTGATCCATCCTACCCAAACCAGTATATTAAATTAGAGGCAACCCCTCTAATTTGCATGACGAGGTCACCCCTCCAAGTATTCATGCACGTTGATATTTCATGACCTATATTGGCTAATGGTTAACATGTAAAACAATTTTCATAAGATAAACATAAGGCTTTTCAAACTATAAAACCAGTTTTATGAATATGTTCTAGGTTTTCCAGGACTTATACATTTCCGCTACTATTAGGTGTTTATTATGTTTCAGTCATTCATACTATGTCTATATCCGTGCACTGAGCGTTTTGCACAGCCGTTACTTTCCTTTCCATGTCCCAAAACGGATGGTACCTAAGGACAGATTCGAGCATTTAGAGGACGTGCATAGGATGGAAGCTGCCATAGACTTCTTTTCCTTTTGCCTTCATATATTTATGCTTGTGTAGTCTTTGTTCATTTCATTTACTTTATTATGTTTTGGGCTTATGTTTGGGAACCGATGTTTGATTCCGGTTTGCCCTATGGTCATGTATGTTTTACTACATATTACCTTGCATATTTTGATGACACGCCATAATTACGCGTAACGGTCCACTTATCAAAGTGAGGTGTTACATTTGTAGAGGTTGATTAACGAACTCAGTTCCATTATCAGTGCGAGTGCGGCGAACAGTAGCATTAAGGCGTACTTGGATCATCTTTAAGAAAGTAATAATATAATTTGGTGCTTGATCCTTGGTTGCTAAAAACTTTACCCAAGTAAACCTTGAGAAATCATCCACCATGACGAGGATGTATTTCTACCACTCCCACTAGCCGTACGCATTGTCCCGTAAAGATCCATGTGCAAAAGATATAGTGGTTCTTGGTTGGTGTCTTCAGCTTCAGTTTTGTATGATTTCTTGGTGCTTTTCCCCAAAGAACACGGGGAACATAAATGATCCTTGTCGAACTTAAGTTTTGGAAGACCACGAACAAGTTCGTTTTTAGCCAAATTGTTTTATAGCATCAAAGTTAAGATGAGATAACCGGCGATGACACAACCATGACTTGGTCTTAGATGCTTTGGAGAGAAGGCATACAGGAGAGGCGGCCATCATGTTTTGAATGGAAAGTGTGTAGAGATTATCTCCTCGAGAACCTTTTAACAAATCATTTCCTGTAAGATCGCGAATAAAGCAAGTATGTTGTCGAAAATCAACCTCAAGGTTTGAATCGCAAAATTGTCCCACTGAAAATAAATTGTGACCAAGTCCCTCCACATAATATACCCTTGAAATCTTAACATTCCCAATTTGGTATTCACCATAACCCATGATCTTCGCAATATGGTCATTGCCGAATTTAACCATTCCTAGAAACTTGCTGACGAAATCTTTGAGCATCGAGTGGTCTCTAGTCATATGTTTGGAGCACCTCGAGTCCAAATACCAAACAACAATTTAGACGACCTGAAAATATCACCAAACAAAGATGATGTATCGGAATCTAATTGTTCCTCTGAGTTAGCAGGTACAGATGTAATATCTTAGATTTGCTATCAGAAGAGTTTTTAGGCTTCCAAATTTTCTTACTAGTTGTTGGCTTAGATTCTAGTTGTATAGTATTCTGAGGTACTTTTTAACCGGGTACTTAATCACTGGTAGGCACATTAGTGGAGGCAAACCTAGTGAAAGGGCGTTTTTTCCATTTTTTAGTGCTTGTGTTCCTTTTTAAAGGATGCTGAGACCTAACTTCAGTGGATGTGATCCTAGTTAAAGGGTACTTTGTTCCATTTGCAGTAAAGGTCCTACCAGTGGGTAACCATTGCCACCCAACTTGGGTGAATTTCTTCCCCGTTGGTTTCCATTCAAGATTTTTTCTAATGCCATGCATTTCATTAACATGGTCAACAAGGCATAAATCATGACGTTGAGAAAATATGCATTCATTACAATTCTAACATTTCAAATTAGAATTCACATTTTGCTTAGGTTTCCACTCAGAGGGAGAACCTTTTGTCTTAGCTACATGTTTCTTTTTATTTAAAACTGAAATAACATTCCTAGGGTGAACTTATATTTTCTTCTTCGCAATCCTACTAGTGGAAGGCTTGATCCTTTCTTTCTTGTCTTGAGATCCTTTAGCCTTAGTAGACATAATTACTCCTGTAGAAGCCAAGGGAACATTAGTGACAAATTTTGACTTATCCTTGATGGGTGTGCTTAAAACAGGCTTAGCTCCTGGTGTCTTATTTAATGGAGTTATGGCAATGGTAGGGGTTTGTTGGGTAATTGGTTGAGATATCGGTTGACCAATATATTATAAATTTGCTAAGCAATCTTGAATGCGATCCACATATAAGAAAAGTGCATATAGATTATGACTTGTGGGATCGAGTGTACGCATATCATCAATGGTATTGCTAGCTAGATCAGCATGTTCTAAGTAATTTTTCATGTAGGTAGCAAACTTAGTTGGACTATGCTTAAATTTTGGGTCCCGATAAAACACACGTGGGTTAGGCTTAGGAGCACTAGAGGACGGTGCAGAGATGGTAGCTGGGTTATCAACAGCTTTTCGTCCTTTGAGTTGAAGTGTCTCCTTTAATCCAGCTATAACCATGTTTTTGTCTATGAGCTGAATATTTAGGTCAGAGATTTCCTCACATTTCTTGTTCAATTGGTCAACTAATGACTTTGTCTCTGTCACATTAAAAGCGAGGCGTTCTTCTATTGAACCAGAATTTTGTGAGTCACTCTGCCTTACTTTTTCAAGCTCTCCTATCATAGAAGTAATTCTATTTTCTAGGACATGATTTTTAGTCTCTATAGCCTCTAGTTCCACTTTTGTTGCTAGTAATTCTCTCTTAAGTCTCGTAACATCTTCCTCTAATGACTACATTACCTGAATCATCTTGTCACTTGTCTCAACGTTGTTTTTACAAACATTTATTTTTGAAAGAGTTTCATTTTTAGATTGATTTTAAAGTTCAAGAGCAATAGAGTTTTGTTCAACCTCGTCAAAACGTTATGAAAGTGAGTTATTAGAATCTTGAAGCTTTAAAAATTCAGCGATAGATTCGTGACAAGAATGATTATCTACATTATTCACAGGTGCAACAATATTCACAGAAAGATCATGCACATCATTACATTTAATCACAACAGATGTAATCTCAAGAGCATATTCAATAGTAACAACTTGCATTACTTCGAGAGACACTATATGTTCCAAGAATCGGTCATATTCGGACAAAATCTTTTCTTTCTCAATTAGATGTTGCTCATAAGCATAATCCATTTCATAGAAAACTTTTCGAACTTCAGCCATTTCAAAGTCAAGATTATCCCCAATATCTAGAAAACCTTCTTTAACATTGTTTACAAACGGAACGATCTCTTTCTCAAACACCATTTTCATGTGTTCGAAAGCCCATTCACCAGCGGTTTGAGCCGTTGAAGTCATACATTCCGTGATGACCTTGTCAAATCCGGTAAGGTATTGCCTAATCTCTTTCAAGCTTAGCAATACTATACTCACCGGTGGAAGATCCTTTGGAACTTCCTTAGGTTCATTCGGATTGACAACTGTAGGAAATATACTAAGACTTTCTCTAGTAGACATGAAAGGTGGTGTATGGATAAATTCCTTTTGCATGTTAAAGCGAATTCTAAGATCCGTTTTTGCGTTCTCTACATTAAGCTGTGCATAATCATACTCAGGATATGTAAAAATCATTTTTGACCGATTCTCTTCATGTAGTGATAAATTCTCGGATTCATTCGGAAACACAATCGGATCTAATACCAATCCTAACTTGGTTGCATCGTAAAGTCGTGGGTTGTTGTGAAATGCTTGCTTTGCATACCCCGGGTTAGGTGGTAAGTCAATAAGACGCGATAAAGTGAATTCCTTAAAAGAAGAATGAAACAAGTGTACTAAATGTGAAGCAGAGTATTGTTTTAAAAGTAAAACTTCAGTCTTTTTAACTTTCTCAGACGCCTTAATTTCCGTTTCAACCCTTTTAGACTCGATAATTTCGAAATCTGTTTGTAGTTTTTTAAAATTATTAACGACTGACTCTTTTTCTTTAAGTTCTTTCGAAAGATTTGCTCTTAAACTCTCAATTTCTAGCAAGTTATCAATTTGGACTTTCCTAAACCTATCAAATTCAGGATTGGTTAAGGTAGTGGTCACTGGAGTTAATTCCAAGGTTTTAACCTTTTCCTTATACAAAGCAAGCTCGGTAGATAATGTCTGATTAACACCAAGGGTTTCAAGGACCGCATTATTCATTTGGCCAAGCATAGATGTCGACACCATAACCAAATCTTGTTGAGCAAACGAATTTGTAGACGTAATAGCTCCCGGTTGTATTTCACTCAATGTCTGGGGACTTGCATTGATATTCCTATCATTGTTTGTCTCATCGTTTGAGTTACTAACAACCGGAGGCTGTTCCGGATACGCAGACACTTGCTCAGCTTGATAAGGTATAATACTAGTATCATTGGCAGTATTTGGTACCTCAGAGATTGTGTCAGCTCCATAAAGTGAAAGATTTTACATGAGAGCTGCCTTGGCGGTATTGAGATCATCACAGTCGGAATCGTATGCATCAAGATCATAACATTGATATGCGACATTGTTCGTGATGGCTGCTGTGAGTCCGTCAGTGTCCGCAACCCCTGGATCTGCGAGAAATGCTAAATCTTCTTCATCGAGCTCTCGTCCTTGGGCTTGAGCATTAACCAAGTAGATCTTCAGCTGAAACCATGTGTTATCCCTTTTCTTCTTTGGATACTTACACTCTCGAGCCATGTGCCATTTCCCTTTACAGTTATAACATATGATCATCTTCATTTTGCCAGTGTTAGTTCCCCATGTAGCAGCATTGTTAAATAGACGTACACCAATATTAGATGAACTTGGTCTCCCCTGAAGTGGTTGCACAATAGCTCTGCAATCTTGGATTGTAGCTTCTTGACAAGAGTTAGAAGAATTCCTCAACTGATTGTTTGTTGGAGATGGTCCTCTGTAACCTCTTTTGTTCAACGCTTGAGTGATGTAAGCAGACATTTGAGCAAGTATATCAGTAGGATTATCCCCTTGTCTAAACTCAGGGACTGGAATCTCATCATCACAATAGAATACTGGTGCTTGTTGAGCTACAAACTATTTTGAAGGAGCACTGACATGTTGTGAGTAATAGGGTTGAGGAGCCACATGTTGTTGGAAAGTGATGGCAGGGTTTGTTGGAGGTTGATAAGGTGAGTGTGGTTGTGAAGCATAATGTAAATGATGTGAGTCTCCTTTTGATGATGTTGCTGGTTGCTGGTATTGTTGCTGATAAGATGTAGGTGGTTGTGGCAAGATTGAATACTATGGAAAGAATGGAGTTTGATACAATGGCTGATAGGAAGATTGGTGTCCCAAAGCATACGAAGAGTTGTGATATGACAAAGTTGGATAATTTGCCATTAACGCCAATGGTTCGGAGTAAGATCCCTGAGAGATGTGTTTTTTGATCACATGCTTCTCGTGTTGCTGCAAGAAAGCATAGAGTTAATCTAAATTTGACTTGTGAAAATCCCGAATCATTTTAACATCGGTGACATATTGGCTCCACTCTTGGGGTAACGTGTTCAAGAACTTGGTGTTTAGTTGAAACTGAGCAAACCATAGATTATGCATGTTCAAATCATTCATCAAAGTAGTGAAACGCCAGTAGTAGTCATGAAGTGTTTCCCCTGGAATGTATGTGAACCTATCAAACAAGTAATACAATTGACACTCTCGTTCTTGCTTAGTTAGTGAAGTCCCTTGTAACAAAATAGTTAAGTGATCCCATAGATCCTTTGCCAGTGTGTGTTCTCTTACCATTCGATAAATATCGGGTGGAAGAGCTTGAAGTATGGTCTGAACATCCCTTTCATCCGCATCGGCAATGATTTTCTTAGCATCCGTTAATTCATGAAACAACCTTGGCCGCGTCACATTGTCGAAAGTAACTTCTCCCCAATCGAGTGGACCTTTCTCAATGGATTGAACCATAAGTCTCCCATTGGGTTTACCCATAATGTAAGTTCTCATGCGACCTTGACATGCTTCAAATAAGTCTTTGATGAGCAACGGTGGGCGGGTATCGGTAACCGAGATGATTGAAATATCAGTAAGCGATGTCATTGTCGGCATAAATGAATGAGGATTCATTTTTGAACACTTGAATAAAGATGATCAAAATGATCGAGAAATGAAATAAGATTATGTGATTTAGTGTTGATTAAATAAATATATTATGATCTTTTGGTTGTGTGTTTTTGTTAATGTCTCCAAAGAAATGCAAAGTTGAAAACAAATCCTCTAAGTCTTGCAAATTTTGGCTGATCGTACTCTTTGATCGCACTGGTGATCGTAGTCTATGATCACACTCTATGATCGTATCCTATGATCGTACTCACTGGTGATCATAGTCTATGATCACACTTGATGATCGTATCCTCTGATCGTACTCACTGGTGATCATATATGATCGTACTCTGTGATCGTATCCTGTGATCGTACTCACTGTTGATCGTAGTCTATGATCGCACTTGATGATCGTATCCTATGGTCGTACTCACTTGATCGCACACGTTGATCTTGACCTTGATCGTGGTAATGGATCGCAGTCACTAGATCGCAAGTAGATCGTAAGATATGATCGTGATCTTGGATCGCAAGTAGAAACCCCCAGGGTTTATGCAATCACAACAATCATATCGTAACAAGAAAATAGTTCAAGACTTGTAAGCAACAAGAAAAAAGAGATTTTTACCTTGGAATTCGAGTTTCTAGCCAAACCAATTCTCCAAATTGTTACTAAAACTATTTAGAAGAAATATAGATCACTTGGAACCACAAAAACACGAAAAAAATTTGAAACTTTGGTAAAAATGAATCAAAAACACATGAACACACTTAGAAAAGTATGAACAACACAAAACCAATCTTTATTTCATCCCATAGCTCTTGATACCAATTGTAGAAAAGTGATAATCTTTGATATTTCAAGAGGTTTGATGAGACTGCTTTTATACATGGTCTCATCGTTCTTTTTGGACTTAAAACGCTTAAAATATCGTCAAAATACCCATATATGTGCCTATGTTTGTTCATTGTGTATTTTAGGTATGGATATCGTGAATTCACCAAAATATCAAAGGAATCAAGCAAAAACGAACACGGGAAACGAAGCCGCACAAAGAACCAAGCCCGAAGAATGAATTTTGCAAAAATGCCCTTGAAGTTTGAAGATTGTACAAGTTTGGTCCCTCAACTTTGAAGATTTACCACTTCATACCCCTCAATTATCCATTAATATGAATGGGGGTCCCTAAAGTTTCATATTTATACAAGAAAAAACCCTTGGATTTTGGAAAAAGTTACAAGATTCAACATTGTTAACTAAAGGACTAGAAGTGCAAAGCCACAAGGACTAACGGTGATAAATGCCAAGGACTGATTTTGAAAAGCTGTTTTAATAGCCACTTAACCATGGGGACCAATGCTGCCAAACTCCCAAACTATTTAACCCCACCCTCATTAATACCCTAACACCCCGACATCCTTAATCCCCTCTCCCACTCACAGCCCGCCACGTCATCTTCCTTAACCCCTCCACCAATCACGTGCACCCTCCACGCCACCTCATCCTTCCACTCACCCAAACCAGATTAATTAATAAACTCGTTTAAACGAGTTTATTAATATTTAACCTTCCCTCCAAAACCAACATCACCCCTAAATCTGCTCCTCCTTAACCATAAGAACCCTAATCCCCAATTTTTAATTAGCTAAACAATTAAACCCAATACTTTCCAGGACTTTAATTCACACTAACCTAAACCCTTCCCAACTCCCCAAACAATGTCACTCTCACCATACAACCTCACCCACATGCTCTCTGTACTCGTTTAGCAACAAGACAAGCTTGGCACAGCTCATCTACGGTTCCAAGGCGATTGTTAACTTCTCCAAGCAAAAACAAAGGGCCAAGATACATTCAAACAGCTGGCACTTCACATGGCTTAATTTTGACCAAAATTTGAACAAGAAGACCAAGGGTACAATGGGAAATCCGTTTGCTAGGGTTCCTGTTTTTTTTATATTCTAGAATGATCTTTAGCTAGCTATAAAAGGAGGTCCAACTTGTGGCACCCCTTTTCTTGTTCCAGTTTTTATGTAAAATTTTTTTTTATGAATTAATGAAAAAGTTTTCCTGCATAAGACTGTCATCCAATTTACTTTTCAGCATTTTAAGTTTTAAAGTTTGTTTTTTTTCTTGAATCCATTTTAAAATCCTCAAGTTTGTTTTTAAGATTTCACTTGTTTTCAAAAATTTTTCAGAAACTTATACTTAGCTTACTGCTATAAGCTTTTCAATAAGCTTATTAAACCAAGCTTATTGAATAACTTATAGCTTGTTCTTTCTCTCTTTGTTGTTTGTGGTGTGCAGGAAACAAGGATCAATCAAGTTCTATTCTCACCATTTTCTTGTCATTTTTACTCAAACCAATCCAATCCCACAAGGCTCAGCACAAGCCCGGGCTTGTAGGAGGTGGCTTATCAGCCACTGTTGGGCTTGGAAGTAAGCCCAACAAGGTAGCTTTTGTCTTCTCCTTTTATTTTTCATTTTTCTGAAAATTTATGTTTTGTATGATTTGCATGAAAAGGATGTTATATGATAGTTTAATGGTGTGATTTGAGTTCATTTAGTATCTTATGCATGCTTAGAAGGATTAAATCCAGTTGGGTAAAGTTTTGTGTTGATTCAGTTTGAAAAAAGTTGATATAAGATTTTTAAGGGGTGTTTGGGACTAGGGTATAATCTGAAATTGGATGCAATTTGTTGGTTAAATCCTGTTTACATATGTCTTATATGTGATTATCAGTAGTTGGTGTTAGTTATTTTCTAGTTTGGTAGGCTTTTAAAGCACTTGTATGCTCATATCTTGGTAAAAAAATAGCTAAAATCAGAAAGTTCATCAGTAGGGCTTGTTTTAGGTGAATTTTGATCTGAATCTTGGTAGACTGTTAGGGTTTGGTATAATCTAGGGTTACTGATAGCTTAATAGTAATTTGGTATGCTTATGTGATAATTGTGGCCCATTAAAATCCGTTTTTGTGCCTTGTAGATCAGTACTGTTCATCAGTAACTTACCAAGCATATCAGTCACTTTAATTGGCAATTTGTGTGAGATTTTTGTATTGGGGTTGTGTTTTTTCTTGTTTTCATAGACTCCCTACACTCCACTGAGTGTAGGGGTGCCTTGTTATCCACTAAAAAGCCATCACAAAGCTTTCCTAAGCTTTTCATAATGTTGTCAGCTTATTTACACTAGCAGTGGGAACTAACTTCCCCCTGCTAGTTTGTTTGTAGCCACTGCTACACAAAAAGACAGAAGCTAGAAAAAGGTCACTATCACAATCTCACTTTTTTGTCTTTAGTGGTGAAATTTAGGTTTTAGGGTTTAATTCTTTTTCCAATATTTTTCTTATTTTATTCTTAATTTTTTAGTATAATTAAATTTTTATTTACTGTTCATTTAGTAATTTTTAGATTAATTAGCTATTTTTAATTAACTTTAAAGTTTCTGTTTTTGTCTTTTAGTGCCAAAAAGTAATATTTTTAGGTTTAATCAATTTTTCTGAACTTAGAATAATATTTTAAGGTTTTTGGTTAAAAAATATTTTACTGTTCATCTTTTTATTAATTTTTAGAATTAATTCAAGTTAATTAGGGTTTTAATTAAACTAGTTTTGTCATTTAGTGGAAAATTTAATATTTTTCAAGCTTTTTCATTTTTCTACTGTTCATTAGAGTTATTTAGGATTTTTTAAATTGGTAGATTATTTTTAGCATTATTTTATTATTTTTTATAATTATTTTGGTTTAAAAATAGTTTTTAGTAATTTAAAAATAGAAAAATAGTATTTAAAAATTATAAAAAATACTTTTTAGTTTTTAGATAATATAAGTAAGTTATTTGTTCAATAAAATCATATTTTGGACATTTTTATTAATTATATTTAATTTTAGGGCTTTAATTAGCATTTAAAATTGAATATTTAATTAATAAAAGGTTTTAAAATATTTTTATTAGATTTTATTCCTTATTTATATTACTTTTGACTTGTTTTAGCTCATAATTAATTTTTAGGTTGAAATTTTTAAGTTTTGTAGCTTTTTGCGACTTTACGTGTACGCCTTTTTCGTCATAGTTTAATTAATTTTCGTAACCGTCTCTTCTTTCCTTTCTAGTTTCTTTTCTTCTTGTTCATAATCATAAACAAACATTAATCAACTCTTAACACAACGCACTTGCCTCCTTGGGAAACGAACTTGCTTGGTCATTAGTGCTCGGTTTTCCTAAACCGACACTTAATACTTCCACTATTTGTCATCCTTTTCCTAAAGGGTACAAAAACACTACATCATTTTGGCGCCGCTGCCGGGGAGGCGTGTTGTGTTTTGGTTGAACCATTGTTGTTTTTATATAGCCATAAAAGTAAATGTATTAATAGCACTCTATTAATACGTATTATCGTTTTCTCGGTTTTTGTGAATATTATTACTATATTGTATACGTAGAACAATAAATTTACAAGTACTCCAAATACGTGAGCAATCACAACCTTGACTCGGGATTTCATCACTCGATCATTGTATTCGAATCTCAAACCAAATAAAAAAGGCAAAAATAGATAAATACTTTCGTGAAGCTTAATCTTGATAATACAAACTATAAGGTGGGTATAAGGCGGTTGTATTTCACGACCTAAAGGAAAAAGGCTCTTAAGTGCTTCGCGCCGCCTCGTTTCCTCCGCTTGCTTGTGCGTATTTGATTTTGAGAGTGAATCGAGGGTTTTGCCGCCCAAAGTATTACTTACGTATCATATATATTTTCTTGGTTTCATTTGATTAAACCCTCTTGAACGATTTGGTGTTCCACCATTGTTCTAAAGTCATCGAAGGCGTTCACTTCACGTGATCGTTTTCATTCCTTGAGGCCTCTTTAATCGAGAGATTTGATTAAGGAGGAGATTTGTAGATTTGTGTCTACTAATACATTCCAAAAAATCCAAAAAAAGTTAAAAACAATCAAAAACCACAAAAAAAATTAAAAAAGTAAAAACACCAAAAAGAATCTTCTTTGCTCGCCTTCTCGTTGTACGTGACGTTTATGCAAACTCGCTCTAAAGCAAGACGTGCTCGTAAACGAAGAAACAAATCACTCACTCCTACTAGTGAGGACTCTCCTATTGACGAACCCATTGTAGTGAAAGAAGCACCCATGGCTAATCGAACTATGATGGAGTTGCTTCAAGCACCCACCGAGGGTTATGGAGAAGCGATTGTGATTCCTGCTATCCTTGCGGAGAATTTTGAGGTTAAGACGGGTTTGTTGTCCATGATTCAAAACAACAAGTTTCGAGGGGACGAAAAGGACAACCCGCATAACCACATTCGCCAATTTAATCGTCTCACCGCCACATGCAAGTTTAAGGATGTTTCAAACGACTCGATTAAAATGATGCTTTTTCCGTATTCCTTAGCGGGGCCCGCAAAAATTTGGTTAGAGAAAGAGCCACCCAATTCTATATTGACGTGGAAGGATCTCGTTTTAAAATTCGTGAACCAATTTTTTCCGCCCTCTAAGACTACGCACTTGAAAAACGAGATTTCAAAGTTTTCGCAAGAGTATAATGAGAGTTTTTCAACGGCTTGAAATAGGTTTAAGGAAATGTTGCACGAATGTCCTCATCATGGTTTTTCCGACTTGCATCAAATAGACACGTTTTACAATGGATTGAACGATCATGAGCGTGATTATCTTAATGCCGCCGCGGGTGGTAATTTCTTGTGTAAAACGGTCGAGGAAGCTTTGTTAATCATTGAGAATAGGTCTAAGGTGTATAGTCCTCGTAGCACGTCGAGTGTTCGTAAGGCTTCGTCTTCATCTTCACCTAGTTTGTCACACACCGTTGATGCTTGCCAAGTCGAGGCTAATTTGGAGAACAAAATTTTTGATATAGTGAAAGGATTGTTAGTTGAGTTTAAAGTTGGTGAACAACCCGCTCCCGCTACGATTAAAGCGGTTGAGGTTTCTTGTATGTATTGTGGTAGAGCTCACGATTATTCCGAGTGCATTACCAACGGTGGTAACACTTCGAGTGCCTTCGCGGCCGCGGGGACTTATAACCAAAACGGTCAAGTTCCTCGCACTAATCAATTGACTCCACCGGCTTTTTCACCAAATCAAAATGCTAACAATTATCGAAACAATCAAGTTGGTTACCAAAGCAATCAAAGGAACAATTATAAGGTTAATAACAACTATGGGAATCAAGGGAGTAGTAGTAGCCAATTGCAAAATCAAAATCAAAACCGTAATTTTCAAAACACGAGTCAAGGTCTTCAAAATAATAAAGAACTTCCATTGGACTTCTTGAATTACGCTACTTCAAATGATAAGATTTTTGAAAACATTCAAGAGCAAATGGCTAATCAAGCTAAGGACACGGCTAAGAACGCAAAGGAGTTAGCTAATTTCATTAAGGAAAATCTAGCCATGAGAAATGAATTGAAAAATGATTTTGCTAACCAAATTCAAGGTCAAAACAACAAGATAGAGCAAAGTCATGCTAGGCTTGAACAAAGAATTGACCAAAAATCCGCTATCCAAGATGTGAAGTTTAATAATTTTGATGCTAAGCTTAATGCCATTTTAGAAGCCGTCATGGGGAACAAAGCCTCTACTTCGGGTAGTTTGCCTAGTAACACCGTTTCAAACCCGAAGGGAGAGATGAAAGTGATTACCACACGTAGTGGTAAGGCACTTAAAGAACCGACTCCTCAACCAATTACTCCAACGGTGGAGGAAATTGAGGAAGAACCCGAGGTGATGGTCGAAAAGGAGCATATTTCAAGCCCACAAAGTACCGCTCATGCCACACCTACGGTTGACCCATCACCCATTTTGGAACCCGAGATTCCAAAGGCTATGCCTATGCCCCAACCCACACCACCCTTGCCTTACCCATCGAGACTTAGGAAGGAGAAACGACAAGAGCGCGACAACTATCAATTTGAGCTTTTTATGAAAATGTTTCGTGATTTGCACTTTAATGTGAGTTTCGCCGATGCTTTGGTCATGATGCCTCGATTTGCCGCTAACTTTAAGAGTATGTTGATCAATAAGGAGAAATTACACCAAATGTCTAGTTGTTCGTCGGTTTATCTTAATCGCATACCTCAAAAAGTCGGTGATCCCGGTAAATTTTTTATCCCTTGTGCAATTCAAGATATGGAAGAATGCTATGCCTTGGCCGATCTTGGTGCTAGCATTAACTTGATGCCACTTGCAATCTACAAGTCGCTCAATCTTCCTAATCTTACTCCTTCACGAATGTCTATTGAGTTGGCCGACCATTCCACGATTCTTGCATGTGGTTTGGCGGAAGACGTTTTTGTGAAAGTGGGGAAGTTCTACTATCCCGTAGACTTTATTGTTGTTGACATCCCCACGGACCCTCAAGTTCCTCTTATTTTAGGTCGTTCGTTTTTAGATACGTCTATGGCTTTGATTGATGTGCATGCTATAAAGATCACCTTACGTTTCAACGACGAGGAACTTGTTATAAACGCAACTCAAAATTCTCAACTTTCTCATGTTTATTCCGTTGCTACCATAAACCTCGTTGATATGATCGAAGTGGTTTGCGAGGAATTTTCACAAGAAGTTTTAGGGTTTGGTGATGAAGAAACTAGTGGCAATCCCACTATGTTAGATCCAATTCTTGATAATTCGACACCAACCTTCACTCCATTTGAAGGTGGTGGTTTTACGTTGGAAGAATTCGATGTTCCACGTACTTGTGACGAAGACCTCGACAACTATGAGGACTTCTCGATTATCAAGGATTTTCTCAACGATTTCCCATTTCCTCCACCCGAGGAGGTTATGAGTATCGAGCCCAAATCTTCACTTGAGGAACCACCTATTCTCGAGTTGAAAGATTTACCTCCTCACCTCGAATATGTCTATTTGCAGGAGGACGACAAGTTGCCGGTTATTATTGCGAAGGAACTTTCGAATGATGAAAAAACCGCACTTGTCGATGTTCTTAAGGATCACAAAGGGGCGATTGCGTGGAAGTTATCCGACATTAAGGGAATCGATCCCAAATTTTGTACACACAAAATATTAATGGAGGAAGATTTCAAGCCAACAATCCAAAGTCAAAGGAGGGTGAACCCCAAAATTCACGACGTCATCAAAAAGGAGGTCCTTAAACTCCTTGACGCGGGAATGATTTACCCTATTTCTGATAGCCCTTGGGTGAGTCCTATTCATTGTGTCCCTAAAAAGGGAGGGATGACCGTTGTGCCAAACGATGCCAACGAGTTGATTCCCAATAGACTCGTGACCGGATGGAGAGTGTGCATTGACTATCGAAAGTTAAATGAAGCCACTCGAAAAGACCATTTTCCCTTGCCCTTCATGGACCAAATGTTGGAGCGTCTTGCGGGAAACGATTTCTATTGCTTTTTAGATGGTTTTTCCGGTTACTTCCAAATTCCCATCAATCCTCGTGATCAAGAAAAAACTACGTTTACGTGTCCATATGGAACGTTTGCTTATCGTAGAATGCCATTCGGACTTTGTAATGCACCGGGAACTTTTCAACGATGCATGATGGCTATTTTTCATGATATGATCGAGAAGATGATGGAAGTCTTCATGGATGACTTTTCCGTGTTTGGTGATTCCTTTACTTCGTGTTTGTCGAACCTTGAGAGAATGTTAAAACGTTGTGAGGAAACCAACCTTGTGCTCAATTGGGAAAAGTGTCATTTTATGGTTAAGAGTGGAATCGTCTTAGGGCACAAGGTCTCGAAAGCGGGGATTGAGGTAGATCAAGCTAAGATAGACGTCATCGCCAAATTACCTCATCCCAAAACCGTCAAGGGAGTTAGGAGTTTCCTAGGCCATGCGGGCTTTTATCGACGATTCATCAAGGATTTCTCGAAGATTTCTCGACCCATTACACATCTTCTTGAAAAGGAAGCACGTTTTGTCTTTGACGAAGATTGTGTACGAGCCTTTGAGATCCTTAAGAGGAAACTTACCGAAGCTCCCATTCTTGTTGCTCCAAATTGGAACCTCCCCTTTGAGCTTATGTGTGATGCAAGTGATTACGCTATAGGGGCCGTTTTAGGGCAACGTCATGATAAGCACTTCTTGCCTATTCACTATGCTAGCAAGACGATGACCGAGGATCAACTTAAATACACTACAATGGAAAAGGAGTTCCTTGCCGTGGTGTATGCATTTGAGAAATCCCGACCTTACCTCGTCTTGACGAAATGCATAGTGTATACAGACCATTCGGCTATCAAGTATCTCATGGCTAAACAAGATGCTAAGCCGAGATTACTTCGTTGGATTCTCCTCCTTCAAGAATTTGATCACAAAATCGTTGACAAAAAAGGAGCCGAGAATCTAGCGGCCGATCATCTCTCTCGTTTGGAAGATCCTCACCAAAGTGTTTACGAGCCCAAGGAAATCACCGAAACATTTCCGCTCGAGACACTTGGTGTAGTGAATTCCAAACTTGATTCTTCCACCCCATGGTTTGCGGATTTTGCAAATTACCATGCGGGTAACTTCATCATTAAGGGTATGACAACTCAAGAAAAACGAAAATTCTTTCGTGATGTCAAGTTCTATTTTTGGAACGACCCTTACTTGTTTCGAACTTGTGCGGATCAAATCATCCGCCGTTGTGTATTTGGCACCGAAGCTTCTAACATCCTTAGAGCTTGCCATGAGGGACCCATGGGTGGTCACCACGGTGCTAATCTCACGGCTAAAAAGGTGTTTGATGCCGGCTTCTTTTGGCCTACTATTTACCGAGATGCACAAAATCTTGTGAAGTCTTGTGATTCATGCCAACGACAAGGAAAAGCCTCACAAAAAGATGAAATGCCACAAAATATCATTCAAGTATGTGAGATCTTTGACGTTTGGGGCATAGACTTTATAGGGCCATTCCCATCATCTCGTGGTAATAAGTATATTCTTGTTGCGGTTGACTACCTTTCTAAGTGGGTGGAGGCGAAGGCCTTGCCCACTAATGATGCTCGTGTGGTAGTTAAATTCTTGAAAAGTTTGTTTGCTAGGTTTGGAACCCCTCGTGCTATCATAAGCGATCGTGGAACCCATTTTTGTAATGACCAATTCGAAAGGGTTCTAAGGAAATATGGGGTTATACATCGTCTTTCTACGGCTTATCACCCACAAACAAGTGGGCAAGTCGAGGTTTCAAACCGAGCATTGAAGAGGATCTTGGAGAGATCCGTGGGGGAAAACCGACAATCTTGGTCGGATAAGTTAGACGATGCTTTATGGGCCTTTAGGACCGCTCATAAGACGCCCATTGGGTGCACTCCCTATAAGCTTGTGTATGGAAAGAATTGTCATTTGCCTATCGAGTTAGAACACAAGGCTTATTGGGCCCTAAAGCATTGTAATGATGACATGGAGACCGCGGGAAAACACCAGAAAATGCAATTAAATGAATTGGATGAATTAAGGGATATTGCTTATGAAAATTCATTGATTTATAAAGAGAAAACTAAAAATTTGCATGATTCAAAAATTAAAAACCGGGTTTTTAACATTGGGGATCAAGTTTTACTTTTTAATTCAAGATTGAAAATATTTTCTGGTAAATTGAAATCCCGTTGGTCCGGTCCATTCACCGTGACTCAAGTATTTCCGTATGGGACCATCGAGCTAGCTCAAGATGATGGTCCTAACTTCAAGGTGAATGGACATAGGTTGAAGCACTACTTTGGTGGGGAAGTTCCATCCTTGAACTACCTCGACCAAGTCACCTTCCCCAATGATAATTAGTATCGAGGGGATCGAGTCAAGCTCATGACTCGGTAATCAAAAACGAGGTGCCTCGTGGGGGAGTCCCATGCTTATCCTATGTACATATTATCGCTTTCTTAGTCTAATGTAGCTTACGTGTGGGGATTTGTGCCCTTCCAACCTTTGTTCCGTGGTTGTTTGTGATATGTGGTTTTTAGATCATGATCTTCACGATTGGAGCCTCTCGTGTTCGTTTTATGGGAGCACTCGATCGTTTGCTTTGGAGACATTTCTCAATATCTATGATATATCCTTTTGATGTTCTAACCTTAGGTTTTTAGCACACTTCATAAACGGCTATTAATTTAATGGTTACACCCTTTCCATGCTAGATTAGGCATTCGACTACGTCTCTAGTATGGGGGTGTTTGCACCCCTAGACTCGAAACATTGAGGACAATGTTTAACTTTAGTATGGGGGGATGAATAGATACTTACCTTGCCAAACCTTCACGCTTTCCTAAGTTTATCGTTTTGTTTATCATTTTGTTGCAAAATAAGGCTAAAAATGGCCAAATTTTAAATTTTTCTCATATTTCATAAGTGTTTGAAGACACGAATGTAGATTTTCCGATGGCGAGAATAAGAGTAATTTTTGACTCGACCGTGCGTGTTGAGCACTTAGATTTGATTCCTTAACTACACATTAGGCTAAGTCTCTTAAATGGGGACGAGAAATGATAGAGTTAATTATAAGTTACTATGCTAAACGTAGAGTACTCGTATTCTTTCAAAAACTCATGTGTTCTCGTTGTTTGCTTATTCTCCCTTCGCATGTAAATATTTTTTGCTTAATAAATATTGACTTAGCGGTTTAGTTAGGATTGTTGGGTTTCTAGTCTTTTCTAGTAGCTTCCGTGTAATTAAATTGGGAAGACATTAAGGTATCGCCAGCATTACGGTTTTGAAGTATTGGCAACCCGAATAATCGAAAGCTTCACCTAATAATAAGGTTTCAAGTGCCCACCTAAATCAAGCAAACAATTTGAAGCCCCACAAGGCCTAAAATCTATGCAAAATTGAAAGTGAATCAAGCCTTAATCTTCGAAGCTTTAAAGATCCAAAATTCGCTTTAGCGTGAGGATATACGTCTTTGGCTAATAAAACCACCGATGAGGCGGATAATAAAAGGCAAGGCAAGACCGAAGTCATAATAAAAGCTTCATGGCGAAGTTGAATAAAAGATGGAGGTAAACCAAAGATAATAAGGCCCTTCCGTTAGGGGGCGTATAAAAGTCTTGGTAATAAGTCTCATGTTCAAAACCGTTATAAAACCGTGTTTATCGATTCTTCTGGTCAACTTGATTTTTTAACATCGTCGTCTATTAGGAGGGGTTATTGATTTGATGGTCTTAGTTACACCGTTAGGACTCTATTTTTAGACCTAAATCTCTATTATCGCATAAGTCAAACAATGTATCCTCGTGAAACATTCAAGACATCATAAAATATAAGAGATACAACTTAGGAATAATGGGAGGATAAGTACGTGATTAGGGCATATGAGTAGTGTTAGCATTACTAACTTATAATGACAATGATCTCGTTGCACGCTTAGCATGGAATTGAAGTGAAAATCGAGGACGATGAAATTATTTCTAACGAAGCATTCACGTGTTCTTATTCTATGAACCTAAACGTCCCATTTTGCGATGAAAATCATACATTATGTCCATAACACAAGTAGTATTAATAGTAGTAGTGTAGCTAGTTTATCATTTCAATAAAGGGAATAAAAATGAATTTTGGAGATGCTACGATACTTTATTCTAGCATTGCGTGAGGGCACGGCAATGGTTTAGTATGGGGGAGTGATGAGACTGCTTTTATACATGGTCTCATCGTTCTTTTTGGACTTAAAACGCTTAAAATATCGTCAAAATACCCATATATGTGCCTATGTTTGTTCATTGTGTATTTTAGGTATGGATATCGTAAATTCACCAAAAGATCAAAGGAATCAAGCAAAAACGAACACGGGAAATGAAGCCGCACAAAGAACCAAGCCCGAAGAATGAATTTTGCAAAAATGCCCTTGAAGTTTGAAGATTGTACAAGTTTGGTCCCTCAACTTTGAAGATTTGCCACTTTATACCCCTCAATTATCCATTAATATGAATGGGGGTCCCTAAAGTTTCATATTTATACAAGAAAAAACCCTTGGATTTTGGAAAAAAGTTACAAGATTCAACATTGTTAACTAAAGGACTAGAAGTGCAAAGCCACAAGGACTAACGGTGATAAATGCCAAGGACTGATTTTGAAAAGCTGTTTTAATAGCCACTTAACCATGAGGACCAATGCTGCCAAACTCCCAAACTATTTAACCCCACCCTCATTAATACCCTAACACCCCGACATCCTTAATCCCCTCTCCCACTCACAGCCCGCCACGTCATCTTCCTTAACCCCTCCACCAATCACGTGCACCCTCCACGCCACCTCATCCTTCCACTCACCCAAACCAGATTAATTAATAAACTCGTTTAAACGAGTTTATTAATATTTAACCTTCCCTCCAAAACCAACATCACCCCTAAATCTGCTCCACCTTAACCATAAGAACCCTAATCCCCAATTTTTAATTAGCTAAACAATTCAACCCAATACTTTCCAGGACTTTAATTCACACTAACCTAAACCCTTCCCAACTCCCCAAACAATGTCACTCTCACCATACAACCCCACCCACATGCTCTCTGTACTCGTTTAGCAACAAGACAAGCTTGGCACAGCTCATCTACGGTTCCAAGGTGATTGTTAACTTCTCCAAGCAAAAACAAAGGGCCAAGATACATTCAACCAGCTGGCACTTCACATGGCTTAATTTTGACCAAAATTTGAACAAGAAGACCAAGGGTACAATGGGAAATCCGTTTGCTAGGGTTCCTGTTTTTTTTTATATTCTAGAATGATCTTTAGCTAGCTATAAAAGGAGGTCCAACTTGTGGCACCCCTTTTCTTGTTCCAGTTTTTATGTAAAATTTTCTTTTTATGAATTAATGAAAAAGTTTTCCTGCACAAGACTGTGATCCAATTTACTTTTCAGCATTTTAAGTTTTAAAGTTTGTTTTTTTTCTTGAATACATTTTAAAATCCTCAAGTATGTTTTTAAGATTTCACTTGTTTTCAAAATTTTTTCAGAAACTTATACTTAGCTTACTGCTATAAGCTTTTCAATAAGCTTATTAAACCAAGCTTATTGAATAACTTATAGCTTGTTCTTTCTCTCTTTGTTGTTTGTGGTGTACAGGAAACAAGGATCAATCAAGTTGTATTCTCACCATTTTCTTGTCATTTGTACTCAAACCAATCCAATCCCACAAGGCTCAGCACAAGCCCGGGCTTGTAGGAGGTGGCTTATCAGCCACTGTTGGGCTTGGAAGTAAGCCCAACAAGGTAGCTTTTGTCTTCTCCTTTTATTTTTCATTTTTCTGAAAATTTATATGTTTTGTATGATTTGCATGAAAAGGATGTTATATGATAGTTTAATGGTGTGATTTGAGTTCATTTAGTATCTTATGCATGCTTAGAAGGATTAAATCCAGTTGGGTAAAGTTTTGTGTTGATTCAGTTTGAAAAAAGTTGATATAAGATTTTTAAGGGGTGTTTGGGACTAGGGTATAATCTGAAATTGGATGCAATTTGTTGGTTAAATCCTGTTTACATATGTCTTATATGTGATTATCAGTAGTTGGTGTTAGTTATTTTCTAGTTTGGTAGGATTTTAAAGCACTTGTATGCTCATATCTTGGTAAAAAAATAGCTAAAATCAGAAAGTTCATCAGTAGGGCTTGTTTTAGGTGAATTTTGATCTGAATCTTGGTAAACTATTAGGGTTTGGTATAATCTAGGGTTACTGATAGCTTAATAGTAATTTGGTATGCTTATGTGATAATTGTGGCCCATTAAAATCCGTTTTTGTGCCTTGTAGATCAGTACTGTTCATCAGTAACTTACCAAGCATATCAGTCACTTTAATTGGCAATTTATGTGAGATTTTTGTATTGGGGTTGTGTTTTTTCTTGTTTTCATAGACTCCCTACACTCCACTGAGTGTAGGGGTGCCTTGTTATCCATTAAAAAGCCATCACAAAGCTTTCCTAAGCTTTTCATAATGTTGTCAGCTTATTTACACTAGCAGTGGGAACTAACTTCCCCCTGCTAGTTTGTTTGTAGCCACTGCTACACAAAAAGACAGAAACTAGAAAAAGGTCACTATCACAATCTCACTTTTTTGTCTTTAGTGGTGAAATTTAGGTTTTAGGGTTTAATTCTTTTTCCAATATTTTTCTTATTTTATTCTTAATTTTTCAGTATAATTAAATTTTTATTTACTGTTCATTTAGTAATTTTTAGATTAATTAGCTATTTTTAATTAACTTTAAAGTTTCTATTTTTGTCTTTTAGTGCCAAAAAGTAATATTTTTAGGTTTAATCAATTTTTCTGAACTTAGAATAATATTTTAAGGTTTTTGGTTAAAAAATATTTTACTGTTCATCTTTTTATTAATTTTTAGAATTAATTCAAGTTAATTAGGGTTTTAATTAAACTAGTTTTGTCATTTAGTGGAAAATTTAATATTTTTCAAGATTTTTCATTTTTCTACTGTTCATTAGAGTTATTTAGGATTTTTAAAATTGGTAGATTATTTTCAGCATTATTTTATTATTTTTTATAATTATTTTGGTTTAAAAATAGTTTTTAGTAATTTAAAAATAGAAAAATAGTATTTAAAAATTATAAAAAATACTTTTTAGTTTTTAGATAATATAAGTAAGTTATTTGTTTAATAAAATCATATTTTGGACATTTTGATTAATTATATTTAATTTTAGGGCTTTAATTAGCATTTAAAATTGAATATTTAATTAATAAAAGATTTTAAAATATTTATATTGGATTTTATTCCTTATTTATATTATTTTAGACTTGTTTTAGCTCATAATTAATTTTTAGGTTGAAATTTTTAAATTTTGTAGCTTTTTGCGACTTTACGTGTACGCCTTTTTCGTCATAGTTTAATTAATTTTCGTAACCGTCTCTTCTTTCCTTTCTAATTTCTTTTCTTCTTGTTCATAATCATAAACAAACATTAATCAACTCTTAACACAACGCACTTGCCTCCTTGGGAAACGAACTTGCTTGGTCATTAGTGCTCGGTTTTCCTAAACCGACACTTAATACTTCCACTATTTGTCATCCTTTTCCTAAAGGGTACAAAAACACTACATCAAGGTTGTTGTTTTCTATTGAGATAAAGTAGAGAGAGAAGTGAGAGAAAAACTATGTGTATTACTTGTAAAAATAAAACAACCAACACCCCTTTCCATGGTGGAAAGGGGTTTATATACCAAGTACCTTAGTGAACTTAGGCCTCCGGCCCATGAACATGCTCATGGGTCGGGCTAATGTAAATAACAATTAAACTTATACTACGAGCCTATAACTATATTGTTGGAGTGACCGAGACTTTCTTAATACGAAAAACGTATTTCCAACACTTCCAACATCGGTTTTAAATTAAACCACCAAACGTCATAGCATTCAAGCTCATCAAAAATTTCAAGAATATTCGTAAAATAATATTAGATAATGACCTCGGGTTCGGGTTATCACATCCAACCCTCCTAAAAGAGAGCGGCGCCCCGACGCTCGGCCCCTCTTATATTCACATTTCGTACCTCTAGAACAAAAGAGAACTCTTTTCCTTAAAGAAATCCTCATGCTTCCTTTGCGATTTCAGGTCCACTCCTAGAATTCTTGTATCACCACAATATAACCCTTACTATACTTCAACCTCTTTAAGAACTCTTCACAATTCTCTCTATGAAATGCAACTTATCTTCAAGTTGAATTTTCTCCTTGTTTCTCAAAACAAGTTTCCCCCTTCATAACGACACCTTAAGCATAATCATGTTTCCAATTTCAAGTTCCATCGATTTCCTTCGATTGCCAACATAATTCTTCTAACAATTCCTCATAGCTATCAAACGATCCTTAATCTTTACAATCGTATCAGTAATCACCAACATCATTCCTAGTTCAGTCATTTAATTCTTCCTACATTACTTCAATACACAGAAAACCTAACTTACGTCCATAACTCACGATCTTTAACCTTCACAATTTGAAGTTCTTTATGGACCTTCAACAATACAACTTCATTACTAGAATGATAACCATCGTCATATAAAAATTCCAACAATTCCTATGTCAATCACACACGCACAAGTATATCGTCCAATGTTCGAATCGTCCTTTCACTTTGTCCATCGTTCTCTGTATAACACACAGTACTCAACTCAACTTTCACCTTTACCCAAACCAGCATGTATCGATTACTTGACTTGTGAGATTCCTTCATCACTAAGTCTCACTCTCTCAATTCAGGTATGTTAGGAGTGCTCAATATACCATGTCTCACTTGAATTTACAACAAAATCCTTTCCATAAGTTTGACAAAATGTTTAATCCACTTACCTTGACATCTTTCTCAAATCAGGCCACTAACTTAAAATTTCAATATCCTTTCTATCAAGTCCACACTTCTTGTCATCACCAAAACTCAAATCCTATAGGCTTTTTCCTTTTTCTTCCTAATAAGTGCATTAGCTACCACATTTGCCTTTCCCGGATGGTAGAGAATCTCGTAGTCATAATCACTCACATTCATAACTACCAACATACTCAAACACTCGAATATACAACTGGTAGTCCTCTACTCATTTCCTTTATCATCCCAAAAAATTTTTTATGAAGCAAACTCTTATGATCCTTAATTAGTACACACTTGATTCCATACAAGTAATATTTCCTACAATCTCAAAACAAACACCACAACTACATAACCCTTATGAAACACATCACAACCAACTATAAATCATTCAGATCTTTCCAACTGATATGAGTGATTTTACTCATATCATTTGTATCTAAAAACATACAATAAATGCATAAAACCAATGAATATTGCCTTGTATATGTGTTTTTGTTGTTTAATGTGTGTAGGGAAGTTCGCAAAAACCGGCAAAATCGACACGGGTTTTGAAGAAAAGATCAAGAAAGCCAAAATCAAGTTGTTTTAGTGGATTTTTACTTAATAAAGTAAATTGGGCCTTGTGGGACCCACTTTTGGTTATTGGGCTATAAGTCCAATTCAAATCACAAGTTATAAATTTGGGCTTTGAAAAACCCATTAGGTTTATCAAATTACGGTTTGAGTATATAAACGATTCATTCCTTCGTCAACCTTTATTCACTAAACCACACACCACATTATTTACCTATGATATAACCTATGTCACTCCCATCTCTCACCCAAATAATAACCAGATACATATCCACCCCTAAACCCTAGTTCTTATCTAATAAAATGGGGCTTTATTATTTAAAGCGCGTGGTTACACACTCACCTTAATTAATTGCCATGAATATCGGAGCAAATACGATGGGTGTAACCAGAGTGACGTAGCCTTTTTCTAGCATGTGATTGGATGAAACACATCATCCATCACCACTCCACCAACAAGAGGATGACACCTAATCTATCAAGAAGCACAACTAGCACACCTGATTGCCACGTTGGCGATATGTGTGCTAGTTGGCTATTTTCAGCCGTAGATCAAAGGAGATGAAAGAGAAATGCAAGATCAAAGGCTAAGAATGAAGATTCGACTCAACAAACTTCACCAAGAAGCCTTGGGGGTTTGGCTATAAAAACCCCCATATTTTCTGTAATCACCATCCCATTTTATTTTTTATAGTTATTATGTTAATTAGTTTTAGGATAATCTTGTATTTTTCTTTTCTCCAGTATTGTAATCGTTATTATTAATAAAAGTGATTTGTGTTTGGTTAAATTCGTTTCTAACTTTCTGTTGAAACTAAAAACTGAAATTTTATTCTTTGAACTGATTTGATATAATAATATTTGAGGTTATTTGAATAAGCTAATTAATAGCTTAAATTAAATATTAAAAAAATAAATTTGGGGATAAACTTTCCATATGTTTTTCAGAAACTTATACTTAGCTTACTGCTATAAGCTTTTCAATAAGCTTATTAAACCAAGCTTATTGAATAACTTATAGCTTGTTCTTTCTCTCTTTGTTGTTTGTGGTGTACAGGAAACAAGGATCAATCAAGTTGTATTCTCACCATTTTCTTGTCATTTGTACTCAAACCAATCCAATCCCACAAGGCTCAGCACAAGCCCGGGCTTGTAGGAGGTGGCTTATCAGCCACTGTTGGGCTTGGAAGTAAGCCCAACAAGGTAGCTTTTGTCTTCTCCTTTTATTTTTCATTTTTCTGAAAATTTATATGTTTTGTATGATTTGCATGAAAAGGATGTTATATGATAGTTTAATGGTGTGATTTGAGTTCATTTAGTATCTTATGCATGCTTAGAAGGATTAAATCCAGTTGGGTAAAGTTTTGTGTTGATTCAGTTTGAAAAAAGTTGATATAAGATTTTTAAGGGGTGTTTGGGACTAGGGTATAATCTGAAACTGGATGCAATTTGTTGGTTAAATCCTGTTTACATATGTCTTATATGTGATTATCAGTAGTTGGTGTTAGTTATTTTCTAGTTTGGTAGGATTTTAAAGCACTTGTATGCTCATATCTTGGTAAAAAAATAGCTAAAATCAGAAAGTTCATCAGTAGGGCTTGTTTTAGGTGAATTTTGATCTGAATCTTGGTAAACTGTTAGGGTTTGGTATAATCTAGGGTTACTGATAGCTTAATAGTAATTTGGTATGCTTATGTGATAATTGTGGCCCATTAAAATCCGTTTTTGTGCCTTGTAGATCAGTACTGTTCATCAGTAACTTACCAAGCATATCAGTCACTTTAATTGGCAATTTGTGTGAGATTTTTGTATTGGGGTTGTGTTTTTTCTTGTTTTCATAGACTCCCTACACTCCACTGAGTGTAGGGGTGCCTTGTTATCCATTAAAAAGCCATCACAAAGCTTTCCTAAGCTTTTCATAATGTTGTCAGCTTATTTACACTAGCAGTGGGAACTAACTTCCCCCTGCTAGTTTGTTTGTAGCCACTGCTACACAAAAAGACAGAAACTAGAAAAAGGTCACTATCACAATCTCACTTTTTTGTCTTTAGTGGTGAAATTTAGGTTTTAGGGTTTAATTCTTTTTCCAATATTTTTCTTATTTTATTCTTAATTTTTCAGTATAATTAAATTTTTATTTACTGTTCATTTAGTAATTTTTAGATTAATTAGCTATTTTTAATTAACTTTAAAGTTTCTATTTTTGTCTTTTAGTGCCAAAAAGTAATATTTTTAGGTTTAATCAATTTTTCTGAACTTAGAATAATATTTTAAGGTTTTTGGTTAAAAAATATTTTACTGTTCATCTTTTTATTAATTTTTAGAATTAATTGAAGTTAATTAGGGTTTTAATTAAACTAGTTTTGTCATTTAGTGGAAAATTTAATATTTTTCAAGATTTTTCATTTTTCTACTGTTCATTAGAGTTATTTAGGATTTTTAAAATTGGTAGATTATTTTTAGCATTATTTTATTATTTTTTATAATTATTTTGGTTTAAAAATAGTTTTTAGTAATTTAAAAATAGAAAAATAGTATTTAAAAATTATAAAAAATACTTTTTAGTTTTTAGATAATATAAGTAAGTTATTTGTTTAATAAAATCATATTTTGGACATTTTGATTAATTATATTTAATTTTAGGGCTTTAATTAGCATTTAAAATTGAATATTTAATTAATAAAAGGTTTTAAAATATTTTTATTGGATTTTATTCCTTATTTATATTATTTTAGACTTGTTTTAGCTCATAATAAATTTTTAGGTTGAAATTTTTAAATTTTGTAGCTTTTTGCGACTTTACGTGTACGCCTTTTTCGTCATATTTTAATTAATTTTCGTAACCGTCTCTTCTTTCCTTTCTAATTTCTTTTCTTCTTGTTCATAATCATAAACAAACATTAATCAACTCTTAACACAACGCACTTGCCTCCTTGGGAAACGAACTTGCTTGGTCATTAGTGCTCGGTTTTCCTAAACCGACACTTAATACTTCCACTATTTGTCATCCTTTTCCTAAAGGGTACAAAAACACTACATCAAGGTTGTTGTTTTCTATTGAGATAAAGTAGAGAGAGAAGTGAGAGAAAAACTATGTGTATTACTTGTAAAAATAAAACAACCAACACCCCTTTCCATGGTGGAAAGGGGTTTATATACCAAGTACCTTAGTGGACTTAGGCCTCCGGCCCATGAACATGCTCATGGGTCGGGCTAATGTAAATAACAATTAAACTTATACTACGAGCCTATAACTATATTGTTGGAGTGACCGAGACTTTCTTAATACGAAAAACGTATTTCCAACACTTCCAACATCGGTTTTAAATTAAACCACCAAACGTCATAGCATTCAAGCTCATCAAAAATTTCAAGAATATTCGTAAAATAATATTAGATAATGACCTCGGGTTCGGGTTATCACATCCAACCCTCCTAAAAGAGAGCGGCGCCCCGACGCTCGGCCCCTCTTATATTCACATTTCGTACCTCTAGAACAAAAGAGAACTCTTTTCCTTAAAGAAATCCTCATGCTTCCTTTGCGATTTCAGGTCCACTCCTAGAATTCTTGTATCACCACAATATAACCCTTACTATACTTCAACCTCTTTAAGAACTCTTCACAATTCTCTCTATGAAATGCAACTTATCTTCAAGTTGAATTTTCTCCTTGTTTCCCAAAACAAGTTTCCCCCTTCATAACGACACCTTAAGCATAATCATGTTTCCAATTTCAAGTTCCATCGATTTCCTTCGATTGCCAACATAATTCTTCTAACAATTCCTCATAGCTATCAAACGATCCTTAATCTTTACAATCGTATCAGTAATCACCAACATCATTCCTAGTTCAGTCATTTAATTCTTCCTACATTACTTCAATACACAGAAAACCTAACTTACGTCCATAACTCACGATCTTTAACCTTCACAATTTGAAGTTCTTTATGGACCTTCAACAATACAACTTCATTACTAGAATGATAACCATCGTCATATAAAAATTCCAACAATTCCTATGTCAATCACACACGCACAAGTATATCGTCCAATGTTCGAATCGTCCTTTCACTTTGTCCATCGTTCTTTGTATAACACACAGTACTCAACTCAACTTTCACCTTTACCCAAACCAGCATGTATCGATTACTTGACTTGTGAGATTCCTTCATCACTAAGTCTCACTCTCTCAATTCAGGTATGTTAGGAGTGCTCAATATACCATGTCTCACTTGAATTTACAACAAAATCCTTTCCATAAGTTTGACAAAATGTTTAATCCACTTACCTTGACATCTTTCTCAAATCAGGCCACTAACTTAAAATTTCAATATCCTTTCTATCAAGTCCACACTTCTTGTCATCACCAAAACTCAAATCCAATAGGCTTTTTCCTTTTTCTTCCTGATAAGTGCATTAGCTACCACATTTGCCTTTCCCGGATGGTAGAGAATCTCGTAGTCATAATCACTCACATTCATAACTACCAACATACTCAAACACTCGAATATACAACTGGTAGTCCTCTACTCATTTCCTTTATCATCCCAAAAAAAATTTTATGAAGCAAACTCTTATGATCCTTAATTAGTACACACTTGATTCCATACAAGTAATATTTCCTACAATCTCAAAACAAACACCACAACTACATAACCCTTATGAAACACATCACAACCAACTATAAATCATTCAGATCTTTCCAACTGATATGAGTGATTTTACTCATATCATTTGTATCTAAAAACATACAATAAATGCATAAAACCAATGAATATTGCCTTGTATATGTGTTTTTGTTGTTTAATGTGTGTAGGGAAGTTCGCAAAAACCGGCAAAATCGACACGGGTTTTGAAGAAAAGATCAAGAAAGCCAAAATCAAGTTGTTTTAGTGGATTTTTACTTAATAAAGTAAATTGGGCCTTGTGGGACCCACTTTTGGTTATTGGGCTATAAGTCCAATTCAAATCACAAGTTATAAATTTGGGCTTTGAAAAACCCATTAGGTTTATTAAATTACGGTTTGAGTATATAAACGATTCATTCCTTCGTCAACCTTTATTCACTAAACCACACACCACATTATTTACCTATGATATAACCTATGTCACTCCCATCTCTCACCCAAATAATAACCAGATACATATCCACCCCTAAATCCTAGTTCTTATCTAATAAAATGGGGCTTTATTATTTAAAGCGCGTGGTTACACACTCACCTTAATTAATTGCCATGAATATCGGAGCAAATACGATGGGTGTAACCAGAGTGACGTAGCCTTTTTCTAGCATGTGATTGGATGAAACACATCATCCATCACCACTCCACCAACAAGAGGATGACACCTAATCTATCAAGAAGCACAACTAGCACACCTGATTGCCACGTTGGCGATCTGTGTGCTAGTTGGCTATTTTCAGCCGTAGATCAAAGGAGATGAAAGAGAAATGCAAGATCAAAGGCTAAGAATGAAGATTCGACTCAACAAACTTCACCAAGAAGCCTTGGGGGTTTGGCTATAAAAACCCCCATATTTTCTGTAATCACCATCCCATTTTATTTTTTATAGTTATTATGTTAATTAGTTTTAGGATAATCTTGTATTTTTCTTTTCTCCAGTATTGTAATCGTTATTATTAATAAAAGTGATTTGTGTTTGGTTAAATTCGTTTCTAACTTTCTGTTGAAACTAAAAACTGAAATTTTATTCTTTGAACTGATTTGATATAATAATATTTGAGGTTATTTGATTAAGCTAATTAATAGCTTAAATTAAATATTAAAAAAATAAATTTGGGGATAAACTTTCCATACTGGAAAGTTTATTAAAAAATGGTTCGAATATTATTTGGTTTGATGGTGTACGTTGGTGGTTCGATAGTGTTTATTCGGTTTCATAAGATTGCTCAACGCATATCTTCTTCTCAAAGGTTTTATACAAAAGGTTCATTTCCCTTTTAATTTCCATGTTAATTAGATTAATGTGCTTAGATTCTTATGTTATTTAAATGTTTAATATGATTTAGAGTTATTGCATTAGATCGTTTTGGTTATTTGTTATCAGTATTTAATTATTTTATCTGCTTAGTGTAATATTGCTTAAATTTTCTGAATAATGAATCTGGATTTGAAACATGTATCTAATTATCTTAAATTGGTTTAACTGTTTAAATATTATTGCTAATATTAGTCAGTCGGTTTTGAGAGTTTTTAGTTTATTTTATATAAATCTGATAAAGGAGTTTGGATAAATCTTTATAAGTAAGTTTTGTATGCAAGGTTTAGATTAATATAAAACTGATTTTAGTTTTTTTGTTTAGAAGTCTTTTGAAAATTTACTTTGCTAGATGTTAAAAATTGTTTTAGAAGTCTGAAATGAAGTCTGAGTTGAGTTGATTCTGCATATGGATTTACTTTGTTGTCATTTGTTTAGTCTGCTGGCTGGAATATCAGTAGTTTTTATTTAGCTGAGTTTTGAATAGATTGCTATTAGTTCCTTCTTCATAGCTGTTAGAAATTTAAGTCTGATATTAGTTTAATTAGCATTTACATGTTGTAGTCTATAACTGGATTTTAGTGTAAATATAATATGCATTTGTTAGATTGTGTATCTGATTTCTGTATGATTTGGCTTAGTTTGATATACTTGAGCTGCTCATATCTATGAGGTGATTAATCTTTTTGTTGAATATAAGTTGCATTTGCTGTTTTGGTTAATTTGCTGATTACATAAGATACTAACATACTCTTTTAGTCTGTTAAGTTTCAAGACTGATTTCCTATCAGTCCTATATATTTCATAAAAAAAAGTCACCCTTGTGACTTTTGTTAACTTTTCATTGTCAAAAAAAATATTCACCAAAAATGTCCTCAATGGGACTCGAACCCATGACCTCCTGGTCATGGTCCAAACACATTTACCATCTCATCTAGTTCTTTATTTTTGTTTTATTACTTTCATAGTAATTAATATAGTAGGTTTGTGGGTTTTCAGATTATTAAATAGATTAAATACAAGTTTTCATTTAAGTAAATTTAAATATTAGTTTTATAAAATTACTTTTATAAAGTTTAAAAAAATAAATAGATAAAAACAAAATAAAAAATGTTTTATTAATTTTAGAAATTTAATTAGTTTTTAAATAATTAGATTTTTATTTAATTTACTTTTAATTAAATTTGTTTTTAAATAAATTTTGTTCAAGTAGATTTTGTTTATTAAAAGTAAAAGTAAAATTTTAAATTAGTTTATAATTTTTAAAATTGTTTTAAGTAGATTTTTAAATAGTTTAATTTCTAATAAGTTTAATAGTTTTGATTTTAAATAATTGTTTTTTATATTTAATATGGGGAACGATTCATGCACTTAGGATTTAAATAGTTTAAAATTGGTAGAATTAATTTTAGTTAAAAAACCGAAAACTCATTCGAATCAATTGTCCAAATCAAAAAAAACGTCTCAAATTCACTCGATCTTCGTGTACAACAAACTTGGTTCATCATCGTGTTTAATTAAATCCGTCTTTGGTAATTTTAGTCTATTACTTTTTCCTAAAGGTAATTTTCTAATTTACCCTATAACGTATCTAATTAATACATACAATCCACGACACAACCATGACAACATCAATGCAGAACAAGACTTACCCTTTAGTGTTCAGAATGTAGCTTCCTCATCTGATAAGGATCAGATCTTGAAACTTACAATTTTTGATGTATAAGTGGGAGTCACACATCCAATTCTTCTTAGTCAGCTTTACCAATGGTTTAACAATCAGTGAAAACCTTTCGATAAACCTTCAATAATACACAGCTTAGACCAACGAATTAACATATTTCTGTCGGCGTCGTTGGTGCCAACCAATCCTTAATCGTTTTAATCTTGGCAAGATATTCACGAGTACCTTTGTTGTCAATCAACTGCCTTAGAAAACGCAAATATTTCAACCAACATTCAAACATAGGGAACTTTACATACAGATTCTCTTTTTCCAATCATTCCAAAATTGTCCTCATATGCTACTTATGTTCCTCCTTTCCTCTTGGAATAAAATAGAATATCGTCAATAGATACAATGACTAACTCATCCTAGTACAACTTACACACATGATTCACCAAGTTCATGAATACGGCAGACGCGTTCGTCAATTCCAGAAACATCACTTGAAACTTAAAGTACCCACATCAAGTACAAAACTATAGGAATATATTCTTCCCTAACTCTCAGTTGATGATAACCAAACTTCAAAGCGATCTTTGAGTATACACTGGACCCTTATAATTGGTCAAATAACTTAATACGCCTAGGATTGACGTCTTATTTGTTAAGCTCACGATAGTCGATACACATCCGAAACAATCCATACTTCTTGACAATCGACACAGGCGATCACCACTATAACGAAACTTAATCTAATACATCCCTTATTCATCTATTCTTGCAAATGATCGGATAACTCATTCTACTCTGACAGTGCCAAATGATAAGGCATACATATACTACTCAACGAAACGCAGAAGCACCACACAACGCAACGCATGAGCACTACACCTATCACTTACAACACTCAATCGACACGAGCTCCACTTCATGAGACGGTAGTAAACTCGGAAATACTTCAGGAAAACTTCAGAATACTCTCGAATCATTAACACATTTCCTAATTTCTTCCCAACTACACTATCACTAGTTACCTGAGCTAGGAATACATCATATCCCTCTTCCACATACTTCCTTATCTCCAAATAAGATACTTCTCAAACGGAAAGTTCACTCATCATCTTTCACAGTCAACACTTAACTTCTCAACAAAATATAAACTAGTAGTTATCAATTTATAGTAGGGATTGGTTCAATCTCAAACATCAGTACCACGCACAACTAACCAGTTCATACCAATAATCTACATCTAAAAATCCAAACTGTATGATTATCAAGTCGATATTAAGTATTTACTTCCCTAAATTCAAGGAACACTCTCTTAGTATACAACTAATACTAACAACCTTTCCATCGGTTAACTTCACATCATAGTTAATTGTTAATCTTACTAATTCTCTATTGATAAAACGACTGAATCTTTACATTTCTACAGTTTCTATCTGATCCTAAATCAAACAACATACTAACATCAAGAAAATCAATAAGAACATACCATTTACAACGTTCAGACCTTAATGTTTGTCAGTATCACCCAATACGTAAGCTGGAGCGGCAGCATTCCCATCTCGTCGATTTCCTCTCTTTGGACAATTTCCTTGCTTGAGACCTTTCT
This sequence comes from Glebionis coronaria, assembly GCA_025667525.1. Lineage (NCBI taxonomy): Eukaryota > Viridiplantae > Streptophyta > Magnoliopsida > Asterales > Asteraceae > Glebionis > Glebionis coronaria. The sequence continues at coordinate 306,821,320 of CM046882.1, forward strand.
CACCACATTGAAAACATACCACAACTCCAGGGTACTAATTCCAGTAACTAATCCTCTTGTCCTACACTTAGCAACTTTATGACGAGGTTGTCCACACTTACGGCAAGTAGGAGGACAATTACCTACATGGTATAAGGTACAGCAAACACACTTGGGATTTATCTTGTTATTTCCAGACACAGTGGCAGCACGAATCCCATCATTCCTTCCATTGTTTAAATACTGATTTTGGTTCTATCTTTGGTTACTGTTATTACGGTAATTCCCACGAGTTTGATCTTAATTCTGGCTGGACTGAGCAAATTCCCACTTTCTCTTATTGCTTTCAGCAATGCTATCTTTCTTATCTTGCACTTTCACGTCCATTAAAGCATGCGTCGTCTGAACAGCTTCATCGAAATATTTAGGTCTTGAAGAAGTAGTCTCACCCTTGATGTTACTAGACAATCCTTTAATGTACTGCTTCATCTTCTTACGGTCATTTGGAAAAGCATCAGGACATAACAAATACAGCTCAGAAAACCTCCTAGTATAAGCAGTAATATTATCATTTCTTAACACTAGGTGCCTCAGTTCGTCTTCCAACTGTCCTAGTTCCTCCTCGGGACAAAACTTAGCAGTCAGTAATCCTTTAGTCACGGTCCATGTCCTACCATTAGCCACAATTAATCCTACAGTAGCCACTTGATTAATCCACTAACTCAGTGCATCATCCTGAAATGTAGCAGCAACAAATTTCACCTTATTGGCTTCAAACCACCCACTAATCTCAAAATTACTCTCTATCTTCTCAATCCATCTACGTAATTCAAAGCACCACCAGTACCACAAAACTGAGTAGGACCACACTTCATAAAACTAGCATACGTACATTCTCTTGGAACCTGCGGAACAGCAGCAACACTCCCAACTGGATAAGCAGCATCATGATTATTCCCAACAGCATCATGATTATGACCAACAGCATCATCATTACTCCCAGCAGCATCATGTGCAGCACCTTGATTCCTTGCAGCACAATCAGCTTCAAGTGCTCTATGAATAGCTCGTTCAATCATAGTGTTCACAGTAGCAGTTGTTAGCTTTAGCGACATATTTCAAGAAACTTAGTCACATGGTGATCCACTAATGACAGAATTATGATTCCTCTACTCCTCATGTATCATCACATAATAAAGAAACATGATAAGTATACATATCAAGATAAAAGAAGGATTTCTTTATCAAGACATCTCATGAATACTACACGCACGAACAACACAAGCTACAATGGTTCATCAACCTAAACTCAAAAGAGTTAATAAGGACACATCATAGGTCATGAGGGTAATTCAGATTGAGTTGAGGATTCAACAGGATAGTGGCAATGCCTGTCACTACAATCATCTACCGAACAAAATTATAAGATAATAAGTTTTATCACAATGCTACGACACAAAGTCTAAATAAGTTCGATCACATAAAGAAAATAAAATACAAAGAAATTCATCATGCGATTAGTTTCTTAGACACCGGTTCCTCATTCTCCTTAAGGTTGCTGTCAACTTCATCACACTCGTTTATTTCCCTTTCGCACCTCAAGGTCAAATCCATAACATGATGGCAGCTCACTTTCAAAGTTCAATTACTCACTCCTACACGGCGTATTAATCATAAAACAAATATTAGTACGGCTTTCATCATTCTGACACTTCCAAAATTGATCTCACATGAGACTCCCATTCAATCAACCTCTCAAACCTTACCTACTCCTCTTTAAACCTTTCAATTCAAGCACTCAAATTTATCACAATCGAATTAAGACTAGCAATCTCATCCATCTTCCAAATCCTAACAAACTTAAATCTCCACATACTAAATACAACCTTTGAAACAACTTTTCTTTCACATCAACCATCTAATCACACGAGTTTCAACCACATATCTCTCATACATCAATTGATCAAACTTTCTCATTCCAAATACAAGTCATAAGAAATCAGTTGTAAAACCGTTCATCATCTGGTTTACTGTCCTAGACCCTCGACAGTATATAAGGTCATTATTCAAAATTATATACATATGCATTGCATAAAGAAAATTACGATAACAAGTACTCAACATAATTTCTGTTTTTTAGGGATACATCTAACTATTAAACAATAGAAAACAAATAATCTTACCGGAGCCTTGCCGAGAAGTTGCGTGCTTTTGTAAAATATTTTCGACACCAAAGTTATAGTTTAGGACATTTTCAAAAATCAACCTAATTCTCTATAACTAAAAGCTCTGATCACCAATCTTTAACACCCCAAATTACATTGCGCAGCGTAAATACACATTTGGGTGCTAAACTCAAACTTCATTACATAAAACACTTTAAACTATCTCAAAATGGTACATATGAAATATAAAAGGATATAATTTAACTATTGTCTAAGACTTTCGATCATAAGTAAAACAACTTTTAGAAATATCAGAGTAGCATTAGGCCCCAAAAGATCTCAACCAATCAACAAACATTTTTACCAAAATTCATGACCATACATTAATAATTTTATGACAAAAGGGAAAGAAATAAGTTTTAGACCCAATCACCACAAAAGCAACCCGCAATCCTTCTCCAGCAAGCTCCGCCATTCATCAACTTCAATCACCTGAAATACATGCTTAAAATCATCAATACAACGGTTGAGCAAGTCTATAGGTTTATCAAATCATTATTTGAACACAAGAGAAAATCAATCATAATCATTTAATAGAATTGTCGTTACAATCTATTGATCAAGCATTCCATCTTATAGCATAAGCTATACAATTGTGTTTAAGCTCATAACACCGACCGGTTATGACCAATCATCCGCCAAAAGGACGACATGATAAAAGTGGGACCTTTCCCCTCTTAAGTTAATCGTTGTAAATTTTACCTTGTCTCTTATTCAAGTTATCCGTCCGAGCAGCGCACTCAACGTACTAACTCTCGTCTCGGATAGGGGTGTCAACCCCGATAGTACTATCAATTGTTTAAGTGGCTATTTCTAACCCACATAAGGGCAAGACAATAGTTAACGGTTTATGAATTTAGGGCCTTCTACAACTAGTTACTCAACACAATTCAGGCAACATTCGGGTCCAAAGGCAGCATACGGGTCCAAGCAATTATTTATGTCTTGTGTTCCATTTCATTTTCAAATAGCATGTATCCCCCTCGCGGGTTTTAAAATCATTCAAAACAATTACAAAAGCGAGGCTATAGACTCACCTTGAGTAATAGAAGTAGCAAGACGATCTTTGTTAGAAGTATTTAATGTGATGGTCATATAATATACCGTTGCGAAGCTCGTGGAAAATGCTACATAATGGTGTTGAGAGTTCTTGTATAATGTTATGTATGTAACGGGAATTAGTCCCGAACACTCAAATAAGGAAGGCCTTCTATATTACACTTTACACTTGTAGTATAAAAGGCCCCTAACACCTCATTTGAGTGTGTGTGTTTTCCATTTCAAAGTTTTTAGAGAGAGAAACATATGTCTTTCTCTCACTAGGAAATCACAACCCTTTTTTGTTCTTCTCTTTTATTCTTCTTAATCTAATCTTTCTTTTTGGTTTATTCCATGATGTTATTCGTATTGGGTTAAGTCGTGTGCATAAGTCTTACAAGTGGTATCATTCGCCAAGGGATTCGTGGATAGCTATTTGGTGTTGTGTTTGGTTATTGGTTTTTGTGAGTTTTGGATAAAAAAAACCTCACGTTCTTAAAAATCCTTTGTTCGTGTTTTTTTATTTTTCATGTGATCCATTTCTCTTCTACTTTGTTGTGGTCGAGATTTAAGTTCTTTGTCTTGGTCAATATCACGTTGTTCTTGTCCAAATCCTTCGATTTTTTTCCTTAAATTTCGGTTTGTTCTCCAATTGCGACGGGATTCCCATCGCAATATCTTAGGGTTTAGGATTGCGATTGGGATTGAGACAGGTCTCCCATCGCAATAGCTTAGGGTTTTGGATTGTGATTGGGATTGCGATTTGGATTGCGATAGGTCTCCCATCGCAATAGCTTAGGGTTTTGGATTGCGATTGGGATTGCGACGAGGATTGCGATTGGGATTGGGATAGAATTCCTTCCTTATTACGATTGGATTTTGACATTGCGATTGAATTCTATTATTGCGATAGGTTCACACATTGCGACAGTTATTGTACATTGCGACAGTTATTGAACATTGCGATAGGTTTTAATCATTGCGACAGGGTTAGACATTGTGACAGACAATTTTTGTTGACACTGAAAAATTTCGAAGAATTTTTGGTTTCTCGTGCTCTAATTCTTAGTGGAATTACTCATTTTAGGGGGTTTTTAACTACAACACTTTGATTTCTACGAATTGAGATCCTGTTTTTTACACGACTTCTATGATGACGTCTCAACAAAATATTTATGCTGCGGGTACTGAGAATCGTCCACCCATGCTTACCAAGGAGAATTACACTAAATGGGCTAGTCGTCGCTGATGTAGTGATTTTACTACCCTTTAAGAAAAGAGAGTAAATAGGGCAAGTATTAAGTGTCGGTTTAGGAAAACCAAGCACTAATGACCAATTATGTTCAAGTTCGTTTCACAAGGAGGCAAGTGTGTTGTGTAAGAAATGATTAATGATGTGATTATGTTTATGAGAAAAGAAAAATAGAAAAGAGATTAGAAGAGAATGACGGTTACGATTATGAATTAAACTAAGACGAAAAGTCGTGCACGTAAAACCATAAAAAGTGACCAAAATTGGAAATTACCCTAAAAATTCCTAGAAAATAGCAATAAATCCTACAAAATGTAATTAGAGTCTACAAGAAATCAAAAATCACTCAAACCTTTTATTTAATTAAATAATATTTTTTAATGCTAATTAAAGCCCAAAAAATCAATTTAATTAACAAAAAGCCCAAAATGAGATTTTTTAACTTGTAAACCTCTAAAATGACTTAACTAAATTTAAAATTATTTTTGAAAATATTAAAATTAATTAAAACTATTTAAAAACAATTAAAAACTATTAAAACTTAAAATAATTCTAAAAATTAATCTAATGGCAATAAAATTAATCTAAAAATTTTAAAATTTCTAACTTAATGTATTTGAACTAAGAAAAATGAAAAAATTGTAAAAATCTAAATTTTAATTTTTAATAATAAAATAATAATAAAATATTAATAAAAATCCAAAATTTATAACAAATTCTAAAAAGTTGCAAACTAGTTTATTTTAACCTAAATAAGACAGAAATGCACTTGAAATTACAAAAATACCCCTACTGGGCCTTAAAATGGGCTAAATGACAAAGCAATCCCTTAATGGGCTTTGAATTTGGCCCAATAAGAAAAAAGTCAACCAAATAAGCCCAAAACTTCCAGTCTAACTTAAAATTTGATTTTAAGAACAAAACTTTGAAGGCCCAAACGCTGAAAATGTGTTTAAGCTAGCTTATTTCAAAGCAGCTTATTCTTAATGGGCCTTTTGGCCCATTAAGCTATAAGCTGATGTCATAAGCTAAAACTTGACACACAAGCTTATTTTGAGTTTCCAAAGAGATCTGTAAAAAGAAAATTTAAAAAAGCACAAGAAATAAGCCTGAAATAAGCCAAGACTCTCTTCACAAAACGACAAAATAGTCGTTTTTGAGTTCTAGACCACCTCAAGTGATGATTCAAGTTTCAAAAGGTTTTAAATGACTTAATTAAGCTAAATAATCAAAAAGTTTTCCAATAAGCACAAGCAATAAGCCAGAATAAGCAATTAAGCACTTATGTAAAAGTCAACGTGATGAGTTTCCTAGTCAAACGTAAAAGTCAAACCCTAATAAGCTCCAGATCAAATCAATGGGTCAAATAAGGAAGATCTATCACAAAAAATAAGTTGTTGCAAGTCTGGATAAGCCAAAATGGCTTATGAATAAGCTGTTTGATAAATTACACTAGCAGGGGCTAGTTTTGGAGGTTCAGTAGTGGGAAAAGTTTCCATTGCTTGACCGTTTTGACTTTTTGTCTTTTGTGACTTTTTGGTGGATTCAGGTTAAGCAAAGGCACCCAAGTGATCAGTTAATCAGAAGGAGTCAATAACAACAATCAAATCACAATTTCAATTAGCCAGTCAGTGCAGTTAATTCAAAAGATCACCAGACTTGTACCAGATATGAACAATAAGCAATTTTCACCAAATAAGCACTTTTAGCAAGAATAAGCCAGCCAAACTTCACCAAATGCATACACAAGCTATAAATAATTCAAATGAACAAATATAAACAGGTTTCATGCATTGATTCAAAGTCTAGATCCAGATTCAAGCAAATGAAAGTTACTGATGAACAAGAACAAGTAGTTATGATACTTTGCTGATAAACTTGACCACAAATCCAATTTCAAACACTCAAATCTTCTTAACAGGTTACACAAACTTTGATTTAACACTTGTTAGCCCTAAACATGCATACACTCTACGTGTTTCCAAAATCTTAGGTCAAAATAAGCAAACTCAAGTGAGTTATAACACAATCTTAGATTTGATGTTTTAAGCTAAAAACTTGCAGACATTAGCACACAACCAAGTATTAAGCAGATACAAATATTAAACAACACCTTCCAATAACTCAAAAACAACTTATGCACTTAAACAGGTTAACCCAAACACCCCTTATCTTTTTCAAATCCAAATTTAACAAAGTATAAGTGTGATTCAGTGTTACCCAAGCCCAATCAAACACAATAACAAGTATATTATGCAGTATCAAGCAAGATTAAGTCATAAAAACAACAAGAACAATAGCAGAACTCAAAATCACAAATTTCAAGTATTTTGATAGATTTTTGGGTTCAAGAACTCAAACCCCATGAATGTACATCCACACTCATGAATTTTTTAGCTGATGTGCCTAGCAAAACAAGGCACAAGCTTCCACAAACAAGCTGCTAAGATTCAACAAGGTTAGAACAAAAATATGAAAAACAGAAAGTAGAAAAAGGCTTGATTGATGCAACCTTTGTACCCACACTTTGATTATCCCCAAACCACAAGCCTCACAACACCTTGATAACTCTTTATCAGGGTGCTATGATCAACTTATAGCCCAAAAATCCAAAGATGTACCAATGAACTTAGCAAAATATCAAGATTTTGAACTTTGAGCAATTTCTTGCACAAAGTTTGAAAACAGGTTTTGAGATTCAACAATAGCAAACATATATCAATAACAAGCAGATAATAAGATTGGCACTTGGGTTTTCTTCAAACATTCAAACACTTCTCATTAAAAATGAAGGAGGATTTACAAAACTTTGAACAAAGGAAAAACCAAGAGGAACTGAAAATGTAAAGCCTAAATGCCTTTATTTAGGCTACAAGGATGAACTAGAATGCATAAAACCGTAAACCCTAATGGTGTGAAGTCCCTGAAATGCCCCTTGAACTTTTGAAAATCTTGAAGTCATGTGAACTTCTTTTGGCTATTTGTGGAGTGGTGAGTTGTTGGAATTGTGATCAAAGGTCAAGAATAAGCTTAGGATGTGAGCTGCTTGAGGATGGTTGGATTCTCTGGCAACTTTTGGCATTTTCTCCCAAAACCGTGTACAAGGGTTTAACATGTGACATGGGTGGTGATGAGGTGTCATGATTAAGGTCTGGGATGTGTTTAGTGTCAGGTTAATCATAATTCTGGAGGTTTTAAGTGCTAATTGCAAGTAATTAGGGAAAACCCAATTTTGCTAAGAACACCAAGAACACAGGTTTTGATCTTTGTTTTAGGTTTAAAAAGTGTTTGGCGCGTGGTTAACTTAATTAATATTAAGTTTAAACGATTTAGGGTGAGTGGGATGTGAGGTGGAGGAATGGTGAGTTCTGATTGGGTGAGGGGAGTTAGTGGGACACGTGGTGAGGTGTGAGTGGTCTAGGTAACTTCTCTTGTCTGTCCATTTTAGTCCCTTTATTCCTTCCTTTCTTTCATTTGCAGATTAAACAAGCTAAAACTGAATTCCCTTTATAAATAAGTTTTAGTTTTTAGACTTTTACCCCAAATATTTTTCCAAAGTATTTTCAGGGGTATTTCTTGTCATTTTATGATTCTTGAATGGCTGTTTTGGCATTTTCTTCAAACATTATGGTATTGACTAGTATTGTTGACTTCTTGGAGGACTAATATTGACAAGTCTTGATTTATGAGGGACCATTCTTGCCAATTCTTCAAAGTGGAGGGCCCTTTTGTAAATTTGACAAACTTTAACGACCAATCTTGTAATTATGAATAAACAAGGGTTTAAAGTGTCAATTCTTCCATATTGGAGGACCCTTCTTGTACAATCTTCAAATCTTCAAGGGTTATTCTTCGAAAATCAACACTAGGGCTTGGTTCATTGTGCGGCTTCGTTTCTCGTGTTCGTTTTTGCTTGTTTCTTGTGATCTTTTGTCATTTTCTCAATATCCGTACCTAAAATACACATGTAGCAAACACAAGCATATATTTGGCATTTTTCATGATATTTTATGCATTTAAAGCCCGTTTTGGATGATGAGACTATGTATAAAAGCAGTCTCATCACTCCCCATACTAAACCATTGTCGTTCCCTCACGCAATGCTAGAATAAAGTATCGTAGCACCTCCAAAATTTATTTTTAATTATTTTTATTGAATGATAAACTAGCTACACTACTACTACTTGCGTTTTAGACATAATGTATGATTTTCATCGCAAAATGGGACGTTTAGGTTCATAGAACAAGAACACGTGAATGCTTCGTTAGAAATAATTTCGCCGTCCTCGATTTTCACCCCTTTTCCATGCTAAGCGTGCAACGAGATCATTGTCATTATAAGTTAGTAATGCTAACACTACTCATATGCCCTAATCACGTACTTATCCTCCCATTTTCCTAAGTTGTATCTCTTATATTTTATTTTGTCTTGAATATTTCACGAAGATACATTGTTTGACTTATGCGATGATAGAGATTTAGGTCTAAAAATAGAGTCATAACGGAGTAACCAATACCATCAAATTAATAACCCCTCCTAATAGACAACGATGTCAAAAAATTAAGTCAACAAGAAGGATAGATAAACACGGTTTTATAACGGTTTTGAACATGAGACTTATTACCAAGACTTTTATACGCCCCCTACCGGATGGGCCTTATTATCATAGGTTTACCTCCATCTTTTATTCAACTTCGCCATGAAGCTTTTATTATGACTTCGGTCTTGACTTGCCTTTTATTTAACCTCGCTATGAGGTGTTTATTATGGACGTATATCCTCACGCTAAAAGCGAATTTTGGATCTTTAAAGCTTCAAAGATTAAGGCTTGATTCACTTTCAATTTCGCATAGATTTTTCGGCCTTGTGAGCTTCAAATTGTTTGCTTGATTTAGGTGAGCATTTGAAATCTTATTATTAGGTGAAGCTTTCGATTATTCGGGTTGCCAATACTTCAAAACCGTGCCGCTGGTGATACCTTAATGTCTTCCCAATTTAATTACATGGAAGCTACTAGAAAAGACTAGAAACCAACAATCAAGACTAAACCGCTAAGTCAATATTTATTAAGCAAAAAATATTTACAAGCGAAGGGAGAATAAGCAAACAATGAGAACACATGGGTTTTTTGAAAGAATACGAGTACTCTACGTTTAGCATAGTAACTTATAATTAAATCTATCATTTCTCGTTCTCATTTAAGAGACTTAGCCTAATATAAAGTTAAGGAATCAAAGCTAAGTGCTCAACACGCACGGTCGAGTAAAAATTTACTCTTATTCTTGCCATCAGAAAATCTACATTCGTGTATTCGAACACTTATAAAACATGAGAAAAAATTTAAAATTTGGCCATTTTTGGACTTATTTTGCAACAAAACGATAAACAAAAAGATAAACTTAGGAAAGCGTGAAGGTTTAGCAAGACAAGTATCTATTCACCCCCCATACTAAAGTTAAACATTGTCCTCAATGTTTCGAGTCTAAGGGTTGGAAACCCTCATACTAGAGACGTAGTAGAATGCTTAATCTAGCATGGAAAGGGTGTAACCGTTAAATTTAAAGCCGTTTATGAAGTGTGATATAAACCTAAGGTTAGAACATAAAAGGATATATCATGGATATTGAGAAATTCTTCAAAGCAAACGATCGAGTGCTCCCATAAAACGAACACGAGAGGCTCCAATCATGAAGATCATGATCATCTAAAAACAACATATCACAAACAACCACGAAACAAAGGTTGGAAGGGCACAAATCCCCTCACGTTACTACATTAGAAAGTGATAATATGTACATAGGTTAAGCATGGGACTCCTGTAACACCCCCAAATTTAAACAATTCAATACAGCGGAAGGCTCGTTGGTGTTACGGGATAACACATTACTCACATCATAGACAACGCTTAAAAATCGCGTCGATTAACAATAAAGCATTTCCATTCATAAATGTCAAATTTACATAGGTCCCAAGTCATAATATTTCATACAATTTTTACAAAGCATTTGAATGGAAATTGTTATATAAGTGCGGGCCATGAATTCTTGTTATCTTCCCGAGAATTACCTTCAAGTACCTGAGACAAAACATGTTAAAAGAAAAGGTCAGCGATAACGCCGAGTGAATTCATAGAGTTTAATAAAACCATTAATATATCATCGATATATAATTATTACCGAAAATCATTTTGTACAATTCTTTTGTAATAGGCCATAAAATCGCCAAAGTCATTTTATACAAATCCTTATCATTGTCATAATGTAGACTTTTGCCTTCAAAATCATTATACGAACCAAAGTCGTAAAAACATCATACAATACGTTTTATAACGTTGTATAAAGTTAAATAAAAATCGTTATATGAATATGGTTATGAAAAACCAAAACACGAACATAATATCAATAGTAGGACCACGTATTGCTAGTCAGGCAATATATCATAATTTAGTGTGTATAGCAGTATTTCGTTATTTGGATTATTATAAGCCGCATGACTTTGTTACCTTACTACAACTAACAACGGGTAGCTAGCCCGAAACTCATTTGCCCATCTAAATTAGCGTGTCGTCACAATAATCACGTTTGTGTAAATCTTCTCATACATAAATTCGCTTACAATCAATGTGGCACGACGGGGATCAATCGTCAAGGCGCGAACTGGGGTGATCGTCCCCAAATAGTACTATTATATGCATAAGCGTCTACCAAATCCCGGTAGTTCACAATTCATGCTAATGGGAATTTTAGTGACATAACCTAACTTTAATATCCATTTCATTTCATCTATTGGGTCATTTAATCATTCATCGGGTCATACAATCATTTGGGTCCAAATCAATAAACAAACAATTGGGACAAATGGTGTCCTATTTCATTAAAACTAACATGTTATCTCCCTCGCGGGTTTATAAAATATTTCATAAAAACATTTAAAAGAGTGCGAGGCTATGAACTCACGTTGATGTGGGAAAGCGGGTTATCGGCCATTCGGATGTACGGTACGTGCTTCAATCACGGAAACCTAGACAAATAATACTCGTCTTAGACTCCTGTGCAATGACTTTATAAGAATAAAAATTATGTATACATATGATGATTTTTATATATATGATGATGATCAAGTGGGTTTATACATTCTCATTTACTCATTTTAGTGTTATGTATTGGTAACTTTTATACTAGTTATACTAGTTCAATTTAATTACATTTTGAGGCCCAATAAGCCTATTACAAGCCCAATACTTTTCATTAGCCCAATTATACTTTTAATATCAGTATTATACTTTACATGTTGGGCCCAAATGGGTTAAGCCCAACAAGTAAGTTTATAATTGTTTTACCAACTAGTCGGGTTTATAGTCCAATAAGGCTACTTTGGCCCGTTAATGTCTATATGTTGTAAAACTCGGGTTTTATCGGTTTTTACTTCTTATATAAGTTTATATATCAGTATGTGAGTTTATAAAAATTTACATTAGACGGTTCCGACCGTCTAAGTTTTATTTGACAAAAACGTTAATCTTTCGGTTTTAGCCGAAAAGACGTAAAAATCATGTTTTATAGTTTTTATAACTTATAAAACTTACCAAGCTACCATTTCTATATAATGTCCATTTATTTATCCTTATACATATTTATATAAATGTAATATATAAGTTAGTGGGTTTTAATTCACATTTTATACTATATTTATTTGAGTGCTTATATAATAATACTAAACTTTAATTTCACAAAATCAGTCCAAAATTTTAAGTTCACTAAAATGTCCATATCTAGAGTTATATAATGAGATAGGACCTCAAATTTTTATCACAGAAACTACATGGTATGTGCTTCATCTTACTCCTTTATAGCTACTGATGAATCAACCTCTAAATATTTTAATAAATTTGTCCAAAATAGTATAGGCAGATTTGCACTCTAAACTTGTTTTGATCATATCTCACTCATTTTGATGATTCCATTGTATGGCCAACTCTCACATGTGTATAACATCTTATACTTAATGTATATTGATTCCACTTTACCATTTTATTAGTTTATCATTTGGTTACTTACTGTTTTTATACATCCATCTTATTTAAGCAAGATTTAACCATTTTTACATGTGATTTTTCCATCTTTTTACCCATGTTTATCAAATCTATCAACACCAAATCCCCACATAATATTTTTAATCATCATTCATCATCATATACATATACATAAATAAAGAAATTACAAGATTACATAATCAAAATAACAAGAGGATAGGAAGAACAATCTTTATACCACCAAGATTAAGTAGTTGGAAGGATCAAGACTTGGTTTTGGGTCACCAAATCTTATGAACTCTTGTATGAAATCTTCAAGATCACCAAGGGAGATGTTGGTCTTTGAAAATCAGCCCTACTTCATCTTGCAAACTTCTCTTTGGATGTTAAAATCACCACCAATCTATAGAGCTTCTAAAGGGCTTCATCATATGTGTGAATAACACATGATTTCATGGTTAATAATTGATCAAATGAGGGTGTTTTTGGTTGAGATGGGACGAATTTTAGAGAGAGGGATGAGAGAATGATAGTGGTTTGCATGAGTTTCTAGTTGCAAATGGTAAAATGAAGTGGTTTTGAGTGGTTTTGTGTAAGAGTAGCTTATTTACTAAGCTTACAAGACAACTGTTAGCTTGTTTAGGAGGTGATGACACCTCATGGTGTTGTTGCTTATGTCTTGCCGTCCCATATAGTGGGGGTGGGCAAGATTTATCTTGTCTCATCCCCATTATTTACGGGTATCACTCGATTCTAGTTTCCTCGATTTGCGTGCCCTTGGATCGTTTTACGAAAAACGTTTTTTTAAATTATGAATATACGGCACAAAATGAATCAAATAAAAATTGTCTCATCAAAAACGGAGTTCGAAAACGTAAATACGTAATCCTAAGGTTTCTGGTTTAGTCGTAAAGGAAGTTAAATTATAATCGTAAGTCCTAATCTCTTCTCGTAAATTTGTGAGTTTATGAACCATCTCAAAATTAAAATCCTAAAATAATATTCACGGATAAATTTATTTCCTGAAATGTCGGACTGTCACCAAAACGGTGTATGTAAACATAAGCACGTAACGTAGAATTCTCCGGTTTAGACGTAGTCGATGCTACCTCAAGATGTAAATCCAAATTTCTTCCCAAAATAAGTGAGTTCATAATATAACATTAAAATAATGTTTTTAAATAATATTTGAGAATAAAATATAAACCATAAATTGACGGATTATCACTGCACTTACCCTTAAACAGGATCTTTGTCCTCAAAGATCATTTTATCTTACTACTCGCTTCTTATAGAGTTAAAGCCATGTGGGTATTTCCTCCACATTCGGTCTTTTCTCACAAGTTTAATTCATTACAATACGCGAGTTTCATCAAACATAACTACGGGAATAAGATCAGGCTTAATGTTGACTTACTTTCTCTATCCACGATGTTCACAGGTTTTTGATGAATGCAACTTCTCGCCGATCTAAACTTTATCAAGAAGAATTCAGATTTTCACTTGATAGACATTTTATAAAGTTAGATATATGAATCATAATTCACGCAGCCCTTGAAGTCCTAGGGTAGATCCAACTTATATGCCTTTCAAACCAATCTTTTTACATCTCAATGGTCCCATATAACGGGGACTTAATTCCCATGATCCTTCAGATCGTCTATTCATTTTTCCAAGGTGAAATTTTTTTGCATAACTTCGCTACCCATCTGGCACTTCAAGATCTACATTTCATATTCACATAACCTCCTGCCCGCTACCGGCAGTCAATAATCAGATCCTAATTTCAACAATCATTTCAGGTCTCGCTGGTCGAGTATTTTGTAAGGCTAGGTTCGCCATCATAGGAAACCTTAAACCAAAAAGACATGTCCAACTCACAATGGGTGTATGTCGGATGTCTTCATCCCAACTCCTGCTTACAGATGCTATAATATTGATCCTAACAAGAGTCGATCTCGATACTAACACGATAATTATCAATGATAATCTCTCCAAAGGAAAACGATTATACGGTCTATTACCAAAGGTCAATTATTAAAACATAAAACAACACTTCTAGTGTTTTGTATCATTACGTTACCTCGTCCCTTCGATTGGGGTGGTAAACAGGACCCTCATCAAGGTTCGTTCCCAATGACTTCTGAGCAAATCTCTAGAAATTCGATGCGAAGCGAGGATCTTGATATAGATGATTGATACAGGCACACTATGTTTACACAACTCTTTTAAATACAAAGTGTCAATTTCTTCATTGAGAATCTATCATTAACAGGAATGATATTAGCATATTTGGTCAGTCTGTCGACGATGACCCAAATCGAATCAAATTCAGATGATGACCTTTGCAATATTTAGACGTTTACGAATGTATGAGGCGATGTCTGCCTTCATAATTTGTCATCAGTACAACTTCTTCAGATAAAGATATAATTAGTCAGAAATGTCATGAATAGAATAATTATACTTACGAGATTCCAACATGACTACATCTCAAAATCTCCATATTTAGGCAACCACAAGTGACCTTTAAACATTTAACGCCATCGGCTTCTTAATTCTAATGGTTCATATTAGCCGCGAACCCCTTTTTATTATCTATATTATCCTTTTTACAAGCATTGTTTATTTTTATATTGTTCGGCAATTTTTTTGCACCTTCATTACTAAGGAACACATCCTAATTGGTTCTTTATATTTTCTACATAATGTGTCAGTAATTATATTCACCTTCCTTGATGAAATAAATATCATGACCGTATTTATTCAAAAATTATTTCTTCACATTTTCTGAGTTTTAGTTTCTTCTCAACAATTATTTTTATCCGTTTTACTCAATCCGACGTCTAAAGCGTCGATAACTATTGCTAGTAATTAAATAATAGATATTTAATTTTATGAAACGTAAACGTAAAAAGTTTTAAATTTCTTAGTTCGACTAATTATGTAAAAATGTTCAAAATAAATTTGAATTTAATTAACACGATTTTTGCTGATTTATCGAAAATAATTAATAAGATCCGTAAATGTTCGAAAAACATTCGTTTATTCTTTGGTAAAAATTCTCTTAGTTGAAAAGCAAAAA
Source organism: Glebionis coronaria (assembly GCA_025667525.1). NCBI lineage: Eukaryota > Viridiplantae > Streptophyta > Magnoliopsida > Asterales > Asteraceae > Glebionis > Glebionis coronaria. The sequence goes on from CM046882.1 coordinate 306,836,932, forward strand.
TTGTCGTTTCAAATTTCAAATCATGGTTTAAATGTTTTCCTCAATTCCGCTTAGGTTGTCTTGAGGTATACAAAAACATTTACCCCTAAATAGGAGTTTAGTTAAATGTTCTGGGTATAAGGGAATAGTCCCTCAAAAGTTCTTTTGGATAAAACATTTGTCAAAATACATTTGCACTTTCTTTTTGGTAAAACCCAAAGTCTTAAAAGGGCTCTTAATTTTTGAAGAGTCAATATAGATTCCATTATCTTTTAATCACACAGCCAAATAATGTAAAAGATTAAGCCTTAAATCACATGTTAATTATTCAAGGTACATGTTTTCATTGTTCGGTCACTTTAGGGCAGTCTATAAAGGATTATTAACTCCTTCCTATTCTTAGAAACAAACAAATGGTCCTTAATGATTACGAACATGAATTTATCAAGTTACAGCCTACACACGTGATTCACCAAATTTATGAATGCTACATGTGCATTGGTCAATCCAAACGACATAACATGAAACTCGTAATGTTCATTACAAGTTATGGATGTAGTGAATGGAATAGATAATCTTCTTCGCGGACGCGAAGTTGATGATAACCATGCCGTGAATCCAATTTTCGAATATACGCTAGAACCTTGTAAATGATCGAACAAATCTATCATCTTGGGTAGTGGATACAGATTTTTAATCGTCAATTCACTTAGTTCACGGTAATCAATAAATATAAGAAATAATAACATCATAGCTCTTCATGATGACGAGCTCAGTAGAATAAAAGCTTTCTCCGACAACTGTCTAAGTTGGACGGTAATTCTTTTAATTCAGATGGTGCTGACGTACAGTGCATAAGCCACATGTGCAGCACCAGGAATATATTCAATACCAATTTCAACTTGCCTTAATGTCAAAAGTCTAGGTAATTTACCAACAAATACCTCCTAAAGTTTCAGATATCATAAACATCTTTTAAGAAATTTATTTTAAGTTCTTTCTAGATTACAAGATCTATGACTAATTCACAACCATTCACGGTATAATTTTAAGTCTAAATGCAGGATATGGTCATCCATCAAGAATTATTTAGATCACTTTTGATAATCAACATCTTATCATTTAGGGGAATTCTATTCGAGTTCCCATCAATTAAGACAATGTCGTCATGTCATAATCAATCAATCCATTCTACTGGCACTATCAACTTTCCAGTTTCATTACCGTTGATAAGATGTGAACTTCTCAAGAGACTAATAATAACTCATAATCCTTCACAGATTCAAGGATATTAGGAGACATAACTAACCTTAAAAGAGTGAGGTCAACACATAATTTACGCAAGAGAATTTCAAATCAGATACAGACGAAAACATTTACGAATATGAATATATCCCATGTTTTCATGAATTGTGTACGCATTCGAAAGATCCTCGGATCGTTACCCAGGTCATTCAAATGAAATCAAATCAAAAGAAATGATAGGAACGTCGATACATCCAGTCGGGTATCAACACTCGGTAATCAGATACTTTTCCTAAGAATCTCACTACGGGAGAATTGGACAAGAAAAAATTGTCAATTGTCAAATAAGACAATTTCCACAGATGACTAAATTCGATTCAGAAGAATAGATGCTACAGGCACATATGTAGGTGTCCCTAATACTATGTCCCTGTTTTTCACTTCTTGCAGATCTCATAAAATTTAATCTTTCACAATCTTCTGTAGAACAATGATAATATTTATAAATCAAGAGGGTTGATGTTTTTCTAGAGAGATAAACTTAGAGAGAGAAGTGAAAGAAACTTGTATAATGAAAAGTAAGAAATGAACAACCAACACCTCTTTCCATGGTGGAAAGAGGTTTAAATACCCCAAGTCCTTGATGGACTTGGGCCTCTGGCCCATGAACATGCTCATGGGTCGGGATATTTAATAAATGAAACTAAACATTACTACGAGCCTATAACTACATTGTTGGAGTGACCGAGACTTTTTATATACGTAAAACGTATTTCCAACAATCTCCCCCAAAGGGAGGTCACTCCAAATTTACAAAGTCCTAATCTAGCATGTTAGATCTTGTTCTTGAGCTCGTAGTCTTCTTTTCTTTCTTTTTCTTCCTTTTGTGAATATGTGTTGAATAATATCAGCCTTTTGCTTGGAACACGTTCTTTTGGCCTTTCACGTGTAGTCTTTATTTTCTTGTGATGTTCGCCTCTTTGTGACTTCATGTCCCACACACTTATCCTTTGTTGAATTCTAGAAAGTTTCAGAGTCGATACAGCGGAAGACTTTTAGGTCAAACTTTCTTGAATTTGCAGGAGTATTTGATGCAGAAGGAATAAGCATGTGAGGACGTCTTCAACAGGTACACCGCAACGCCACCGTCTTCAACAAGTACACAGCAACGCCACCGTCTTCAACAGGTACACAGTAACGCCACCGTCTTCGAATGCAGCAACATAATAAGACACGAATAAAATGGCTTTGACATTTTATTCTAATTCGGTAGCATTTTACCTCCGGTCGGTGAAGACCGTTGGACGATATTAGATATCGTACCCGTGACGGATAGTTTCAATTAAGTAACTTCCTGACAGGATTTCGCGGGTAAACCCGTTCTCTTTATTCGACCGTCCAAAGCTGACTTCGAACATAAAGAGTGAATCATTTGTATTAAAAATCCTTATGATTGAAGCCGTCAATTCATGAAACCTAGAACAAGTGAATTTCAATTAAGATATTCACCATCGTTGCTTTCCAGTTGTCACAAACTTAATTCAAATTGAATCTTGCTTGTCACCTACCAAGTGCTGTTTGATGTTAACACTAGAAGGATTTCCACTCGTCACTGTGAACACTAAAGAGTGTCACTCTGAGTGTTCTGGCAAGATCATACGATAATGTGTAGAGGCCTGGAACGAGTTTAAGTTCAATTAAGAATTAAACTACTGTTTCTTTCCAGTTGTCACAAGATTAGTTCTTAAAGAACCGCACGTGTCACCTACCATGAGCTTGTTTGATGTTGGCTCAAGCAGGATTTCCATCTTCACTGTAATAATTGCGTATTACTCAGATGTTCTGGCAATATTACAAGAATACTACGTAGGACTCATAAAGATCTCTTACTTTTCACAGTGTGTGAAGAAGCAAGGAATAAATGGAAAGTGTCCTAATGAGACTTTTGATGATCTCGTGGCTCTAGACTCGATAGTGCGTTTTGATTTAGTGATCGATGGCTGGAGAGGAGTGCCACCTATTCAATACCAGTCTATTCGGAGTGAATAAACCAATAGATAACGTGTTTATCTCCGTGTAATTAAAAGAAATACCTTTTGAGAGATATTTGAGTTAGCTGGGGAGGGTTGTGCATTGCATCACTGGGTCCATGATGGCTTTCTTCAATATTGAGAATCATTGACTAATGATCTCAATAGCATATGTATTGACCCGGTTTCTGCCTAAAGTTGTAAGGAGGGCTTCTTTCTTTACATCCTTTATCTTTACAATTCTTTTTCATTCTTCAACCCCTTCAATGCTTACCAATACGTCATCACTAGCACCTTGTTGTGATTGTTCCAGTGCTAGCTTAAGTACTTGGTCGGCATTCAGCTACGTTCACATTCATTCTCCATCTTTCCTAGGACTTCTAGTTCTATCTAGGGAGTTGTCCTTGGGAAGATTCCATCGGCTCTGATGAATCATTGGACTAGTACCTATACCTACCACCCTTTTGTCACCACATCCGTCGTGAGTTAAGTATGTTTTGGGTTGATATAGTCACCATGAAAAATCCTTGAAAATCACTTAAAGCACTTGTGATATTGTAATCAAAGTTTTTGTGCCTTAAGTGTTTTGATCATCAAAAACGCTCCCCCTTAACTTGTGCATTACACATGTTAAGGTGGTTTATCTTTTAAGCTTTTTTCATTGTTTTAGCCAAAATATCATTAAGTCTCCTTAATCCTATTTCCTCCCCTGTCCAAAATGTTAACCATCAATATTTTAGATATTAAGGGATTAACCGGTCTTTGGGTAATAAAATGAAATTAGATGTTGGCCAAAGAACATATTAATGCTCCCCCTCAAATTAATGAGGGTTAGTTGTAGTGCTTGAGTATGATTTTTTTGAAAGATTTAGAATCTCGAGAGAAATTCTTGAAAAATATCATACTTTTACACTACAACAAGCCACAAAAGCTGATAAAGTAAAAAAATAACATATTCACAATTATAAACATATGGAGTTGACCTGTGATAAGACGAACCATAATTAATTGGTTCGTTCCGTGAACCGATGGTGAGCTCCATATGGTCGTCCACCGACGAATCGTTCTATACTTCGTAGCAACCGGCGCTTCCTTAGGAGTTCCTCGATCTTCTTAATCGTGTATGTTTCTCCTCTTTTGCATTGGCTTTTCTAGGTGTACTGGACTGCTGGAAGCGGTAGGTTGGCATTGAGAACCGTCGGATCATCTCGAACATGCTTGAGCGTACCATCGTTGAATTTGTGCAGTTCGGAGAATCGCATGTATTGCATGACGCCAGTCTCATTTGGATAAAAGATCCCTGCTTCTGGCGTTGTGGTCCCCGTATAAACCTTCTTGTTCTTATGCAAATTACTGAGTGGTGTTGTATGGGGACGTTCCAAGTTTAACTGCTTCTGATAACTCTCCACTCCAAGTTGAAAGTCTTCCACCCGATTTTGAATGACGATTTTCCTAGCATATTGGCGAAAGTTGGAGCTCAATGCAATGACTATCTCAGGTGGTAAATGGTCAACTTTCTCCTGAGCCAATAACAACAGAAGATACTCTATGTCTTCAAGTTGAAGGTACTGGAGATCACTTTCGTCAATTCGGTATTCTTTCTCATCAGTACGTTTTAACACGATTACATTCAAGTAATCATACCCGAATATCGTCTGAGTGGTTGCTCCTTGAATGCTTTTGATCCTGTGAGTCGAGACAATAGAAGCACCTCTCTTAGGACGATGGAAGTGATTGTAAGCTAACTTTTTCTTTTGATTCCAGTGAGATATGCCAAGTGATGCATAAGTGTCATAAAACTTGAGCAATTTCTTTCTCCATATTGCATCAGGTACTTTATCCTCTATCCATGGAACATTCTCCAAGTTAACAGCCTTGACCATAGTGAGTGACGTGGCATATTTATGTGCTCCATTTTCAAGGTATTCAAGATCGTGAGTGACAAAGTGCTCTATTGGGATTGTTGCAGAACCGGCAATGACCGTTGGTGTAAGAGGTCTTAATACGGGAGTCTGAATTCCTGTAGTTGTCGCTCTCATTGCCTTGTTAAGCTCATTCAAATGATATTCTGCTTCATTATGGCTGATCTTCAAAGTATCAAAGAAGTCCACATTTGCAGCTGCCATTTTGATCAGATCTGGAGTCATTGTCGGTTTCCCATGAGAATACTGTAGAAAGGCCGAGAAATCGATAGGGTTGTTGAGGAATTGAGTCAGCTCCATGTCAGTTGCAGTATCAAAAGGATGTTGTGGTGCTGCATTTGTTAGCCAAAGTTGCTCCTGTACCGTGTCATCGATGATTAAAGATTCAGCAAACGTTGGTTCTGGTACATTTAAGTCTTCAACTTCCATATCAATGTTGTGCTGAACTTCAGCTGTTGTTGAAGGTTGATCTTGCATCACTGGTATATCATCTCGAGGTTCGTCTTCTAGGATTGGCCCTGTTGGTGCTTCTGCATGCATATATTCTGTATCAAGTTGCTGATTTTATGGTACAGTAGACTCTATTGACTTTTCAGCGGTTTCAGCAATGTTTGTTGGTACTTCTGTTTGCATATATTCTACAGATTCATTGTAAGAATCAGTAGTAATAGCTGATGCAGTAGATATACCTGTATCGAGTTGCTGAGTTTCTGGTACAGTAGACTCTATTGTCTTTTCAGCGGTTTCAGCAATGTTTTCTGCAGCTTCCTCTAAACCTTTCTCAGTAGCCTCATCACTGTCATTCTTATTTGGCTCTTCGGCATTAGTACCCGTTTCGTCATTCTGATCACCCTTGTTGGTCTCATTACCTTCGTCATTATCATCATCTTCATCCTCATCGTCATCTGTATCCTCGTCCTCATCTTCATCGACATCCTTATCCGTTTCTTCCTCATCCTTTTCTTCCTCCTCATCTCCTTCCTTATCCTCTTCCTAATTTTGCTCATTGTCACCATCATCCTCCTCATCGTTACCCTCATCTTCTTCCTCTTCTAGTTCGTCTTCATCGTCAGACTCAGAGTCGGTAGTGTCTGTAGGTGTCTCTTCAATGATTACTTTGTTGAGATATTGCAGAACTTTTCGTTTGTGTTTGGATTTATGAGCTTTCATATCTAGCAGACGTGTCTGTAACATTGTCATTAGTTGAAGTGTAGATAAACCATTACCGAGAAGATTTGGTAGCTGTTGATCAACATAGGACTTGACTTCTCGTCGAATGATCGTGGTCATCTTCTCGTCAATTACCCCAAGAAAAGCAGCATTTTCTTTGTCACGGGTTTTCTTCTCTTTATGAAATGATTTGTGTTTTGCTTTAAGTCTAGACACTCTGTCTGTTAGTTTCTGAAGTGTAGGCTCATCAGGTTGTGGTTCCTTGGGAGGAGTGGTGATCCTTTCAGTCAATGTAGCTATTTGGGTAGCTTGAGCCTCCAGCTGTTGTTGAAGAGACTGGATCAGTGGATCATTGACTGTGAGGAAGGGATTGGATGTGGATGATACTTGTGGTTCTACTGGTGGAGGTGTAACCATAATTGTTAAAGTGGTGGTGTATGATACTGGTTGTTGAAGGATAGGTGTTTATGTAGATATAGTGATTGGGGCGGTGCTTGATACAAGTTGTTCAGCTGTGGATGACGGTGTAGATTCATTGGTTATGATGGTGGTTGATATTGGTTATGAAGCAGGTGCTGGGGTGATAACTGGTGTAATAATCTCACTGATGACCGGGGTGGACAATGGTGGAGTGGTGGTGGATGTAACAGTTGTTATGGGAACATCCACCATTGCTTCATTTGTTGACGGATCAGTGTTTGTGACCTCAACAACCTCCCCTTCCAAATTAAGATATTTTAAAACGTCATCAGAACCAGAAGTAGACTTACTTTGAAGTTGAGTCTCTGGTATGAGAGTTGCATGAGCATCATCGTTTAACACCATGTGAGTTGGTTCTGGTAAAGAAGTGGTAATATTGGCATCACGATACATCATACTTGTATCTGTGTCGGCACTGCTCTCACGTTCTTCACTCTGCTCACGACTTTCAAAGTGGTAGTTATCAGCATCTTCATAAGCATCTTCCTCGATAGGATCTTCATAAAATGCCATGTCAGCATCAGGTTGCCGAATTCTGCTAAGTCCTCAAACATTCTTGAACCTGATCCTGTGGAAAAAGCTTCCTGTCTGCTTTGTTGAAGAACGATACGCAGTCGTTTGGCTTCAGAAATTTGTTGTTGAGCAGGTTCTTCTGAAGCAACACTTGCTTCTTTACCCTTAGTCTGCTTTGCTTTCTTTGGCTTTCGAAGTGGTATTTCTTCCTGTTCTTCCTCTGTTTGGGTCATCTCAGCATCTTCAGCATCTTCATCAACTAAATGCTCTTTCCCTGTGCCTTTGTCTTTTGATGAAACAGTCGATTGGCGCTTGGAAATCTTTTCTTTCGTTTTCCTTTTTGCATCTCTGCTTGTTTTTCGGAAGGATCTGCATTTGCTCGTTTAAATTGTGCTTCAATATCTTTAAGCATCTCTCTGTAGTGATCACTTTTCCTTATACCTTCATTCATCATGATTGCTGGCACTGGAGCTGGTCTGAGTTTATATTTTATGAATTAATTATCCGCAGTCATAGTGTCTAACACATCGTCATCATCTTGAGTATGATAGAAGAAGTTCCCACGAGGATCAATATCTGGGTCACTCTTCATGAAGTGATTGATAATGAGTTTTGTGAACCTTGGAAATGGGAGATGCACCGCTTTCCTCTTGGAACTTGTGAATTGATGACAAAATTCTTCCCAAAGTTGTAAAGCATAACCCACTTTAGATCATGTGTAGAGACCCCAAAAGATAACTGCCTGAGCGGGTCGCATTGCATCTGATCCACGAATCTTGGAAGTAAGGCATTTTACTAAAGTGGTGACAATAGCTTTCCAAGGTTTCCCAATATGTGATGTGTTAAACTGAGAAAGAAAACCAATTTCGCCCTCATAATTCAACTATCGGATAACTCTAAGCAGTTCTTCTGAATTTGGGTCAGGCACAAAGTGTTCCCCTTTTGCTAGCATAGGGAGCTTAAAGAGTTGCCTAAACTAACGCAGGTCAAATGTCAAGTCTTTCTTGTTCAGAGTAAAGGAGATTATCTTCTTTGACAATTGTTTTGCTAGTGTAATTGAGGCAGTTGCCCAGAATTCGTGCATGTATACTTCAGGAACCGATGCAATGACACGTAATGCATCCTTTATTGGTGAACAATCTAGGATGTCTGTTGCGATTTTGAATGCCGCCAAAGAAGGATCGAAATCATCTCTTAGGCGAAAGTTATTTGGTGCATGTTGCATTCTAGCCTTAAGTGGAACAAGGATGAGATCTAATCATTTTTGTTCTTCTTCAGTTATCGACATTTTCCTGCTTTGAGATAAATACAAGCATACTTGATATATAATTCACATATATATCTCAAAAACATGTAAATCCTAAGCATTGGATATAATTCACAACAAATGTCACCACATGTTTTAGAGTTGCACCAAACAAGCATAGTTCATATGGACAAAGTACATATGGAATCACATCTAGAATAAAGAGATAATTAAGGCAAAAGCATGGCAAAACTAAGTCCACTATAGTGCTTAATCATATCTTAAACAACTAGCAAATATTTTCCATCGTAACAATGCATCGTATTATACTCATTGTAGTGTATCCATCGTACTAGACCAATCGTGCTAACCCATCTTACTCTACCCATCGCATTGGTGCAATTGGGCTAACCCATCGTACCCTACCCATCGCATTGGAGCGATCGTACTAGCCCATCGTATCCTACCCATCGCACTGGAGCGATCATACTGAACCATCTCATTGGTGCCATCGTACTGAACCATCGCATTGGTGCCATCGCAACGGACCCATCGCATTGGTGCCATCGCAACGTACCCATCGCATCGATCCATCGCAACGAACCATCGCAACGATCCATCGCAACGGACCATCGCAACGATCCATCGCAATGGACCATCGCAACGATCCATCGCAATGGACCATCGCAACGATCCCTCGCAATGGACCATCACAACAGGCCCATCGTAATGAGGCATCGTAGCGAAGGGAATGTAGAAAGGCCATCGCAGTCAATGCGATGAGAATCGATCGTAGCCATAGATCGTATTCTTGGTGATAAAACCGAGGTAAATCTTAAGTGAGCGATTACGGGACAAGGACGATGTTATGAGCCACCCTGTTAATAACCAATGTCTATCTAGGCACGATGAACAAATCTCAGCTCTAAAAACTCATTTTTATCAAGAATCAATGAACCCCAAAGTTGATCAGATTCGTATGAATACAAGTTATAAGATAAAGATGTGAACAGGATATAATCATGTAACCATATAAGTTCTGATAAACAAAGTTATACCTAGATGAAAGATAAACGAGAGGCACACGAAAAACTCAAGAATGATATATCAAGGTCAACAATGGCAGATGAAGTAACTGTGTTTGTGTGTTTGCGATAATGACAGGGAAAAGGGGGGGGGGGGGGGGGTTGAGATGTATTTGACTTGGTCAAAGTATTGTCAAGTTGACACATACACCCACCATTTTGCAAAAATTGCAAGAATGGTCCCCCTGTTTTAAAATTTTAGTTAAAGTGATTAGAGTTAACCGAATCAACTTAACAAAAACAAACCCGCTCACAAACACGACCATAAATACTTAACACCAAAATTCAATGACCTATTCATGAAATTCTATACCACACAAGGCACACATAGCATAACAGATGATGAGGAATAGTTAATATACTCTGACAATCCTTATTAACGACCAAATTTGATTCCACGAAGATTTAATATTTGCTCCCCCTTAAACACGGACACATTTTCTATTTAAAGAGCTGTAGCCAATGATTTTAAGGACACAAATATTAATGAGGACAGTTTCCGGTTAAGTGATTTAATGGAACGATTCTGGTGACAATAAGATTTCTCTTATTTTTACAAAATAAGTGCACTGATACGTACACTAATATGTGTTAGACCAAGTTATAAAGTAAACTTAGTCCCTTACAAGGTTTTAAAGTAAACCTTGCCCGAGAAAATTAATTCCCGTTGTGAGCCAACGTTTTCATAAGAAATACGTGACTTTAATGCGAAAAGCGGGTTGCAGTCTGAAATAACTACAAGCCATAATGGGCATGTTTTAAAACTTGTACAACTTTTATACGGACTCTATTTATGGCGCCGTGTCAATATTAATCGACATTTCTAAAGTCGTAAATATATTCGTACTAAAAGACATGCCCGATATGAAAGAAAAAAATTAAAATATTTTTGGATTTTCTTGATTTTATATTTTTTATGGATTTTCTATGTTTTATATTTTTTATGGATTTTCTATGTTTTCTATTTTTGTATTTTGCTTTTGATGGTTTAAATATGTACGATAATATACAAGATCACGATCAAAGGATACTCGAGAATAGTTTACCATTACTATTCTTCAGATTCTTCTGCCAACTCCTTAAGTGTCGCTGGTGAAAATGATTTCATGCCTAGCTTTTCGATCAAAAACTCGATACGTCCTCGATCTAAGGCCTTTGTGAATATATCTGCCAGCTGATACTCAGTGTTGACGAAGTACAGTTCGATCACTCCATTTTCCACTTGCTCCTTGATGAAGTGGTAGCGGATGTCAATGTGCTTTGCTCGAGAATGTTGAACGTAGATGCAACACAGAGCGATTGCACTTTTGTTATCACAGTACATCGGGATTTTATTGAATCCAAGACAGTAGTCAATCAATTGTGATCTCATCCAAAGAACTTGAGCACAACAACCGGACATAGCAATGTATTCAGCCTCCGTACTAGATATCGCAGTGCTTTTCTGCCTTTTTGATGCCCAACTAGCAAGTCTAAATCCCAGAAGTTGCACACTGCCAGAAGTGCTACGTCTGGTATCTTGACACCCGGCATAATCCGCATCTGCATATGAAATTAGTGCAATAGAGGAATCCTTCGGATACCACAGACCACGATGAAGTGTTCCTTTTAGATACCGAAAGATCCTTTTCACAACATGTAAGTGCTTTTCGGTAGGCCGAGCCTGATACCGGGCACACATGCCTATAGCAAATTGCAAATCAGGCCTGCTAGCAGTCAGATAGAGAAGGGTGCCGATCATTCCACGGTAAAGTTTAGGATCGACAGCTATCCCTTCCTTATCTTCATCTAACTTGGATCTCTCCACCATTGGAGTATCCACGGGGTCACAGTTTTCAAAATGATATTTCTTTAATGATTCAAGAGCAAATTTGGATTGATTAATAAAGATGCCTCTGGGATTCTGAGAAATTTGCAACCCTAAGAAAAATGAAATTTTCCCATCATCGACATATGAAAGCGTGTGGACATAATTTTCTCAAAACGGTCAGACAAACGTTGATTAGTAGCAGCAAATATTATATCATCAACATAAATTTGTACCAGTATCATGTCGTTGTCCTCCTTGAGAATGACTAATGTTGGGTCCACTTTGCCTTTGGAGAAGCCTTTGGAGATGAGATACGACGATAAGAAATCGTACCACGCGCGTGGAGCTTGTTTCAACCCGTAAAGAGCCTTCTTGAGCTTGTACACGTGATTAGGATACTCTGAATTGACGAATCCATTCGGCTGGCTGACATAGACATCTTCCCTTAATTCAGCATTGAGAAATGCCGTCTTAACATCCATTTGGTAGACGATCATATTCATGTGAGCAGCATAAGCAAGGAATAGTCTAATTGCCTCCAATCGTGCAACAGGAGCAAAGGATTCTTCAAAATCAATACCCAATGCTTGTTTGTAACCTCTAGCAACCAATCTTGCTTTGTTTTTCAGCACACTACCTAACTCATCGAGTTTAACCTTGTATACCCACAACAATGTCAAGATTTCAACGTTGTTGGGTAACAGAACAAATTCCCACACTTCAAGACGTTGGAATTCATTAAGTTCCTATTGCATGGCTTCAATCCATGAGGATTTGGTCATGGCTTGTTGTCAGTTTTTAGTTTCAGTGTCTGAAAGAAATGCATCAAAATACCAATATAATGCATGTTCTTGGAGTTGATGGCGTGTTAAGACTGGTCGATCGATGTCACCAATAATATTGCGGATTGGGTGATCCTTTGTCCATTTAGTGTTGTGAGTTTCAATCCGTGGTGGTCGGGAGTGAACGATTTCAGGAGCTTCCTCTGAGGTAGACGCACCGGTAGGGTCTTCAGGTATATGTGAACCAAAGAAGGGAAGCTCTTGTAAGTGAGCATATTCCAAATCGTGATCATATAGATCCTCTTCAACATCATTAGGAAAGAGTGGGGGTGAAGATTCAGTTGTTGTTTGTGAATTGGTGGGGGATGGAACATCTGGTTCAAGAGTAACAGTAGATGCCTCGGATAGATTTCCATTATCTTGAACAACAACTTCGGGAATCGGAGCTACTGCTACAGGTGCTGGAGAATCATTACTCGGTGGATCAAAGAATTCATCAAACATAGGTTTAAGTAACTTATCCCACTCGGACCTTGTAGGTGGTATAAATGATGGAGAAGTAGGATTGTTGGGAGTTAATCCGGAACTGATTGAACCGGTTCCCATCTCGTGTAATGCGGGTTCAGAGCTGTGTTGCTCAGAAGGAATCGCTGTCAGCTCATCAAAATCGACATCCAAAGTTTCTACTATCTTGCCAAGACGACGGTTATAAATTCGGTAAGCTTTCTTTGCAGGCGAGTAACCAATGAAAATTCCAATATCAGCCTTCGGTTGAAGTTTTCCCAAATTCTCACTATTTGTATTTGGATAGCAAAGTGCACCAAACACATGAAGATATGAAATATCGGGTTTGTGTCCATGAAGTAGCTCATATGGAGTTTTACCATGACGTTTGCGAATGATGGAGCGGTTTTGGGTATAACATGCGGTTGCCACTGCTTCAACCCATAAGAATAAAGGAGCATTCGCATAAATCAACATAGTTCGAGCAACTTCCATAAGTGTACGGTTACGTCTTTCAACGACACCATTTTGTTGTGGAGTGCGAGCCACAGATGTTTCATGAGAAATACCAACCTTTTCATAATAATTTCGAAGAGTCTGATTAACGAACTCAGTGCCGTTATTAGTCCGCATGCGGCGAACAGTATCATTACGATGTACTTGGATCATCTTTAAGAAAGTAATGATATACTCTGGTGCTTGATCCTTGGATGCTAAAAATTTTACCCATGTAAACCTTGAGAAATCATCCACTATGACGAGGATGTATTTTCTACCACTCACACTAGCCATACGCATTGGCCCGCAAAGATCCATGTGCAAAAGATACAGTGGTTCTTGGTTGGTGTCTTCTGCTTTAGGTTTGTAAGGTTTCTTGGTGCTTTTCCCTAATGAACACGCGGAACATAAGTGATCCTTGTCGAACTTAAGTTTTGGAAGACCACGAACAAGTTCGTTTCTAGCCAAATGGTTAATAGCATCAAAGTTAAGATGAGATAACCGTCGATGCCACAACCATGACTTGGTCTTAGATGCTTTGGAGAGTAGGCAAACAAGAGAGGCGGCCATCATGTTTTGAATATACAAAGTAGAGAGATTATCCCCTCGAGAACCCTTTAACAAATCATTTCCTACAAGATCGTGAATGAAGCAAGTATGTTGTCGAAAGGCCACTTCAAGGTTTGAATCACAAAATTGTCCTACTGAGAATAGATTGTGACCAAGTCCCTCCACATAATAAACCCTTGAAATCGTGACATTCCCAATTTGGTATTCACCATAACCCATAATCTTTGCAATATGGTCGTTGCCGAATTTAACCGTTCCTAGAAACTTGCTGACGAAATTTCTGAGCATCGAGCGGTCTCCAGTCATATGTTTGGAGCACCCCGAGTCCAAATACCAAAGAATAATTTGGACGACCTGGAAATATTACCAAACACAGACGATGTATCGGATTCTAATTGTTCTTCTAAGTTAGCAGATACAGATATAATTATCTTAGATTTGCTATCAGACGAAACTTTAGGCTTCCAGATTTTCTTACTAGTGGTTGGCTTAGATTCTAGTTGTCTAGTATTCTGAGGTACTTTTTGACTAGGTACATTACCACTGGTAGGCACAATCGTGGGGGCAGACCTAGTTAAAGGGCGCTTTTTCCATTTCTTAGTGCTAGTGTTCCTATTTAAAGGACGCTTAGACCTAACTTCCGTGGATGTGATCCTAGTTAAAGGGCACTTAGTTCCATTATCAGTAAAGGTCCTACCAGTGGGTTTCCATTGCCACCCAACTTGGGTGAATTTCTTCCCTGTTGGAATCCATTCAAGATTGTTCTTAATAGCATACATTTCATTCACGTGATCAACAAGGCATAAATCATGACGCTGAGAAAACATGCATTCATTACAATTCCAACATTTCGCATTAGAATTCACATTTTGCTTAGGTTTCCACTCATAAAGAGAACCTTTTGTCTTAGCTACATGATTCTTTTTATTTAAAACTGAAATAACATTCCTAGGGTGCACTTCTAAGTTCTTCTTCTCAGTCCTATTAGTGGAAGGCTTGATCCTATCTTTCTTGTCTTGAGATCCTTTAGCCTTAGTGGACATAGTTACTCCTGTAGAAGCCAAGGGAACATTAGTTACAGATTTTGACTTAGCTTTGATGGGTGTGTTTAAAACGGTCTTAGCTCCTGGGGTCTTATTAAATGGAGTAATGGTAATGGTGGTTTGTTGTTTAGATGGTACAGATATCGGTTGCCCAATGTACTCTAAGTATGCTAAAAAGTCCTGAACGCGATCCACATATAATAAAAGCTCATATACGCTATGAGTTGTGGGATCACCTTCACGCATTTCATCAATAATCTCTCTAGCTAGATCATCATGTTCTAAAGCATTTTTCATATATGTGGCAAACTTAGTGGGACTTTTCCTAAATTTTGGATCCCGATATAGCACACGTGGGTTGGGTTTGGGAGCACTAGAGGTCGAGGCAGAGACAGTAGCTGAATTATCAACACTTTCTCGTCCTTTGAGTTGAAGTGTCTCCTTTAATTCTGCTATAACCATGTTTTTGTCTATGAGCTGAATTTTTAGGTCAGAGGATTCCTCACATTTCCTGTTCAGTTTGTCAATGAATGACTTTTGTTCTGTCGCATTAAAAGCGAGGCGTTCTTCTATTGAACCAGAATTTTGTGAGTCACCCTGCCTTACTTGTTCACGCTCTCCTAGTATAGAATTAATTCTATTTTCTAGGACATGATTTTTAGTCTCTGCAACCTCTAGTTTCGTTTTTGTTTCTAGTAATTCTCTCTTAATTCTCATCATCTCTTCCTCTAAATTCTGAACCATCTGAATCATCTTGTCACTTGTCTCAACGGAGTTGCCACCATCATTTAGTTTTGAAAGAGTTTCATTTTTAGATTGATTCTCAATTTAAAGAGATATAGAATGTTGTTGAAGCTCATTAAAACTTTTTGAAAGTGTATTATACGAATCTTGAAGCTTTAAAAATTCAGCGTTGGATTCATGACAAGAATGATTATCTACAGTATCCACATGTTCAACAGTATTCACAGATTCATGCACATCATCACAAATATTCACAGTAGATGAAATTTCATGAGTATATTTAACAGTAACAACTTGCATCACTTCGAGAGACACCATATGTTCTAATCATATTCAGATAAAATCTTTTCCTTTTCAATTAAGTGTTGTTCATAAGCATCATCCATTTTATTGAAAACTTTTTGAACTTCACCAATTTCAAAACTTAAATTACACGCTAGATCATAGACTCCTTGTTTAATATGGTCCACAAACGGAACGATCTCTTTCTCAAACACCGTTTTCATGTTTTCGAAGGCCCATTCTCCAGCGGTTTGAGCCGTTGAAGTCGTACATTCCAAAATGACCTTGTAAAACTCGGTAAGGTATTGCCCAATCTCTTCCAAGCTGAGCTTTACCGTACTAACCGGTGGAAGATTCTTAGGAATTTCCTTTGGTTGGTCCGAGTTAACGAGTGTAGGAATTATACTAAGGCATTCTCTAGTAGGCATGAAAGTGGATGTTTGGAGAGTTCTCTTTTGCATATTAAAACGAATTCTAAGATCTATTGTGGCATTTTTTGCATTCATTTGAGCATAATCATATTCAGGATATGTAGAAAGTAATTTTAACCACTTCTCATCATATGGTGTCATACTCTCAGAATCATTCGAGAACACAATCGGATCTAATACCAATTCTAACTTGGTTGCATCATAAAGTTGTGGATTGTGGTGAAGCGCTTGCTTTGCATATCCCGGGTTAGGTGGTAAGTCTATGAGACGCGATAGATTGAACTCTTTAAATGATGCATGAAACAAGTGTACTAGATGTGAAGCAGCATATTGTTTTAAAAGCTTAAGTTCCGTTTCTTTGATTCTTTCAGACGTCTTAATTTCCATGTCAAGCTGTTTGGACTCAAGAATTTCAAAATTCGTTTAAAGTTGTTGAAAATTAGTAACGACTGACTATTTTTCTTTAAGTTCATTCAAAAGATTTTCTCTTAAACTCTCAATTTCTAGCAGATTGTCCATTTGAACTTTCCTAAACCTATCAAATTCAGTATTGGTTAAGGTAGTGGACACAGGAGTCATTTCCAAGGTTTTAACCTTGTCCTTATGCAAAGCAAGCTCGGCCGATAAAGTCTGATTAGCATTAAGGGTTTCAAGGATCGTATTATTCATTCGGCTAAGCAAAGATGCCGGGACCCTAACCAAATCAGGTTGAGCAGACGAATTGGTAGTCGTAATAGCTCCCGGTTGTGGTTCACTCAAAGTCTGAGGACTTGCACTGATATTGCTATCATTGTTTGTCTCGTCAATTGAGTTACTAACCACCGGAGCCTGTTCCGAAGACTCAGACATTTGCTCAACTTGATAAGGTACAATACTAGTATCTGTAGCAGTATGTGGTACCTCAGAAATGGTATCAGCTCCATATAGTGAAAGTTTTGCCATAAGAGCTGCTTTGGCGGTGTTAAGATCGTCACAGACAGAGTCATATGCATCCAAATCATCACATTGATATGCAGCATTGTTGGTGATGACTGTTCTGAGACCATCAGTTTCCGCTACTCCCGGATCTGCAAGGAATGCCAATTCTTCTTCATCAAGCTCACGACCTTGGGCTTGAGCATTCACCAGGTAGATTTTCTCCTGAAACCATGTGCCGTCCCTTTTCCGTTTAGGCTGCTTGCACTCTCGGGCCATGTGCCCTTCCCCTTTGCAGTTGTAGCAAATCACCACCTTCATTTTACTAGTGCTGTTTGCTCTTATAGCAGTAGTATTGGATGAACGTGCACCAGCATTAGACGAATTAGATCTCCCTTGAAGTGGTTGCACCATGACTCTTCTGTCCTGAATTGTTGCCTAATGTCGAGAGTTAGACGAGTTCCTTAACTGATTGTTAGTTGTTGCTGGACCTCTGTAACCTCGTTTGTTCAATGTTTGACTTAAATAAGCAAACATCTGAGCAAGGATATCAGTAGGGCTATCTCCTTGTCTAAATTCAGGGACAGGGATGTCATCTTCACAGTAGAATGCTGGTGCTGCTTGAGCTACAATATGATTGGTTGGATCACTGACTTGTTGTGAGTAATGAGGTTGAGGATCCTCAAGTTGTGGATAGTTACTAGCAAGGTTGGTGGGAGGTTGATACGGTGAATACTGGTGTGAAGCATAAGGTAATGGGTGTGAATCTCCTTGTGATGATGATGTTGCTGGTTGGTGATAAGATGTAGGCGGCGGTGGCAGAATCGAGTACTATGGGAAGCTTGGTGTTTGATACACAGGTTGATATGAAGATTTGTGTCCTAAACCAAGCTGAGAGTTGTGGTATGACAGTGTAGGATGGTTTGCCAATAATGCCATTGGTTCATGATAAGGTCCTTGAGAAATTCGGTTTTGGATCACATGCTTCTCATGTTGTTGTAAGAAAGCATAGAGTTTATCTAAATTGTATTTGTGTAGATCGCGAATCATCTTGACATTTGTGACATATTGGCTCCATTCAGGGGGTAATGTGTTAAAAAAACTTGATGTTTAACTGAAACTGTTCAATCCTAAGATTATAGACGTTCATGTCATTCATCAAAGTGGTAAAATGCTAGTAAAAATCATGAAGAGTCTCCCCTGGAATGTATTTTAACCTATCAAACAAATCATACAGTTGACACTCGCGTTCTTGCTTAGTGAGAGATGTCCCTTGTAGCAAAACCGCAAGTCAATCCCAAAGATCCTTGGCCACTTTATGTTCACTCACCATTCTAAAGATATCGGGTGGAAGGGCTTGAAGAATTGTCTGAACAGCCCTTTCATCGGCATCTGCAATGATTTTGTTGGCATCGGTTAACTCATGATACTCCCTTGCCCTTGTCACATTGTTGATGGTAACCTCTCCCCAATCTAATGGACCTTTGTCAATTGATTGTAGCATAAGTCGACCACTTTGTTTGCCCATGATGTACGTTCTCATGCGACTTTGCTGATTCAAATAAATCTTTGATGAGCAAAGGTGGGCGGGTATCGGTACCCGAAATGATTGAGATATCGGTAAGAGAGGTCATTGTCGGCATATGTGAATGTGAATTCATTTTTTGATACCTTGAAACAAGATTATCAAGAATGATCGAGCAATGAAATAAGATTATGTGTTTTAATGTTGTTTAACTAAAGATATTAAGATCTTTTGATTGTGTGTTTTTGCTAATGTCTCCAAATAAAAACAAAGATGGAAAATCCTCTAAGTGTTGAAAAACTATGGCTGATCGTACTCTAATAGGACTCCCAGATCGTGTTGCGATCGTACTCCCCTATCCTAGTGAGCTATCGTACTCCCCTATCCAAGTGAGCTATCATACTCCCCTATCCTAGTGAACTATCGTACTGCACAATCGTAACCTGATCGTACCCTGATCGTAGTGAGTCTGATCGTACCCTGATCGTACCCTGATCATAGCGAACGTGATCGTACCCGGATCGTAGCGACCTGATCGTACTAAGCAATCGAAGTATAGATCGTACTTTGGATCGTGCTGATGGATCGTACTAAGCAATGGATTCTTGATCGTACTTTGGATCGTGCTGATGGATCGTACTAAGCAATGGATTCTTGATCGTACTTTGGATCGTACCTATAGATCGTACTACATGATCGTAATGGTGGATCGTAGCGTGGATCTAAGTTATTATCGCAGTTAGATCGTAACAATGGATCGTGACTAAGGATCGCAAGTAGAAACCCCCAGGGATCAGCCTTGCATGGTCCATTCCAAATTCCAGGGCTCAAAGAAAATGTAGTGTTTATTAATTAGTTTTATGGTGACTACTAATCAGCCGTGCATGGTCCATTCCAAATTGTATGTAGGCGCGCAACTATATACAATTTCAAGATTAACGATGCAATACTCAGTTCGTCGAAATTTTATCATCATGTTTATAATAAAAACATTTTCATGCTTAATTATTAAATAAGAATCAAAAATAATTTACAAAGATTTTCTTTGTTATGAAAACAATTAAGTTTTCCAAGGTGTTTTATAAACAACTTCTGTTTGATAACGATCACTTATAAATCTCACTTTGAATAATCTTATAGTGATGAAAATTCAATTTTTCTCACGGGATACTGTTTTGTCTTATAAAAACAATGAGTGATCTGCAAAAGAGTGATGAAAAGTTTTTCGCCAAGAACTAAGTACAATATGCTAGGAAATGAGCTTAGCCAATTTATCATGAGGTTCATGACCTTGATGGCACTCAGGAAGAATAATCCACAACGTAACTCAAATCGAGATGAGTACTTGTTCAATGGTTGCATCACTAATGCGAACATTAGGAACAAGCAAGAAAAGATAGATAACATCGATACATGTAGAATTTAGCAATCAAAGGTAGTATTTTCATTAATCACAAACAAGTCAAAATTGTACCATAACACATTACGTGTCACTATGTCATACAATTCCAAGAACTCATCCTACCAACTGTTATCTCAGTTAAGTTAGGGATTTTTTTTAAAAGATACCACAATGAATACTAATCTACAAGAGTCATTTGGTGTTCCACATGTCCCGAAAGATCCATCGGTCCCAATTCAGAAGAAGATTTCTTCAATTTATTTATCGGACACTGGGCATCCTCATCATTGGACAATGGCCTAGGAACAACACTTAACACGAATCAACAATCATTTAAAACCTTATAATTCAATCACATGACTTTACGACTTCCTCTTATCAGTCTCATATTCCATACGGGTTAAATTTTACTTCATTCAAGTTTCAACCAAATCATACTCAATGCGATATCCTACATCATTCTCCAATACTTTCAACTTTATTTTTAGACCTTAATAGGGCAATAAAAGCTCGATAAAATTAACACTTAATTTCCAATCCTATAGATCCTTCAACAATAGTTATCAAATGAGTCACTAGTATGAAATGACTCGATCATTCAATTAGACTTCTCGGAAAGGTACTAGTGGCATGAGGCTTTTGGGTAATGGTTCCAATAACAGCCTCAAGTGCAACATTCACCCTTTCGATTTCAAATTTAAGAATTGGGTGACAACGAATCAGATGACACATTTCCAGGTGGTAACGTTTTGTCAAACTCCACTCTATAAGGAAAGATCGTCCTGACATCGATATCAGATTTAATCTCGCCAATTCTTCTTCAATATCACAAACAACTAATATCTACATTTCTACGAATATCAACCATTTTTTTGGGATCATAAATATCCACAACTTGGTTTAGATCTGGAATAGCTAGAATTCCTACAGAAATAGCTTCGATTAATTTGCTAGGGAAGTTAGGGTTTCTTGTGACAATCTAGGTCGTATAAATACCTCGTATAAATATCAAAATAATCATCAAACAATCATGTAATAAAACTACATCATATATATATATATATATATATATATATATATATATATATATATATATATATATATATATATATATATATATATATATATATATATATATATATATATATATATATATATATATATATATATATAATCCAAGTTATATATATATTAAAATTACACTTCTCAGTCTGGCCTTGTCAGTAACTCGAGAATTCTTCGGCACCGTTATAGTCAAAAGATTTTTAGACATTTTTAGAAAAATGTTTATAGTTAAAAGATTTTGAAATGTTTTATTCAAAACCTTGGTTTTTAAAAATCTTTCGTTCTCTATAACGAGAGCTCTGATACCAAACTGTAACACCCCCAAATTTACACAATTCAATACAGCGGAAGACTCGTTGGTGTTACGGGATAGCACATTACTCACATCATAGACAACGCTTAAAAATCCCGTCGATTAACAATAAAGCATTTCCATTCATAAATGTCAAATTTACATAGGTCCCAAGTCATAATATTTCATACAATTTGTACAAAGCATTTGAATGGAAATTGTTATATAAGTGCGGGCCATGAATTCTTGTTGTCTTCCCGAGAATTACCTTCAAGTACCTGAGACAAAACATGTTAAAAGAAAAGGTCAGCGATAACGCCGAGTGAATTCATAGAGTTTAATAAAACCATTAATATATCATCGGTATACAATTATTACCGAAAATCATTTTGTAGAATTCTTTTGTAATAGGCCATAAAATAGCCAAAGTCATTTTATACAAATCCTTATCATTGTCATAATGTAGACTTTTGCCTTCAAAATCATTATACGAACCAAAGTCGTAAAAACATCATACAATACGTTTTATAACGTTGTATAAAGTTAAATAAAAATCGTTATATGAATATGGTTATGAAAAACCAAAACACGAACATAATATCAATAGTAAGACTCCGTATTGCTAGTCAGGCAATATATCGTAATTTAGTGCTTATAGCAGTATTTCGTTATTTGGATTATTATAAGCCGCATGACATTGTTACCTTACTACAACAAACAACGGTTAGCTAGCCCGAAACTCATTTGCCCATCTAAATTAGCTTGTCGTCACAATAATCACTCTTGTGTAAATCTTCTCATACATAAATTCGCTTACCAATCAATGTGGCACGACAGGGATCAACCGTCAAGGCGCGAACTAGGGTGATCGTCCCCAAATAGTACTATTATATGCAAAAGCGTCTACCAAATCCCGGTAGTTCACAATTCATGCTAATGGGACTTTTATTGACATAACCTAACTTTAATAATCCATTTCATTTCATCTATTGGGTCATTTAATCATTCATCGGGTCATACAATCATTCTGGTCCAAATCAATAAACAAACAATTGGGACAAATGGTGTCCTATTTCTTAAAAACTAACATGTTATCTCCCTCGCGGGTTTATAAAATATTTCATAAAAACATTTAAAAGAGTGCGAGGCTATAAACTCGCGTTGATGTGGGAAAGCGGGTTATCGGCAATTCGGATGTACGGTACGTGCTTCAATCACGGAAACCGAGAAAAATAATACTCGTCTTAGACTTCTGCCCAATGACTTTATAAAAATAACAATTATGTATACATATGATGATTTTTATATATATGATGATGATCAAGTGGGTTTATACATTCTTATTTACTTATTTTATTGTTATGTATTGGTAACTTTTATACTAGTTATACTAGTTCAATTTAATTACATTTTGAGGCCCAATAAGCCTATTACAAGCCCAATACTATTCATTAGCCCAATTATACTTTTAATATCAGTATTATACTTTACATGTTGGGCCCAAATGGTTTAAGCCCAATAAGTAAGTTTATAAGTGTTTTACCAACTAGTCGGGTTTATAGTCCAATAAGGCTACTTTGACCCGTTAATGTCTATATGTTGTAAAGCTCGGGTTTTATCGGTTTTTACTTGTTATATAAGTTTATATATCAGTATGTGTGTTTATAAAAGTTTACATTAGACGGGTCCGACCGTCTATGTTTTATTTGACAAAAACGTTAATCTTTCGGTTTTAGCCGAAAAGACGTAATAATCATGTTTTATAGTTTTTATAACTTATAAAACTTACCAAAATACCTTTCTATATAATGTCCATTTATTTATCCTTATACATATTTATAAAAATGTAATATATAAGTTAGTGGTTTTTAATTCATATTTTATACTATATTTATTTGAGTGCTTATATAATAATATTAAACTTTAATTTCACAAAATCAGTCCTAAATTTTAAGTTCACTAAAATGTCCATATATAGAGTTATATAATGAGATAGGACCTTAAATTTTTATCACAGAAACTAAATGATATGTGCTTAATTTTACTCCTTTATAGCTACTGATGAATCAACTTCTAAATATTTTAATAAATTCGTCCAAAATAGTATAGGCAGATTTGCACTCTAAACTTGTTTTGATCATATCTCACTCATTTTGATGATTCCATTGTATGGCCAACTCTCACATGTGTATAACATCTTATACTTACTGTATATTGATTCCACTTTACCATTTTATCAGTTTATCATTTGTTTACTTACTGTTTTTATACAGCCATCTTATTTAAGCAAGATTTAACCATTTTTACATGTGATTTTTCCATCTTTTTACCCACGTTTATAAAATCTATCAACACCAAATACCCACATAATATTTCTAATCATCATTCATCATCATATACATATACATAAATAAAGAAATTACAAGATTACATAATCAAAATAACAAGAGGATAGGAAGAATAATCTTTATACCACCAAGATTAAGTAGTTGGAAGGATCAAGACTTGGTTTTGGGTCACCAAATCTAATGAACTCTTGTATGAAATCTTCAAGATCACCAAGGGAGATGTTGGTCTTTTAAAGTCAGCCCTACTTCATCTTGCAAACTTCTCTTTGGATGTTAAAATCACCACCAATCTATAGAGCTTCAAAAGGGCTTCATCATATGTGTAAATAACACATGATTTCATGGTTAATAATTGATCAAATGAGGGTGTTTTTGGTTGAGATGGGACGAATTTTAGAGAGAGGGATGAGAGAATGAGAGTGGTTTGCATGAGTTTCTAGTTGCAAATGGTAAAATGAAGTGGTTTTGAGTGGTTTTGTGTAAGAGTAGCTTATTTACTAAGCTTACAAGACAAGTGTTAGCTTGTTTAGGAGGTGATGACACCTCATGGTGTTGTTGCTTATGTGTTGCCGTCCTATATAGTGGGGGTGGGGCAAGATTTATCTTGTCTCATCCCCATTATTTTACGGGTATCCCTCGATTCTAGTTTCCTCGATTTGCGTGCCCTTGGATCGTTTTACGAAAAACGTTTTTATAAATTATGAATCAACGGCACAAAACGAATCTAATAAAAATTGTATCATCAAAAACGGAGTTCGAAAACGTAAATACGTAATCCTAAGGTTTCTGGTTTAGTCGTAAAGGACGTTAAATTATAATCGTAAGTCCTAATCTCTTCTCGTAAATTTGTGAGTTTATGAACCATCTCAAAATTAAAATCCCAAAATAATATTCACGGATAAATTTATTTCCTGAAATGTGAGACTGTCACCAAAACGGTGTATGTAAACGTAAGCACGTAACGTAGAATTCTCCGTTTTAGACGTAGTCGATGCTACTTCAAGACGTAAATCCAAATTTCTTCCCAAAAATAAGTGAGTTCATAATATAACATTAAAATAATGTTTTTAAATAATATTTGAGAATAAAATATAAACCATAAATTGACGGATTGTCACAACTCCCCCACGAGGCATCTCGATTTTTATTATCGAGTCATGAGCTCGACTCGATCCCCTCAATACTAATTATCATTGGGGAAGGTGATTTGGTCGAGGTAGTTCAAGGATGGAACATCCCCACCAAAGTAGTGCTTCACCTATGTCCATTCACCTTGAAATTGGGGCCATCATTTTGAGCTAGCTCGATGGTCCCATAAGGAAAAACTTGAGTCACGGTGAATGGACCGGACTAACGGGATTTCAACTTGCCGGAAATTATTTTCAAACGAGAGTTAAAAAGCAACACTTGATCTTCAATGTTAAAAACCCGTTTTTTAATTTTTGAGTCATGAAACTTTTTAGTTTTTTCTTTATAAATCAATGATTTTTCATAAGCAATGTCTCTCAATTCATCCAATTCATTCAATTGCATTTTCCGATGTTTTCTCGCGGTCTCTATATCATCATTACAATGCTTAAGGGCCCAATAAGCTTTGTGTTCGAGTTCAATTGGTAAGTGACAATTCTTCCCATACACAAGCTTATAAGGAGTGCACCCGATGGGCGTCTTATGAGCGGTCCGAAAGGCCCATAAAGCATCGTCCAACTTATCCGACCAAGATTGTCGGTTTTCTCCAATCGATCTCTCCAAGATCCTCTTCAAGCTCGGTTTAAAACCTCGACTTGCCCACTCGTTTGTGGGTGATAAGCCGTAGAAAGCCGACGTGTAACTCCATATTTCCTTAAGACCCTTTCGAATTGTTAATTACAAAAATGGGTTCCACGATCGCTTATGATCGCACAAGGGGTTCCAAACCGAGAAAACAAACTTTTCAAAAACTTGACGACCACACGAGCATCGTTGGTGGGCAAAGCCTTAGCTTCCACCCAGTTAGATAGGTAGTCAACGGCGACAAGCATGTAATTATTACCACGAGATGATAGGAACGGACCCATAAAGTCAATGCCCCAAACGTCAAAGATCTCACACACTTGGATGATATTTTGTGGCATTTCATCGTTTTGTGAGGCTTTTCCTTGTCATTGGCATGAGTCACACGACTACACAAGTGCATGTGCATCTCGATAAATAGTAGGCCAAAAGAAACCAGCATCAAAGACCTTCTTAGCCGTGAGATTAGCACCGTGGTGACCACCTGTGGGTCCCTCGTGACAAGCTCTAAGGATGTTAGAAGCTTCGGTACCAAAGACACAATGTCGAATAATTTTATCCGCCCAAGTCTGAAACAAGTAAGGGTCGTTCCAAAAATAGAACTTGACGTCACGAAAGAATTTTCGTTTTTCTTGTGTCGTCATACCCTTAATGATGAAGTTCCCGACATGGTAATTTGCGATGTCCGCAAACCATGGGGTAGATGAATCAAGCTTAGAATTTACTACACCAAGTGTCTCGAGAGGAAATGTTTCGATGATTTCCTTTGGCTCGTAAACACTTTGGTGAGGATCTTCCAAACGAGAAAGATGATCGGTCGCTAGATTCTCGGCTCCTTTTTTGTCAACGATTTCGACATCAAATTCTTGTAGAAGGAGAATTCAACGAAGTAATCTCAGCTTTGCATCTTGTTTAGCCATGAGATACTTAATAGCCGAATGATCCGTATACACTATGCATCAAGGCAAGACGAGGTAAGGTCAGAATTTTTCAAATGCATACACCACGGCAAGGAATTCCTTCTCCGTTGTAGTGTATTTCAATTGAGTCTCGGTCATCGTCCTACTAGCATAGTGAATAGGTAATAAGTGTTTTTCATGACTTTGCCCCAAAACGGCCCCAATAGCATAGTCACTAGCATCACACATGAGCTCAAAGGGGAGGTTCCAATTGGGAGAAACAATAATGGGAGCTTCGGTAAGTTTCCTCTTAAGGATTTCAAAGGCTCGTACACAATCTTCGTTAAAGACAAAAGGTGCATCTTTTTCGAGGAGATGTGTAATAGGTCGAGAAATCTTTGAAAAATCCTTGATGAATCGACGATAAAAGCCCGCGTGGCCTAGGAAACTCCTAACTCCCTTAACGGTTTTGCGATGAGGTAATTTGGCGATGACGTCTACCTTAGCTTTGTCTACCTCAATCCCCGCTTTAGAAACCTTGTTCCCTAAGATGATTCCACTTTTAACGATAAAATGACATTTTTCCCAATTAAGCACAAGGTTGGTTTCCTCACAACGCTTCAACATTCTCTCGAGATTCGACAAACACGAAGTGAACGAACAACCAAACACGGAAAAGTCATCCATGAAGACTTCCATCGTCTTCTCGATCATGTCATGAAAAATAGCCATCATGCACCTTTGAAAGGTTCCCGGTGCATTACAAAGTCCGAATGGCATTCTACGATAGGCAAACGTTCCATATGGACACGTAAACGTAGTTTTTAATTGATCACGAGGATCGATGGGGATTTGGAAGTAACCCGAAAAACCATTTAAAAAGCAATAGAAATCGTTTCCCGCAAGACGCTCCAACATTTGATCCATGAAGGGCAAGGGAAAATGGTCTTTTCGAGTGGCGTCATTCAACTTACGATAGTCGATGCACACCCTCCAACCGGTCACGAGTCGAGTTGGAATTAACTCGTTGGCATCGTTTGGCACAACGGTCATTCCTCCCGTCTTAGGGACACAATGAGTAGGACTCACCCAAGTGCTATCGGAAATATGGTAAATCATTCCTGCGTTAAGGAGTTTTAGGACTTCCTTTTTGATGACGTCGTGAATTTTGGGGTTCACCCTCCTTTGACATTGGATTGCGGGTTTGTAGTCCTCCTCCATTAAGATTTTGTGGGTACAAAATTTGGGATCGATCCCCTTAATGTCGGATAACTTCCACGCAATTGCCCCTTTGTGATCCTTTAGAACATTGACAAGTGCGGTTTTTTCATCATTCGAAAGATCTTTCGCAATAATAACCGGCAACTTGTCGTCCTCCTCCAAAAATACATATTCAAGATGAGGAGGTAAATCTTTCAACTCGAGGATAGGTGGTTCCTCAATTGAAGATTTGGGCTCGATACTCATAACCTCCTCGGGTGGAGGAAATGGGAAATCGTTAAGAAAATCCTTGATAATCGAGAAGTCCTCATCGTTGTCGAGGTCTTCGTCACAAGTACGTGGAACATCGAATTCTTCCAACGTAAAACCACCACCTTCAAATGGAGTGAAGGTTGGTGTCGAGTTATCAAGAATGGGATCAAGCATAGTGGGATTGCCACTATTCTTATCATCACCAAAACCTAGAACTTCTTGTGAAAATTCCTCGCAAACAACATCGATCTTATCAACGAGGTTTATGGTAGCAACGGAATAGAAATTGGATAATTTTGAGTTGCGTTTATAACAAGTTCCTCGTCGTTGAAACGTAGGTGATCTTTCTAGCATGCACATCAATTAAAGCCATAGACGTATCTAAAACGAACGACCTAAAATAAGAGGAATTTGAGGATCCGTGGAAATATCGACAACGATAAAGTCTATCGGATAATAGAACTTTCCCACTTTCACAAAAACGTCTTCGGCCAATCCACATGCGGGAATCGTGGAATGATCGGCTAACTCGATAGACATTAGTGAAGGAGTAAGATTAGGAAGATTGAGCCACTTGAATATTGCAAGTGGCATCAAGTTAATACTAGAACCAAGATCGGCCAAGGCATAGCATTCTTCCATATCTTAGATTGCACATAGAATCAAGAATTTACCGGGATCACCGACTTTTTAAGGTATGCGGTTAAGATAAACCGATAAAAAACTAGACAATTGTTGCAATTTCTCCTTGTTGTTTAACATACTCTTAATGTTAGCGGAAAATCGAGGCATCATGACCAAAGCATCGGCGAAACTCACATTAAAATGAACGTCTAGAAACATTTTAATAAAAAGCTCACATTGGTAATTATCGCGCTCTTGACGTTTCTCCTTTCTAAGTCTCGATGGATAGGGCAAGGTGGTGTGGGTTGAGGCATAGGCATAGCCTTTGGAATCTCTGGTTCCAAATGTGGTAATGGGTCAACCGTAGGTGTGGCATGAGCGGTACTTCGTGGGATTGGGACATGCTCCTTTTCGACCACCACCTCGGGTTCTTCCTCAATTGATTCCTCCGTAGGAGCAATTGGTTGAGGAGTCGGTTCCTTAAGTATCTTACCACTTCGTGTGGTAATCGTTTTCATCTCTCCCTTAGGGTTCGATATGGTATTACTAGGAAGACTACTCGAAGACGGTTTGCACATTATAGCCTCAAAAATGGATGAAATCTTATCCTCGAAAATAGATTGCCTCTTCTCGGACTTAATCATCTCTTGTTTTATTTCATGTTGCCCTTGTTCCATTTTTTGTTTTTTTTGTTGTAACCTAGTTACATTTCCCTCCATTTTGTTTGAATTGATCTTAAGCTCATTTGCTAACTCGTTTTTCAACTCCTTCTTCAAGTTATTCTTAAACTCGGATCTTAGGCTAATGATCTCACTTTGAATATTATCAAACCTAGCATCGTTTTCATTTGCGTATTCAACGAATTCATTTGGAAGTTCTTTCAAAGTTTGAAACCCTTGTTGTTG
The DNA here is from genome assembly GCA_025667525.1 of Glebionis coronaria. Classification (NCBI taxonomy): domain Eukaryota; kingdom Viridiplantae; phylum Streptophyta; class Magnoliopsida; order Asterales; family Asteraceae; genus Glebionis; species Glebionis coronaria. The sequence goes on from CM046882.1 coordinate 306,866,487, forward strand.
TTTTGAAAATCATTGTTTTGATTTTTGTTTGACACTTGATTGTTATTAGCCCCTTGATTCCCATAATTGTTTCTTTTGTAATTGTTTTTGAAACCAACTTGATTGTTTCGATAGTTGTTGTTAGCATTTTGATTGGGAGCAAAACCCGGTGGAGTCAATTGATTGGAGCGGGTAACTTGACCGTTTTGGTTGTAAGTTCCCGTGGCCGCGTAGGAACTCGAAGTGTTACCACCGTTCGTAATGCACTCGGAGAAATCATGACCTCCACCACAATACATACATGAAACCTCAACCGCTTTAGCCGTAGCGGGAGCACTTTGTTCACCAACTTTGAATTCAATTAAAAGACCTTTAAGCTTATCAAAGATTTGTTTTCCAAGTTCGCCTCAATTTGGCAAGCATCGATGGTATTGGACAAAGAAGGTGAAGCCGAAGACGAAGCCTTAAAAACACTCAATGTGTTACGAGGACTATACACCTTAGATCTATTCTCAATTATCAACAATGCTTCCTCAACCGTTTTACACAAAACATTACCACCCGCGGCGGCATTTAGATAATCCCTTTCATGATCATTTAAACCATTGTAAAACATGTCAATTTGATGCAAGTTGGAAAAACCGTGATGAGGACACTCATGTAACATTTCCTTAAACCTATTCAAAGCCGTTGAAAAACTCTCATTAAATTCTTTTGAAAATTTTGAAATCACGTTTTTCAAATGCGTAGTCTTAGAGGGCGGGAAAAATTGCTTCACAAATTTTGAAACGAGGTCCTTCCACGTCAATATAGAATTGGGTGGCTCTTTCTCTAACCAAATTTTAGTGGGCCCCGCTAAGGAATACGGAAAAAGCATCATCTTAATCAAATCATTAGCAACGTCCTTAAACTTGCAAGTGGCGGTAAGACGATTGAATTGACGGATATGGTTGTGTGGGTTGTCCTTTTCATCACCACGGAATTTGTTGTTTTGGATCATCGACAAAAAACCCGTTTTCACTTCAAAATTCTCCGTAAGGATGGCGGGAATTAAAATAGCCTCTCCATAACCCTCGGTGGGTGCTTGAAGTAACTCCATCATTGTTCGATTCGCCATGGTTGGTTCTTCTTCTACGATAGGTTCGTTAATAGGAGACTCCTCACTAGAAAGATTAGGAGTAGGTGTGGACTCCTTTAGGTTTTTTCGTCTACGTGCAGGTCTTGCTTGATTACGAGTAAGCATAAGCGTCACGTACAACGTGGGGATGAACAAAGAAGATTCTTTTTGGTGTTTTTAATTTTTCTAAATTTTTTTTGGTGGTTTTTGATTGTTTTTAATTTTTTTTGGATTTTGTGATTGTATTAGGTAGACAAAAATCTACAAATCTCCTCCTTAATCAAATCTCTTGATTAAAGAAGCCTCAAGGAATGAAAACGATCACGTGAAGTGAACGCCTTCGATGACTTTAGAACGTTGGTGGAACACCAAAACGTTCAAGAGGGGTTTAATCAAATGAAACCAAGAAAATATATATGATACTTAGATAATACTTTGTTTGGCAAACCCTCGATTAGCCCTTTTTATCTAAGCACGCACAAGCAAGCGGGGAGAAGAGGCGTCGCGAAGCACTTAAGAGCCTTTTCCTTAGGGTATATTTTCTAATACCCGCCTTATACCCACCTTATAGTTTGTGTTTGTCAAAATTAAGCTTCTCGAAAGTATTTATCTATTTTGCCTTTTCTTTCTTGTTAGAGATTCGAATACAATGATTGATTAATGACCTCCCAATCAAGGTTGTGTTTTCACACTTTTGGAGTACTTGTGAATTTATTGTTCTACGTATACAATATAGTAATAGTATTCACACAAAAAACAACGAAAACCGATAATACGTATTAGTAGAGTGCTACTAATACAAATAGATATTATGGTTAGTATAAAAACAACAATCGTTCAAATCAAAACACAACACGCCTCCCCGGCAGCGGCGCCAAAAATGATGTAGTGATTTTACTACCCTTTAGGAAAAGAGAGTAAATATGGCAAGTATTAAGTGTCGGTTTAGGAAAAACAAGCACTAATGACCAATTAAGTTCAAGTTCGTTTCCCAGGGAGGCAAGTGTGTTATGTAAGAAATGATTAATGATGTAATTATGTTTATGAGAAAAGAAAAATAGAAAAGATATTAGAAGAGAATGACGGTTACGATTATGAATTAAACTAAGAAGAAAAGTCATGCACGTAAAACCGTAAAAAGTGAACAAAATTGGAAATTACCCTAAAAATTCCTAGAAAATTGCAATAAATCCTACATAATGTAATTAGAGTTTACAAGAAATCAAAACTCACTCAAACCTTTTATTTAATTAAATAATACTTTTTTAATGCTAATTTAAAGCCCAAAAAATCAATTTAATTAACAAAAATCCCAAAATGAGATTTTTTAACTTGTAAACCTCTAAAATGACTTAACTAAATTTTAACCTATTTTTGAACATTTTAAAATTAATTAAAACTATTTAAAAACAATTAAAAAGTACTAAAACTTAAGATAATTCTAAAAATTAATCTAATGGCAATAAAATTAATATAAAAATTTTAAAATTCCTAACTTAATGTATTTGAACTAAGAAAAATGAAAAACTTGTAAAAGTCTAAATTTTAATTTTAATAATAAAATAATAATAAAATATTAATAAAAATCTAAAATTTATAAAAAAATTCTAAAAAGTTGCAAACTACTTTATTTTAACCTAAATAATACAGAAATGCACTTGAAATTACAAAAATACCCCTATTGGGCCTTAAAACGGGCTAAATGACAAAGCAGTCCCTTAATAGGCTTAGAATTTGGCCCAATAAGAAAAAAGTCAACCAAATAAGCCCAAAACTTCCATCCTGACTTAAAATTTGATTTTAAGAACAAAATTCTGAAGGCCCAAAAGCTGAAAATGTGTTTAAGCTAGCTTATTTTAAAGCAGCTTATTCTTAATGGACTTTTTGGCCCATTAAGCTATAAGCTGATTCCATAAGCTAAAATTTGACACACAAGCTTCTTTTGAGTTACCAAAGAGATCTATAAAAAGTAAATTTAAAAAAGCACAAGAAATAAGCCTAAAATAAGCCAAGACTCTCTTCACAAAACGACAAAATAGTCGTTTTTGAGTTCTAGACCACGTCAAGTGCTGATTCAAGTTTCAAAAGGTTTTAAATGACTTAATTAAGCTAAATAATCAAAAAGTTTTCTAATAAGCACAAGAAATAAGCTAGAATAAGCAATTAAGCACTTATGTAAAAGTCAACTTGATGAGTTTTCTAGTCAAACTTAAATGTCAAACCCCAATAAGCTCCAGATCAAATCAATGGGTCAAATAAGGAAGATCTATCACAAAAAATAAGTTGTTGCAAGTCTGGATAAGCCAACATGGCTTATGATCAAGCTGTTTGATAAATTACACTAGCAGGGGCTAGTTTTGGAAGTTCAGCAGTGGGAAAAGTTTCCACTGCTTGACCTTTTTGACTTTTTGTGTTTTGTGACTTTCTGGTGGATTCAGGTTAAGCAAAGGCACCCAAGTGATCAGTTAATCACAAGGAGTCAATAAAAACAATCAAATCAAAATTTCAATCAGCCAATCAGTACAGTTAATTCAAAAGATCACAAGACTTGTACCAGATATGAACAATAAGCAGTTTTCACCAAATAAGCACTTTTAGCAAGAATAAGCCAGCCAAACTTCATCAAATGCATACACAAGCTATAAATAATTCAAATAAACAAATATAAATAGGTTTCATACACTGATTCAAAGTCTATATACAAATTCAAGCAAATGAAAGTTACTGATGAACAAGAACAAGCAGTTATGATACTTTGCTGATATACTTGACCACAAATCCAATTTCAAACACTCAAATCTTCTTAACAGGTTACACAAACTTTGATTTAACACTTGTTAGCCCTAAACATGCATACACTCTAGGTGCTTCCAAAATCTTAGGTCAAAATAAGCAAAATCAAGTGAGTTATAGCATAATCTTAGATTTGATGTTTTAAAGCTAAAAACTTGCAGATATTAGCACACAACCAAGTATTAAGCAGATACAAACATTAAACAACACCTTCCAATAAATCAAAAACAACTTATGCACTTAAACAGGTTAACCCAAACACCCCTTATCTTTTGCAAATCCAAATTTAACAATGTATAAGTGTGATTCAGTGTTACCCAAGCCCAATCAAACACAATAACAAGTATATTATGCAGTATCAAGCAATATGAAGTCATAAAAACACCAAGAACAATAGCAGAACACAATATCACAAATTTCAAGTATTTTGACAGATTTTTGGGTTCAATAACTCAAACCTCATGAACGTACATCCACACTCACGAATTTTTAAGCTGATGTGCCTAGCAAAACAAGGCACAAGCTTCCACAAACAAGCTGCTAAGATTCAACAAGGTTAGAACAAAAATATGAAAAACAGAAAGTAGAAAAAGGCTTGATTGATGCAACCTTTGAACCCACACATTGATTATCCCCAAACCACAAGCCTCACAACACCTTGATAACTCTTTATCAGGGTGCTATGATCAACTTATAGCCCAAGTATTCCAAAGGTGTACCAAAGAACTTAGCAAAATATCAAGATTTTAAACTTTGAGCAATTTCTTTCACAAAGTTTGAAAACAGGTTTTGAGATTTAACAATAGCAAACATATATCAATAACAAGCAGATAATAAGATTGGCACTTGGGTTTTCTTCAAACATTCAAACACTTCTCATTAAAAATGAAGGAGGATTTACAAAACTTTGAACAGGAAAAACCAAGAGCAACTGAAAATGTAAAGCCTAAATGCCTTTATATAGGCTACTAGGATGAACTAGAATGCATAAAAACATAAACCCTAATGGTGTGAAGTACCTGAAATGCGCCTTAAACTTTTGAAAATCATGAACTCATGTGAACTTCTTTTGGTTGTTTGTGGAGTGATGAGTTGTTGGAATTGTGATCAAAGGTCAAGAATAAGCTTAGGATGTAAGCTGCTTGAGGATGGTTGGATTCTCTGGCACCTTTTGGCATTTTCTCCCAAAACCGTGTACAAGGGTTTAACATGTGACATGGGTGGTGATGAGGTGTCAAGTTTAAGGTTTGGGATGTATTTAGTGTCAGGTTAATCGTATTCTGGAGGTTTTTAAGTGCTAATTGCAAGTAATTAGGGAAAACCCAATTTTGCTAAGAACACCAAGAACATAGGTTTTGATCTTTGTTTTAGGTTTAAAAAGTGATTGGCGCGTGTTTAACTTAATTAATATTAAGTTTAAACGGTTTAGGGTGAGTGGAATGTGAGGTGGAGGAATGGTGAGTTCTGATTGGGTGAGGGGAGTTAGTGGGACACGTGGTGAAGTGTGAGTGGTCTAGGTAACTTCTCTTGTCTGCCCATTTTAGTCCCTTTATTCCTTCCTTTCTTTCATTTGTAGATTAAACAAGCTAAAACTGAATTCTCTTTATAAATAAGTTTCAGTTTTTAGACTTTTGCCCCAAATATTTTTCCAAAGTATTTTCCGGGGTATTTCTTGCCATTTGATGATTCTTGAAGGGCTGTTTTGGAATTTTCTTCAAACATTATGGTCTTGACTTGTATTGTTAACTTCTTGGAGGACAAATATTGAAAAGTCTTGATTTATGAGGGACCATTCTTGCCAATTCTTCAAAGTGGAGGGCCCTTTTTGTAAATTTGACAAACTTTAAGGACCAATCTTGTAATTATGAATAAACAAGGGTTCAAAGTGTCAATTCTTCAATATTGGAGGACCCTTCTTGTACAATCTTCAAATCTTCAAGGGTTATTCTTGGAAAATCAACACTAGGGCTTGGTTCATTGTGCGGCTTCGTTTCCCGTGTTCGTTTTTGCTTGTTTCTTGTGATCTTTTGTCATTTTCTCAATATCCGTACCTAAAATACACATGTAACAAACACAAGCATATATTTGGAATTTTTCATGATATTTTATGAATTTGAAGCCCGTTTTGGACGATGAGACTTTGTATAAAAGCAGTCTCATCAGTCTCCTTCGGTATGCAACATGTAAACCTTTGGGAAAGTTGATTTTCAACTCGATTCAAAAAGGTCCGTATGTTAGAAGAACAATTCTTGTACCTAGGGACCCTACGAATGCTAACCCAGTGGCTGACTCTAGTCATGAGCAAACGGATGAAGAAATAACTGAAGCAAAATCCAAACAACTCGACGTTGATGATCAAGCAATTCAAGTCATTCTCATGGGACTTCCTGAAGATGTTTATGCTGCTGTCGATAGTTATGAAACAGCACACGAGATGTGGCTTAGGATTCAGAAAATGCTGAAGGGAAGTGAAATAGGTTTACAAGAAAAGGAAACTAAGTTGCTTCGTGAATGGGAGAAATTTACGTCTATTGAAGGGGAACAAATTGAACCTTACTACCATCGGTTTTCAACCTCATGAATCATCTTAGAAGAAACAAACATGAACCTGCACAAATTGCTGCTAACAAAAAATTTCTTGATAATCTTTCTTCTGAATGGTCACGACATGTCACTCTTGTCAATCAAACCAAGGATCTTGATGTCGTGGACTACACTCAAGTATATGATTATTTGAAGATGAATCAAGATGAAGCTAACGAAGTTAGGGCTGAAAGATGTGCCAAAACCCAAGATCCATTGGCTTTTATGGCAAATTATTCGTCATCTATGTCATATCCCATGGTACCCTACCATCAACCCTCATCAAGTAACTTCATGCCACAACAACAACAACAACAACTCACCTCTTATGGATATCAACCTCCTGCTGCTGTGAATTACTTACAAAAACCTAGTGCCTGTTTTGATGACATCACCGATCCTACTCATGCTATTAATACTGGTCTTGCCCTTCTTGCAAAGGCATTCAAATTCACCATTAACCCCACCAACAACAATCATAGAATCTCCTCGGACACTAGAAATAGGCAGATTGCTCAACCTTTCATGAATGCGAATCAAGATCGCCAATTGGTAATTGCTGGGAACACAGGGACTCGGTTTCAACAATATGGTCAGAATGTTGGGCAGACCGTTGTCCATGTAGGAAATCAGTATAGTCAAAACCGTGGTTAGAATCTGAACGTTTGGAATGCGGGTAATCAGAATGGGTTAATAGTTGTGCCAGCGGTAGGTAACCAGATGGGAAACATTGTAGCTGCAAGGGCTAAGAATACTGGTACGGGAAAAGGAAACAACAATCGTCAGTTTCAGTGCTACAACTGCAGGGGATTTGGTCATTATGCTCGAGATTGCACAGCCAAAAAGAAGAGGGATGCTGCTTATCTTAAGACTCAGCTTCTCATAGCACAAAAGGAAGAGGCAGGGATTTTACTTCAAACTGGGGAATTCGATCTTATGGCTTCTGCTGCATAATATGACGAGGAAGAACAGGTGAATGCCAACTACATCTTGATGGCTAACTTACAGCAAGCATCTACCTCAGGAATGCCTGTTGACAGAGCTCCCGTTTATGATTCAGACCGTCCTTCTGAGGTAGATCCACGTTTCGATGATAATGATATATATAGTACGTGTAATCAGGAGGAGGAGTCTACTGAGATGCTTGAGCCCTACATTGAGACACACGGGGATCAAACAAATAATAGTAATATTATTTCGAATGAGCCCAGTGTGGACCTTAGTGTGGATCAAGTTGCCCAGCCTACAACCCTTCCTGATACGACAATTGCGTATTATAAATCTTTATTTGATAAGATTGCTAAGGATGTTGACCATTCTACGGTGGTTAATAATAAGTTTAGAGAAACTAATGCCAAATTGACCACTGAGCTTGCGGGATATAAGGAACGGGAGACAAGTTTTGAAATTCATCAGAATAAAATTAAAGAACTTGAACTAGCTCATGCTACATCGGTTTATTAAGAAAAATGCGCAACTAAGAAATTAAATGCCTTACATTTAACTAGTGCTAAAAAGATAAGCGAATTGAATGATGAAATCACCTCTCTTAATAAACATCTTTCAACTGAAAAATCTACTATTTGGGATTTAAAAGAAGAACGAAAAAAGTTGAAGCATGATTTCAAAATTCGAGAAGATGGGCTTCTTGAGGATTTTTACAAAGCTTAGGATAGGATTAGAGAATTATACAACCTTTTAGTAAAACGTGGCCAAACTATGCAGACGATAAATATGCTCGCACCAAAAGTGAATGATATAAATTACACTCGATACAAATTGGCTTTAGGTTGTCCTCTTCCTCCTAATCCCGGATATCTTAAGTAAGTTCAGGACACTAATGAAACTTTATATAATGCTAGTGTGCTCTTGTCTGATGATCATGATCCTCCTGGTGTGCATGATTTTGAGGAAACTACTGAACTTGCAGTAGAGACTCGTTTAAGAATGAAAAAGCTTGATAAAGAATTGACACCCGTTTATTATCCAAAAGTTAATCCTCCAACTGTTTTTGTTCTGTCTAAAACGAGTACTGAAATGCTTTTGCTACCAAGTGAGGAATTGTCTGATCACCCTCCTAAACCGAGTATCACACGCCGATTTCTAAACGAGCTAAAAGATAACTTTGTCATACTTAAACGTGTTATTAATTCCAAAATCATTGGAGGAAATTTTACATCACCTGTTCAGATTGAGGTACAAAAAATTCTTCAAAATGATATTAATCTGATTATTAATCAAGTTGATGCTCGGATAAGCAATTTGGAAAACGCTTTTCTAAAAGAATTAGCCAACTTTGTTGAAGACTTTAAATCTTTGACGAAGGAGGCTGATGAATCTCTTGATAAAATCAAAGTTTTGGAAAACGATCTTGAACATCTGTCTAATGCACGTGATAATGTTGATAGTAGCCCCATTGCATTAGATACCTTTGTGTCGAATCAAGACATCCTCCAAACTGAGCTTGAACGTATGAAAGAGAAAATGGAATATGTTGTCATTAAAAGGACAAAGAATTTACTGATCTATGGAATAAGTTTGTCAAAAAATGTGATGAATGCAAATATGACAAAATTTCGTATGATAAAGCCTACAATGAAATGCTACAAACTATCGCACAATTGCAGGCTCAGTTAGGAGGGGTTAAGGAAAAGAATTTGACCTCTTCAGGGTTAGAGAATGTCAGTGATGGAAATGTTCAGAAGCTTAAGGCTAAAATTGCAGATTTAGAATCTGTTGTTGTTTCATATAAGCGGGCTGTTGAACAAAGTAAGTATGTCTATCAGAAACATATTGATAAAATCTGTGAGAACTGTAAGTTAAAATCCTTATTAAAAGATACGACTTCTGAGCCTAGTACGATTCAGACACCAGCAACCTCGGGACCCACTCGTATTGCTGTGACACCTTTTCCCAAGGTTGTTGGAAAGAAAACTGCTGTGATTGCCCCAGGAATGTTTCGTGTTAGTTCTCCCTCTATGCCTAGCAAAAAATGTAAAGTAAGCGTTAGGACAAAACCGATCACTATAACTCAACCACAAGTTATTGATTTAAAAAGTGCTAATTCTAATAGACGCGTGTCTTCTTCTATAGGAATAAACAACTACACTAAGAGCAGAAGGCCACGGCCTACGAGCAATACAAGGAATGATAGGGTCCCTTTTGCCTCTAAAAGTAGTCGCCCCAAGATCAATAATGTGGAAGTAGAAGAACACCCTAGGAATTTACCGCTTTTTAATCATAATCAGAAACCTAATTCATCTGACTATAATGACTTTAAGCTTGCTATTCGGAATGAAAAATCTGAAGTTATTTGTGCTAAATGTAATTAATGTTTCTTTACTTTTAGCCATGATGCTTGTGGTTTGACTATGAATCGTTTGAATTATGGTGGTTACACTCGAATTGACAAACTGCCAGTTAGTGAACAACAAAGCACTCCGAAGGCTAAGGTGTATGTTCCAAAAAGTACGCACGTAGGGTCCACATAAATTCTTGCTAAGCCTAGTAGCCCTAGATTCACCTCTAAATGGTTGCCTACTGGTAGAAATTTTGACTGTAGTGGAAAAATTATCGACACTAGTAGATCTCCTACTGACAGTGAAACGTCGGTATGTGATATGGCTTAATTATCATCTAACCCTACAGGAACCTATTTCATCGGTTGCCAAAATATTTTCTTCTCTTATCATTGGCAGGCTGTTGAAATTTGTCTCTGGTGCGTAGACTCGGGCTGTTCCAAACATATGATTGGGAATCGAAGCCTTCTCAAGAACTTTGTATGGCGTTTCGTGGGAACTGTTCAATTTGAAAATGATCATGTTGTGACAATTCTAGGCTATGTGATCTTCATTGGGGAAATATAATCATCACCAGAGTCTCTTTTGTTGATGGCTTGGGACATAATTTGTTCTCGGTTGGGAAATTTTGTGATTCAGACTTGGAGGTTGCTTTCAGAAGTCATACATGTTTTGTAAGAGATCTTGAAGTAATTGATTTGTTGAAAGGAAATCGTACCACCAACCTTTACACCATTGATCTTTTTTAAATGTATGTTGCTTCTCTAATTTGTCTCATGGCCCGGGCCACTTCAACAAAGTCATGATTATGGCATCAAAGGTTATCTCATCTCAATTTCGATGCCATCACCCAACTCGCGAAAGATGATCTCGTTACCGGTCTTCCAAAGTTTAAATATACAAAAGACCATCTTTGTCCTTCTTGTGAGAAAGGTAAAAGTAAGAAGAAACCTCACAAACCCAAACCTGTTCCCAACTCAACGAATAGGTTACATCTCTAACATATGGACTTGTGTGGCCGAATGAGAATCAAAAGCATTAATGGAAAGCGGTATGTCCTTGTAAGTGTGGATGATTATTCTTGTTACGCATGGGTTCACTTTCTTGCATCAAAAGATGAAGCCCCTGATGTAATTATTAACTTCTTGAAGAAAACATTAGTACTACTGCAAGCTCCTGTCATTATTGTGAGAACGGATAACGTTACAGAATTCACCAATCAGAAACTGAAAGCTTACTTTGACGAAGTTGGGATCTCTCATCAAACTTCGGCTGTAAGAACTCCATAGCAGAATGGAGTTGTGGAACGTAGGAATCGTACGTTAGTTGAAGCTGCTCGGATGATGCTTCTCTCCTCCAGTGAACCGTTATTCCTTTGGGCTGATGCCATTGCAACTGCATGTTATACTCAAAACCACTCCATTATTCACACCCGATTCAACAAAACACCTTATGAGATCAATAATGGACGAAAACCAGATATATCGTTTCTACATGTATTCGGGGCTCTGTGTTATCCAAAGAATGATCGTGAAGATATCGGTAAACTTGAACCTAAAGGTGATATTGGCTTTTTCATTGGTTATTTTTCAACTGCTTGTGCTTACACGGTTTATAATCAAAGGAAAAGAAAGGTAATGGAGACTATGAACGCTACCTTTGATGAACTCTCGGGTATGGCCACTCAACATAGAAGTTCTCATCCCGATCTTCAAGGTCAGACTTCTGTACACGTAAGTTCAAGACTCACGCTTCAATATTCACCGTCAGCAATCTTATCGTTACAACCATCGGAACGTGACTTGGAAGTTTTATTTGGGCCAATCTATGATGAATATATGGAGGGTCCTTCGTCATTTGGTGTTTCTCATAATTCCCCGGCTGCACCTGCTACGGTAGTTCAAGAACCTCCGATTGCATCTACACCAACGGCATCTACTTCTACACCATCTACGTCAACCTCAACCATATTGCCTCCAAATATTCCAACCACTTCTCCGACTGCTGACGCAACTCAACAACATTCTCAGCAAATTCCTAATCATGTCCATCTTCATAATGAAATAATTGCTGAAAATGCAAACAATGTGATGCTCAACGAACATGAGTTTGTTAATCTATTTGCGGCTTCCACAAGTACTACTCTGCCTTCAACATCATATATGGATCCGTCGAACTCGCATCAAGTTTCTCATACACTTACACATGAACACAAATGGACTAAGAATCATCCTTTGGTTCAAGTGATTGGCAATCTCTCACGACCAGTCTCAACACGAACTCAGCTACGCACTGACGGTGATATGTGTATCTATTCACTATCAGTCAGTACAATGGAACCAGCAAGTGTTAATGAAGCAATGATCGATGCTTCATGGATTGAGTCTATACAAGAAGAGCTCAATCAATTCATCCGGCTTGATTTAGGGGAGTTAATATCACGCCCGGACAATATGGATCCTCTTACCCTGAAATGGTTATTCAAAAACAAGATGGATGAAGAGCAAACGGTCATTAGGAACAAGACTCGATTAGTTGTGAGAGGTAATAAACAAAAGAAGGGAATTGATTTCGCTGAATCCTTCGCCCCGGTTGGTTGGATGGAAGCTATTTGGATTTTCTTGGCATACGCAGCACACAAATTGTTCACTGTGTATCAAATGGACGTGAAGACGGCTGTCTTGCATGGGCCGTTAAAAGAAGATGTGTACGTATGTCAACCTGAAGGTTTCATTAACACCGATCATCCAAGCCATGTCTACAAGTTGAAAAAGGAAATTTATGGTTTGAAACAAGCACCGAGGGCATGGTACGAAGAATTATCATCATTTCTTCTCCAAAATCACTTCGGCAAAAGAACCATTGATCCAACGTTGTTTATCAAGCACTACGGCAATGATATCTTGGTGGCTCAGGTCTATGTAGATGATATGATATTTGGCTCTACAAACCCAAAATATTCCATATTATTTGCCGACCTTATGAAAAGCCGATTTGAAATGTCCATGATGGGGGAAATGACGTTCTTTCTTGGTCTCTAAGTTCACCAACCCCCGCGTGGTATTTTCATAAATCAGTCCAAATATGAGCTCGAGATTCTAACGAAATTTGGAATGGAAAACTGTGATCCAATTGGTACTCCAGTGGACATTAAACACAAGCTTGATTTGTATAAGAAAGGGACATTTGTAGATGCTACAAAATACCGAAGCATGATCGGGTCCCTTATATTCTTAACCTCCAGAAGACCGTACATTGTGCATGCTACTTGTTTATGTGCTTGGTATCAGGCTAAGCCAACCGAGAAGAACCTCAAGGAGGTTAAAAGGATCTTTCAATATCTCCGGGGAACCATTCACATGGGTCTCTGGTATACGAAGGATTCTGATTTTAATCTAACTGGATTTTCAGATGCCGACCATGCAGGGTGTCATGATACATTCAAGAGCACTTCCGGTGGAGCACAATTCTTAGGCGAGAAGCTAGTGAGCTGGTCCTCAAGAAAACAAGATTGCACGGCGTTGTACACCGCGGAAGCAGAATATATGTCTCTATCCGTGTGTAGTGCTCAAGTCTTTGGATGAGAACACAACTCACGGATTATGGCTTTCACTTTAACAAGGTTCCTATTTATTGTGATTCACAATCAGCCATCGCCATATCCTATAACCGGTCCAACACTCCAAGACCAAGCACATTGCTGTCCGATTCCATTTCATAAAGATGCATGTGGAAAGAGGAACGATCGAACTGTTTTTTGTCAAGACAGACTACCAACTAGCCGACATCATCACTAAAGCTCTTTCTCAAAACAGATTTGAATTCTTGGTTCATCGACTTGGTATGCGTAGTTTCACTCCAGATGAACTTGAACGTCTTTCACATTCGCAGTAATCGTGTATATATCTATCAGAAAATCAAAATACAAAAATATAAAACCTATAAAAACAAAATAAAAAATGAGAAAATCTTTCAAAAATACCAAAAATATTCTTCTCCGACATGTCTCTTAGCATCGATAATATGGACGTACTTAGAAATGTCGCTCAATAACGACACGGGTACGTACATAAAGTTCGAATGAGAGTTCAAATGTTTTTCAAAACATGTCTTTTCTACTTTTCTTCTCATAATGGCTTATAGTCACATGTCACACTAAAACCCGGTCCCCAAAGAAAGGAATCTATGACTCATCCTCATCAACGGGAAATTAATTTTTCTCAGTCATGGGCTTATATTAAAACATTCAAAGTTTTAAGCTCATGAACTCAAGGAAAATGTTCATTTATGTACATTCTTCCTCAACAACGGGAAATTCAGTTTTCTCGGGTTTGAGCACAACTTTTCAAGGTATTTCAAAACTGTGTGCTCATATACTCCCATATTTTAATTAGAATTCCTTTTCGAGGGGGAGTACAAACTTTCATGCAACATTATTCTCTCCATGTTTCATCACTAGTTTCACAAAAGTTTCAATCACACGCAATTTTTGAGGGGGAGAATAGTGATTAAATTGTGTCATGTTGGATAAGATCTTTGATATAAGGGCTTTCTCTTCCTAATATGTGCAAAAACCATTCCTTTTATCATGCACATATGTAGGGGGAGAGTTTTGGTGATATAGAAAACTTTCAAGGTGTAAACATTGATTTCATTAACACCTTGATTGCTTTTTCAACAGGTTTTTCTGGTTACGATATTTATACCCTTCAACACATTAATTCACGACGGTATTGGTGTCAAAAGGTGGTTAGGTATTCGTCATATGATCCAACCAGAACCGGAGGGATCTTCCCAGGGACAATCCATTAGAATTTAGATGTCCTTAGGAAAGATGGAGTAGTTGTGTGTACGGGAAAAATGCCGACTAATGACTTAAGCTAGCACTGTAACAATCACAACAAGGTTCTAGTTATGACGTCTTGGTAAGCATTGAAGGGGTTGAAGAATGAAAAAGAAATGTAAGGATAAAGGGTGTAAAGAAAGAAGCCCTCCATACAACTTAGGCAGAAATCGGGTCAATACATCTATTATCAAAATCACTTTGATGATTTCTGATACTGAAGACAAAGCATCATGGACCCAGTGATGCGATGCACAATCCTTCCCAGCATACTCAAGCTTCTCTCAAAAGAAGTTTGTTTTATTGTCACGGAGTTCATCTCATTTCTATCAACTTTCTCACTTCCAGATTGTAGATATTGAAAAGGTGGCAGTCTGCTCCAGCCTCCGATCACCAAATAAATGTGCACTTATAGAGTCTAGAGCTAACAAGATTCATCAAAAACCTCATTAGGATAGTTATTCCATATATCAATTGTTGTTCATCTCTAAGAACACAAGCAATAATTTACAAAGTCCTACGCTCTATCCTTGTGATATTGCGAGAACATTCAGAGTGATACTCTTTAGTATTCACAGTGATTAGTAGAAATCCTTCCAGTGTAAACATCAAACAGCACTACGGTAGGTCATGTGTAAGATTCACTTGAATTGAACATATGTTAACTGGAAAGCAACAGTGGTTTGATTCTTTTGTGACTCAAACTCGTTCCAGGTCTCGACGCAATATCTTTATGATCTTGCCAGAACATTCAGTGTAATACTCCTGAGTATTTACAGTGACGAATGGAAATCCTTCCAGTGTCATCATCAAACAGCACTACGGTAGGTAACTTGTGAGATTCTATTTAAATCAAACTTGTATCAACTGGAAAGCAACAATGGTCTGATTCTTAGTTGAATCAAACTTGTTCCAGGAAATTGAATTGACGACTTAATCAGCAGAATGGAACTGCTTGATTCACTCTTTACTATGAACTATCTTTCGAGATATTCAAGTACTGAGAACGGCTACCACAACCGGAAACCCTGTCAAGGAAGTTCTTTGAACTTACCTAATCACAGGTACAGTATTCGTACTATATAACGGGAAACCGGAGGAATGCAAACGGTGGTGTAACTTCAAGAGTCGTAATTCAAGACCACATGCTCATGTTACAAAAGAAAGATCAAGAACATCTAAAGACAAAGAATTCCGCTACTCTGATGATCAAGTGAGATTGTTAACAAGCTTTCATATCGAATAAAAGTTTGAGTATATGGGAAAGACACAAGAACACAAGATGGCAAAGTTTTAAGATCAAGTCAAGGCAAAGATCAAAGATCCAAGATCACAAGTCATGAAAGGAACTATGAAGGAACTCTCAAGACAGCGAGCTTCAAAGTCAACAACATCAAAGAAGTGAAGTCATATATTACATGACCACCCCTTAGTGGGAGATTGTTAGAAGTATTTAAAGTGATGGTCATATAATATACCGTTGTGAAGCTCGTGGAAAATGCTACATAATGGTGTTTAGAGTTCTAGTATAATGTTATGTATGTAACGGGAATTAGTCCCGAACACTTAAATGAGGAAGGCCTTCTATACTTTACACTTGTAGTATAAAAGGCCCCTAGCACCTCATTTGAGTGTGTGTGTTTTCCATTTCAAAGTTTGTAGAGAGAGAAACATATGTCTTTCTCTCACTAGGAAATCACCACCCTTTTTTG
Organism: Glebionis coronaria; assembly: GCA_025667525.1. Taxonomy (NCBI): domain Eukaryota; kingdom Viridiplantae; phylum Streptophyta; class Magnoliopsida; order Asterales; family Asteraceae; genus Glebionis; species Glebionis coronaria. The sequence continues at coordinate 306,882,813 of CM046882.1, forward strand.
TTATTCTCTTTTATTCTTCTTAATCTAATCATTCTTTTTGGTTTACTCCATGATGTTATTCATATTGGGTTAAGTCGTGTGCATAAGTCTTACAATCTTCGACGATAGTTGATGCCCGATGAACACGAAAACCGCAACCTATCAAATAAGGCACGTTCATTAATAATAGACTCGAATATAACCCATACATAATAACATCAAACTCAAAATCATTTAAATTTCGATAAACCCGAAAGAAAACAATACAAGTGATACTATTACTTCCTTCTATATCTTCACTCTATTAGTCTATTCTTTCGATAAAAATCTATCGGTACATACCAAATGTACGAGCTCATTTACCCCACTTAAACACGTCAAATATTCATGATATTACTCAGAGATCTCACTTACTATCTATAGAAAGTCCTATAAAAAATCCCATCAAAAGATTTTACTTTAAAAGTTCCCTGCCCGACACATCTTTTAACTAAAAAAACCGGACAGTTTTACGTCACCGACTCATACAACCATTTTGACCATTCTAAAAAATTTCATTTACGAAACCGACACTTGTGTTTGAAAATAGACTCACAACCCTAGGTTTAGAACCTAACATCAGACCTTGACAATTTCTATAACTCATCTATTGTCCCCGAGATTCGATCCAAATATCGACAACAACTACATATTGTGCCGATACTCGTCTCCCGGTACACGAATAATCAAACCATCATAACTTCTCGCTCGTTTGGATCTAGAAGCTCTACTTTGAATCAAATCGAAGCTAATTGAATTCTCTACAACCCTATCCTATTAGTTTAACCATTTTCAAAACAGAAGGCATCCAAAAACAACCTTTTACCTACTGATCTAAACCACCTCTCTAAAAGTCATACTAAATCAAACTTTTGATCAATTCCAACCGTTTTTCTCATCATCCTTGATGACGTATAGTCTCCAACCGGGTCATGGACCCGACTCACGGGTACTACCTGCATCTGGCCTATCACTGATGGGTTGGGATAAGTCATTTAAGCCTATGGGCTTTGAATGAATAGTGGTCGCATAGATGTATGTGGCCCACGGCCCGGCACAGCCGGACCAGGGTTAGAAAGAATCACAATCCTATTAGGATTGAGATTTAACTCAAAAATTTAGGATATACACTCACCATAGTTAGAAGGTAACAATCAAACTAATTATGGTGTTTATCCTTTGCTTGGGGCCGAAGGATCAGGCATAACCCATTAGGGTTTCACCGCCTATATAAGGAACCCCCAAGGGTTCCTCAACCTACAACCAATTATCTAACCCTAAACCGATTACTTACTCTAACGCTGGAGTCTAATCGTGGGATACGTTCACATGGTAAGCTTAACGCGTGTTGTTTTAGTGTGCAGGATCTCAACAAGTTATTCACTTGGTGCAAGAGCCGGAACCCAGCCTACCCGGATTAAGCCTAATTCGAGTTAAGCAAGGATCATCCAACTTTGTATCAACAAGTTGGCGCCATCCGTGGGACCCATACATTAAACTCATTCTCAATCTCAATCTCTCCCAATGACGAAGGGACACTTTCAGGGAAACCTAAGGAACACGAATCCTGGGAATCGGAAGTCCGTAGGTGATGGGATAATCACCTCCGCTTAGCATCAGGGTGGCCAAGCAGGAGGGCCAAATAACCGAAACATGTTTCAGTCTCTTGGTGGGGAAGGCACGTCCGATAATACCCCACCACCAACCATCACTTTGGATAACCCCGATCCGGGAGCTGCACCAAAGGCCCCTACCAAGGAGCCTCAAAAGCCACCAGTGGTTGAGGCAGAATTGGAAGTTGGTTCACTCGACGAAGAGGAGCTCGAGCGTGTACTCACGCAAAACTTCGATAGAATCATGTTAGGCATCTCGGCAAGGTTAAATCTGGGACGAAATCTGCAGTCCAAACTTAACTTCGGAAGCTCCGCGCACGGTACTCCCCCTCATGCTAGGAAGAGGGGAAGGAAGACGCGAGCTAATGAACAGTCTTCCTTCGAGGAAACCCCTCAACCACGAAATGTGTTCGAGCGTATAGGGGATCGCATCATGCAAGAATTGCAAGAAGCTCATGAAGATGGCGATAGATCTGACGCCTCCACTGGACGCCCAGTGTTGGAAACTCCCGTAGACAATCGCCGCACAAGCGTGTGACGTAGGATAAACTCTGGTGGGAGGGAAGCTCCTTCTCACAAAAGTGACCATCATAGAGGTGGGGCACCGCCCTACCTAACGACCCATCTGGGTCTGATTCGGATGGCCATCCCCCTAGACGTCGCCGACCTGAGGTATTTCCCACAACCACCATCGGACGATGAAGGACGCTACGGTGATCCCTACTATCGTGATGAAGAGGTGTAACATCTCTCCCTTCTATGGTGTGACGACAGGGAAGACGCTTTCACTCTTCGCATACGAAACTACTCCGAGGAAAAGAAGCTTCGTATGCCGGCGTGCCTAAAAACCTATGATGGATCTGGTGATCCGGATGATCATCTAAAAGTGTTTGATACGCAGGCTAAAATTGAACGATGGCCAATGCCCATATGGTGCCAGATTTTTAATTCAACCCTGATTGGTAATGCCCGCGATTGGTTTGAAAAGCTCCCTCACCGGAGCATTGATAGCTTCGGCGAGCTACGCACTACGTTAAAAAACAATTACACTCAGCGGAAGAAGTCCAATAGGGATCCGGTCTCATTGGAAACTGTCAACCAAAGGCCCTGAGAGTCTATAGAAGACTTCACAGAGCGTTTCAATGACGAGTGCACGCGTACCAATGCGTGTCCAGAAGTTCTCAAAATTTCTGATTACATGCACGCCATAACTGATAAGGAGCTAATCAGACGCCTTAATGATAAACGTCCGGAGAAGTTTGACGAACTCATGGAAAGGGTTCGGAATTTTGTGGAGGGGGAAACCGCGGTCGTTGCGGCTTACCCTATAAAAGGGAACCACGACTACCAATCAAATGATCAGCCTATAAGGAAATCAAGTGGCCAAAGTAACTCTGGCAATGGGAAGTGTTAGAAGTAATTAAAGTGATGGTCATATAATATATCGTTGCGAAGCTCGTGAAAAATGTCATTTAATGATGTCGAGAGTTTTTAGTTATTATTGTTTATGTAACATGATTTAGTCCCGAACACACAAATGAGGAAGGCCTCCTAAACAATTTGTTACTTAGTATAAAAGGCTTCCTAATCCTCATTTGTGTGGGTGCTTTCCATTTGATTAGTTTTAGAGAGAGAAAGGTGTTTGTTTTCTCTCACTAGGAAATCACCAACTTTGTATTTGTTTTCTTTTCTTCATCTTAATCTAATCCTTCTTTTTTAATTTAATCATCATCAAGTTATTTGTGTTTGATTAGTCGTATGATTTATTCCTACAAGTGGTATCATTCGCCAAGGGATTCGTAGTTAGCTTTGGTGTGGATTTGGTATTGATTACGTGGGTTTTTTTTGGTATAGGCTATTGGATTCGATTAGTATTTTAGGATTTGAGGTGTTGTTATTGGTGTGATCGAAGAGGTTTTTGATATTGGTGGATTCGAGTTATGGTTTTGGTGGCTTAAGTTTATTTCAGTCGTCTATATTCTAAATCACTGTTTTTTCGGAATTCACTTCGCAAAGGGTTTTATATTCCGAAATCTTGCCATATTTCTGAAAATTTTTTCTGGAAAAACCCATTTTTCCGAAAATTTCTCTGAAAAACTCATTTTTCCGAAAAAGCCATTTCTCTGAAAAACTCATTTTTCCGAAATAGCCAATTTCTCTGAAAAACTCATATTTCCGAAAAAGCCATTTCTCTGAAAAACTCATTTTTCCGAAAATAGCCAATTTCTCTGAAAAACTCATTTTTCCGAAAAAAGCCATTTCTCTGAAAAACTCATTTTCCCGAAATAGCCAATTTCTCTGAAAAACTCATTTTTTTCCGAAAAAGCCATTTTTTCTGAAAACCCATTTATTCCGAAAAAGCATTTTCTCTGAAAATCCACTTATTCCGAAAATTCATTTTCTCTGAAAATCTACTTATTCCGAAAAAGCATTTTCTCTGAAAATCCAATTATTCCGAAAAAGCTTTTTCTCTGAAAATCGATTTATTCCGAAAAAGTTTTTTTCTGAAAACTCCATTTATTCCGAAAAAGTCTTTATTCCGAAAAGACAGTTATTCCGAAAAAGTGATTTTTTCTAAAAACCCCTTTATTCCGAAAAAACCATTATTCCGAAAAACCTTTATTCCGAAAAAGTGTTTTTTTCTAAAAAAGCCATTATTCCGAAAATATTTTCAAAATTTGTGTTTTTGAAAATTTTTAACAAAATATAAACATTTGGGAAAATTGATATAATCCTTTTGGCCTTGGAATTTTTGGTTTCAAGAAGAGCTCATCTTTAGGGGATTTAATCATATTTAGGGGATTTTAACTTCAATATTCTGCTTTCTACGAATTGAGATCATGTTTTTCACACGACTTCTACGATGACGTCTCAACAAGATATTTACGCTGCGGGTACTGAGAATCGTCCTCCCATGCTCACCAAGGAGAACTACACTACATGGGCTAGTCGTCTCCTTCGTTATGAAAAATGTAAACCTTTAGGAAAATTGATTGTCAACTCGATTCAAAAAGGTCCGTATGTTAGAAGAACAATCATTGTGCCTGGGGACCCTACGAATGCTAACCCAGTGGCTGACTCAAGTCATGAGCAAACAGATGAAGAATTAACTGAAGCTGAATCTAAACAACTCGACGTTGATGATCAAGCAATACAAGTCATCCTTATGGGACTTCCCGAAGATGTTTATGCTGTGGTCGATAGTTGTGAAACCGCACACGAGATGTGGCTTAGGATTCAGAAACTGATGAAGGGGAGTGAAATTGGTTTACAAGAGAAGGAAACTAAGTTGCTTCGTGAATGGGAGAAATTCACGTCTACTAAAGGGGAACAAATTGAACCTTACTATCATCGATTTTCAACCCTCATGAATCATCTTAGAAGAAACAAACATGAACCTGCACAAATTGTTGCAAACATCAAATTTCTTGATAATCTTCCTTCTTAATGGTCAAGATATGTCACTCTTTTCAATCAAACCGAGGATCTTCATGTAGTGGACTACACTCAATTATATGATTATTTGAAGATGAATCAAGATGAAGCTAACGAAGTTAGGGCTGAAAGACGTGCCAAGACACAAGATCCATTGGCTTTCATGGCAAACTCTCCATCATCTATGTGATATCCCATGGTACCTTACCATCAACCCTCATCAAGTAACTTCATGCCACAACAACAACAACAACTCACTCTTTATGGATATCAACCTCCTGCTGCTATGAACTACTTACAACAACCCATTGCCTATTTTAATTACATCACCGATCCAACTCATGCGATTAACACTGGTCTTGTACTTCTTGCAAAGGCATTCAAATTTACCATTAACCACACCAACAAGAATCAGAGAATCTCCTCGAACACTAGAAATAGGCAGATTGCTACCTTTCATGAATGCGAATCAAGATCGTCAGTTGGTAGCTGTTGGGACACAATATGGTCAGAATGTTGGGAATGCAGGAAATCAGTATGGAGAAATTCGTGGTCAGAATCTGAATGTTCCAAATGTGGGTAATCAGAATGGGTTAGTAGTTGTGCCAGCGGTTGGTAATCAGATGGGAAACATTGTGGCTGCAAGGGCTGAGAATACTGGTACGGGAAATGGAAACAACAATCGTCAGGTTCAGTGCTACAACTGTAGGGGAATTGGTCATTATGCTCGAGATTGCACAGCCAAAAGAAGAGGGATGTTGCTTATCTTCAGACTCAGCTTCTCATAGCGCCAAAAAGAAGAGGCAGGGATTCCACTTCAAGATGAGGAATTTGATCTTATGGCTTCTGTTGCAGAATATGACGAAGAAGAAGAGGTGAATGCCAACTACATCTTGATGGCAAACTTACAGCAAGCATCAACTTCAGGAATGCATGATGACAAAGATCCCGTCTATGATTCAGACGGTCCCTCTAAGGTACACCCAAGTTTTGATGATAATGATATATATAATATGTATAATCAGGAGGACGAGTATACTGAGATGCTTGAGCCTTACATTGAGACACACGAGGATCAAACGAATAATAGTAATATTATTTCGAATGAGCCTAGTGTGGACCTTAGTGTGGATCAAGTTGCTCAGCCTACAACCCTTCTTGATGAGACTCATGCGTATTATAAATCTCTATTTGATAAGCTTGCAAAGGATGTAGATCATGCTACGGTGGTTAATAATAAGTTTGGAGAAACTAATGCCAAATTGACCACTAAGCTTGCGAGATATAAGGAACGGGAGAAATGTTTTGAAATTCATCAGGCTAAAATTAAAGAGCTTGAACAAGCTCATGCTACATCGGTTAATCAAGGAAAATGCACTACTAAGAAATTAAATGCCTTACACTTAAGTAATGCTAGAAAGATAAGCGAATTGAATGATGAAATCACTTCTCTTAATAAACAGCTTTCAACTGAAAAATCTACTATTTTGGAGTTAAAAGAAGAACGAAAAAAGCTGAAACATGATTTCAAAATTCGAGAAGATGGGCTTCTTGAGGATTTTTGCAAAGCTCAGGATAGGATTAGAGAATTAGACAACCTTTTAGTAAAGCGTGGCCAAACTATGCAGACGATAAATATGCTCGCACCAAAAGTGAATGAGATAAATTACACTCGATACAAATTGGCTTTAGGTTGTCCTCTTCCCCCTAATCCCGAATACCTTAAGCAAGTTCAGGCCACTAATGAAACTTTATATAATGGTAGTGTGCTATTGTCTGATAAGCATGATCCTCCTATTGTGCATGATTTCGAGGAAACTACTGAACATGCTGAAGAGACTCGTTTAAGAATGAAAAAGCTTGATAAAGAAGTTACACCCGTTTATTATCCGAAAATTAATCCTTCAACTGTTATTGTTCGGACTAAAACGAGTACTGAAATGCTTTTGTTACCAAGTGAGGAATTGTCTGATGACCCTCCTAAACCGAGTATCACACGCCGATTTCTAAACGAGCATAAAGATAACTTTGTCATTCTTAAACGTGTTGTTAATTCCAAAATAACTGGAGGAAATTTTACATCACCTGTTCAGATTGAGGTCCAGAAAATTCTTCAAAACGATATTAATCCGATTATTAATCAAGTTGATGCTAGGTTAGGCAATTTGGAAAACGCTTTTCTAAAAGAATTTTCCAACTTTGTTGAAGACTTCAAATCTTTGGCGAAGGAAGCTGATGAATCTCTTGATAAAATTAAAGTTTTGGAAAATGATCTTGAACGTCTCTCTAAAGCTAGTGGTTGCATTGATAGTAGCCCTGTTGAGTTAAGTACCTCTGTGTCGCATAATGAAAACCTTCAAACTGAGCTTGATCCTATGAAAGAGAAAATGGAATCTTATGTCATTAAAAAGGATAAAGAATTCACCGATCTTTGGAATAGATTTGTCAAAAAATGTGATGAATGCAAATATGACAAGATTTCGTATGAAAAAGCTGACAATGAAATGCAACAAACTATCGCTCGGTTGCAGGCTCAGTTAGGAGGGGTTAAGGAAACGAATTTGGCCTCTTTAGGTTTAGAGAGTGCTAGTGATGGTAATGTTCAGAAGCTTAAGGCTAAGATTGCAGATTTAGAATCTGTTGTTGTTTCATATAAGCGGACTGTTGAACAAAGCAAGTCTGTCTATCAAAAACTTATTGATAAAATCTGTGAGAACTGTAAATTAAAGGCCTTGTTAAAAGATAAGACTTTTGAGCCTAGCTCTATTGTGGATTCGATGATCCAGAAACGAACAACCTCGGGACCCACTCGTATTGCTGTAACACCGTTTCCCAAGGCTGCTGGAATGAAAGCTGATGTTATTGCCCCAGGAATGTTTCACGTTCGACCTTCATCTCAAACTAGGGTGGATATCTCTGTGCCTAGCAACCAACGTAAAGCAAGCGTTAGGACAAAACCGATCACTATTGCACAACCACAAGTCATTGATTTAAAAAATGCTAATTCTAACAAGCGTGTGTCTTTTTATACAGGAATGAACAACTACACTAAGAGCAGAAGGCCACAGCCTACGAGCAATACAAGGAATGATAGGGTCCCTTTTGCCTCTAGAAGTAGCCGTCCCAAGGCTAATAATGTGGAAGTAGAAGAAAACCGTAGGAATTTACCGTTTTTTATTCATAATCAGAAACTTAATTCTTCTGAATCTAATGACTTTAAACTTTCTATTCGGAATGAAAAATCTGAAGTTATTTGTGCTAAATGTAATAAATGTTTCTTTAATTTTAGTCATGATGTTTGTGGTTTGACTATGAATGGTTTGAACTATGGTGGTTACACTCGACTTGACAAGCTTTCTATCAGCGAAACACATAGCACTCCTAAGGCTAAAGTGAATGTTCCGAAAACTAAGTAGGTAGGGTTCACTGAAAGTCTTGCTACGCCTAGAAGTCGTAAAGTTACCTCTATGTGGTTGCCTACTGTAAGATATTTTACCTCTAATGGTCATGTTATTAATTCTAGTAGATCTCATACTGGCAGTGAAATGTCGGTATGTGATATGGCCTGATTATTACATAACCATACAGGAACCTATTTCATCGGTTGCCAAATTTTCTCTTCTCTTATCATTGGCAGGCTGTTGAAATTTGTCTCTGGTGTGTGGACTCGGGCTGTTCCAAACATATGACGTGGAATCGAAGTCTTCTCAAGAACTTTGTATGGCGTTTTATGGGAACTGTTCAATTTGGAAATGATCATGTTGCGGCAATTCTAGGCTATGGTGATCTTCATTGGGTAAATATTATCATCACCAGAGTTTCTTTTGTTGATGGATTGGGAGACAATTTTTTCTCAGTTGGGCAATTTTGTGATTCAGATTTGGAGGTTGCCTTCAGAAGTCATACTTGCTTTGTTAGGGATCTTGAAGGAATTGATCTGTTGAAAGGAAATCGCACAACAAACCTTTACACCATTGATCTTTTTGAAATGTCTGCTGCATCTCCAATTTGTCTCATGGCCTGGGCCACTTCAATAAAGTCATGGTTATGGCATCAAAGGTTATCTCATCTCAATTACGATGCCATCACCCAACATGCAAAAGATGATCTCGTTACCGGTCTTCCAAAGTTCAAATATACAAAATACCATCTTTGTCCATCATGTGAGCAAGGTAAAAGAAAGAAGAAGCCACACAAACCCAAACCTGTTCCAAATTCGACGAATAGGTTGCATCTACTTCATATAATGTGTGGCCCAATGAGAATCAAAAGTATTAATGGAAAGCGGTATGTCCTTGTGATTGTGGATGATTATTCTCGCTACACATGGGTTCATTTTCTTGCTTCGAAAGATGAAGCCCCGGATGTAATCATAAATTTCTTGAAGAAAACATCAGTGCTACTTCAAGCCCTGTTATCATTGTAAGAACGGATAACGGTACGGAATTCACCAATCAGAAACTAAAATCTTATTATGACGAAGTTGGGATTTCTCATCAAACTTCGGCTGTAAGAACTCCAGAGCAGAATGGAGTTGTGGAACGGAGGAATCGTACGTTAGTTGAAGCTGCACGGACGATGCTTCTCTCCTCCAGTGCACCGTTATTCCTTTGGGCTGATGCTATAGCAACTGCATGTTATACTCAAAACCGCTCCACTATTAACACCCGCTTCAACAAAACATCTTATGAGATCATTAATGGAAAAAAACCGGATATTTCATTTTTACATGTCTTTGGTGCTTTATGTTATCCGAAGAATGATCGTGAAGATATCGGTAAACTTGAACCTAAAGGTGATATTGGTTTTTTCATTGGTTATTCTTCAACTGCTTGTGCTTACAGGGTTTATAATCGAAGGACAAGAAATGTAATGGAGACTATGAATGTTACTTTTGATGAACTCTCGGGTATGGCCTCTCAACATAGAAGTTCACATCCCGAGCTTCAAAGTCAGACTTCTGGACACGTAAGTTCAGGACTCGCGCTTTAATTTGCACCATCAGCAATCTCATCGTTACAACCTTCGGAACGTGACTTGGAAGTTTTATTTGGGCCAATCTATGATGAATATATGGAGGGTCCCTCGTCATTTGGTGTTCCTCAAAATGCCCCGGCTGCACCTGCAACGGTTGTTCCAGAACCACCAACTGCATCTACACCATCGACATCCGTTTTTGCACCATCTACGTCAACCTCAACCATATTGACTCCAAACATTCCAACCACGTCTCCGACTGCTGACGCAACTCGACAACATTCTCAGCAAACTCCATCTCATGTTCATCTTCAGAATAAAATAGTTGCTGAAAATGCAAATAATGCGATGCTCAACGAACACGAGTTGTTAATCCATTTGCGGCTTCCACAAGTTCTACTCATCCTTAAACACCATATGTGGATCCGTCGAGCTCGCATCAAGTTTCTCATACACTTCCACATGAACAAAAATGGACTAAAAATCATCTTTTGGTTCAAGTGATTGATAATCTCTCAAGACCAATCTCAACACGAAATCAGCTGCGTACTGACGGTGATATGTGTATCTATGCACTATCAGTCAGCACAACGGAACCAGCTAGTGTAAAAGATGCAATAACCGATGCATCATGGATTGAGTCTATGCAAGAAGAACTCAATCAGTTCATCCGGCTTGATGTATGGGAGTTAGTACCTCGACCGAACAATATCGATCCCCTTACTCTGAAATGGTTATTAAAAAACAAGATGGATGAGGAGAAAACGGTCATTAGGAACAAGACTCGGTTAGTTGTGAGAGGTTATAAACAACAGGAGGGAATTGATTTCGCTGAATTCTTCGCCCCGGTTGCTCGAATGGAAGCTATTAGAATTTTCTTGGCATACGCTGCACACAAATCGTTCACTGTGTATCAAATGGACGTGAAGACGGCTTTCTTGCATGGACCGTTAAAAGAAGATGTGTATGTATGTCAACCTGAAGGTTTCATCAACACTGAACATCCAAGCCATGTCTACAAGTTGAAAAAGGCAATTTATGGTTTAAAACAAGCACCGAGGGCATGGTATGATGAATTAGCATCATTTCTTCTACAAAATCACTTCAGCAAAGGAACCATTGATCCAACTTTGTTTATCAAGCACTACGGCAACGACATATTGTTGGCTCAGGTCTATGTAGATGATATTATATTTGGTTCTACTAACCCAAAATATTCCATATTATTTGAAGACCTTATGAAAAGTCTATTTGAAATGTCCATGATGGGGGAAATGACGTTTTTTCTTGGTCTCCAAGTTCACCAATCCCCCCGTGGCATTTTCATATATCAGGCCAAATATGTGCTTGAAATTCTAAAGAAATTTGGAATGGAGAACTGTGATCCTATTGGTACTCCAATGGACACTAAACATAAGCTTGATTTGGATAAGAAAGGGACATTTGTAGATGCTACAAAATACCAAAGTATGATCGGGTCCCTTATGTACTTAACCTCAAGTAGACCGGACATTGTGCATGCTGCTTGTTTATGTGCTAGGTACCAGGCTAAGATAACTGAGAAGCACCTCAAGGAGGTTAAAAGGATCTTTCGTTATCTCCAGGGAACCATTCACATGGGTCTCTGGTATACGAAGGATTCTGGTTTTAATCTCACTGGTTTTTTAGATGCCAACCATGCAGGATGTCATGATACATTCAAAAGCACTTCCGGTGTAGCACAATTCTTAGGCGATAAGCTAGTGAGCTGGTCATCAAGAAAACAAGACTGTACGGCGTTGTCCACCGCGGAAGCAGAATATGTGTCTCTATCCGTGGGTAGTGCTCAAGTTCTTTGGATGAGAACACAACTCACGGACTATGGCTTTTACTTTAACAAAGTTCCTATTTATTATGATTTACAATCAGCCATAGCCATATCCTGTAACCCGGTCCAACACTCCAAGACCAAGCACATTGCCGTCCGATTCCATTTCATAAAGCAGCATGTGGAAAGAGGAACGATAGAACTGTTTTTTGTCAAGAAGGACTACCAACTAGCCGACATCTTCACCAAAGCTCTTTCTCAAGACAGATTTGAATTCTTGGTTCGTCGACTTGGTATGCGTAGTTTCACTCCTGATGAACTTGAACGTCTTGCACATTAGCAGTAACCTTGTATATATCTATCAGAAAATCAAAATACAAAAATATAAAACCTATAAAAACAAAATAAAAAAATGAGAAAATCTTTCAAAATACCAAAAATATTCTCCTTCGACATGTCTCTCAGCATCGATAATATGGACGTACTTAGAAATGTTGTTCAATAACGACACGAGTACGTACATAAAGTTCGAATGAGAGTTCAAATGTTTTCAAAACATGTCTTTTCTATTTTTCTTCTCATAATGGCTTATAGTCACATGTCAGACTATAACCCGGTCCCTAAATAAAGGAAAGTCTTTGACTTATCCTCAACAACGAGAAATTCGTTTTTCTCGGTCATGAGCTTATATCAAAACATTCAAAATTTTAAGCTCATGAACATAATTTTCTTGGACTTTTGAGCATAATTTTTCAAAGTATTTAAAAACAATGTGCTCATATACACCCCTATTTAAATAGAATCTCTTTTTGAGGGGGGGTATAATGAATTCATAAACATTTTTTCGAAAGTTTCATGACACATTATTCTCTCCATGTTTCATCACTAGTTTCACAAAAATTTCAATTTCATGCAATTTTTGAGGGGGAGAATAGTGATTAAAATGTGTTATCTTGGTTAAGATCTTTGATATAAGTGCTTTATCTTCCTAATATGTGCAAAAACCTTTCCTTTTATGATGCACATATGTAGGGGGAGCGTTTTGGGTGATACAAAAACCTTTAAGGTGTAAACTCTGATTTCATCAACACCTTGATTGCTTTTTCAACAGGTTTTTCTGGTTACGATATCTATACCCTTTAACACATTAATTCACGATGGTATTGGTGTCAAAAGGTGGTTAGGTATTAGTCCTATAATCCAACCAGAACCGGAGGGATCTTCCCAGGGACAATCCATTAGAATTTAGATGTCCTTAGGAAAGATGGAGTAGTTGAGTGTACGGGAAAAATGCCGACTAATGACTTAAGCTAACACTAGAACAATCACAACAAGGTGCTAGTTACACGTCTTGGTAAGCATTGAAGGGGTTGAAGAATGAAAAAGAAATGTAGGATAAAGGGTGAAAAGAAATAGCCCTCCATACAACTTAGGCAGAAACCGGGTCAATACATCTACTATCAGAATCATGTTGATGATTTCTGGTATTGAAGACAAAGCATCATGGACCCAGTGATGCAATACACAACCCCTCCCAGCCTACTCAAGCTTCTCTCAAAAGAAGTTTGTTTTATTGTCACGGAGTTCAACTTATTTTTATCGACTTTCTCACTCCGAGATAGTAGATATTGAATAGGTGGCAGTATGATCCAACCTCCGATCACCAAATAAACGTGCACTTATAGAGTCTAGAGCCAACGAGATTCATCAAAAATCTCATTAGGACACTTATTCCTTATATCAATTGTTGTTCATCACTAGAACACATGCGATAATTTACATAGTCCTACGCTTTATCCCTGTGATATTGCTAGAACATTCAGAGTGATACTCATTAGTATTTACAGTAATGAATGGAAATCCTTCCAGTGTTAACATCAAACAACACTGCGGTAGGTCATATGTAAGATTCACTTGAATTGAACATATGTTAACTGGAAAGCAACAGTGGTTTGATTCTTAATTGATTCAAACTCGTTCCAGGTCTCAACGCAAAATCATTATGATCTTGCCAGAACATTCAGAGTAATACTTTTTCAGTATTTACAGTGACGAATGGAAATCCTTCCAGTGTCATCATCAAACAGCATTGCGGTAGGTAACTTGTGCGATTCTATATGAATAAAACTTGTGTCAACTGGAAAGCAACGATGGTTTGATTCTTAATTGATTCAAACTTGTTCCAGGAAATTGAATTGACGACTTAATCAGCAGAATGGAACTGTATGATTCACTCCTTACTATGAATTATCTTTCGATGAATTCAAGTATTGAGAACGGCTACCACAGTCGGAAACCCTGTCAAGGAAGTTCTTTGAACTTACCTAATCACAGGTACAGTATTCTTACCGTATAACGGGAAACCGGAGGAACGCAAACGGTGGTGTAACTTCAAGAAGTCGTAATTCAAGACCACATGCTCATATAAATGAAGAAAGCTCAAGAACATCTAAAGACATAGACTTCCGCTACTCTGATGATCAAGGGAGATTGTTAACAAGCTTTCAAGTGAACACAATACATGAGTATGTGGAAAAAGACAAAAGAACACAAGCTGGCAAAGTTACAAGATCAAGTCAAGGCAAAGATCAAAGATCCAAGATCACAAGAGGAACTATGAAGAAACTCTCAAGACATCGAGCTTCAAAGTCTGCAACAACAAAGAAGTGAAGTCACATATTACATGACCACCCCTTAGGGGGAGATTGTTAGAAGTAATTAAAGTGATGGTCATATAATATATCGTTGCGAAGCACGTGAAAAATGTCATTTAATGATGTCGAGAGTTTTTAGCTATTATTGTTTATGTAACGGAATTTAGTCCCGAACATACAAATGAGGAAGGCCTCCTAAACATTTGTTACTTAGTATAAAAGGCTTCCTAATCCTCGTTTGTGTGGGTGCTTTCCATTTGATTAGTTTTAGAGAGATAAGGTGTTTGTTTTCTCTCACTAGGAAATCACCAACTTTGTCTTTCTTTTCTTTTCTTCATCTTAATATAATCCTTCTTTTTAAGTTTAATCATCATCATGTTATTTGTGTTTGATTAGTCGTGTGATTTATTCCAACAGGAAGAGTGTGGATTACAAAAACCAGCCAAAAAGAGGGTGGTCGAATGACAAATTCAACCCTCTAAAGATGACTTATCGGGATATTTTGCTAACAGAAGGAGCAAATTTTCCAAGACCTCCTTCGATGACAACTCCAGTTGATCGCCGTCAAGGCAACCGCTTCTCCGAGTTCCATAATGATAATGGTCACGACACGGAGGAGTACATCCATTTCAAGAAGCATATAGAGTCGCTGATTAAATCAGGCAAACTCAAACACCTAGTCAAGGATTGGAATGATGGGAAGGATAACAAAAAGTATGACAGAAAGGACTCCCAAAAAGACAAGCCTTCAACCATATATATGATCAAATCATGGCAGCGCCGCACAAAGCAGAAAGTTAGTCAAAAAATTTCACGCGACAGAGAGATCTCGTTTCCTCCTATCACGGCGAGCAACGTGGCCGATGCACCTCTTACGATTGAGGTAAGCATTGGAACCCAAAATGTTCGTCGTATGTATGTGGATGGAGGATCATCGGCGGAAGTACTCTACGAACATTGCTTCGTACAGCTACGACAAGAGATCGAAAGCCAATTAGTGCCGGCTACGTCGCCGCTCATTAGCTTTAGTGGAGACACTATCTGGCCAATAGGACAACTGCGTCTACTGGTAACCATTGGAGATAAAGAGCATTTCACCATGGCGTGGATGAACTTCATGGTGATACGTTCACATTCTCCGTACAATGGTATTATTGGAAGACCATGTATCCTAGACATACGGGCAGTCCCGTCCACGACACACGGCATGATTAAATTCCTAGTTGAAGGGGGAATTGTCACTATTTACAATTCAATCACACCGGAATCTGAGTGCCACACCGTGACAATACCAGTTCATCCAGTTCCTATAAAGGAAGGATCACCACCCCCAACTGGAAGGTGGTAATCCGCCCCGACTACCCAGAACTAGAGGTAGCTATCGGGGGAACGCTCTCCGAAAAAGGGAAGAAGGCCATGTGCTCTCTCCGAAAAGCAAACCTTGATATATTCGCATGGGAGCCAAAGCATATGACGGGCGTACCACGTTCGATAGCAGAACATAAGCTTCAAATCCGCCCTGGATATCCACCTGTTAAATAAAAGAAGTGCGGCCAAGCACCAGTACGCAGCCAGTTGATATTGGACGAGGTGCAAAAGCTGGTAGATGCAGGATTTATGCGTGAGGTCTACTATCATGAATGGCTTTCTAATCCAGTCATGGTCAAGAAGCATGACGGAAGCTGGCGCATGTATGTGGACTTCACGGATTTAAACAAAGCGTGCCCACAAGATTGCTATATGTTACCAAAGATTGATTGGAAGGTTGAATCCTTATGTGGGTACCCTTTTAAATGTTTCTTGGATGCTTATAAAGGATACCATCAGATCCAGATGGCGGAGGAGGACGAGGAGAAAATGGCGTTCCACACTAGTCAGGGCGTGCATTGTTACAAAAAAATGCCGTTCAGACTCAAGAACGCGGGCGCCACATATCAACGACTTGTTGATAAATCCTTCGACTCGTAGATAGGCCGTAACCGTGAAGTCTACGTTGACGACTTGGTTATCAAAAGCCACACGGATGACGAACTTCTCCGCGATGTCCAAGAGACATTCCACACATTGCGGAAAATCAACATGAAGCTAAATCCCAAAAAAATGCAAGTTCGGAGCAACCGAAGGAATGTTCCTTGGGTACATGATAAATCCGAACAACATCAAGCCCTGTCCGGAGAAGACGGATGCCGTGATACAGCTTCCATCCCCTCGAACACTCAAAGAGGTGCAGTCACTCAAGAAGTGCTTAAAGAAAGGAGACTTTCACAGGACAAGAGAGGCAGAGGAAGCATTCGGGCAGCACAAGCAACACCTCGCGGCTCTCCCAATGTTGGTCGCCCCGAGACCTAAGGAGGAACTAATCATGTACTTATTCGCTACATATGAAGCAATAAGCACAGTCCTTATGACCGATCGAGATTCGGTCCAGACTCCGATATATTTCATAAGCAGAGCGCTATAAGGTCCAAAGCTGAATTACTCACTAATGGAGAAATTGGTCTTATCGTTGGTTTATGCTGCAAAAAGGTTACGTCGGTACTTCCAGGTGCACCAAATAGTGGTAGTCACGGACCAACCGATAAAACAGGTGATCTCCAAACCAGACGTAGCAGGAATACTACAGAAGTGGAGCGTCCTGCTGGGGGAACACAATATCTCCTATAGACCGAAGACAGCCATTGATAGGTGTGTAAACACCCATCCTTTTACCACTTAATTATAATAATAACCAAGCCAAAACGTGTATTTATTGTCGTAAAAGTCGAAATTATGCGTGGTTTGTGTTTTTGTTGTGATTTAGGACCAAAAATGTGAAAAGGGAAGAAAACACGGGCTTTCACGGACTTTTATCGAGGGAAAAGACAAAAGACGAAGTCAAAAGATCAAGAGTGCAAAAAGAACGGAAGTCCAAGGCCTATTCTGAAGATTTATCGAAGAAAAAGTCTAAAGACGAAAGTTTAATGAAGTCGAAGAACCAAGTCTAATACAAGAAGAAAATTATAAGACGATTTTATTTTACATCGACAAATCCCGAGACAACGTCGAAGAAGTCGAAGAAATTAAAATACGAAAAGACGAGAAGAAAGAAAGAAGAAAAACAACACTACTTCCATTTCCTCCTATAAATACCTCATAATATGTCATTAGGAGGTAGTAGTTAATTAATAGTTAGTTTTATTTTTTTAATGTTTTAGGAGTATATTACATTTACTTTCTCTCTCTAGATTTCATTTCATTTTTTCAAGCTTTTATAATTATAATCTTGTATTTGAATCTTAATCATCTTTAATCCAAGATTTTTCAATTATCATTCTCATTCATCCTTTCTTTTTAATCTAATTTCTTGATTTAGATAATCATGTAGTTTAATCTTTAAGCTTATTGCTTTATTGATGTGTTTGATTGATTATGTTTATTGGTTTTTATGTGTTTGATTTTTATAGCTTATTGTGTTTGGTGCTTATTGTTTGATTTTTCTTATTTTGGATTAAGTGTTTAATAGATTAATTTTATTAAAAGTTGATTTTTAATTGTTAGATTAATTAGTGTTTTTCAAGTTTTTGATTTGTGGTTTAATTAGCTTTTCTTAAAATTTGTTTAGATTATGTTTTGGTTAAATGCTTATTTGGTTTTAGCTTATTCATGGCTTATTTCCTTGATTTTAGTTATAGTCTGTTACTGTATTCTGTATTTAAGCATCTTCGGAAAAGGGTTTTGACATTCCGAAGTTTACCCCTTTTTCCGAAGATAGTTTTATCCGAAATTTTGCTTTCTTTTCTTTATATTCCGAAAATTCCAGTTTTTCTGAAACTGTGTGTTTATTCCGAAATTTCTGTTATTCCGAAGAAGTATGATTATTCCGAAAAAAATGTTATTTATACGAATTTAGCTTGTTTATCCAAAATTCTTGATTTTATAAGAAAATTTATGTTTTTCCGAAAATACCTATTATTCCGAAATAGTTAGTATTTATCCGAAAATTTAGTGTTTCTCTGAATTTCTTCTTTTTTACGAAAATAGGTCTTTTATCCGAAATTATCTGTTTTTCCGAAATTCCATATTATTTCGATATAAGGGAGTTTATCCGAATATAGCTTGTTTTCCGAAAATTTTGATTTATCCGAATTTAAGTCTTTATTCCGAAAATTTTAGTTTTTTTCCGAAAAGTTTGTTTTCAGTTTTATTTTATTTTGTTTTATTTTCAAAAATATTTTTATTAAAGTTTTAAGCTTTTCTCATTTAATTTTTAAAGTCTTTAACTTTTAGGTTAATATTTGTAAGCTTTACTTTATTTTGTTTTATTTTCCCTTTACTCAACGACATTTACATTTTACTTTTAGTTTAAAATAGATAATCATTTACTTTTCTATTTCACCAAGAACAACTTAGTCACACTTTCAACCGTAGTCAATTCGATAAGACCGGAACAACGAACTTTATTTTTCATATGAGGTCAAAACTTTGTATTAAATGGCGCCGCTGCCGGCTCTTTTCGTGAAGATTAACGGTTTTTTGTGAGAGACGCGTTGGATTTTGGGATCCGTTCATTTTTTAACGTTATTTTCCTTGTCAAATTTTCAAAATTTTTCAAAAATTCATAAAAATTAAAAAATTCAAACATCCAAAAACATTTACAAACTCATAAAAATCATTTTTTTTCAAAGTTTTGCACCAAAAATATTTTATTTTCACGTTAACTTTATTTCTTCTATTTCTTTGCTATTGTTTTTCTTTTGTAGGTGTATGCGTACTCGTTCACGCAAAAGGAAGTCCATTTAAGCCGCTGCTATTGATCCTCTTATTGTAGAGCCTCCCGTTGTCAACACAATGGAGAACCGTCCAATGATTGAGCTCTTGCAACCACACGTCGAAGGCAACGATGATGCGATTGTGGTGCCGACTATTGACGCCAACAACTTCGAGCTCAAGTCCAGTTTTATTCAAATGGTTTTCGCAACACCTTTCTTAGGTCGCACTCATGATGATCCACACGATCACATTAAAAGGTTCCTACACTTATCCAATACTGTTAATTCAATACAATGGGGTTTCACAAGAAGCAATTCGTTTGCTCCTCTTTCCTTTCTCCCTCGAGGGACAAGCCCGGACTTGGCTTGATAAGGAACCACCCCAGAGTATTGTCACATGGATGGAACTTGAGACCAAGTTTATCAATTACTTTTTCCCACCCTCACGTACTACTGCTTTATGGAATGATATTATCAACTTTGAACAAAAGTACGGTGAGACATTTAGTGAATCTTGGGAACGTTTTAAGGAACTTTTAAGAAAGTATCCACAACACGGTTTTACAAAGGTAAATCAAATTAATACTTTTTATAATGGATTAACTTTGAGTGACCAAGATTCACTAAATAGGGCCTCGGGGAGTAATATTCTTGTCAAAACTATGAATGAGGCTTGGGATATTATTGAAAACAAGGCCAAAGTCCAAACCAAAAGTGTTAGGGCTACTATGGCTAATGCCAGTGAGAGTGAGTTGACCAATCATCTTAAGGAACTTACTTCAGCTGTAAAACAACTTGTTCTAAGGGATCACCCTCCTCATCAACATGCCCATGCTCTCAATATTACTTGTGAAACTTTTAGTGGGCCACACTCTTATACTAATTGTGATAAAGCTTATGATCAATCTCACGGGGAAGTGTATGCTTACAACAACACCGAGAGAGTTCATTTCAAGCCTAATGTCGATCTTAATCACTTGTCATACAACTCGACAAATTACTTGGCTCCACCTGGTTTTCAACAATGACCACACCCACCCACCCATAACAACCAAGGGCCACCAAGAGCAAATGTTTAACAAAATGCTAATGTGAGGGGCTACAATGCTAATCAAGGAAATTATCCAATGCAAAACCAAGGTTTTCAAACCAAGGTTACAATCCTCAAGGTTTCCAACCATATAACCAATACCCAAACCAAGGTTTTCAACAACAAGGGTTCAATTTACCTCATCCGCACACGGACTTGATTCTACAAAAATTAACCGATCATGAGAAAACCATGAAGGAAATGCAAGAGTCGACGGATAGGAAATTCGTTCAAATGTTTCAAACCCTTCGTCCCCAAGGTACTCTTCCTTCTACAACCGAAAAAAACCCTAGAGCTAATGTGAGTGCTATTACTACGCGCAGTGGAGCAACTCTAGTAGGACCTTCTATTCCTCCCCAAGTTACTCCATCTACACCTCCCCCACCTCCATTTATCCCTCCTACTTCCACGCCTAGTACTAGTTCCCCATTACCGTCTCCACCTCTTACGGAAGAAGTACCCAAGAAAAACGTTTCACCAACCCCACCTTCTACCTCTAAACCTTCTACTTCTCAACCATCAACATCTCAACCTTTACCTACTACACCTACACCACCTAAACCCAATATCCCTTATCCTTCTCGGTTAGACAAGTGCAAATTGCTCACTAAAGAGGATGCTCAAGTTACTTCCTTTTTGAAGATGATTACACAAATGAACTTTAACATTAGCCTCGTTGAAGCACTTGTCCAAATGCCGAAATTTGTCAAAGCATTCAAGAAATTGCTTAATAAGAAGGAGAAGATGGCTGATTTTGTCAACACACGCTTAAATGAAAATTGTTCTGCAGTCCTTCTTAAAGAACTTCCAGAAAAACTTGGAGATCCCGGTGGTTTTGTGCTACCTTGCATTTTTAACAAAGTTTAAGAATTTACTGCCTTAGCCGATCTCGGGGCAAGTATAAATTTGATGCCTTCAAGTGTTTGGAAAAAGTTATCATTACCAGACTTTAAACCAAAAAGAGGACTCTTGAACTAGCAAATTGAACTCTTGCTTACCCCGTTGGTATTGCCGAAGATGTTTTCGTTAAAGTTGGTACCTTCACTTTTCCGGTCGATTTTGTTGTTGTTGATGATGAAATGGACCCTCGTATTCCGTTAATACTTGGACGTCTATTCTTGAGAACCGGAAAAGCTTTAGTCGATGTTGCCGAAGGTGAATTAATCTTAAGGGTCGGGAACGATGCACAAGTCTTTAAGATGGGGAATATTACAAGTAAATCAAATGGAAAAGAATCAGTGAAAATGATTGATGTGCTTCAAGAAGAGCTTACTACTACTCTGGAAAGTATAAAGCTTGATGATTTTGTTGTATATTACAATCCTCTTTTCGAGTCTTGCTATGATAATCCACTTTTCCAAGACGATGTGGATGATTTTGATAATTCTCTCTCAAATTTGGATCCCCCCACCAATTCATGAGTCTCCACCGATCTATGATGACTATGATGATGATTCTAGTTCCGATGGGGATGATTATGATGATTTTGCTTCAGAGTATAAAGACATGCCAACTTATGATGACTTTGATGATGTTGATACTCTTTCGAGTGATTCTTCAAATGATGACCTTGCTCCTACTTTTGATGAAGATCCTCCACCAACAATGCTTGATCCTACTTTGGATGATTACTCATTTGAGGAAGATTTTGGTACTTTTCTCAATACATACTTCCCCAATGAGAATGATTCTCCTCCTTTGGACTTTGATTTTGTTCTTTATCCTCCTTCGGATATTAAGAAACCCGTTTCAAAGGTGAAGAAATCGGAAGACACCAACATCCGCAGTACTTATGTTTTGACACCTCTCTATCCACCTTCGTCGGACGAGATTGTGCGATTTATGAGCGGATCTTCATCAAGTTCTACTGAGTCTAAGTCTTATTTTCCCCTAAAGGAAAAGGTGTTCGATCCGGGTATCACAAATTTTAAGCCATCTCAATATCCATCTGATGAAATAAAAGGAAAGTTTTTTGGAAACAATGGAGCTATGCTTACACTTCATCCTACTTTCTACCACCATGCTCAACAACTGCTTAAGGGAACCTCGCTTACTCTTCTTTGGCTTGTCTTGTTCACCTTAAGCTTGTGCTATTTGATGGACGAAAACCATGTATTTGATCTCGGTGGATTTTTTCAAGATTCTTACCATGCTAATCAAGGTCGAGTTAGGCTCACGACTCGGTGAACAAAAACAAGAGCTTCTCGGGAGGCAACCCGAGTATCTATCCTTTTTATCCGTTTTATAAAAAGTGTAGGGGGAGACCCTACTATATGTTTGTTATTTTCTTTCTTATCATGTGCAGGGATTCGAGCTTTCAAAGATCCATTCTTAATGACTTTTGACGATCTGTGATTCCGTGTTCCCGTCTTCCCGGTTCTATCCTAAATTCTTTTGATTCACTATTTTATATTCTTCAATATTAAAATAGGAATCACTTTAGTTGTCTCTTCCTGAGCAAGATTTAAACAACGTGCACAATATCCTAAGTGTAGGGGAGTTTACTCCCATATGCTTAAACATTGAGGACAATTTTTATATTAAGTGTAGGGGGGACTTCTATCAAAGTTAAGTGTGCTTTTCCTTGTATTTATCCTCATTTTAACCGAAAAATTGATTTTTAACATTTTTCAATATTTTTTATCTATGTTGGCCTATTAGTTTTTCCTTTGTTTTCGTTATTCTCTTTCATTAGAATAAATTTTAATAAAATGGTTTTGATAAGTTTAGATGTCTTTGATATATTAGGCCCATTATGTATCTTTTGACTCAACCCAAGTTTACTTATTCAAGTCTACTCTAGCTAGTATCCTTAACATGTTTTAATCAAGTTTTGCTAGGCTTTTATATAGGGAACTTTAAAACGCGAAAGTCTTAACTCTTATGGGTTAAGAACAAGAACTTTTCGTAAGTTCCTATAATTGATCCTAGAAAGTCGTTTATCAAGGGAACTTTAAAATGCGAATTCTAAACTTGAAAGAGTCTAAGAAGTTGCAAGATCCTATAGATGACTTGAAAACCCAAAACTTTGATTTAATAGGCTAAGCATCCACGAGTCTCATTCCTTGAGATTTTAAATTGTTGAGAACGAGATATGATATAGTCAATTATAAGTTTGGTATTCTTTCATGAATTTATGTGAGTTAATTATGAGTTTTTTTCTCCCATCGCTTGTTAATAAATATAATTGCAATAAGTAAGGTCGTACTATTTGAAAAGTTACTTAGCTTCTACCACAAGATCGTTTAAAAGTTGCTCGGTATTATTTAGAGTTCATAGTCAAGGCAACTTATTGAAGCCGGATGCGAAGATTGGCGAGTCCGAAAAGGTCCTAACAAGACATGAGGGCTACATTTGTTGCTAAAGATCCCAAGTGATGTGAAGAATCATTTATCAAAAATCAATATGAAGGATCGAGACACACGACGAAAAGCAAATACTCCCCTAAAGATCATGGATAAGTCTAACCGAAAAGACCCTAGCAAGGTATGAGGATAAATAGATCCAACTACTAAAAGGAGGCGGATCGTTGTATATCAATATCCCAAATAAAGATTGGAGAAAAATGAAGAAGTCCTGGTCCAAGTATGAAGAATCTCTCAAAACTCCAAGTGAAGACATTCCTATTATGAAGAGAAGACCATTATTTCATGAACGTCTCTCAAGATTTGAAGTATGAAGTCAATGCCAAATATTGGTCCGAGAAAGGTCTCAAATCGTGAAGCGAGTTATGCCAAGATATGAACTTAATGAGGTCCCGAGAAGCAGTTTTAAAAGATTTTTTCCTTTAGCTAACTATTGATTAAATCATCTTACTTTATTTTTGGCCTAAGTAAACTATCGAAATAAGTCAACAATGCATCCTTGTGATCATTCAAGACAATAATAAAATATAAGAGATACATCTAGGAATAAGGGAGTCTAAGCGAATAATTGGGCCACATGAGTGAGTGTTAGATTACTAACTTATAATAACAATGATCTCGTTTTTAAGCTTGGTATGAGGAACGTGAAACTTGAGGGTGATAAACATTCATGACAACCAAAGGCCTAATGTAAGTCATCGATTTCTTTACTTGTTTTCTTCCTTCAAATATATTGTAATTTTCTATTCCTCTAAGTTTCCTTAATGTCTTGTGTTCAATAAAGGCCAAGGTAGGTTAATTATGATGGAAAATGTAAATCTTGCTTTGTAATTAATACATTGCATGAGAGCATTACAATGGTCAAGTGTAGGGGATTTTATATGTGTGTAAACACCCATCCTTTTACCACTTAATTATAATAATAACCAAGCCAAAACGTGTATTTATTGTCGTAAAAGTCGAAATTATGTGTGGTTTGTGTTTTTGTTGTGATTTAGGACCGAAAATGTGAAAATGGAAGAAAACACGGGCTTTCACGGACTTTTATCGACGGAAAAGACAAAAGACGAAGTCAAAAGATCAAGAGTGCAAAAAGAACGGAAGTCCAAGGCCTATTCTGAAGATTTATCGAAGAAAAAGTCTAAAGACGAAAGTTTAATGAAGTCGAAGAACCAAGTCTAATAAAAGAAGAAATTTATAAGGCGAGTTCATTTTATATCGACAAATCCCGAGACAACGTCGAAGAAGTCGAAGAAATTAAAAGACGAAAAGACGAGAAGAAAGAAAGAAGAAAAACAACACTCCTTCCATTTCCTCCTATAAATACTACCTAATATGTCATTAGGATGTAGTAGTTAATTAATAGTTAGTTTTATCTTTTTTAATGTTTTAGGAGTAGATTACATTTACTTTCTCTCTCTAGATTTCATTTCATGTTTTTCAAGCTCTTATAATTCTAATCTTGTATTTGAATCTTAATCATCTTTAATCCAAGCTTTTTCAATAATCATTCTCATTCTTCCTTTCTTTTTAATCTATTGTCTTGATTTAGATAATCATGTAGTTTAATCTTTATGCTAATTTTTTATTGATGTGTTTGAATTATTATGTTTATTGGTTTTTATGTGTTTGATTTTTATAGCTTATTGTGTTTGGTGCTTATTGTTTGATTTTGCTTATTTTGGATTAAGTGTTTAATAGATTAATTTTATTAAAAGTTGATTTTTAATTGTTAGATTAATTAGTGTTTTTCAAGTTTTTGATTTGTGGTTTAATTAGCTTTTCTTAAAATTTGTTGAGATTAAGTTTTGGTTAAATGCTTATTTGGTTTTAGCTTATTCATGGCTTATTTCCTTGATTTTAGTTATAGTCTGTTACTGTATTCTGTTTTTAAGCATCTTCGGAAAAGGGTTTTGACATTCCGAAGTTTACCCCTTTTTCCGAAGATAGGTTTATCCGAAATTTTGCTTTCTTTTCTTTATATTCCGAAAATTCCAGTTTTTCTGAAACTGTGTGTTTATTCCGAAATTTCTGTTATTCCGAAGAAGTATGATTATTCCGAAAAAAATGTTATTTATACGAATTTAGCTTGTTTATCCAAAATTCTTGATTTTATACGAAAATTTATGTTTTTCCGAAAATACCTATTATTCCGAAATAGTTAGTATTTATCCGAAAATTTAGTGTTTCTCTGAATTTCTTCTTTTTTACGAAAATAGGTCTTTTATCCGAAATTATCTGTTTTTCCAAAATTCCATATTATTCCGAAATAAGGGAGTTTATCCGAATATAGCTTGTTTTTCTGAAAATTTTGATTTATCTGAATTTAATTCGTTATTCCGAAAATTTTAGTTTTTTCCGAAAAAGTTTGTTTTCAGTTTTATTTTATTTTGTTTTATTTTTAGAATAATTTATTAAAGTTTTAATCTTTTGTCATTTAATTTTTAAAGTCTTTTACTTTTAGGTTAATATTTGCAAGCTTTATTTTATTTTGTTTTATTTTTCCTTTACTCAACGACATTTACATTTTACTTTTAGTTTAAAATAGATAATCATTTTCTTTTCTATTTCACCAAGAACAACTGAGTCACACTTTCAACCGTAGTCAATTCGATAAGACCGGAAAAAACGAACTTTATTTTTCATATGAGGTCAAAACCTTGTATTAGCCATCAAATGCCATATTCTGGCAGATTTCATAATCGAGAAGCCCGAGGAGAAGAGTCAATGGTGAAAAAGGAAGCTATCCTACCGGAACCATGGGTTCTATTCACGGATGGATCTTCTTGTACGGACGGAGCGGGGGCGGGCCTCATACTCACAAATCCGGAAGGAACGGAATTTACCTACGCCTTGCGCTTTGAGTTCACAGCCACGAATATTGAGGTAGAATATGAAGCATTG
Organism: Glebionis coronaria; assembly: GCA_025667525.1. Classification (NCBI taxonomy): domain Eukaryota; kingdom Viridiplantae; phylum Streptophyta; class Magnoliopsida; order Asterales; family Asteraceae; genus Glebionis; species Glebionis coronaria. The sequence goes on from CM046882.1 coordinate 306,909,424, forward strand.
ATTGCGGAATTAACAATCGTCGCGAGGATGGGAGTCCGCAACCTTGAAGCCTACGTGGACTCACGGCTTGTCGCGAATCACATCCTAGGTGGGTACGAAGCTAAGGAGGAAAACATGATCCAATACCTGGAGAAAGTCAAGTCACTCATCGCCAGTTTTGGTAAGTTCTCTATCAAGCAGGTACTACGAGGCGAGAACAAGAAGGCGGACGCTGTTAGCAAGATCGCGTCTACAAGTTTTGCCCATCTATCCAAGCAGGTGTTGGTTGAAATAATCAAGGAAAAGTCCATTACAGGAGGGGAGATAGAAACCATAGTTGATGAAGAGGGGCCTTCATGGATGACCCCGATCATAAACTATCTAGCTGATGAGACCCTTCCTGAGGACGAAACAGAGGCGCAGCGCGTCAAAAGAAAGTCGCAACATTTCAAACTCCGAGATGGCGTCCTGTATAAGCGTTCCTTCCTACAGCTGTGGCTGCGATGTGTCGGGCCACGCCAGGCTAGCTATGTGATTAGTGAAATACATGAAGGGTCGTGTGGCATGCACGCAGGCCCCATATCAGTAGTAGCACAAGCTCTACGCACATGATACTATTGGCCAACTATGCATCAGGATGCACGAGAAATGATTCTTAAATGCAGCGACTGCCAAGTATACAGGACAGTATTAGGACATCCACAACAAGAACTAACACCTATCACATCCCCATGGTCATTCTACAAGTGGGGAATCGACATCGCAGGCCCTTTCCCTGTTCCCGCAGGAGGTGTTAAGTTCTTGATTGTAGTTATGGACTACTTCACTCGCTGGATAGAAGCTAAGGTGGTCAAAACGATCACATGCAAACAGGTAAAAACGTTTGTTTGGGAAAATATTGTATGCCGTTTTGGTTTACCAGGAGATATCATTTTGGGATAACGGAAAACAGTTTACGGACAATCCGTTTAAAGATTGGTGTGCGTCGTTGAACATCAGACGCCGCTTCACATCAGTTAAACACCTACAGACTAATGGTCTAGTGGAGCGGGCAAATAGAAGCCTAGGTGAAGGTATAAAGGCGTGCTTAGATGAAAGAAGCGCCAAATGGGTGGACGAACTACCGCATGTACTATGGGCACATAGGACAATGATCAAAACAGCCAATGGGGACACTCCAATCGCGTTGGCCTATGGAACCCAGGCTGTTATCCCAGCAGAGATTGGGATGCCAACAATCCGCACGGCGGAGGTTAACGTCGTCAAAAACGATGAGCAACTCCGGGTCAATCTAGACTTATTGGAGGAAAAAAGGGAGATAGCAGCTATCAATGAGGCTAAAACTAAGGCATGTATGAAAGCTTATTACGACTCCAAAGTCAAGGGTGTTTCCTTTCGACCGGGGGATTTTGTCTATCGTGCTAACAAGGCAAGTCGCGCGGAGAACACGGGGAAACTTGGTCCAAAGTGGGAAGGGTCGTATGAGGTCATGAAAGCTTTGAGGCTAGGCGCGTACAAGTTGCGTGATATGGATGGCCGTGACTTGGATCGTACATGGAACATTTGCAACCTTAAAAGATGCTACCTCTGAAAGGCTACGGCCTCCGCATGGACACTATGCTATAGTCAGCTTCAATAAAGATCCATGTATTTTTTTCATGTTTCTGGGTTCTATTTTTCTTAGGATTTTAATTATGTCAAAAAATGTAACATTTCTAATAAAAGACGTGGTGCCTAGCTAGCTCCAAGGCCTGTTCTTGTGTATTATTGTCTTGCGTTCTTAGAATTATTTGTTATTTTCTTATGTGTTATTACTTGTTCATATGCATTTCATTCAGCCGTATATGTACTATTCGCTCCCAGGCGGGGTAAGAGGATTAAGTGAACCTAATAATTCAACTTGCCGCATAAGATGGATGCAACCCCAGTGGCGCGGATCATGTATCCTTACTAGACACCTTATTTACAAGACGTTGTAATAAGTTCCCTCATGTCGTACTTACATAGTGTCGGGCATGATAAAGACACACAATGCATGTCTAGTAAATTATAGACTTAGTTTTATTCTTAATCAACCGTGACACGTCATGCAAACAGATACATGATATCTAAGGAATAATAACAAGTTTCAATATAAACAAACAAAACTTGTCGTGCTCACCACAGACATATATCTTGATAAATATTCTAAAGTGTTTACACATAGAATTACAAACTAAAGCCGTGGACAACCAAGGACGAATATAACAAATGTTTACAACAGCTAAACTAAATAGAAGGCAAGAACTACCCTACTTCTCTCTTTCCTTCGGCTATTGATATGAGTGATTTTACTCATATCATTTATATCAATAAACACACAATAAATGCATAAAACCAATAAAATAGCTTTGTATATGCTTGTTTGTTGTTTCATGTGTGTAGGTACCGAAGATCGCGAAAATTGACAAAAACCGGCACGAGTTTGAAGATAAAATTGACAAAGCCAAATTTCGAGCTCGACTTTAGTGGATTTAACTTTTTATGAAGTTTATTGGGCTAGTGGGTCCCACATTTGGGTATTGGGCCCAAAAGCCCATTAGCAAAAACAAGTTAAACCATCTTTTGGATCACTAGCCATTACAAGGCCCAAAAAGAATTATGATATGTGACAGTATGGGCCAATAGCCCATTTTACTTATGAATTTAATGGACGAAGGAGTTACATGGGCTCTAAATAAAACCCATTAGGTTTTATAAATGTGTAAACCGGTTGCAAGTTATAAACGAATGAAAAGTTTTGCTTTTCAAATTCTTGGTCAAACACATTTACCCACACCTCACCACTTTATTATTTCGTTACTTCCAAAGTCACATCTTTCTTCTTCACTTCTCCCAAATAAACAGACCCATTAATTCACTATTCACAAAACCCTAATCATTAAATCACAAAATAAATTAGGGCTTTCATCTAACTCGTGTGATTCACACGAGTTGGGATTAATCCCCCATATTTTCTGAAAGTATAGATGAAGAGAAGCAAGAGACGTGGCAACATGCTATTGGGTGAAACACCTCACAACAATCACTCCACCAATTAAATGAAGCCAACTCATCACCAAACTAGCACAACTAGCACACTCGGATGCCATGTTGGTGATCCGTGTGCTAGTTGGCTCATCTCAGCCCTTGGATGAAAACAAGAAAGAGAGAAATGAAAGAGATGCTTCATCAATGGCTCAAGATCATTTATCTTCACCAACAAACTCATCCCCAGCACCTTGGGTTCTCCTATAAATACCTTCAGTATTTTTCATTAGAGAGTATCCCATTTTTTACTGTATTGTTATAATGTTAATTTAGATTTAGAATTTGTAATTTCTTTCACTGTTTTGTAATGATCTTTTGAGATTAATAAAATTTTATTCGAGTTTAATTACTTTTTTTCGTGAGTTAAATTACTACTTAAATCATTTAAGTTTTATTCTATTAATCTAATTTGATGTTGTAATATAAATGTTATTTGATTGAGCTAATTTAATATCTTACACTAAATAATCAAGTGAGAATTGGGAACGAAACGTTTATCCCTACTGGATAAATGTATATTGTTATTGATTCATGATGGTTCGTGGTTTGAGATTGGAGTCTAGAATCGTGATGTTTCTGATTTGATGGTGGAGTTGGTCCGGTTCATTTTCCCAGCTCAGTGTTGTGCTACTTCTCAACGATTTTCTACATTTGGTAAGTTTCTTATGACTCTATATTGTAGGTCTAATCTGCTTAAGTGTTAAGAGATTAATGGGTTATGATGTAGGATTAATTGATCTAGTTATATTATTTTACTAGTTTGTTAAATGATGTTGTCTTGGATTTGTTAGTTTCTGCTTAAAAGAGTTTCTGATTTTGTAAAGTTGCTTTGGGATTCATTCGAGTTAACTCGTCGTTGCACTTTTATTGGTCCCAGTTATTTGAAGTCTGATGAATCTGCCTGCTAAGTATGATGGTTTAGTGATTATAGCAGCTTTAGTTTTGATGTTAATGATGTTCTGCTGATATGAATCTAGTTGACTAAATGTTTCATAGCAAGTTTTTAGCTGCCTAATATATGTTTAGAGTTTGGGTACAATCTGAGTTTATTTAGCTGAAGTATAGAGCCTATTCAGATCAATCTGTTAAGGTTTTATTCTTTGCTGAGAGTTGATTAGACTCACTAATCTGCTGAATCTGAGAGGTTGTTCTGAGATTAGTATTCTGTTTTAAATCTGATATGAGTTAAAAATTTTTTAGCTTTACTTACTAATATTAACTTTGTTATTTGTTGGACTTGCTGATTTAAAATTTAGTTTAACTGATTTTGAGATCTGGGTGAGTAATACTGGTTCTGTTTATGGATTGAATGAGTTTCTTGTGATTGATAAGGTAATCTGTTATTGAATCTGTTTGTGTTAGTTTGTAATCCTATATCTGTCTTGTAATTGTCATCTTGCTGATGTTGATCTAGTTTTGGTGTTATGATCTGTTTTGCTGATTAAGAACTGATCATTTGCATTGTTTGAGTTCATTTCGTTCTTTATATTTTGTATGTTTTTTTTACAGTTATCAGATTCACTAATCTGATAGCTAAAAAGCTGATTTATTAATCAGTTTCCAATAAGTTTTGCAAGACAATCACTCCTGTGATTGATTCTTTGAATTTTTGTCAATTTAATAATTACTAAAAAAAATGTTGTCCTGAATGGGACTTAAACCCGTGACCTCACGGTTCACAACCTATAACCCTAACCAACTGAGCTAAGTGCTCATTTTGTTTTTACATCTCCAGAATTGTCTAATATACATAGTTAATTTTGTGTAACTGCTTTATGTTTATAACGTTTAAATTGAAGTCGTTAACTTTAGATTTATTAATAAAAATAGTTTAGTTAAAAAAATAGATTAAATTAATTTTCAAATTAAATAAAATATAAAGAATATTAGTTTTTAAATGATTGAGATTTAATAGATTTTGTTTTAAATAAATTTAGATTTTTATAATTTTGTTAATTAAAAGTATTTTTTTTAATAGATTAATTTTAAATAGTTATTAAATAGATTTTTAATTTTTAATAGTTTAAAAGTTTAATAATTGTTCTTTTTTTAGATTATATAGCGGGGAACGATTCATGCACTTAGGACTAATTAGCTTAAAATTGGTAGAATTAATTTTAGTTTAAAAACCGTAAACCAATTCGAATCAATTGTCCAAATCGAAACAAAACGTCTCAAATTCACTCGATCTTCGTGTACAACGAACTTGGTTCACCAACGTGTTTAATTGAATCCGTCTTTGGTAATTTTAGTCTATTACTTTTTCCTAAAGGTAATTTTCTAATTTACCCTATAACGTATCTAATTATCACATATACTATCACGATCACATCAAAAATTTTGGCGCCGCTGCCGGGGATCTTGTGTACGATTCGTTTTCGTGGAGATTTGATGATCGTTGATTTGAAGACCCTTTCCGTCCTCGGAAAGTTTTGTTATTTTTCTATTATATAGTATGTATCGTTTTTCTTGTTTTTTGTGATTACTATATTGTATTACGTAGAACAACAAATTTACCTACCTTCCAAATAAGACCTTAGTTGGGATTTCATCACCCAGCTATTGTATTTGAATCCAAAACGAAAAAAAGGCAAAATAGATAAATACTAATAAGAAGTTTGAACTCGATTTATACAAACTATAAGGTGGGTATAAGGCGACGTGCTATAAAAGGTTGTCTAAGGAAAAAGGTTTTTAAGTGCTTTGTGCCACCTCGTTTCCCCGCTTGCTTGTGCGTATATTGAGAGGGACGACCGATTATTGGTTTGCCAACTCAAGTCGTATTATATCTTATTTTTGTTTTTTACTTATTGAACCTCGAGACGTTTAGGTTTTCACCTATCGTTTCAAAGTCGACCGAGGGTAATTTACTTCCATAGTAGTTATCCTTATTCCTTATTTTTATCGATCATTTTTGATTGAGCAACACCAAAAATAATCTTCTTCTTGTCTAATTTCTTTTCTTCAATCCTCTAAATTCTCGTCATTGTAGTGTATGCAATTACGTTCTTCTAGACTTCTGATTGATTTTAATAGGCTTGAAAATATTCCTTGTAGAAATAGAAATCGTCAACAACGAATAGTGGAACCCGAGCTTCCACCTATTGTTGTAGAGATGGCCATAACCGAACAATGGAGGAATTTCTCCGTGCACCCACCGAAGGGTATGGGGAAGCAATCGTTGTGCCGGCTATTTTGGCGGATCATTATGAGATTAAGATGGGTCTTTTATCACTCATTCATGCCGACCAATTTCGTGACAATGAGACCGATAACCCGCACTCTCACATTCGGAATTTTCTTCGAATTACCTCGACTCTCAAATTTAGAGATTTGCCGAATGACACGATTAAGCTCATGCTTTTTCCGTACTCGCTCGAGGGTAATGCTAAGATTTGGTATGAGAAAGAACCACCGGGTTCGATTTTGACATGGGATGATTTAGTGTCTAAGTTCATGAATTACTTCTTTCCACCATCCAAAACAACACACTTTAAGAACGAGATCACTAGATTTGAACAAAAAGTGCATGAATCGTTTGGGGTTGCTTGGGAAAGATTTAAAGATTTGTTAAGATAATGTCCACACCACAGTTTCTAGGAATTGCATCAAATAAATACCTTTTATAGCTTAATATGATTGACCAAGATTCTTTAAATGCCGCCGCGGGTGGTAATCTTTTAAGAAAAACTCCGAGAGACACATGGTGTATAATTGAGAAAAAGTCTAGAGCACAATATTCACGAAACACACCGGGTATTTCCAATGTGAATTCATTTAATCCCGAGATTGCTAGATTGGACTCTAAGATTGACACGATTTTGAATGCGCTTAGGAAGAATCCTCATGGATCGATTAATACGGTTTAGAATTTTTGTGTATCATGTGGTGGAGCACATCCTAATTATGCTTGTTCAACCACGGGGTTTGATCAAGCTAGTGCTCTTGCCGCGACGGGAACTTATGGCTCCAACGGTCAAGTTCCTCATCAAAATCCTGTTGCTCCACCGGGTTTTCCACCGGTTCAAAATAGGTACAACAATGGAAATAATGGGAATAATTTTAACCGTGTTAACCAAGGGAATTTTAATCAAGGAAATGGGTTTAATGCTACTCAAAACAATCAAGGTTTTCAAAGCAATAACCAAAATGATTTGTCAAGCTACATTAAAACGAATGAGGCAAATTTGAAAGCTTTTCAAAATAATATTCAAGGACAAATGGCAACTTTGAAGAATGAGTTTCAAAATACGCTAAAGGGGCAAAATAACAAGATTGAGCTTAATCAACAAAGAATTGAACAAAGATTAGAGCAAAACCAAAACCGTTTTGAGCAACAAATAGAGAAAAGTCAAAACCGTATGCAACAAAGTTTAGAACAAAATCAAAACAAATTGCTTTCGATGTTTGAATCATTTATGTCCAAACCATATTCTTCTTCGGGTTGCTTACCTAGTAATACCATTCCAAACCCGAGGGGAGAGCTTAAGGCTATCACCGCTTATGATAATTTAGAAAGAAAGCTTGAGCTTTATGTTCCACATAAAGAAAATTTTCTTAATGTCACCAAGGCTACTTTAAATGTGATTAGTACCTCGGATTTCCTTGATTTCTTTCCTAAGAAATATAATGATCCGGGTCAATTCTTGATACCTTGTGTTTTTGATGAGCTTGGGGAATACAAAGCTCTAGTCGATCTAGGAGCTAGTATTAACGTAATGCCCTTAGCCATTTGGAAAACTCTTTACTATTTGCGACTTATGCCCACTCGAATTATCATTGAGCTTGCTAATGGTACTACCACCCGTCCGGTTGGTATAGCGGATGTTGTCCCATGTATTTGTGATGATTAAGCAATGAAGAGAGAAAGAAAATAGATGAAGAAGAGATGAATTCCTAGAGAGAGAAAGTAGTGAGAGAAAGTAGAGAGGAGATGATTAACTTGGTGAGATTAGATTAAGAAAAGAAGAAGTTACAAATGACCATCCACCCTCCTAACATGCTAGGAGGGTAGTATATATAGTCCACCCACATGCGGGCTTTAATGGACTATATATTGGGTCGGGCTTGTCTTTTGGACTTTAATTAGTTTAAATCCAAGCCCGTGAACCACGACTAAATAACTACTTATTACAACGTTCTAATAAATATTACAATAGAAACCTATGACCGAACATTCTTGTTTGACTCAATATTTTGAGGCTAACAATCTCCCCCAATGTGAGGTCATTCCTCTTTGATATTTTGGATTCCAATGGAGTTTTATGAATTTCGTCATAAATGAGTCTTGAACGTGTAACAGTAGTTTTGTTCCTTCATGCTGTGATCTTTGAGCCTTTGTCGTTGTCTTTCGACTTTGTCTTTATGTCTTGAGATCTTCAAATCATCCTTGACTTGTCATTGCCATCTTGCGATCTTGTGTCTTTATCCACATGCTCACACTATCAATTGTTGGATAAGTCTTTGGGCATGAATATGTGGTTGTGAATCTTTGACTTTGCTGAGTACACCGTGACGCCACCTTCTCGAGACAAAACATAGACACGGACTGAATGGCTTTGACATTCGTCCTAAATCGGTAGCGTTTTACCTCCGGTCGGTGAAGACCGTTATACGATATTAAATATCGTACCTGTGATCAGGTAGATTCAATTAAGAATCTCCTTGACAGGGTTTCGCGGCTGTACTAGCCGTTCTCTTTACTCGACCGTCTCAAAGCAAGACTGCGAACATAAAGAGTGAATCAATTGGATAAATATCCGCTTGATTAAAGTTGCCAATTCAAATTCCTGGAACAAGTTTGATTCATTAAGAATCTTACCATTGTTGCTTTCCAGTTGACACAAGTTTGATTCATAAGAATCTCACAAGTCACCTACCGTAGCGCTGTTTGATGTTGACGCTAGAAGGATTTCCATTCGTCACTGTGAATATTAATAAATATCACTCTGAATGTTCTGGCAAGACCATAAAGATATTGCGTAGAAACCTGAAACGAGTTTGAATCAATTCAGAATCAAACCACTGTTGCTTTTCAGTTTTACATATGTTCAATTCATAAAGAATCTTGCATATGACCTACCGCAGTGCTGTTTGATGTTAACACTGGAAGGATTTCCACTCATCATTGTGAATACTAAGTAGTATCACTCTAAGTGTTCTAGCAATATCGCAAGGATATAGCGTAGGACTCTCTTGATCTTCATCCGTGTGTCCTAACGAGATTTGATTGATCTCTTGGCTCTAGACTCGATTTGTGCACTTGTAGTGGTCGGAGGCTGGAGCAGATGCCACCTATTCAATATCAACAATCTCGGAGTGAGAAAGTCAATAGAAGTCATGTTGATCTCCGTGACAATAAAACAAACTTCTTTTGAGAGAAGCCTGAGTAGCTAGGAAAGGGTTGTGCTTCACATCACTGGGTCCATGATGAGTTTGTCTTCATGATGAGTTGACCCGGTTTCTGCCTAAGTTGTATGGAGGGCTTCTTTCTTTAGACCCTTTATCCTTACATTTCTTTTTCATTCTTCAACCCCTTCAATGCTTACCAAGACATCATTACTAGCACCTTGTTGTGATTGTTCCAGTGCTAGCATCAGTACTTAGTCGGCATTCAGCTACGTTCACATTCTACTCCGTCTTTCCTAAGGACTTCTAATAATCTATTGGGTTGTCCCTGGGAAGATCCCTCCGGTTCTGGTTGGATCATAGGACTTAAACCTAACCACCCTTTTGACACCAATAACGTCGTGAATTAGAGATGTTGTGGGTATTTGATCGTAACCATGAAAAACCACTTTAAATTCTAACAAAGTGTTTGAAAAACATTTAACACCTAGCTAGTTTTGTCGTTTCAGAAAAGCTCCCCCTTCACATGTGCATCGATAATCGAAAGTGTTTCAAGAGTTAAAGTGCTTGAGTCTTATATATGATCACATTTTAATCACATTTTCTCCCCTATCTCTAATATATAAAATCTTTTGATATTAGAGATACCAAATTTGATTAAAATATATTTTGAAAAATAGTCTTGAAAATCTTCGGGAGAAAGATGTGTTAATCTTTTGCATGAAGTTGAATTGCTCCCCCTCAAAAATTGATCCAATGGAATTGTCATTACGAGGATTTGATCCACATTAAACTTTTGAGGATAGGAGTTGTTGAACACACAATTTTTGAAAGATTTTGAATATCATTGAGAAATTCTTGAAAAAATTGTGTTCAACGCTTTTTGAAAAATCAATTCTTTTTGACGAAAAGGTTTTTCTAAAGCATAAACTTGAGTTCATAGACTTTGAATGTCTTGACGAATCCACTCAAGTGTAAGAAGATATCTCTTCTTTTGCTGAGGGTAAGGGTACTAAATCGTACACTCCCCCGTGAATATCGATCCGGGTTGCAATCTGAAAGTGATTACAAGCCATTGTGTTGAGCTCAAAACGTTGAATGTTTTGTGACAAGCTCAACCCAAGATAGATTGCTCTACCCGTTGTTGGAAATATTGTCCAAAATAGACAATCTCCTTTTGAAAAGATAGAAATGACATGTTTTGAAAAATATTTACAACTTTCATTCGAGCTTTATGTACACACCCGTGTCGTTGTTGAGCGACATTTCTAGGTACGTCCATATTATCGATACTGAAAGACATGTCGAGAAGAATATTTTTGGATTATCAAAGATTTTTTAATTTTGTATTTTGCTTTTTGATTAATATTTACAGGTAGATGTTTGATATATGAATCAAGCAGGCTTCTTTGCCAGAACCTCCAGTTCTGCTGGAGTCAAACATCTCATACCAATTTGCCTAACTAGATACGCAAACCTCTCTTTCGAAAGAGCTTTTGTAAACAAGTCAGCTAGTTGGTAATCAGTTCCAACAAAGTATAATTCAACAATACCTCTTTCAACTTGTTCCTTAATGAAGTGATATCGGACATCAATGTGCTTCGTGCGGGAATGCTGAACCGGATTGCAGGAGATGGCTATGGCCGACTTTGAGTCACAGTACATAGGTACTTTATCAAAATGGAAGCCATAATCCGTGAGTTGTGTTCTCATCCAAAGAACTTGAGCACAACACGCAGATAGAGACACATACTTCGCTTCGGCTGATGAAAGTGACGTGCAATCCTGCTTCTTGGAAGACCATCCCACAAGCTTGTCTTGACCTAGAAATTGTGCACCACCAGAAGTACTTTTACGTGTATCAAGACACCCTGCATGATCAGAATCTGAATAGGCCGTCAGAAAGAAACCGGTTTCCCTCGGATACCAGAGTCCCATGTGAATGGTATTCTTAAGGTACCGAAAGATCCGTTTAACCTCCTTGAGGTGCTTTTCAGTGGGTCGTGCTTGATATCGTGCACAATAACATGTAGCATGATGAATATCAGGTCTGCTTGCTGTCAAGTACATGAGGGACCCGATCATGGAACGATATCTCGTTTGATCTATGGGTAATCCCTCTAAATCAGCATCTAGGGATGTGGATGATAATGGTGTCCCAACGGGGTCACATGATGTCATACCATGCTTTGTGATTATCTCTTGACAATACTTAGCTTGGTTAATAAAGATACCACTTGGGGATTGGTGAACTTGAATTCCTAGAAAGAATTTTAGTTCGCCCATCATAGACATTTCAAATCTGCTGTGCATTACTTTTTCAAACCATTTTGAAAGTTTTGGGTTTGTAGACCCGAAAATAATGTCATCAACATAAATTTGCACAAGCAGAATGTCATCCCCATATTTATAAGTGAACAAAGTTAAATCAATGGAACCTTTTGAGAAACCTTTGGAGACCAGAAATTTCGAGAGCTCGTCGTACCACGCCCTTGGAGCTTGCTTGAGTCCATATAGTGCTTTGTGGAGACGATACACCTTGTCAGGATAATGAGGATTGACGAATCCTTCCGGCTGCGTGACATAAACTTCTTCCTTCAAAGGACCGTTAAGAAACGCCGTCTTTACGTCCATTTGATAAACGATGAATCCCTTATGTGCAGCATAAGCAAGAAAAATCCTGACCGCTTCCATTCGAGCTATTGGTGCAAATGATTCTTCAAAATCAATACCCTCTTTCTGTCCATACCCTTTAGCCACTAGCCTAGATTTATTCTTGATGATCGTGTTCTCTTCATCCATCTTGTTTTTCTAGATCCATCGAAGATTTAATGGTGTTACATCGTATGGTCTGTCAACCAGTTCCCAGACTTTAAGTCTTTCAAACTGTTGAAGTTCATCCGTCATCGATTTAATACAAGCATGATCAGCCATGGCTTCTTTGATGTTTTTCGGTTCAGCAGTACTCACGGCGAGTGCGAACATACAAACATCGCCATCGGTTTCAAGCTGTCGTCTTGTACGAACGGGCTGTGAAGGGTTTCCAATGACATGAACCAAAGGATGATCTCGGGTCCAATGATGTGTTGAAGGATGTCGTTGATAGAAAGTATGCATATTTGACGGATCAACATGGCGAGTAGAAGACTCTCCAGTTTCGTGTACCGGTGTACCGAATGGGTTGATGAATTCGTCTTCGTCAGATAATGCATTGTCTGCTTGATTTGTGTTCTCTGGAGCAATGACAGTATTTGTGGATGTTGTAGGATCGATTGTTGAAGTGATATTATGAGGAGGTAAATCTGCTGCAACCCGTGTTGAAGTAGATAAAGTTGTATCCTTTTGTTGACGATGATCGGTATCATCATTCATATCATGAGTGACAGCGGAAGACTTCGATGCAACTTGTTTCTCCCCCGTGAAATATTCATCATACATTGGTCCATATAACATTTCCAACTCTTCAATTGTCGTGTCGAATGTCATATCAGCTCTAGGAACATTTTCTGGAACCAGCGTTGAACTTGACGGTTCATTGCTGTGGTCTTGAGTTTCGAGTTCCGTGCGGTTGTGAAGGGAAGTCGTTTGTCGTTGTGGGTCGGGACTTAAACTGTTTTGTTCAAGTGCCATTTCTTGAGATTCATCAAATCGGATGTGAATAGTCTCGACAATCAATTTTGTTCTTTTGTTAAACACTCTATATCCCTTAGACTGAGTTGCATATCCCACAAGAATACATGCATCACCTTTTTCTTTCATCTTATCCAAATTTTCACCATCTCGTATAATGTAACAAGTACATCCAAAAACATGAAGGTGTTTGAGTGAAGGTTTTCGATCATGAATTATGTGATATGGTGTCTTTTCGTGTCTTGGGATAATTAAGGAGCGGTTTTGTGTGTAGCATGCGGTTGACACGGCTTCGGCCCAAAAGTATAGTGGAAGTTTTGAAGCGGATAATAATGTTCGAGCAGCTTCAACCAAAGTACGGTTTCATCTTTCAACAACGCCGTTTTGTTCGGGTGTTCGAGCAATAGATGTTTCATGTTCAATCCCTTCGGCTTCAAAATACTTTCTCAGATTAGAATTCAAAAATTCTGTACCTCTGTCAGTACGAACCACTTTAACTTGAGCTTGAAGACCACGTTGTATCAATTTTAGGAAGCTGATGAGAACGTCGGGTGTTTCATCCTTGGACCGCAAGAAGTGAGTCCATGTGTACCTTGAGTAATCATCGACAATTACCAGAATATATTTCTTTCCATTGATACTCTGAACACGCATGGGACCACATAGATCCATATGAAGAAGATCTAACCATCCTTTAGAGCTTGGTGTGGTCTTTGTTTTGAAGCTACTTCGTTTAGCTTTACAAAGTTCACAAGAAGAACAAAGATGATCTTTGATGAATTTCAAGCTTGGAAGGCCTCTCACAATATCTTTCTTGGAAAGCAAGTTAATGGTATCAAAGTTGAGATGAGAAAGACGTTGATGCCATAACCATGCCTGAGTCGTTGAAGCTTTAGCCATGAAGCAAATTAGAGTTGATGAAGTTGTGTCTTGAAGTGAAATTGTGTAAAGATCAGTACCCCGTGTACCGGTAAGTAAGTCATTCCCATCATAATCACGAACAAAACATGTCTTCTTTCTGAAAGCAACTTCCAAATCCGCATCACAGAATTGACCAACCGAGAAAAGATTGTGATTGAGCCCTTCGACATAGTATACCCTTTTAATCGTGATATTCCCCTGAACCAAATCTCCATATCCTAGGATCGGTGCAAATTGATCATTTCCGAATCGGACCGTACCTAGGAACTTCTCCACGAAGTTAATTAGAAGCTTGAGATTCCCCGTCATGTGCTTCGTGCATCCGGAGTCCATTATGAAGAGAATTATTTGTATCACCTGCAGAAGAGTTAGAACACGATGGAGCATTTGCTAAATTGGATACCACAGTAGTTGTGATAGTAGAATCATTAGTGTCCTTATCAACATTTAAAGGCAAACTAACACTCGTTTTCACATTTTTTGTCCTAACTTTAGGCATCCATTTATATCTGGGAGGACATTGATTAGCAAACCACCATTTCCAAGACTTACTGGCAGATTCATATAATTCCTTAATTTTGCTTCTAGGATTCTTAGTGGTGGAGTCTGATGCATTACTTTTCTTAGTGGGGGTTGCACCAGAATGGTTCACTTTGCGTTTGGGTTTACTAGCTCTAATAGGCATTGTAACTTGCTTCTTAGTTCTAGTATCTACGCCTTTGACTTTATTTATAGCACACATAGAATGATTAGCATTAGCACACTTGCCACATTTGACACAAACAAATTTCACATTCATAGCATTCAAATCATTCACAGCATTCAGATTGTCATTACATGCGATAACAGACTTTTTATTCTTAAAAACATTCAAATTCCTAGGGTGTTCTTCTACTTGCTTCATCTTCCCTTGATTCTTGTGTTTCTAGACCTTATCATTCTCTTGAGTGCTCTTAAGCTGAGGCCGGCTAACACTAGTAGTGGGGACTATTCCTGTAGTAGAAGACACACGAATATTAGTGTTTCTAGAAGTCTGAGGCGAGTGAGTATCTTTGTTTGTGGGCTTAGTGGGCATTCTATACATCCCTGGTTTAATCACATTATTGTGCTTAACGCTTGGTGCTACAGGATTCCTTATGGGTTGAGCTTGTGGTAACCTTTCCTTTCCATCCATCTTGGGGGCAAACACAAATTTTGCAAACGAGGAATTAGATAAAGCTGATGGTTTTCCCAAGATAGAGGATCTATTCTCTTTAGAGGCATTGGGTTGTCTAACAACATTTTTCTTAATGCTAGGTTCCACAATTTTCCCACCCATTTTAGCAATGAGTTTCTGCAACTCAGCTGTCGCTCTGTCCCTGTCTTGTAATTGAGCTTTCAACCCTTTAATTTCCAAATTCTGTTCATTCATTTCTCGAAATGTTTGGGAAAGTTTTTCTTGCAATTTATTATCATGTTGAAAACGACCAACATCTTTTTGCAAAGCAAGTTCAAGTGAATGACAATGTTTTTGAAGGAAATCAGTTTTGTGTTGAAGTAACTCAAAAGCCTTTTTGTCAACATTTTCTTTACGTTTCGAAAGCTCAATTTCAAGACGTTCACATTCTTTGATCTTATCAAGATATTGGCATGCAACTTCAGAATATTCATCAATATCAGCACAAGATGTAAAATAAGCACACATAACATCTTTAGAAACGCATTCTTGCAAGAGTAAATCATATTCATCTGAGAAATCAGACTTCTCCATTTGAAGATCATCAATGTGTTTCTCAATAGATTCAACATATTTTAAATCATCAAACATTTCAGTCCGAATGAACTCCTCAAGTTGAAGAACAGTTTCTTTAATCAATGTCGTGTTTGGAATTAAGAGTTCTTTGACAAGCAGGGTAATATCTTGAGGAATCGGACGTGTCCATTCAGCATTTTCACGTTTTGCCCAGTCTCGTTCAACAATAGATTTAACATTATCTATGTGATGTTTAAGAATACCTAATGTTTTCCTACTCTTGCTTTTAGATTCATCTAGAGGGAGGTAGTTGATGTATTTGTAAACATTAGATTTCTTAGGGGCAAATGCTTTCTTCCATTGAATTCTCTTTTGTTTGCATTCTAAGAACACTTCCTCACGAGTTTTCTGAGTTTGTTTGTTGAACAGGCCATAAAGACTATTCTCATAAGCATAATTATAAGGTTTCACAAACTCCTTATTAACAAGTGGTTGACTATCAGCATCCCAAAGGGCAGTCTCTTCACTATCGGCACTAACAGGCATGCAATCAAGATCTGTCCTTTCAGTCTCATCAAGATAGAGACACGGGTTCGCAGCTTGAGCTTTGGCAAGGTACTCAGGACTTGCAAAGCTAGCTTGACCCTTAAACATCGATGGAGGTGCTAGCATTCTTACGGATTGAATAGAATCATGCGTTTTATAAACAACGTTCTTCAAAAAGTCGACTTGTGCTTCTAGTTTCGTAACTTTTTCGGTTTCTTTATCATATCTACTTTTGAAGTCTTGTTTTAACGCATCTACCTCTTGTTTCTTATCCTCTAGAATTTTAGCAGAATCAATAGTGGTCATAGAGAGCTTTTGTTCAAGTTCATTAACTTTGGTATTGGCAAGGTACGTTTTTTGACGTTCATCCATTAAGAAAACATTATATTGACGCTTCTCTTTAGCTAATAACTCAAGAGTTGTATTATATTTGTTTTCAAAATCGTCCTTTTGGTTTTTAACGCACTTCCCTTGTACCCCTCAAGCTCTTTGGTTTTCTGAAGGAGTTCATCTCTATAGCTTTCAGTCATCTCAGTAGATTTGATAAGAGCAGCTTTGCATTCTTCAAAGCTTTGAGTGAGCGTAGCGTTTTCCTTCTTTAATTGCTTTTGACTCTTTTTATTTTCAGTGACATCTTTTTGTAAAGTAGCAATTAAATTAGCAAGCGCAATACGTTCCTCTTCATCATATTCATTTGCATTTTGATCATCCTCAGACTCATTATTGCACATGTCTGATGAATCGGGTGTGGTATTGCTATCAACCGTTTCCATCATACACGTGTCATTAATGGCATTGGGTAGATCACTATGCTCAGGAATATCACCAAACACATTATATTGATCAGTAGTGTGTACCTTATCGATTGGCTCAGTGTCAAAGATAGGGCCATTGTCATCTTCAGTGACTTTGAGAACTTCTTCAACCTTTGCCATGTACGAGTAATGTGCATCAAGCTCTTGATCAGAATCTTCATCATCAGTATCATCAAGCATGGCTCCTTCCTCAGCTGACAATTTAACCCCTGCTTCCATCTTTTTGCATAGCAACATCTTTTCCTTGTGATAGCTGGAGTCTCTAACCCTTTTCGGCTTCCTGCATTCCTTTGCCATATGCCCAAAACCTTGGCAATTAAAACATTGAATCCCACTCTGCTGAACCACTTGACTTCCAACCGTTTCCCTATTCCCAGTAGCAGCAACAATCCTCTGAGTATCATACTTTGCAGTTTGTCGATCATATCTTGCAGAACCCTCAACATGCGTTGGATTATGTCGATCATACCTAGAAGGACTTTCACCACGTCGACGTGTGTCATACCTTGGAGGACTCTCAACATATCGGTTCTTTGTGTTAGATGATGTGCGAAGATTGTTGTTGGTGGGTTTGTAGATTTTCTTGTAAGTCTTCATTATGTAAGTAATTTGTTGTTTCATCTCTCGGTTCTTTTGAGCTTGGTCTTCATCACTATCTTCTTCAGATGAGGACTCAGATGGTGGTGATGGTGCTCTTGGCGCTTTACCTCGAGATTTTGTTAAAGATGAAGACTTAGATGATGTGGAATATCGTGGTGAAGAGGATGTATTGGAGTATGGCTTAGGAGCACGAGAGTGAGGATATTGAACATGTTGAGTGGTAGTCAGTAAAGCAAGTGGATTAGCCGTCTTGGCAACACGTTCAACTCGAATCTCATTTGCTTCATTCTGAAATTGCTTTAAGATGTATAAGAGTCGATGATATGAGACCTCGTCTAACTTTTCTTGTTGTTTCACCAAAGTGACGAACCGTGTCCACTCGGGTTGAAGTTGTTGAAGAAATTGAACATTGACTTGCATGGTGGAGACTTGCAGGTTATTTCTTGTCATGTCATTCATCATCTTATAAAACCTGGAGTAGTAAGAGTCAATTGATTCTCCATCCCTTGAAGTAAACTTGCCAAAATTCCAGAACAAGTTTGTTTTGACATCTTGTTTGTTGAGTGATTCTCCTTGTTGCAAGCGTTCAATAGCAGTCCACATTTCATGTGCTGTCGGGCATGCATCAACCGTGGAGTAAATATCATCTCCAATCCCACTTAAAACCATATAGATGGCTTCCTTCTCCGCATCATGCCAAGCACAATTTTCAGGTGTGAGATCAGCTCTTGTTTCATCACGTTCACTTGCAGGTATTGGATCAGTAGTATCTGTGGCTGCTCTTGGAGGAACTGAGATCTTCTTAAATATATATGGTCCATGAGTAATACATTTCCTCAAGGCATCACCATTAGGTCTTGTATCAAGATATCGTATGAAACGTGATTGCCATTGAGCATACCTACCAGATTACAAGCATTGGTGGTCTCTCTTTGTTACCCGCCACCATTATGTTGTTGTTCGTCACACGATATTCGGCAGTAGAATCCATCTCAATATTCACTGAAATGATGAAGTGAATATGGATCTTAAGTAGATTTGTTGTGATTGTTGTTGTGGTTTAAATTCCGAAAATTGCAATTTTTCTCCAGGCCGACAATAAATTCTCCAGTCCGACAAAAACGGTAGTCCAAAAATTTTGTAATAGCCAAAATTTGAAATCGAGCTAGAAATGTCCTAAAACTAGTATGGAAAAAATTTGAATTTACTTGACGAAAAATTTTTATCTTCGTGGAAACGATATTCCGAAACTAGTCTAGATGGTGGCTAAGTCTAAAAAATACTCAAACAAAAATTAGCAAAAACATGTCATCGGAATCACTTCGTCGGAATGTCCAATCGGAATGTATGATCGGAATGACTAATCAGAATGTCCAATCGGAATGTATGATCGGAATGTATGATCGGAATGTCTGATCGGAATGTATGATCGGAATGTATGATCGGAATGGATGATCGGAATGTATGATCGGAATGACAAATCGGAATACCAAATCGGAATACCTTGTCGAAAGGCCAAATCGGAATATCTGAAGTCCAGTCGGAATATTCGAAGTACAATCGGAATGTTCGAAGTCCAATCGGAATGTTGATCGGAATCCCAATCGGAATCTATAAACCCTTTTCCGATTACACCAATCGGAATGTATCCCCCTTTTCTCGGACAAAACTCAACCAATACGTGATTTTAAGCCAAAAAATGATCAAAAAACCCAAAAATTTTGTGTTTTTAGCCAAAGTAAATGTACCAAATCACTACTACAACTATGTATAAGATGTAGATGAAGAAGTAAAGCACGGAAAACACAAAAAAAAAAACTTTGAATTCGAGATGATTATGAAAGAAAATCACACGAACCAAGTAAAATCAACAACAAATCACAAAACTACCCCATGGCGATTGATACCAAATGTTGTCCCATGTATTTGTGATGATTAAGCAATGAAGAAAGAAAGAAAATAGATGAAGAAGAGATGAATTCCTAGAGAGAGAAAGTAGTAAGAGAAAGTAGAGAGGAGATGATTAACTTGGTGAGATTAGATTAAGAAAAGAAGAAGTTACAAATGACCATCCACCCTCCTAACATGCTAGGAGGGTAGTATATATAGTCCACCCACATGCGGGCTTTAATGGACTATATATTGGGTCGGGCTTGTCTTTTGGACTTTAATTAGTTTAAATCCAAGCCCGTGAACCACGACTAAATAACTACTTATTACAACGTTCTAATAAATATTACAATAGAAACCTATGACCGAACATTCTTGTTTGACTCAATATTTTGAGGCTAACAGCGGAAAATGTTATTGTTAAAGTGGGGGAGTTCGTTTACCTAGCCGATTTTGCAATCATTGATTATGAGCCAAATCCTCGTGTGTCTATCATTTTAGGACGACCATTTTTGTGTACGACCGATGTTTTAGTTGATATGAAAGAAGGGGAGCTTAAATTGTTTCATGGGGATAAACATATGATTTTCAAACCGGAAAAAATTCCAAGATTGGTTTCTAAGAAAGTGGAAAGTGTGGAACTTGATAAACCTATCTTTGTTGAATCATGTTGTAATCTTACCTCATCTCCACTCACTCCACACGAGGATGATAGTTCTAAGATTGAAAAGGAAATTGATGATTACCTTAGTGCACCATTTGATGCTAGTGAGTTTAATAGTGAGAATTTTGAGCCCGAGAGTGATATTGCTTTAATTAAAAGATCATTGAAAATAGATTCATTTTCACTCTTTTCAAAGGATCAAATTGATGATCCTAAGGCACAATCTTCATTTGAAGAGCCTTT
Source organism: Glebionis coronaria (assembly GCA_025667525.1). Lineage (NCBI taxonomy): Eukaryota > Viridiplantae > Streptophyta > Magnoliopsida > Asterales > Asteraceae > Glebionis > Glebionis coronaria. The sequence continues at coordinate 306,929,861 of CM046882.1, forward strand.
GATTCCTAACTTCACACCGAGTGAGGTTAGTGACTATTCATTGGATGAGTTCGTCGATGAACTTTTTGCTATCATTGATCCACTTCCACCGGGAAGTGTTTCTCATGATTTACCTACCATTCTCGAGGATTTCTCCGATGAATTTCCTTCTGATGAGAATGATGATCTTGTATCCGAGTGTGACACACTTGATACTTTGTCGGATATTTCTTGTGATGACAAGATTGATGACACTTTTGTGACCTACTCAAATCCTCTCTTTGGAGCTTCAATGAACAATAATCCATTGTTTAAAGAGGATTTTGAGAGCATCATACCTCCTTCATCTCACACCTTTTGTGTTGATGAATATGTCGACCCGGATGGAGAAATTTTCTTTATTCCCAATCTCCATCCCACTCGCTTTGATCTTAATGTGCGGGTTTTTCATGTGACTCATATTGAGTATCATGACCCCTTTATTCACATTCCTAAGAGTGACAAGGTCGAAAAAGTCATGCAAGTTGAAACCACTATGGTTGAGACTTTTACCACACCATTACCATGTGCTTCATATGATTTTGGATTAGCATGGGGGGACGACACCGTGTTGTCTATTCCTTTCTCTCACGAGGACGATGTATTTGACCCCGGAATCGTTGACTAAGGGAAATCTCGGCCTTTCACCGATGCAATAATTGAAAGACTTTTCTATTATCTTGGTGCGAGTTTATCTCGGGGGGCATGCTTTATCCATATCGTGATTTGTGACTACCATCTCTTTTTAGAGATTTATGTTGGAGTTTTATCCGTTCGTTTGTCATCCGACAACGAGGATGTAATCTTTGGCCCCGGCATCGTGCTTTATCATGGATTTTATTCCAATATGTCGGTTTTCACCACTTTCCCTAAGGACCAATGAATGCGGGGATCGAGTAGAGCTCATGACTCGGTTAACAAAAACGAGTTGCCTTGTGGGGGAGTCCCATACATTCTATCTTCTTCCTATTTTCTAACAATAATAAGGCTTGATCTTTCAAGCTCGTGCTTGTGTTTTGTTGTGTTGTGAATCTTAGGTATGACCCTAATCTTTGAAGACTCTCGTGTTCGGTTTTTGCCGGTCCACTTGATCTTCCAATCTTTGAATGCCAAAAGGGGCACACTTTCTATCCTTTGATTTTTATCTACTAACGTTTTATCTTGAGGCATAATTAATAAACGGCTTATAGATTTGCGTGCTCTTTCCATGTTAGGATTTTGCATTAGACTCTTCGTGTTTTAGCAAGGGGGTGTTACTCTTGAGCTAAGAAACATTGAGGAAAATGTTTGGTTTTAACATGGGGGAGTCAATCGATATAATCGCTTGCAATTTCTTTTGTCGTGTCCAAACGTAATCTTTTTCTCATTTTTCCTAAAAAATTTAAATTTTTTAGTGTTATTTTTTAAGTTTTAATAAAGAAAATAAGTGATTTTGACACAAATGTAGGCTTTCCGTTGGTGAAAATAAAAATAGTTTTGACTCGACTCGGTTTTTACCTTAGCTTTTCCTTAACTTATTTGAATTAAGTTTTGCTAGGCTTTTATAAAGGGAACTTTAAAAAGTGAAAGTCTTAATTCATACGGGTTAAGAACTAATACAAGGCTTTTGACACCCCGTATAAAAGTTATCGATCTAGTGTTCTAATCGAATTGATATAGGTTCTCTATGTGACTCAGTTTTATTTTGGTGAAACAAATATTTTTGGTTGGTTTTAAATTTAAATGTGCATAGACTTAAAAGTAAATGTCGTTGAAAGTAAAGTGGCGTTAAAGTAAAGTGCGTGAAAATAAATCTAAGTCTAATTAAAATTAAATGTGCGATATTTAAAAACGTGACGGAAAGTAACTTGATTAAACAACTGAAAATTAAAGCGTGACGGAAATTAAAATTAGACAAGTATTAAAAACATAAACTAAAAATTAAACAAGACAAAACAAGAGAAAAATAAATCCAATCGGAATGTATTCCGATCGGTTCACCAATCGGAATACTCTTACCACTCTGATCGGAATATGGATCGGAAAATGCCAATCGGAAAGCTGTCACCTCCCCAATCGGAATACCCAAACTTACCTCCAATCGGAATGTTACTAATCTTGGTCGGAATGTCAATCGGAACCCTCAGATCAGAATATGTCACCTTACCTGATCGGAATGTCCAGACAAACACCTCAATCGGAATGTGGAAAGGAGCCCAATCGGAATAACTGTCACTTTTACTTGATTGGAATATCCTAACCTCCTCTGATCGGAATACCAAGATGCCTCCAATCGGAATGTTAAAGCCCTTTTCCGACCTAGCAATGAGCTATGGTCGGAATGTAACTCCCTCTTCCGATTTGTCAGATCAGAATATGATGAAAAGTACACAAATTAAGCTAATCTAATAAGATATGATTCTAATAAGCACAAGACTAAATCCTAAGATAAAACCGTGTAAAAATAAGCTACGAAACTGAAAGTTAAAAACTTTTAAGACACGAAATTAATAAACTTTAAGAAAAACAACTTTTTATATAAAAATAACTTTTGTAAAAGCTATATAAACTTGAAAATAAATCAAATAAGCTATGAAAATAAGAGATTTAAAACAATCAAAAGCATAAAAATCAAATCTTTAAACAACTTAACAAGATAAAAAACGTGTAAATCAAAGATTAAAGAAAGGTAGAAGAAGATTGACAAGATAAAGTAAAGGTGCAAGTAATTAAAAGAGACACTTACTTGAAATTAAAAGGTAATTAAAGGTGCGAGACAAGTAATTAAATGTGCAAGTAATTAAATGTGCATAAAATAAAGGTGGAAGAACTAGTTTATCAATCTAGCCAACAAAATGAAAAGTAATTAGCTAATGACTATATATAGGGGATTAGGGAGGAGGTTAGAGGAAACTTCCTCCCCTCTTTCCTTTCTTCCTTAATTGCATGCTTAGGTCCCTCCTCTTCTTTAATCTTTTTGTTGATTGTGCCATTAGTCCTTAAGCCTTCAAATCTTCTTTAATCTTGGACTTTAATGACTTTTGGCTCGGGATTTCTTTGGACTCGTCTTTTAATTCTTCGATAAATAAGACTTGAGTTCCTCGTCTTTAAGTAAACTTCCGTCTTTTGACTTTTTCTTCGATAAATCTTCAGAATTCGTCTTGGACTTCCGTTTTTTTTGCACTCGTGACTTCTTGACTTCGTCTTTCATCCTTTTCTTCAATAAAAGTCCGTAAATGCCCGTGAATTCCCGTGTTTTCTCCACTTTTCACCTTTTCGTCCTAAATCACAACAAAAAACATAAACCACGCATAATTCTGACATAAAAGACATAAAATACACGTTTTGGTCCGGTTATTATTGTAATTAAGTGGTAGAAAAGATGTGTGTTTTCACACATATCAAATCCCCTACACTTGACCATTGCAATGTCCTCATGCAATGCATTAGTTACAAAGCACGTTTACACTTTTCATCAAAATTAATCCACGTTGGCCTTTATTAAAGAGATAGAAAATTATAATTATTCAAAATAAAGAAATCAAAAGCATACCTTGGGTTTTCGAAATGTCATGAATAATCATCATCCACAACTTTTCACTTTCTCCAAACCAAGCTTAAAAACGAGATCATTGTTATTATAAGTTAGTAAACTAACACGAACTCATGTGGGCCAATTATTCACTTAGACTCTCTTATTCCTAGGGGTATCTCTTATATTTTATTGTTGTCTTGAATGATCACGAGGATGCATTGTTTGACTTATTTCGATAGTTATTTAGTCTGAAAATAAAGTGAACGATTTAATCAATAGTTAGCTAAAGGACCAAATCTTTTAAAACTGCTTCTCGGGACCTCATAAAGTTCATATCTTGGCATAACTCGTTTCGCGATTTGAGACCTTTCTCGGACCGATATTTGGCAGCGACTTCATACTTCAAATCTTGAGAGACGTTCATGAAATAATGGTCTTCTCTTCATAATTGGAATTTCTTCACTTGAAATTTTTGAGAGATTCATACTTGGACCACGACTTCTTCATTTTTCTCCAATCATTATTTTGGACTTTGATATACAACGATCCGCCTCCTTTATTGACTTGGATCTATTTATCCTCATACCTTGCTAGGGTCTTTTCGGATACACTTCTCCATGACTTTTGGGGAGTTTTTGCTTTACGTCGTGTGTCTCGATCCTTCATATTGATTTTCGATAAATGATTCTTCACATCACTTTGGATCTTTAGCAACAAAACATAGCCCTCATGCCTTGTTAGGGCCTTTTCGGACTCGCCAATCTTCGCGTCCCGCTTCAATAAGTTATGCCTTGGCTATGAACTCTAATCCATACCGAGCAACTTTTAAACGATCTGGGGCTAGAAGCTAAGTAACTTTTCAAATCGTACAACCTTATTTATTAGCAGATAAATTTATTAGCAAGTGATGGGAGAATAGGCTTATAATTAACTCACATAAATTCACGAAAGAATACCGGACTTATAATTGGCTCTATCATCTCTCGTTCTCCACAGTTTAAAATCTCAAGTAATGAGACTCGTGGATACTTAGCCTATTAAATCAAAGTTTTGGGTTTTCGAGTCGCCTATAGGATCTTGCAAATTCTTGGACTTTTTCAAGCTTAGAAATCGCATTTTAAAGTTCCCTTGATAAACGACTCTCTAGGATCAATTATAGGAACTTGCGAAAAGTTCTTGTTCTTAACCCGTGAGAGTTAAGACTTCCGCGTTTTATAGCTCCCTATATAAAAGCCTAGCAAAACTTGACTTAAACATGTTAAGGATACTAGCTAGAGTAAACTCGGATTGAGTCAAAAGATTCACAACGTTTGAAAACTAAAACCACTTATTCAAAGATTTATTCTAGCAAAGGAAGAAAATAACTATACAAAGATAACAACTAATAGGCCAAAATAGATCAAAAATTTTGAAAAATGTCGAAAAATTGATTTTCCGGTTAAAATGAGGACAAATACAAGGAAAAGACCACTTAACTTTGATAGAAGTCCCCCCTACACTTAAGATAAACATTGTCCTCAATGTTTAAGCATGTGGGAGTAAACTCCCCTACACTTAGGACATTGTGCACTTTGTTTAAATCTTGCTAAGGGGAGGACAACTAAAGTGATTCCTATTTTAATATTGAGAAAATATAAAATAGTGAATCGAAAAGAGTTTAGGATAGAACCGGGAAGAAGTAGAACATGGAATCACGAGTCGTCAAGAATCATCAAGAGTGGATTAGTGAAGCTCGAATCCCTGATTAAGAAGTGAGGAGAGGAAATAGCAATCCAAAGGGTCCCCCTACACTTATGGTAAAGATAGATAGATAATTGGGTTGCCTCCCAAAAAGCGCTTGATTTTTGTTAACCGAGTCATTAGCCTGACTCGACCTTGATCATCAACGGAAGAAACATGAAACATATCCACCAGGATCAAAGACATAGTTTTCATCCATCAAATAGCAGAGGCTTAAGGCGAACAAGGCAAGCCAAAGAAGAGTAGGCAAGGTTCCCTTAAGCAGCGATGGAGCATGGTGGAAGCAGAGATGAAGTGGTGCAAGCATGTCTTCAATAATTCCAAAGATTTTTCCTTTTATTTCATCAGGTGGATACTGAGATGGCTGAAAGATTTCAATACCGGGGTCGAACACCTTTTCCTTTAGGGGAAAATAGCACTCAGGCTCAGCCGAGTGTGAAGAAGATCCGCAAAGAAGCACAACCTCGTCCTCAGAAGGGGGACAAAGAGGTGTCAAATCATAAGTGCAACGGATTTCGGTGTCGACCGGTTTCTTCTCCTTGGACAAAATGCTCTTCAAATCCAAAGTAGGATCAAGACGATAATCTTCAAAGTCCAAAGGAGGAGCATCACTCTCATGAGGGAAGTATGTGTTGAGAAATTCAGAGAAATCTTCCTCAAATGAATAATCGTCCAAAGTAGGATCGAGTGATGGCGGAGGATCTGCATCATGTGAAGAATCGCTCGATAGAGTATCAGCCTCATCAAAATCATCGAAAGTGGGCAGCTCGGGATACTCAGAAGTACAATCAAAATCATCCGAGTCTGAGCTAGAATCATCATCATCATAAGAATCAAAGACCGGTGGAGAATCATAAATGGGAGAAGCTTCGAAAGTAGGGAGAGAATCATCCACATCATCATGAAAAAGTGGATTATCGATGCAAGAGTCGAATAGAGGATTGTCGGAGACGGTAAAGTCATCAAGCACATTAATCATATTCACTGATTCTCGACCTCCAAAAGTTGTACTAGTAAGCTTCCCCATTTTGAAAACTTGTGCATCATCCCCGACTCTTAAGATTAACTCACTTTCGGCAACATCCACTAAAGCTCGTCCGGTTCTCAAGAATGGCCGACCAAGTATTAAAGGAATACGAGGGTCCATTTCATAATCAACTACGACAAAATCGACCGGGAAAGTAAATGTGCCAACTTTTATGAACACGTCTTCGGCTATACCAACAGGGTAAGCGAGAGTGCGATTTGCAAGTTCAAGAGTCATCTTTGTTGGAGTGAGGTCGGGTAATGATAGTGTTTTCCAAACACTCAAAGGCATCAAATTAATACTAGCCCCGAGATCAGCAAGGGCAGTAAATTCTTCAGTTTTGTTGAACACGCAAGGCAACACAAAACGACCGGGATCTCCAAGTTTTTCTGGAAGTTCTTTGAGAATAACTGCAGAGCAGTTTTCATTTAATCGTGTGTTGGCGAGTTCAATCAGCTTCTCTTTCTTGTTAAGCAATTCCTTAAATGCTTTAACAAATTTGGGCATGTGGACAAGTGCTTCAAGAAAGCTAATGTTGAAGTTCATTTGAGAAATCATCTTGATATAGCTAGTCACTTGAGCGTCCTCCTTGTTTAGCATTTTGTTCTTGCCCAAGCGAGAAGGATAAGGGATATTAGGTTTGGGTGGTGAGGGTGCAGGTGTAGGTGGTAAAGGTTGAGATGTTGAAGGGTCATTGGTGGGAAATTCATCACGTCGAGGCGGAGATGGTACTGGTGTACTAATACTAGGTGTAGGAGGAGTAGGGATAAATGGTGGTGGAGGAGGTGTAGATGATGGGGGTGGGGTTGGTGGTCCTACGATGGTGACTCCACTACGAGTAGTAATAGCACTCACATTGGCTCGCGGATTAGTGACGGTGGTTGAAGGTAGAGAACTCGAAGAAGAAGGTTGAGCGGCGGGCAAAAAACTAGCAAGCATATTCTTCAAATCATTGGTTTGACTGCTGAAGGAGGATTGAATGTTATCTCGAAGCTCGGATCTTATCTCATTTCCTTGCTTTGTGATATCTCCTTTCAGATTAATAATTTGGCTCTGCAAGTTCTTGATTTGCTCACCTTGGGTTCTCATGATGGCCTCAACATCGGGATTAATGGGTGGGGTTTGTTGGGTGGGTGTGTGATAAGGATTAGAAGCTCTTGGTGGGATTTGGTTGCTTCGATTGTAGTTGTTGGTGGGGTTTTGGTTTTGAGGAGAAAAACCGGGTGAAAGGTAGTTGTTGGACCGGTAACTCAGCAGATTCCTATCCCCTTGTCGAGCTTGGTAATTTTCCGGTGAATAATTACCATAAGCTGCATACACATTTTCCGGATTTCCTTGTGTCGAAGGACAATCGGTGTATGGGTGAGGACCGCCGCATGTTTCACAAAGAGTAGCAACAGCTTTAACTTGTTGTTGTTGTTGGTTTGAAGCCAAGAGTTGCATACTTCTGCTCATTTTAGTCAGCACACGGGTAAGTTCGGTCATATCAGGGTTTGCTGAGGTGGAGGAAACATTGACTCTCGGGTTGTTCCTTGAAGAAGCAGAGGAATCCCAGTTTTTGTGGTGAGTAGTCATATTCTCAATAAGCTCTCTACACTCCTCGGGTCTCCTTTTCATGAATGTGCCACCGGCGGCTGCATTAATCGTATCACGATCTCGAAAAGTCAAACCGTTGTAGAAAGTATCTATTAAGGTCACAGGTAGCATGTTGTGGTTTGGACATCTATCGATCAAGACATTATATCTCTCCCAAGCATCAAAAAGAGATTCATCGGGATCTTGCATGAAACCGTTGATCTGATTACGAAGGCTTGTAACCATAGATGGTGGAAAGTAGCGCGACAAAAAGCGTTGAGTCATATCATCCCAAGTGTGAATAGAATTCTTCGGGAGACGATCAAACCATTTCTCGGCAAGATGTAATAGAGTGTGTGGAAAGAGTTGTAGGCGAAGTTCATCCATAGTGGCCCCAGCCAACTTCATGCTTTGGGTGATTGTAATGAACTTGTCGAGGTGTTTGTTGGCATCATCATCAGGCAATCCACGGAATGGGTTTGTTTGCACTTGCTGAATCATGTGGTGCTTCAACGAAAACTCAGGAGCGTTGATTTGCATCGGCGCAGTCGGTCCTCCTCGTCCAAACATTGTTGGTTGACAAAGTTCCTCCATGGTCCCAAGATCGGGCTGTGGAAGAGCATTGTTGTTATTATTATTATTCAGGTTCGGTGGAATGTTGTTGTTGTTAACACCTGCCATATCTAAATCTTCTTGAGGCTCGGGCTCTTGATAATTAGAAGATCTAGTACGCATACACCTGAAAATGCAAAAGAAAACAAAACCAAACACAAAGACAATATATATACACAATAAAGATAAAATCTTTTTGGATTTTTGAAATTTTTAATTTTTATGGTTTTTTATCAATTTTTAATTTTTATGATTTTTGAATTTTTTATGCAAGAAAAATAACATTCACAAGTGAACGGATCCCAAAAAGCAACGCGTCTCTCACAGAAAACCGTTAATCTTTACGAAAAGAGCCGGCAGCGACGCCATTTAATACAAGGCTTTTGACACCCCGTATAAAAGTTATCGATCTAGTGTTCTAATCGAATTGATCTAGGTTCTCTATGTGACTCAGTTTTATTTTGGTGAAACAAATATTTTTGGTTGGTTTTAAATTTAAATGTGCAAAGACTTAAAAGTAAATGTCGTTGAAAGTAAAGTGGCGTTAAAGTAAAGTGCGTGAAAATAAATCTAAGTCTAATTAAAATTAAATGTGCGATATTTAAAAACGTGACGGAAAGTAACTTGATTAAACAACTAAAAATTAAAGCGTGACGGAAATTAAAATTAGACAAGTATTAAAAACATAAACTAAAAATTAAACAAGACAAAACAAGAGAAAAATAAATCCAATCGGAATGTATTCCGATCGGTTCACCAATCGGAATACTCTTACCACTCTGATTGGAATATGGATCGGAAAATGCCAATCGGAAAGCTGTCACCTCCCCAACCGGAATACCCAAACTTACCTCCAATCGGAATGTTACTAATCTTGGTCGGAATGTCAATCGGAACCCTCAGATCGGAATATGTCACCTTACCTGATCGGAATGTCCAGACAAACACCTCAATCGGAATGTGGAAAGGAGCCCAATCGGAATAACTGTCACTTTTACTTGATTGGAATATCCTAACCTCCTCTGATCGGAATACCAAGATGACTCCAATCGGAATGTTAAAGCCCTTTTCCGACCTAGAAATGAGCTATGCTCGGAATGTAACTCCCTCTTCCGATTTGTCCGATCGGAATATGATGAAAAGTACACAAATTAAGCTAATCTAATAAGCTATGATTCTAATAAGCACAAGACTAAATCCTAAGATAAAACCGTGTAAAAATAAGCTACGAAACTGAAAGTTAAAAACTTTTAAGACACGAAATTAATAAACTTTAAGAAAAACAACTTTTTATATAAAAATAACTTTTGTAAAAGCTATATAAACTTGAAAATAAATCAAATAAGCTATGAAAATAAGAGCACAATCAAAAGCATAAAAATCAAATCTTTAAACAACTTAACAAGATAAAAAATGTGTAAATCAAAGATTAAAGAAAGGTAGAAGAAGATTGACAAGATAAAGTAAAGGTGCAAGTAATTAAAAGAGACACTTACTTGAAATTAAAAGGTAATTAAAGGTGCGAGACAAGTAATTAAATGTGCAAGTAATTAAATGTGCATAAAATAAAGGTGGAAGAACTAGTTTGTCAATCTAGCCAACAAAATGAAAAGTAATTAGCTAATGACTATATATAGGGGATTAGGGAGGAGGTTAGAGGAAACTTCCTCCCCTCTCTCCTTTCTTCCTTAATTGCATGCTTAGGTCCCTCCTCTTCTTTAATCTTTTTGTTAATTGTGCCATTAGTCCTTAAGCCTTCAAATCTTCTTTAATCTTGGACTTTAATGACTTTTGGCTCGGGATTTCTTTGGACTCGTCATTTAATTCTTCGATAAATAAGACTTGAGTTCCTCGTCTTTAAGTAAACTTCCGTCTTTTGACTTTTTCTTCGATAAATCTTCAGAATTCGTCTTGGACTTCCGTTCTTTTTGCACTCGTGACTTCTTGACTTCGTCTTTCATCCTTTTCTTCAATAAAAGTCCGTAAATGCCCGTGAATTCCCGTGTTTTCTCCACTTTTCACCTTTTCGTCCTAAATCACAACAAAAAACACAAACCACGCATAATTCTGACATAAAAGACATAAAATACACGTTTTGGTCCGGTTATTATTGTAATTAAGTGGTAGAAAAGATGTGTGTTTTCACACATATCAAGAACAAGAACTTTTCGCAAGTTCCTATAATTGATCCTAGAAAGTCGTTTATCAAGGGAACTTTAAAACCCAAATTCTAAAACTTGAAAAAGTATAAGAAGATGCAAGATCCTATAGATGACTTGAAAACCCAAAACTTTGATTTAATAGGCTAAATCCATTGATTTCACATTTTTGAAATTTTACAATATGGAGAACAAGAGATGATAGAGTTCAATCATAAGTTTCTAAGGTTAATTCTTCTTTGTGCAAGTATTTTTGTGTTTGATTTAATCTCCTTGTATTTACTTCCCACACTTGACTTATAATTGCTTAATAAATGAAGTTTTTAGCGGTTTAGGCTTAGTATCTTAACTCGTAACTGCTTCTTTTTCTTCCCTTGTAATTAAAGTGAGAACACATTAAGGGTGTCAGCGTCATGGACTTTTGATCATGGGATTGCGGAAATTTGGCTTACTATAAATATCATATTAATAAAATAGAATAAATAAAAACATGTTCTCTAGGAGCCTTCGGGTGGGAGTCATGTAGCACTAACCTTGTCATTAGAGCCTTTGGGTGTATGGCAAGGGGACGTGTTGAATAAAAATTGCTTCATCATCATGAGCCATAAGGTGGGATGGTGATGTTAATTCCCTTATTTTTGTCCAAGGAGCCTTCAGGTGTGGATTTTAAATAAGGAGCACAATTGCATCTTAAAGAGCCACAAGGTGTTATGATGTGATTGTTGCTAACTCCATTAATAAGGTCATAATTGACTTTGGAGGTTTTTATTGTTGCTTTTAAGTAGTCCTATTAGCCAAATTTCGGGTCCGGGGATTTATCCTTCAAATCGTGTTAAGTTATCCTTGATGTGGGCTTTCTTTAGTGACAACGGTTTTTGAAGTCGAGGTTAGGTTTTGAGTGTTGAGTTTACACCGTTCTTGCCTTCATTTTTGGACTAATAAATATCAAATAAGTCAAATGAGCCTTTGGGTGAATGACATACAAAATCTAGAGATACAATTAGGAATAATAGGAGATTGAGTTTAACACAAATTACTTGTATGAGTTGGTTTAATTTTGGGGCTTATGATTAACAATGATCTTGTTTTTGCACTTGGCATGGAAAAGTGAAAAGTCGGGGACGATGAATCTATTTGAGTTTTATGATCCTAAAAGTTATTTTTTCAATAATGAAAGAAATACATTATGTCTTTGCAATATAAAGTTTCAAAAGTTGAATAATGGTGTAGATAGTGTTTTATTTTATCATTGCGTGAGGATACGGAAATTGTTTAGCAAGGGGGAGTTTGATATGAGTGATTTTACTCATATCATTTATATCAATAAACACACAATAAATGCATAAAACCAATAAAAATGGCTTTGTATATGCTTGTTTGTTGTTTCATGTGTGTAGGTACCGAAGATCGCGAAAATCGACAAAAACCGGCACGAGTTTGAAGAAAAGATTGACAAAGCCAAATTTCGAGCTCGACTTTAGTGGATTTAACTTTTTATGAAGTTTATTGGGCTAGTGGGTCCCACATTTGGGTATTGGGCCCAAAAGCCCATTAGCAAAAACAAGTTAAACCATCTTTTGGATCACTAGCCATTACAAGGCCCAAAAAGAATTATGATATGTGAAAGTATGGACCAATAGCCCATTTTACTTATCAATTTAATGGACGAAGAAGTTACATGGGCTCTAAATAAAACCCATTAAGTTTTATAAATGTGTAAACCGGTTGCAAGTTATAAACGAATGAAAAGTTTTGCTTTTCAAATTCTTGGTCAAACACATTTACCCACACCTCACCACTTTATTATTTCGTTACTTCCAAAGTCACATCTTTCTTCTTCACTTCTTCTAAATAACCAGACCCATTAATTCACTGTTCACAAAACCCTAATTAATTAAATCACAAAATAAATTGGGGCTTTCATCTAACTCGTGTGATTCACACGAGTTGGGATTAATCCCCCATATTTTCGGAAAGTATAGATTAAGAGAAGCAAGAGACGTGGCAGCATGCTATTGGGTGAAACACCTCACAAAAATCACTCCACCAATTAAATGAAGCCAGCTCATCACAAAACTAGCACAACTAGCACACTCGGATGCCACGTTGGCGATCCGTGTGCTAGTTGGCTCATCTCAGCCCTTGGATAAAAACAAGAAAGAGAGAGAAGAAAGAGATGGTTTAACAACGGCTCAAGATCATTTATCTTCACCAACAAACTCATCCCAAACACCTTGGGTTCTCCTATAAATACCTTCGGTATTTTTCATTAGAGAGTATCCCTTTTTTACTGTATGGTTATAATGTTAATTTAGATTTAGAATTTGTAATTTCTTTTTCACTGTTTTGTAATGATCTTTTGATATTAATAAAAGTTTATTCGAGTTTAATTACTTTTTTTCGTGAGTTAAATTACTGCTTAAATCATTTAAGGTTTATTCTATTAATCTAATTTGATGTTATAATATAAATGTTATTTGATTGAGCTAATTTAATATCTTACATTAAATAATCAAGTGAGAATTGGGAACGAAAAGTTTATCCCTACTGGATAAATTATATTGTTATTGATTCATGATGGTTCGTGGTTCGAAATTGGAGTCTAGAATCGTGATATTTCTGATTTGATGGTGGAGTTGGTCCAGTTCATTTATCCAGCTCAGCGTTGTGCTACTTCTCAATGATTTTCTACATTAGGTAAGTTTCTTATGACTCTATATTGTAGGTCTAATCTGCTTATGTGTTAAGAGATTAATGGGTTATGATGTAGGATTACTTGATCTAGTTATATTATTTTACTAGTTTGTTAAATGATGCTGTCTTGGATTTGTTAGTTTCTGCTTAAAAGAGTTTCTGATTTTGCAAAGTTGCTTTGGGATTCATTCGAGTTAACTCGTCGCTGCACTTTTATTGGTCACATTTTTTTGAAGTCTGATGAATCTGCCTACTAAGTATGATGGTTTGTGATTATAGCAGCTTTAGTTTTGATGTTAATGATGTTCTGCTGATATGAATCTAGTTGACTAAATGTTACATAGCAAGTTATTAGCTACCTAATATATGTTTAGAGTTTGGGTACAATCTGAGTTTATTTAGCTGAAGTATAGAGCCTATTCAGATCAATCTGTTAAGGTTTTATTCTTTGCTGAGAGTTGATTAGAATCACTAATCTGCTGAATTTGAGAGCTTGTTCTGAGAATAGTATTCTATTTTAAATCTGATATGAGTTAAAAAAAAATTTAGCTTTACTTACTAATATAAACTTTGTTATTTGTTGGACTTGCTGATTTAAAATTTAGTTTAACTGATTTTGAGATCTGGGTGAGTAATATTGGTTCTATTTATGGATTAAATGAGTTTCTTGTGATGGATAAGGTTAGCTGTTATTGAATCTGTCTGTGTTAGTTTGTAATCCTATATCTGTCTTGTAATTGTCATCTTGCTGATGTTGATCTAGTTTTGGTGTTATGATTTGTTTTGCTGATTAAGAACTGATCATTTGCATTGTTTGAGTTCATTTCATTCTTTTATTTTGTATGTTTTTTTTACAGTTATCAGATTCACTAATCTGATAGCTAAAAAGCTGATTTATAAATCAGTTTCCAATAAGTTTTGCAAGACAATCACTCCTGTGATTGATTCTTTGAATTTCTGTCAAGTTAATAATTACCAAAAAAAATGTTGTCCTGAATGGGACTTGAACCCGTGACCTTACGGTTCACAACCTATAACCCTAACCAACTGAGCTAAGTGCTCATTTTGTTTTTACATCTCCAGAATTGTCTAATATACATAGTTAATTTTGTGTAACGTTTATGTTTATAACGTTTAAATTGAAGTCGTTGACTTTAGATTTATTAATAAAAATAGTTTAGTTAAAAAAATAGATTAAATTAATTTTCAAATTAAATAAAATATAAAGAATATTAGTTTTTAAATGATTGAGATTTAATAGATTTTGTTTTAAATAAATTTAGATTTTTATAATTTTGTTAATTAAAAGTATTTTTTTAATAGATTAATTTTAAATAGTTATTAAATAGATTTTTAATTTTTAATAGTTTAAAAGTTTAATAATTGTTCTTTTTTTAGATTATATAGCGGGGAACGATTCATGCACTTAGGACTAATTAGCTTAAAATTGGTAGAATTAATTTTAGTTTAAAAACCGTAAACCAATTCGAATCAATTGTCCAAATCGAAACAAAACGTCTCAAATTCACTCGATCTTCGTGTACAACGAACTTGGTTCACCAACGTGTTTAATTGAATCCGTCTTTGGTAATTTTAGTCTATTACTTTTTCCTAAAGGTAATTTTCTAATTTACCCTATAACGTATCTAATTATCACATATACTATCACGATCACATCAGCTATCAAGGCACTAAGAGCTTCACCACGAACCTCATTCCGTTGAGCGCCCTAGCTAGGTTGGCCTCCAAGGCCTCTTCTAATGGTTTCTCACCCTTCACGATCTTTAAACATGCATTATATATTGGAAGAGTGAGTTGGATTGGGTCCGTGTCAGCTTCGCCATGATAACCTCGTTGGAAGCATCCTTCATCGCTTCAAGGTCGGACAAGAAGGGGTATTCCTTATCCCCCAGGGCGGCCATGGATGTTTTCATCTTCGCCTCCGCCCCGGGGTTATGGTAGGAATGCTTAGTGATGTCTTCATTTTTGCTTATTAATTCAGCAGCCTTGGTCAACCCCTCATGTCTGCCGCGGTCAATGCCGTCTGACACGACATCAGCAAAGGCCTACACAAACTATGGTGCCTCCATCACTCTTGTCACGGTCAGACGCGTCCCTTGGCCCACCATCCACCTACGACCAGCGATCGCCTTAAGCAATGGGGGGTACAACACCTCAGCATAATTTGTGGCCAGCACATTCAGCTCGCGCTCCACCTTGCCCAACGCCTCAGTCGTTCTCTCCTCCATATCCGCCCGCTCCTTGATACACTCTACCTTCAATGCCTTACGCTCCTTTGCAAGGTTGGATGCTTGGTCGGCTGTGGTTTTGGTCGCAGCTTCGGGTGTGGCTACCTAAAAACAATTAGGGTTACTACATGGGTGAGAAAGACAAGGGTGTTACACATACAATTCATATAAAACATGTAAGGATATGTACCTTGCTGTTTGCTACCTCGAGGAGGGATTCCAACTCAGCAATACGTCCATCACGGGAATTGGCGTGGCTTGTTTGTTCTTTTATTTTAGCCTCAGCCACGACCAAGTCCACCTGCAAGGAGTCAATCGTTTTCTCATGCTTCTCTATAAGCTCCTCTCTGTGAGCCATTCTCCTATCAGCGCGACGAACGTATGACAAGGACTCTTCAAGTCGGCGCCGTAAGGCTGCACCTAGTGTTACCTGGTGTGCCGTTGCTACGTTGAATTGCTCGAGAAGGACCAAGTGGCTCATTTCATCTAGGTCTTGCGCCAAGGCGGGAGGAGTCAAGTGGTCCACAAACTCCTTGCATTTCGACTCTGCTTCCAGACTTGTCAGCTGGGACAAGTTCCAGGCTGGGGGGGAGGTTGGAGTTCGGGCCCCCAGGCTGGGGCTCTTCTACATGAGTAGGGGGAGGAGATGGTGGAGCATCAGCTATCATAGGGGAAGGCTCCCTCTTCCCCTCGTTCTCCTACACCGTGGCTGTAGGATCTTGCCTGTTATTTGGCCAAAACACTTGTAAGTTTTTTGGAGATTTTTAAACAAACAAACAAGAGTGTGAAAGAGAGTTCTTACGTTGTGGCCGTGGTGGGGGCTACGGCGCTCACGGGCGTTGCCTTCCACACATATGTGTCTACCTGCTCCTCTTTTACAGCAGGGTGAGTATGGGGGTTGTCTTGCGGCATTGTGGTGCTACTCTCCTCTTGAAATTGGGGGTGGTCTTCCCTCAGCTTCCTGGGGGGCGCATTGAATTCCCCTGCTTCCATTTCTACATCTTTCACTACCATCCTGGTAGATTTGCGCTTCCTGGAAGCAGGCTTTGCCTGCCTAGAGGTCCCGGCCTCCTACGCCACTTCCTCTTCCCCTTCATCGTCATTACCAACCATACAGTTGATGGACGGATCAGTTGGTTGTTCTTCACCTTGGATGGAGGTGCCATTCTCCAATAGCAACTCACCACCATCTTCATTGGTGAAGTCCAACGGTGACTTCTCTATCACCGGTACCTGTTCTTCGGACCGCGGCTCGGTTGTTTCTTCAAGTGGGATGGTCATGCCAGCAGTCGCGACAAGTAATGGGGGCTCACCCTCTTTATGGGGTCGGGATCCCTCCGCGACCTTGCTTGGATCCCCCTAGCGTAATAGCCTAAATAACTTCATCTATGCGGACATAAGCATACATATGTGTTAGTATGTTTACAAGCATTATTGTCACATTTATATGCATATACATATATAATGAATACCTACCCTGTCTAGCTCGGTCAGAAAGCACGAATATCTATCCTCCCTCCCAAAATAGTTGCGACTGATCCCAACTAAGCATAAAAAATGCTCCGGTAGGCCCTTATGGAAATCAGTGCTATTGGTATCTAATGTTTTCACGTCTCGGTTGCTATTATCCTTGGTTGGGGGTGAATAGTCATAGCGCACTTTGGTTTTTAGAACAAAAGTCATGGGAAAAACTTTGGCATCTACAAAAAAGTAGTGGTCATACCACTTCTTTAGGGGAATCTAAGGGTTTCCTGTAACACATGGGGGCGGTTGTAGGTCGTTTTTTAAACGACAACCACCCATTCACCATTTGGGGGACGTAGAATACCCTAAATAAACTAACAGTCAGGATACCTCACAAGCATGGCAGGTGATCTCAAATTGGTTAATTTTACACGCTCCTATACAGTGGAGTTAAGATATATGGAAATGATAGTATGTCAGAATATCTACAAGGAATTTAGATAGAGGGATGCGGTAGTTTGTCGAGTCAAATAGGCGCGTATACACGCCTATTTTCCCAGCCGGAGCGTCCGTGATAGCTTCACCATCACCTGGATAGGTGGGGTGTACGCTCTCAGGAATGTAATACTCGGACAAAAAAATCCATGTATTTGTACGGGGACATCATGTTAAGGACGTCTGTGATAGTGGGGTTATCTTTCACAATGATTTATAAGTATAAGTAGAAAGGCGTGATGATCTAACCTGATACGGTGGATTTCCGTAGAAAACGAGGAGAAGGAATGAAGGAAAAGTGCAGGTATAACAATGGTGGAAAAAGAGTTGTTAATTGTGAATTTACACAGTTACACGCACCAGCTTTTTATAGGGTTGCCTCGAGTTACGAGGTGCCCTGGATGATTGCCACGTGTAATCCACTACGCCCATCTAATGGATGGCATCGCTGACACAACTGAACCGTCAGAGGGACCCACGGGTCACATCTTGATCAGTTTTGAGTAGCTCTAAAGTGGGCCCATGTGGTGTACTTTTGCAGTCAAACCTGCGAACCATGCCTACCATTAATGCATGCATTAATATTGTCCCGGACGACCGTTTTTATAGTATGGGTTTGTTTGCAACGGCGATATATAAGGGACATTGGTTAGTCTAGTTACGCCTACGGCTGTAACAACTAGACTGTGGGGACATGATGACGTATAGTCCCCAACCGGGTCATGGACCTAGCTCACGGGTACTACCCGCATCCAGCCTATCACTGATGGGTTGGGATAAGTCATTTAAGCCTATGGGCTTCGAATGAACAGTAGCCGCATAGATATATACGGCCCACGGCTCGGCACGGCCGAACCAAGGTTAGACAGAATCACAATCTTATTAGGATTGGGATTTACCTCAAAAATATAGGATATACACTCACCATAATTAGAAGATAACAATCAAACTAATTATGGTGTTTATCCTTTGCTTGGGGCCGAAGGATCAGGCATAACCCATTAGGGTTTCACCGCCTATATAAGGAACCCCCAAGGGTTCCTCAAAGTTATCACATTCTCTATACTCTCAACCTACAGCCGATTATCTGACCCTAAAAAGATTACTTACTCTCACGCCAGAGTCTAATCGTGGGATACGTTTCCACGGTAAGCTTAACGTGTGTTGTTTTAGTGTGAAGGATCTCAACAAGATATTCACTTGGTGCAAGAGCCGGAGCCCAGCCTACCCGGATTAAGCTTAATTTGGGTCAAGCAAGGATCATCCAAGTTTTGTATCAACAATCCTACACCCCTAATATCAACATATCTTAACCTATCACTTGTATCAAACATAAAAATAAAAACCCAAAAATCAAGATCAATCTTTTTCATAAAAACAACATGATTATCAATAGATAAATACATGCAAGATAATCTACCCATCATAACACCAAAGTTCATAATCAAAAATTCAAAACAAGATAAATTTGAAGATCAAATGGTGTTTTAGTATCATTAGAATCACCTTGAAATTTTAGAGATGGGATACTGATTAGTTTCAATCAAAACAAGATAAATTTGAAGATCAAATGGTGTTTTGGTTGGGTGGATGTCACGGCTAGAAGAGAAAAAGAAAGAGAGAGATTGAGTTTTGGTTAACTATGTGTTTTATGAGGGGAAAGTTAGGTGAAAACTTTATATATGGTGGGTGGAGGGCTAGTTTTGCCAATCTTGCATAGTTTTGGTGTAACACCCCACTTGGATAAGTGGACCGTTACGTGTATTTATGGCGTGTCATCAAAGCATAAGGTAAATGTCCTAAAACATTAACTGACCGTAAAGGAATACCGGAATCAAACATCGGTAATCCAAACATAAGCCCAAAACATGAAAAGTAAAATACTGAAGGAAAGGACTAAACAATGTCCAAATAAGCAGAATAATGTAAGAAATGCATAAAGTAAGAAGTCTGGATAGCTTCCATCCAAATGCACATGCTCTCAGAATCCTAAGAGCGTCCTGGGGTACCTGCCATTAGAACATGAAAGGAACTACGGCTGAGCATAACGCTCAGTGAACGGATATCAAGCAAGATAAGAATATACTGAATGAAATCGGCGATAGAATACTGAAGCTGTAAGACTGACATGTAACATGTAGTAGAACTCTGCATAAAATCTGAAAAACCTGATTCATATTTACTGATACTGAAATATAACTATAAATTCTGAAAACATGCATTTACTGTATTTTATTTGCCAGAGCTTATATAGGTCACGTGTTGTAACGACCGTGCATGAATAACTGGAGGGGTGACCTCGTCATGCTGTAGAGGGGTGACCTCTAAATAACTGTGTTGGGTGGAGGGATCAGCTCCAATGTGAAGGATGTAGAGCACACACCACATTCACCTGCTAAACTGTAAACTGTAGCCTAGGATGCATCCATACGCCCCACTAATAATACTGATAAAATGGCCAAGCTGAGCTGAGTGGGACGATGCAGGATATCACTCTCCTGCATGTGAGTCACGACACTGGTGCCTCTAGTGCCGTGGTTACGGTACCTCCGTAACTAGTACATAAACTGGTCGTGCTTGTATATAATGCTCAGGCAATTTATTTAGTTATTAACATGATTACTGATAAATTTAAACATATACTGGGGAAAACATTTGGCTGAAGACGGGGAATCCTAATCATGCATAAAGGAAAGTCCTTACTGAAAGGACGAAAAATCCGTACCTCGTGTCCAGTAATGAATTAAGACTGAAAGCTAAAAGATCTATCCGACTTCATGGTTACTACATAAATAACGTACGCGAAAATAAGTTGACTGATTACTGTTTACCATTTATCTCAATTGTACTTAGTTAATTAATTTTATCTTGTAATACTGTTATTATATAACTGATACGTCTGAATGTTCTAATATTTATGTTTAACGCATTCTTGTTCTATTATTAATTACGATATACACGTATTTCGACGTTATAATAGTTCTATATTTAGTACCATGTTTAATAACAGAAAGTTTCCTAATTTAGGTCGTTTCCCAAAAATGAATAAAATTGTTAAGTAATTATACCCTTTTTTTAAACCTTATAACAACTATATTTACTAAATACATTTAAATATAAAATTTATACATTTAAAAATTAAGTGGTAAAAGGTATAATTTAAAAATCTCCATTTTTATAATTTACTATATCTCGAGCCTACCGAGATACTCATTTCCGGTCGCACTAAAACAATTCCACTAACATATATATAAAATCTGTCCATTTGACTTAGCGACAACGAAATATGTCCCTAAAGAGTGTCACCAAAAGCTATATTTTAAAACTGTCTAAAAACAATTCTGCGACAGAAATTATTGTCACAAAACTGTCGCTAATTCCAGAACCAAACCTTTTTATTTTCTGAAAAAAAAAGTTCCCACTGCTCCTATCAAGGTTCCCACCGTTTATGCTGGTTTTCCACTGCCCGCAGTCCCAAACACCCCCTTTTTAACAGCTTTACAGCCGCATGGTTTTCGGTAGCTTCTAGGGTCGAACACAGCCTAGCCGCCCCTGTGTGGGTCACGGCTGGGCAGGGCTGAGGTCACCAAGACCTTGGGTCTCGTTTTCTTTAAACCAAACAATCCCCGATCATCATAAGTTACACAAACACCCCCGTTGGGATCTTTGGTTCACTTCTGTCCAACCTCAAACCCACATCCTATACGGCTGGGTCACAGCTAAACGAACACTAAGACACTTTGTGTGTCTCGGTTTGCGCACAGCACTCATAAACCACACGCGACCCCCTTTAATTTCGTGGTTACCATTTTATTAATCAACCCGTGGCATAAAATGAAAAACAAGAATGATAAGATTTACCTTTAAGCGTGATTAGGTATTGATTACAAACACCACTTGATCAATTTCTAACTCAAAAATCTTTTCCTCTCTTTGTTTTTGTTTTACAACCGTCAGCCCCCAAAGCAAACCCTAAATCCCTTTTTTTTGTTCGCTGAGTGAAAAGGGGATGGGGTTTCTACCCGTATGTTTTCTTTGCCAAAATAGGTTGGGCTAGGCGGCCCATTCCTTTCCTTTTTAACAAAACGCAGCCCAACACAACCATATGATTTATTTTCGTTTCGCTTCGTTTAATAATCTTTTGATTCGCGTGCTCGTGTTTTCAATTCCGTCACGTATCTATCTATTTTCCTGAATAATTATTACCTACTTAATACTTTACTCATTAGTATTAATTATTCTTCTGAAATAAATAATTTTGTAAAGTTTTAAATAAAACCGAGGCTGCGTAATTACTGTTAACGTTTAATTATTTATGCATACTAAAATAGTACATACGTTATATTTTTTAAACTTAATAATTATTTCTGAATAATTATTTATAATATTTAACTAAAACTGAGTGTGCGTATTTAATATTCGGAAATTCTTAAATATGGGTTTTACAATTCTTCCCCTCTAAAAAAAATAATTCGTCCTCGAATTAAGGATGCGATAATGTTGTGGTTATTACAATTCTCCTTCTCTAAAAGGAAAATTCGTCCTCGAATAAAATTAAGCTGGTAAAGATATAAAAACTGAAAGGACACATATGCTGAAAGAGCATGAAAGCTAAAAGACATATACGCTGAAGGATTATTCGTCCTTGGATTAGAACATAATGCTGATGAAAGGTTATAAACATGACATGACTGAAGTGAACATGAAACGTGACATGACTGAAAGAACTTAAGTGGATTTATTTAAAGAAAAAGGGATGAGAGGTCCGGATGGACTCCTCCATTTCGAGTGGCTTCCCGCTCGAAATGATTCCTTCAAAGGTCTAACCACAATGAAAATCTTGGTCCTGATGACCCTGTTCTGATGAATACTGAATAGTTCTTGATTCCATACTTAAGATGGATTTTCTAAATCTAATAGAATGAACAAGCTATAGCATGTGGATACATGAAATGGTACGTATAAATATCCTGAAATATAACATTTACATATCTGAGCAAGTTGCTGAAAACATATAAGGGCGATTACGTGAACGATTTCGAAAGTACAACGTGAGCGATTGTAAACGTGGTTCATAATTATATGAGGTACGCTCAGCATGAATTATATCATGAATGTGATACGCGAAACATATTGTGAACGTGGCACTAGAATGTATCATGAACGTATGCTGACTGAGATGTGAAACGTCTGCCTGGTTATGGAATAGCTGTGCTAAACTTGAGTCTGATTTCTCAAGCTAACCGTATTTGGTGATAAACTGAGAAACGTGTATCGCGAAATGGCACACGAACTTGAACGTGAACAATGTTATGAACACAAACGTGAGCTTAAATCACGAGATAGCATAAAGATGAACTGAAACAACATCATACTGCGAATGAGACGTAAACGTGAAAGTGAAAATAAACACGAATTTAAAGTGGGCATAAACATACACTTGATCGAGAACATGAATTCTGTCTGATATGATGATCGATGGAATGCCTTGAATTCGTATGATTTACTGCTGAATTTCTAAATTCTCTGCAGATCTGCTACTGCATGATCCTTTCGGATGAAAGAAACGCGCAGGCTGGTTACATGGTTGACGATAATTTAGATAGTATCATATTTTTTTTTGAGTCTGTGGTAACTGATAATGGTTTCATGAAAAATCGTCTCATTTCTGTTCAGACATTTTTAAGGATTGTAGTAACTCACTAACATGACGGTGTTCTATCTTGAACCTGCAGTAGGTCAGGCATCTAGATATGAACATAGCTGCATCAATGTGTGATGCGGATTCTATCAAAGTTTTGTCTGGGATTATGGAACATTCTGGTGGAAATCTGGTTGAATAGTCTTAAAACATTTTTAGTGAGAACTGTCGGCAATTTCTGCGGTAGTAGGCAATTGAGTTCTAGAAAATTTTATACTTCGTTCACAGTCGTCAGTCGGGACCATCAGGTGATGGCCTTCACCTTCGTAGCATTGTTCGAAATTTCTTCCTGCTAAGGTAGAATGGCTCAGAAATGCCACTTTGTTCAATTGGAATTCATGTCTCGAAAGCTGTAAATAAAATTTTCTCCTATCGAAGATTCTGTACAACTGTGAGAGGATGATTCTCGTGTTTTTCTCTAGAATTTAGCAGGTCAGAATGTGATCAATTAATATACTGACGATTTTGTCTGCGAAGTCGTGTATAATAAAAAAATTATTCATAAATTTCATACTTATAGCTGGGGCATTAGGGAGCTCAGACGTATAAGTCACAATTTTTAGAGACACTATAACATGTTCAACAGCAATCTGGAAAACATCATGTTCTTCTCTCACCACCGTTGGTGGCATGATCGCGAATTGTTCTGGAAAATATTTAAGACATTGTAGCAGGTCAGGTAACCTCCTATTCGTGGAATGAGTATCGTTTTATGAATGGCGATCTCGTAATTTTTGGTGATCGATACATGATCTCATGGTACCGGCCGTCTTTCTGAAAGGCAGAAACGATACACCTCTTGGTCGTGCGTTTGGGCGAATAAGGCCTCGTTCCGGTAATTCTTGCAGCAATTGCTGCAACTCTTTTAACTTAGTTGAAGCCCTGTGATCAAGAGTTCTGAACACAGGTTCTGTTCTTGAGACTAGCTCGATGTTAAACTCTTGCTCGTGGTTAGGAAGAACTTTCTTGAAAAACTTTCTGGAGTGACATCTGGAAACTCTAGTATAATCTGCTGATCATGAATTTAAAGAATTTAAGAAGTGGATTATAACTGGTAGCTAGAGAATCTTCGTAGCTATGGACTGATAAGTCACGCGCTTGTAAGGCAGAACAACTTGTACTGATTTTTCTGGCAGAAAATATAATGAATATATTCGTTATTTAGTAAGATGGATCTCATCGTTAACTGAAAAGAAACCTTAATAAGTATAGGTGATTCCGTGGAGGTCTTTCGGCTGGGAGGTAGGTAAATACCTGATTTACATAAAGCTGACATAGGAATACGTGGAGTAACGTGGCGACTTCCACCGAGTGGGTTCGTCTGTAACCTTACAGAATGAATATCGTGTGTTTAATCTGAATAATAGTCTAGTGGTGGTAACTGAATTTTAATGGTCTAATTTATGTGTGGCATAACAGAACGGGTATACCCCCTTGGGGGTACCCTGAATTTCTGAGGACCTGGTTTAGGAGGCATACTGGTGTTATGAATCTGACTCGTACTTTGAGGAGATATTCATATAACGTGTACTATGACTGGTGTCCTGACATGTGTCTTCCGAAATGATACTTGGGACCTACGTCTTGACTGTTGTCTGAACATGTATTTTAATGGGTGAGTCTGAATGAGATTAAGATTTTCTGGTAACTGCTAGGGTTGGCGGACCGGTTAGACTACTGATCTCTGTATTTCTGGTCACGTCTGTTCCGGAGTTCCGATGGTTACTGACTAGTTACTTATAAGCACGGTGGTTGTCACTACTGCTTTGTCTGTCAATTTATGACGATCATTATCATGACCCTGATTCATGTAACTATTCTGCTGAGTGGCCGGCTGAGTTCCGGTTCCCACTCTTTGAATATACGGTTAGCTGAGTAGAGTATGACATCTAACTAAGAAGGTAAAAGTATGAAATGGAATGGTAGTGTCTGATGGTTGAAATTTTGTCTTGACATAAAGTTCAAATTTATAGTTTTCGTCCTTGCTCTGCGGTGTCTTTATAGTA
The DNA here is from genome assembly GCA_025667525.1 of Glebionis coronaria. Classification (NCBI taxonomy): domain Eukaryota; kingdom Viridiplantae; phylum Streptophyta; class Magnoliopsida; order Asterales; family Asteraceae; genus Glebionis; species Glebionis coronaria. Next base: position 306,955,115 of record CM046882.1, read on the forward strand.
TAACAGCATCAGCATCAGCATCTTGAGAAATCTCCAAAGTATCGGCAGCATCAGCAATTTTGAGGTCTTCAAAGTGTTCGCAGCATCAGCATCTGGTAAAATCTTCAACTCACGAGCAGCATCAGCACCTGGTAAAATATCAACAAGTGGAAACGCCCGAGATGATTGAGGATCGATTAGCAATATCCATGGAGTAGGGTACCTGGTGTACACCTGGACTACTGTACATGAAGTACAAAATGAATATTGCACATGAAGCATATCGAGACATTGTACATGGAGGACACATGTATCACTGTACAAGGAGTATAACTGAGGCACTATACAGAGGGTCCATATAGACTACTGTTCATGGCACTGGTGGAAATTTTATTGGATGGTAGATATTGGTGTCGCTTGTCTGACGTGATCTAGGAAATAAATTGATTTAAACGGTAGTAAACTGGTCTGAAATAAGTAACATGATAGCCTGTAATTCCTGCGTCGACTTACTGCTAGTTATATCAAGACTGAAAGTATGATATAATCGAAGTCCCAACAGTGGTCAGGATGAAGCATGATTAGTGAAGGCCAATCATGATTTATCATGAAAATGGGTTTTACTGAAATTCTTGTGTATGAGAACATCATTACTTTGCTGAAAACATAATCCTCGTAAGGAGACATGAACCGAATCAAACCTGAAGACGACATCAACGTGAGGATATGAAAATTTGACTGTTACTAGAACATAAAAGAAAATCAACTGAGGTTTAACATCAACTCGTGTGGATGGCTATGGTTCAATCCACAGAATTCAAGGAACAAAACATACGACTAAGTATGGGCGATTTTGGTTCGATCAATGCTTGTCAAAAATTTCTGAGAACTGTCATGTATAGAAATTCATAATCTGGGACTAAATATGGTTGGGTATAGTCCAGTCCATACTTGTCTAAATTTATTAAATGTCCTGATATGACAAAGGTGAACAACTATGAGTCGGTTCACAAAACAACCTTCGACTTAATAGCATGAAATTTGACCTGAACAATGGTGAACGTTTATGGCTGGTTCACCAAGAATTTCTTGACTGACAACATGAATCTGACATGAATAAGGATGAATGCCTAGGTTCAGTTCATCAATACAAAATCTGAGCGGCCAAGGGTGAACGCCTATGGGTCGGTTCACCAAAACAAAATTCGCAGAAAAGCACATGCGACTAAGTATGGCCAGTCCTGTACCAACCTTTTACTTAGTCAAAATTTAAGAAATCCGACTGATAACTGAAGAAAAATGACTGATACATGCACGAGAAACATGAAAGATAACAACGCCAAAATCTGGGAAGTTCTTGGTGACTACCGACTAGTCACAGGTCAAGTTTTAGAGCCTACAGGTCGAACCTTTCTCTGATACCATAATTGTAACACCCCACTTGGATAAGTGGACCGTTACGTGTATTTATGGCGTGTCATCAAAGCATAAGGTAAATGTCTTAAAACATTAACTGACCGTAAAGGAATACCGGAATCAAACATCGGTAATCCAAACATAAGCCCAAAACATGAAAAGTAAAATACTGAAGGAAAGGACTAAACAATGTCCAAATAAGCAGAATAATGTAAGAAATGCATAAAGTAAGAAGTCTGGATAGCTTCCATCCAAATGCACATGCTCTCAGAATCCTAAGAGCGTCCTGGGGTACCTGCCATTAGAACATGAAAGGAACTACGGCTGAGCATAACGCTCAGTGAACGGATATCAAGCAAGATAAGAATATACTGAATGAAATCGGCGATAGAATACTGAAGCTGTAAGACTGACATGTAACATGTAGTAGAACTCTGCATAAAATCTGAAAAACCTGATTCATATTTACTGATACTGAAATATAACTATAAATTCTAAAAACATGCATTTACTGTATTTTATTTGTCAGAGCTTATATAGGTCACGTGCTGTAACGACCGTGCATGAATAACTGGAGGGGTGACCTCGTCATGCTGTAGAGGGGTGACCTCTAAATAACTGTGTTGGGTGGAGGGATCAGCTCCAATGTGTAGGATGTAGAGCACACACCACATTCACCTGCTAAACTGTAAACTGTAGCCTAGGATGCATCCATACGCCCCACTAATAATACTGATAAAATGGCCAAGCTGAGCTGAGTGGGACGATGCAGGATATCACTCTCCTGCATGTGAGTCACGACACTGGTGCCTCTAGTGCCGTGGTTACGGTACCTCCGTAACTAGTACATAAACTGGTCGTGCTTGTATATAATGCTCAGGAAATTTATTTAGTTATTAACATGATTACTGATAAATTTAAACATATACTGGGGAAAACATTTGGCTGAAGACGGGGAATCCTAATCATGCATAAAGGAAAGTCCTTACTGAAAGGACGAAAAATCCGTACCTCGTGTCTAGTAATGAATTAAGACTGAAAGCTGAAAGATCTATCCGACTTCATGGTTACTACATAAATAACGTACGCGAAAATAAGTTGACTGATTACTGTTTACCATTTATCTCAATTGTACTTAGTTAATTAATTTTATCTTGTAATACTGTTATTATATAACTGATACGTCTGAATGTTCTAATATTTATGTTTAACGCATTCCTGTTCTATTATTAATTACGATATACACGTATTTCGACGTTATAATAGTTCTATATTTAGTACCATGTTTAATAACAGAAAGTTTCCTAATTTAGGTCGTTTCCCAAAAATGAATAAAATTGTTAAGTAATTATACCCTTTTTTAAACCTTATAACAACTATATTTACTAAATACATTTAAATATAAAATTTATACATTTAAAAATTAAGTGCTAAAAGGTATAATTTAAAAATCTCCATTTTTATAATTTACTATATCCCGAGCCTGCCGAGATACTCATTTCCGGTCGCACTAAAACAATTCCACTAACATATATATAAAATCTGTCCATTTGACTTAGCGACAGCGAAATATGTCCCTAAAGAGTGTCACCAAAAGCTATATTTTAAAACTGTCTAAAAACAATTCTGCGACAGAAATTATTGTCACAAAACTGTCGCTAATTCCAGAACCAAACCTTTTTATTTTCTGAAAAAAAAGTTCCCACTGCTCCTATCAAGGTTCCCACCGTTTATGCTGGTTTTCCACTGCCCGCAGTCCCAAACACCCCCTTTTTAACAGCTTTACAGCCGCATGGTTTTCGGCAGCTTCTAGGGTCAAACACAGCCTAGCCGCCCCTGTGTGGGTCACGGCTGGGCAGGGCTGAGGTCACCAAGACCTTGGGTCTCGTTTTCTTTAAACCAAACAATCCCCGATCATCATAAGTTACACAAACACCCCCGTTGGGATCTTTGGTTCACTACTGTCCAACCTCAAACCCACATCCTATACGGCTGGGTCACAGCTAAACGAACACTAAGACACTTTGTGTGTCTCGGTTTGCGCACAACACTCATAAACCACACGCGACCCCCTTTAATTTCGTGGTTACCATTTTATTAATCAACCCGTGGCATAAAATGAAAAACAAGAATGATAAGATTTACCTTTAAGCGTGATTAGGTATTGATTACAAACACCACTTGATCAATTTCTAACTCAAAAATCTTTTCCTCTCTTTGTTTTTGTTTTACAACCGTCGGCCCCCAAAGCAAACCCTAAATCCCTTTTTTTTTGTTCGCTGAGTGAAAAGGGGATGGGGTTTCTACCCGTGTGTTTTCTTTGCCAAAATGGGTTGGGCTAGGCGGCCCATTCCTTTCCTTTTTAACAAAACGTAGCCCAACACAACCATATGATTTATTTTCGTTTCGCTTCGTTTAATAATCTTTTGATTCGCGTGCTCGTGTTTTCAATTCCGTCACGTATCTATCTATTTTCCTGAATAATTATTACCTACTTAATACTTTACTCATTAGTATTAATTATTCTTCTGAAATAAATAATTTCGTAAAGTTTTAAATAAAACTGAGGCTGCGTAATTACTGTTAACGTTTAATTATTTATGCATACTAAAATAGTACATACGTTATATTTTTGAAACTTAATAATTATTTCTGAATAATTATTTATAATATTTAACTAAAACTGAGTGTGCGTATTTAATATTCGGAAATTCTTAAATACGGGTTTTACATTTGGACCAAAATGCAATTAAATAGTTTAAAGGGTAGAAAATGTATATTGTCAATTTTGAAAATATTTACGAGGCTCGGGTTTCGTAAAAATACTTCTCAAAAATTAAAACGCAATCAAAATATGATAATAATATAGTCCCGGTACGACTTAATACGCAATTAAAAACAAAAACGTCAAAAATATAAACATCGAAACAACAATTAATAAAACATAAAATCTCGGGCATCCGTCGATATCGTAATCACTAATAATCCTCAAAATTAGTAAAAAGATAAAAATAAGACTTCCAACATCGGTTTTAAATTAAACCACCAAACGTCATAGCATTGAAGCTCATCAAAAATTTAAAGAATGTTCGTAAAATAATATTAGATAATGACCTCAGGTTCGGGTTATCACAGATACCGAAATGGAAATGGGATAACATTACCATGGACTTCATCACCAAACTACCGACCTCATCTCAGGGGTACGATACCATTTGGGTAATTGTTGATCGACTCACAAAGTCCACCCATTTTCTACCCATAAGAGAAAACGACTCTCTGAACAAACTGGCAAAAGTGTACCTGAAAGAAGTTGTGGCTAGACACGGAATACCGGTCTCAGTTATATGTGATCGAGACGGTAGGTTCACGTCAAATTTCTGGATGGCTTTTCAGCGATCCTTGGGTACAAGCCTTAATATGAACACTGCTTATCATCTACAAACGGACGGACAGAGTGAAAGAACAATCCAGACACTAGAAGACATGTTGAGGGCATGTGTGATTGACTTTGGAAAAGGATGGGTTGAACACATACCTTTAGTTAAATTCTCTTACAAGAACAGCTACCATGCCATCATCAAGGCTGCGCCATTTCAGGCGCTCTATGGCCGCAAATGCAGATCACCCGTGTGCTGGGCAGAGGTAGGAGAATTTCAGCTTACCGTACCTGAACTGATCCGAGAAACAACCGAGAAGATCACTCTCATCAGGCAGAGAATTCAAGCTGCCCAAGGTAGGCAAAAGAGCTACACAAACCAAAAGCGGAAAGGAGTTGCACGTTTCGGGAAACGTGGAAAGCTAAATCCACATTATGTAGGACCCTTCAAGGTGATAACTAGAATTGGTGTAGTGGCATACCGTCTAGAGTTACCCAAGCATTTGATTCGGGTGCACTCTACCTTTCATGTATCAAACCTGAAAAAGTGCTACGCGGATGAACCGTTAGCCATTCCATTGGAAGGAGTCCACATTGATGACAAACTCCAGTTTGTAGAAGAACCAGTAGAAGTCATTGAGAGATTGGTCAAGATGCTAAAACGTAGTTAAATTCCGTTAGTTAAGATACGTTGGAACTCCAAGAGAGGTCCTAAGTACACTTGGGAACGTGAATACTCGTTTAGAGCTAAGTACCCACATTTGTTCACCTAGCAGTGACGACATCTTAAGCTTTGAGGACAAAGCTAAAATAACAGGGTCGGACTGTATAACCCCTTATTTTCATTTTTAGGATGACATCACTGTAGACGTCACCTCATGATTCTAACATATATTATCACCTTTGCATTAGATATTTTTATCTAACATCTACATTATGCCTTGCATAAGTATCATTTCAGATATTTGATCACGAGAACTCTCCATATTATTTATATATAATTTTGAGCATTCAGGCATTCCATTGATCACTTTGGCGACTTTTAAGCCACATGGAACTCATGAGCATTTACATTACATTATTTTAAATTTTTTATATCTAAAACCATGATCACACTTAACTAAATTTACCAAGTACTCAAATTCATTTAAATATATATATATATATATATATATATATATATATATATAGAT